>JAWNNI010000053.1:0-1200000 GCA_035043065.1 Hirtodrosophila confusa
TAACAGTGGCCTGAATTGAAAATTCATAAAGTGGCTTACTTTTATTAATACATTCAAATAATGTCAATAAATACCGAATTTAATTCTCTAATTAAAATCGTACAAACAACATGTAACTGCATCCGCACTTAATAAGTGTCAGCGATTCCAATCTGATCATCAGCATGCCTTCTGCAGCTGAACTTAATAAGTGTCAATATATTCCAAACAGATCAACAGCATGCCTTCTGCAGCTGAACTTAATATCAACAAACAATTGTATAAACATACACTGATGAACGGCAATAGGTCAGTAGAATACCAAACTGTAAACAAATCCCAATCGCTGACTCATTGCAAAGAGTCACGTACTCCAACTATTCTAAGCTTTAAATACTAACATAAGCAGATATTGTATCTTAGTCTTAATCAAACTACTCAATGGAATAAACGAACATCTCAAAAATACTATTTATCCCTTTTTTTATTTTTCCACAACGGAAGCATAAGAATGTAATTATATATATAAAAGAGTTCATGCTGACTGACTGACTGACTGAAGGATTGGCAATCATCGCACAGCTAGGATGCTGAAATTTTCACAGTATGATCTATGATGAAAGTGCACACTAAGACTGGATTTTGGCAAATTCCACCCACAAGCGTGGAAAATCGCGGAAAACTGTTGTATGAAACTTTTTTGTTTACCATCCAATCGGCTTCAAACTCATTTTCAAAGATCTACACAAAAATTAATTTGATACATACTTCACCGATTTTGGGAAATCCACCCCCTGGGCGGGAAAAAAAAGTGAAGTGTAAAGTTAGTTTTTATTGGTGAAGACGTCCGTCTTGGTTGCATACATTTATTTGACTTCGCTTAAGCTAAGTACATATTTGTTCGTATAGCTAAGACTGCAAGCGCCGCTGCTAGAGACGCCCCCAGCGAAGCAGTCTGTGTAAGTATATCTATATGTATGTGAGTAGCGGCGGTCACTTCGCTGCTTAAGAGAGAGCATACCATGTTCACGTGGTGACAGAGCGATCACTTCAACTATGCTGACTCTTCACATTGAGCGCCCATAGCATGTGTGGTCAAATTACAAGCACTTGAAATATGTAGGTCTTTGTTTATGTAAGCGTCGTGACAAAGTGTCACAATGTATCTAGAATATTATTTATGCATAACACTGAGTACAGTGTGCATTCGATAAGTGAACATACTACATCTCCCTCCTTTTGAAAAATAACGTAATTCTATGAAGTTTTTTTGCTCCCTGTACCCATAAAATGGGTAGAAAGGGGGAGTACCTTCGTGTGCAAATGTATGTAACAGGCAGAAGGAGACA
This sequence comes from Hirtodrosophila confusa, assembly GCA_035043065.1. NCBI lineage: Eukaryota > Metazoa > Arthropoda > Insecta > Diptera > Drosophilidae > Hirtodrosophila > Hirtodrosophila confusa. Next base: position 1,329 of record JAWNNI010000053.1, read on the forward strand.
TCTCCGATCCTATAAAGTATATATATTCTTGATCAGTATCAAAAGAGATTTCGATTTGGCCATGTCCGTCTGTGTCCGTCCGTCCGTCTGTCCGTCTGTCCGTCCGTATGTATGAACAAGGATCTCAGCAACTATAAGAGCTAGAGACACCAAATTTGGAATTAAGGTGTATAGCGGGAGCAGGTCAAGTTTATTTTTAGATTTGAGATATCTCGTTCCCCCGCTATTCGATAAAAACCGTTTTACAGTAACAATTTTCAAGATATATTTGGGATTTCGCATGTATAATATTTCGACCACTCTTAATCTATTGTCTAAATTTCAAGTTGATCGGATAATAAACACGGCAGTTATTCACGAAAGAAGATTCAGTGCTTCAGCGCGGGGAAGAAGAAGCACAGCCACCACTTAAAATGCTTCCCTTGCGCTGCGCTCGAGCTGTCGCTCGTGTGTCTTTTGTGTATGTGTGTGTGTATGTGTAAGTGTACGTAGATGTGATCGGAAATTTTTGACCTGGAGTACGGGGAGTTTTGTAGTCGGGTATACTCGACTAAAGCATTCTTACTTGTTCTACTAGTACTTACGTTTAAAATTAATCAACGCTCTAGGATTACCTTGGTGATGCTTTCAATACTGACCATGACGTCAGCGCGAATAACGGACTACACTCACGCGGACTACATTCCCATTACGGACGGCGACATTTTATTGTGGAACCAGTACGGGTACCAACGCCACATAACCAATCTGACGGAATACAGAAGAATGGCTGACGATGCAATGAGGTTGACGGTCATGTTCCCGCAGTCTCATATGAGGAAGCTGTTGACAATAGACACACTGCAAGCAATAGGCAAATTTTAATAAACTCTCGAAATCAGGAAAAAATCAATCAGCTGACAGACACTGTGGACAAAATTCTTAGAGTGGCAAAGGAAGGCCAAGCCGATGCTGCTCACCTATTTGAGACCTAATGGAACCTAAGGGAACCTAAGGGAACCTAATGCTAACTTTAACTCTTGAAAAATTAAACGTAGTAAATCCGGCTATAATAGATCACTCGGATCTAACATCGATTCTCACTGACCAAATCACAGGGACCACTATTACTGACATATTGAAAGTGTCTAACATTAAGATAGATCGTAAGAATAATATAATTAATCTCATAATACAATATCCTATAGTAATCAAGCTGTGCAAGAAAATAACAGTTTTTCCAGTCGCCCACAATGGTACGGTTCTACAGCTACAGGACAACTTGGTGGCCGATTGCGATGGTCAAATGTTGGCCGTGACAAACTGTTCACAAACGGCAACAGCCACATTCTGCAGGCAACCTGAGGGCAGTACTTGCGCACAAGGCCTCCACTCTGGGGGCACAGCCCATTCTCAAACACAGCCAAGTCACCTCGACCCCGTCACGGTGGTCGATGACGGTATCATCATTGTAAACGACCGCAGTGCCACTCTCGCCTATGACGACTCCGCTGAGGTGAAAATCGATGGGACGATTTTTTTTTTTTTCAACTCGTTTGCCATTATCAACGGCACCCGATACATGAACCGAAACAGCGTCCAGAATCGGTTCCCGGCAGTGGCAGCATGCCGCTATTAAATATCAGCGGCCACGATAACGTATTCTCCTTCCGTACATCCACCGTCTGAGTGAGGACAACCTAAACTTCGCAAACGAGATTAGTAACAAAGTCACAACCGGAACTACGTCGACAATCTCCCTAAGCATAGCTCTGCTAGCATGTGCTACGGGAATGGGGCCCTACTTTCTTCGCCTGCTCGTGAAGAAACGACGAGATGCCCAGCAGATCGCCGAACTGATAAAAAGCTACAACACGACCGAGGACGCTCGGTCTTCGAGGGGAGTAGTTAACCACTGACGCTCGGAATTGGCTGACCCAGCGCTTTGGGGAAGTCAATGACTGGAGTCATGAGCGCGGCGGATGTGCCGCGACAATGTTGCGCGCCGCGACGGTAATACAACAACGTACACGAGGCGCTAACGCTGCAGTTTTCTGGCAGCGACGGCAGCCTGGCGGCAGCGCTATCTGCATGGTTGAGGGCTAGCTTTAAGCTTGAAGAATTGTAATATTTAATTTTAGTTTTGATTCGATAAAGCGAGGTGTATCGCCCGCTAAATAAAGTTTATAAATTCTAACTCTCACTCCACCGCACTCTCAAGCAGCTGCCTTTTCTCGGCAAATCTTCCACAGCTGAAGAAGACGTGCTCCGCGTTCCCCTCCACTCCGTGACCGCACCATGTGCTGTCGCTGCTTGACTCGTGCCCGAAACAACACAATTAGCTTCTTATATCCTCTTTCCACAACCACATTATTTGTAATTTTTCGTAATGTATTAGCACGATATTGGAAAATGTCACATTTTTCCTGTAGAAAATCCCATATGGAAAAAATAACAAATCTGACATTTTTGCAATATGATGCCATTCGCCCCGGCTGTTTTTAGTGTTTTGTTATCAAGCACGCGATGTTTATCGCTGAACTGGTGCAAAGGTAAACAATGACGAGTTATGCGCCAAAATTAATTTTTTAAATAAATAGTAAAATGCTTATATCTTAATGTTCCTATATTTAGTAAGGATGAGGTTAAAAGGGAAGGTTTGTCCGGAGGGGTGCACCCTCGAAATGGCAACATTTTGACAAGGTGCCACCGCCTTTTAGGAGCATTGAAGTTTGTGCACTTCACAGAGTGCGCACTCACAATTTCATTGTAAATTTCTCCCATCTCCGCATCCCAGACATCGTCCAATTGTTCAAAACCGTACGAACACATCGCAACTAAATGCCTATTGATATGCAACTTTTGCTTTTTCTACAGTTCTGCCATTATTTGCCATATTTTTAACTTTTTGTGAAAATTTTCATCAAAACAAGCCGAGCAGCTGATTTATTTCGGGCAAATGACAAATTGCACATTTGACCGTGGAAAGACCATTATCTTAAATATTGAAATGTGACATTTTTGGGCTGTAGTGGAAAGAGGCTATTAAACACCTGTGACCGCTGAGGAGCTGGGTGAGGTAGAAATTCACATCTACCGTGACTTCTGGATGCCAATGTCTCGGTTCTAGGGATAAATCTGTGGGTCCAGTGGCCCTTGCTTAACGCGTCCCACCTTTGTTTCCCAGCGCAGCATGCATTCCTCTCTGGCCCGAGCTCGGAGGTAGCCTCCTGTTATTGTTGTTATTTGTGACTGTCGCACCTTCGCGCACATCGTATTCGCTAGTTAGTATTCTGGACGTTGATGTGCTAACAAACGAGTACATACAAGTGGCCCAACGACACCAAGCACGGGCTTGTTAACGCGCGGACCCAAGCATAAATGCAACCCACCTCCCGCCCAACCGACCGAGGGCACGCCGCATAACGTACGGTAGCGAAAGATCGCGGACATGCAAATACAACAATAACATTATACAAAAGTTCCTAAGGATTACACATAAATAACGTAAGAGTAAAGTTTTAAAGTGTAGAAATTTAAGTAGCATTACTTATTAGATGGAAAATATTGTTATAGTAAGAGCAAAAGACTCGAAAGGGGTTATGAATAGCATAATGAGAGGCTTGAGGAGGTGGTGGAAGAAAGTTTCTAGAACATGCCTGATCGGAACTGCAAAACTAATTTGGCTGATTAATTCGAGAAGAATCAATTTCCACCACTAATTAGTTCGTGTATGAAAAATTTACACCCAGCATGGTTGTAAGAGCAGATAGAGAAGGCAAATTTATTAATAAAAGTCTACTACGATAAGAAGGCAAGCGAGTATTATATTATATTGTTTTTGTACCGATTCTAATCTATCCTGATGGACCTGGTAATTGGGGACACCAAATACAAGAACCATATTCAAGAATAGGTCGCACAAGAGAAGTATAAAGAGTTTTAGTAATGTAGGGATCGTTAAATTCCTTCGACCAACGCTTAATGAAACCCAAGGACACCAAAGGCACGATTAGCGGTGGAAAAGATATGCTTGTCAAACTGAACCTGTGGAATTCTAAGAGGATACCCAAATCATCAACCGACTCAATTCGAGCAAGCGGCTTACCATTAAGAATATAATTATTAAGAAAGGGCATTCGCCTGTAAAAGGACATTACGTTACACTTACCACAATTAAGATTTAATAAATTTACCCGACACCAGGCTTGAAAACTATCAAGTGCTCACGGAAAGTGAGTCTGGGGTCCAGCACTATGCCCAGATATTTGCTGCCGCCACCTACTGTACTCCAAAAGTGCCTCTGTTTTGTGTGCGCCAGTTTGAGGCCGAACGTAGAAAGCCACTGCTCGATCCGACTATTGACAGAGTTAGCTGCACTTTTAGCAATGTGGATTTCTTTGGCGACCACAACCACTGCGACGTCGTCTGCGAAGCCTATCAAGTGCCTTTTTGATAGGGGGCGTAAGCGCAGTATGCCATCATACATGGCGTTCCACAGGGTTGGGCCCAAGACAGATACTTGTGGAACTCCGGTTCCGATTCTGCATGATTCTACGTTATCCGTGAATGCACACGGCAGGATTCTGTCATCGAAGTAACTGCGGATTAATTGCACCAGGTATCTCTGAATTGGAAATTGCTCGAGAGCACTGATGATGCAATGCCATTGGGCCGAATTGGAAGCTATTCCCATGACTTTACTGATTGCATCCAGCGTCGATCGGGTCTTGCGGAAGCCATATTGATGAGGATATAGGATATAGCCCCCTCAGGCTATTGCAGAAACCAGTCTGTCTGCGAGTACCCTCCCAAGCACTTTTCCCACGTTGTGCAGAAGACAGATTGACCTGTGTGCTGAGGCTTCTTCTGGAGTCTTCCCTGGCTTTGGGATAAGGACCAACTTCTGGACCTTCCATTGGCTGGGGAATGTACCCTTGGCTAAGCACTTATTGTAGAGCGCCGCAAATACTCCTGGTTGCAGTGATAGATATCGATAGATAGATATCAGTGCCCTGTTTGATATCGAGTCCGACGGCCACTTACGCTGGGCAGGGTATTTTGGCTCTGTGGAAACAGCTGCTCCACTATGCCTCTCAATTTGTCAGAGTCCATAGGCGGAAGGGCTCCGTTAGCTCCGAGCATTAAGGCCCTGCCCCACGGGTCGTGTTCTGCAGAGTCACAAAGTTCAAGGAAGCAGTTTGGGCGCCCTCGTATCTGCATAAGCGCCATGCCTTCTCAATAGCTTCGTTCCACCAGAAAACTGGTTCGTGTTGACGCCTGAATGTTCCTAGCTGAGTTATGCTGGACTTGCAGGCGGTTTTCAGCTGCGCCATGATGTTGTCTGCGTGACTGGGCATTGCCCTTAATTGGTGTCTCCTCAAGATGATTATAGAAGGTCTGGGTGTCCAGAGTATCTTCTTTATATGCGCTCCTGCGATCGAACCCTACTACAGCATCTCGTCATCTGTAGAGTATGGCCTTGTGGTCACTGGCTGTGTATATGTCACTAATGAGCCAGGCTGACGAACGGAACAGGGAGCTATTCACGTGGGACAGGTCGATCACCGAACCGGCTCCTACTCTGCTAAACATGTGCTCCGTTCCAACGTTGAGTAGGGTCATCTCCAGTGCGGCGAACGCTTCCAGCAACGTTCAGCCTCTCACGTTCGTGCGATCACATCTCCAGTTTTCGGCCCATGTGTTGAAGTTTCCTGCGATTATGGTTGGGTGACGACCCCTGGTGTCAGTTACCAGGGAATCCAGGACAATGTCAACCTCTATCAGCGATAGGCTGGGTTCAACATAGCAGCTGTGTATCCAAAAGTGGCCCGCCTTCGCACGCACGAAGCCATTGGATGAGTGGACATTGTGGAGATATATAGAATCCACACATGCCCATATATCTGCTTTTCCGCTTGAATTCACGGCCCATTTGGTGCATACGCCAACCCTGATCGGCTCGCTCAGAATCTCTACTTCAGTGGACAACTCCCGCACCGATTGCGTAAGCAGTTCTTGCGCTGCTATGCAGGGGTTCGCGTTGAGCTGGAGGAGGTTTACATATCGTCCTCCGTTTTGCCTCCTTGTAGACCGGACACTTAAAGTTACCTGTGGCGTGGTCTGTACTCTCGGTATCCCTCATAGTGCACAGCGCACAATTGTGTTTGTAAGCATGTGACCGCATGTGCTTTCTGACCGCACCTAAAGCACATACCCATCTGGCCCGTGACGGCCCTAACTTCCGCCTTACCAGCTAAGGCAACACCCACTGCCGCCTGCAGCTTGTTGACGCCGTATGCTGGGGTTTGCTCAGTTGTAGTAGTAGATAGCCGTTCTCTGTCTTTCTAATACTGTGGACGTCGCTACTCATTCCTTGCATGGTCGGGTCGGCTTTACCGCTCTAAGGAGGCCGGCATATTGTCACTTACTTACACTTTTGGCAATAATTGCGTCTTATCTATTTAACTTTTTAAACCAACAACGTTTCTTGACCTTGGTCCAATTCTTTTCACGGTTGGCCGCATTATTATCCGATTTGGTCTGCCTCTTTACCGGTTGCTTCCCTGAAGCATCGGACGCTACTGCGGAGCAAACGCTCGCTGCCATCTTGAGTGCGCATGCGACGCTCGCTCGGGCATCCAACGTTGGACCAGCCTCGAGTAAGTGTGCCAACACTGTTGTGGATTCACCTGAACCTTCTCTAATGCTTTACAGTGGCGAGACTAGCCAATGGCAGAACCAGATGGTCGCTGGTTAAACTCTTTTATTCCGGCACAAGCGCCCTCCTGCGCACGGACTTCACACTTCCGACGGAGCGCGACTTGGTAGGCAACTATTTATTTATGCAAAAGTCTGGTGTCGCCCCGGTAAGCCAGAAAGCGGAAGCTATTGGAAAACACGGCCGCCACACTTTCGATCACTTTTCTCTCTCTCAAAATGTGTTTGCGAATTTTTGATCTGGGTATATGGAGTCTCATAGTCATTTTGTAACAAATTTTGCAAGTTCAATAGCAAGTTGAAAAACTGGATGGAACTGATAATTCTCGCAAAGAATTAGAATTAGCCGAAGCCATTATTAAAAGCAAATGTATATGATAAGTACGGTAATTATACCAAGCTCATTACTCCCTCCACTAGCACGGAGCATGATGTCTCGCCAATATCGGCTGATAAGCATAGACTTTGGCGATCATTCGCATTGGGCCCCTGAGGTGCTGGGAACAGGTTGAAACGGGGATTTACTTGTCAGCAGAGCAGAAAGCAGAATTGAAGCAGATGAAGAACGAATTCCTGGGACTTGAAACTGTAAGCCTGGGGAAGTCTATGGAGTCTATGGAGACTGTGGACGATGCCGAGCCAGTAAAGGACCGGTATTATCCAGAGATGCAGGACGTGGTTTGTGCAGATGTGGACAATATGTTGGCCTTGCGGGTCATGGAGGGCAGTGATAGCCCGAGGAGCAACCTCACTACTGTTGTGAAACGGCTGTGTAAAAATCGTTTCTGTCTCGATGCCGCGGAGCTCAAAAAATTGACTATTAGGGACGCGTATCCACTACCTAACATCGAGGTGATTTTGTCGCGTCTCGATCAGACGATCTACATCTCTAGCGTCGATCTTAAATCCGATTTTTGGCAGATCAATTTGGATGAGAAAAGTAGGACCTATACAGCTTTCGGATAATGCCTTTTGGTCTCTGCAACGCCGCTCAGCGCCTATGCAGGCTAGATGACAAAGTGATTCCTGTAGAGATGCGATCCAATGCTAAAATCATCAGGAAGGTTGCAGATCACCTACGAAAAGAAAATTTGTAGGAGGATCCTGATCGCGTGTCAGCTATCTTATACATCCCTGAGTCAAATGCAAAATGCCAAAAAGCCATTGCCATTGGCATTGAACACCAAAAAGGCGTAGACAACGTAGTTGCCGCCACCTTGTCGCGAAATATTGAGAAGCTGGAAATAGATCCGAGAAGCGTGCTGGATTTCGATACCGTAGAGCTCGAATCCGAAAAGTACCAGGTGTTAATTGAGGAGACTACAAAGATTCCGATCGCAGGCGGCATGATTTTCAAGCGCATGCGCTTTGAGCGATTTGACGATCAGTTGAAAGGTTCCGTTTGGAAGTTGTGGGTGCCGATCTTGTTGACGTTGACCCTGTTTGAGCAAGCACACAAACATTTACGAAAATACAGCACATTGTGGGACCACGAACACACATATATTGCGAAGGCAGTATTATTGGCCGATCATGGCAATAGAGCAACGCGATTACATCCGACGTTGTACTATTTGCAAAGAGTCGATAGCGCTGAATCACGCAGATTGTCTTGGGAAAATATCCGCGATTAAAGAACGAGCAGTCGAGGATATTCATTGTTGTTGATCGCTTCTCGAAATTCGCCTTCCCCAAAGCAATGAAGTCAGACATGATCATGGCGTTTGGAAACACCCACATGAATAGCAGTTCATTCCCCGCAGAGCAACGCAGCCGAACGTGTGAATATTACAGTTCTCAGCGCGTATCTACGCGAGATAGAATTGGCCATTCGAAACTCGGTGCATGAGGCAACGAAGTAACCCTACTTTTGCAGTGGATCGTGCTACAAGCTCCATCCGAGTGCATGAGGTGTCATTGCTGAAGGCTCAAGATAAGCGTAAACTTATTCAGGAAAATTCACGCATACAATCGCAGTAGCTGGAGCTACAATCAGCGGTCGCGACAGTTCTTCGCGAAGCCTTGACAGAAGGTGTACCGTTGCAATTTCGTCCTGAGCGACTTTGGAAAATGCTTCGACGCCAAGTTTGCTCGAATGTTCATCAGATCCGTACGCTCTGGAGGACCTCAACTGGTGTCCCATCGGTATATACCACATCAAAGATCTGCGTGTGTAGGCGTATGTGGGTGCCGATAGCGCCATCCAACGAAATGAGTAAATATTGATAAGTAAGAAGCGTTTAGTTGGGACAGTCCAGGGGTATGAAATATTACCGGAGAGCAGGCGGCCACTACTATGGGGAAAATAGGAATGTATTATTGAGGGTGCGCAGGCGCCTAAATAGGAGTGCGGTAGAAATGGCGCGGAATTAGCGAACGTTATGTGCATGCAGACCTTCAAATAATTTGACCAATTGACTATTTTTCTTTTCTGTGTTTGAGTTTGAATCATGTGGGTATATACAAATACTCGATCTGCCCAGTGAACATACTCTCATGCTCTTTATCCTCATCATCCTGGCCCGGAAGAGCGTAAACAGCAGCCGGGTGAGTGAAATTTATATACGACAATAATTCGAGTAAATTACCAGCAAGAGTCGCAGCGAAGTGGACCGGGGCAGGACACGGCGGATACAATCCAATGCCTTCATCGCCACTATAAGCTAGAGTGATTAAAACTGTGAGTCCGATCCGTGTTTGTGTTGACAGCCGTGAAGTTGACTCCACATATAAGCCCACACCCCGGGCAGTACAATTTTCGGCCAGGCTACCCAGTCGCCAGTACCCTGCAAAAAGGCAGAATGTACGTCGCTGCCAATATGTTTAAAAGTTTGTAAATTTACTTTTGTTGTGCCCATTGTACATCGCCGTTTTGGCTCACGCAAATGCACACACGCCTACAAACATATGTATGTATGTGCCTTCGTCTTTTTCCAAATCTGCTGCGCACACACAATTGCGGCCTGCAATTTAAAACCGCACTAAAACATCCATTTCGTAGTTCTTGTTAATTTTTAATTATTATAAGAAGGTTAACAATGAATTCTTAATCACGACAATTAAAGGGCACTATCTACAAGGCTTTTAGTTCGCTTAATGAAATGCGAGGTTAGATCAAATTAGACTACCCTGCTTTTTTGATAGAGTTATTTATAGCGGCGATAAAGTCAGGTATTGAAGCATATCTTCCATACGGGAGTGGCATTGCACATCTCTATCGGGTATTCGCGGGGTACTCAGTAGTTATATAGCTAACTGTTAATAAATTCGAATTGGCGGCAGGTGTTTGTCCTTTGAGAAGGTGGTTGTGAGTGAGACCAATATGCCCAAAGCTAGACTCCAGTAAATATTCTCATTTCATGTGGGTTCGCACCTTTGGATATAACGGGTTATGCCAGAAGAATTGAATTGCTTGTAGTGGTGGATTATATCATTCCATTCAATAATATCAGTAACTACTGAATTACATGGATGAGTCAAAGAAGAATTTTTTTGAGGCCAGTTGCTTTGCTGACCCTAGCGCTTCGGCAATTAATCCGAATGTGCGGACTTGGACACACACACAGAAACGAAATGATTGTGCAAGCGATATAAGCCATGCTCATCGGTCTCGTGGCGATCCAAGACCGTCCGGGACGGTATTGGCTTGGTTTTTTTTTGTGACGTGCCTTGCAAACGTCAGTCGTTTAACTAATGTAACTCCCAGATATTTATGGGAGCTTCGTGGCGAAGACGAGATCCAAGCATTGAGATGCCTGAACACAGCTGATGCCGGTTGCCAAATGTAACATTAGCACATTTGTTGGCATCGATGGCAATGTTCCCCTTTAGCGCCCATGTCTCAAACGAGTTCACGTTCTGTGGCAACCTGTATACATGCACTTCGAGTCAGCACAGCTGTGCCTAAGGTGGCTAAGAGTACATTATATCTTCGGACAGCTTGCACTGCACTTGATGTGGGCATATCAGCTGTGTAAGGCAAGTACATTTGCACAGACTTGTACCCCCTTTTTGATATGTATAATACTTTGGTCAGTCTTAATCTACTGTCCAAATTTCATGTCGATCGGATAATAAACGCGGAAGTGATTCACGAAAGAAGATTCAGGGTTGCAGCGCGGGGGGAAGAAGCAGCACAGCCACTACTAAAATGCCTCGCTTGTGCTGTCGCTTGTGTGTGTGCGTCTTTGTGTCTGTGTAAGTGTACGTAGATGCGATCGGAAATTTTTGACCTGGGTACATTGAGTTTTGTAGTCGGGTATACTCGACTATAGCATTCTTACTTGTTTACAGTATCCAAATATCTAAATAAATCAAACATATTTGTTTAAAAAACATCTACAAATTATAAAGCACATAAAATGGTTCAAAAGGGGCATTAAATCTGTGCAATTACATACAGTGAGCCCAACTTTTATTCTTACATTTAGTATTTTGTACTTCATTGGCTATTATAGATTGGGTTTACATAGTATAGTAAATTTTTTTGCTAGAGCAGAGAAAAGCAATTATTTTTAAATAGTATGCCCAAAAAAAAAACAACCGCTAATATCATATGCACAAGGAGTACAGCATCAATATCAAAAAAAGAGCCGAAAAGTTCAACCTTTCAACTGTAAGTTCAACCAACACTCTAATTTACGGTTTTTTTGCGATTCTCTTTTGCGCAATTCGTTGACATACAAAATAGTAAGTGCATTTCTCTGAAATTTGACGAAATTTGAGATTGATATACACCAATTGCGTTAAAATTAGGAAAAAATAAAAAAGAGGTCAGGATGTTTCTCCAGAAATCCGCAAACTATCTAGAACTGTATCTAGAAAATCGAGTCTTCGCGCAATTGGACAGCTTGTCAATAGGTCGCATTCAACAGTGAAAAGCCAAACTTCACTTGGATAAGCCAGATTCTTTCTGGGAGAACGTCATATTTAGTGACGAATCCAAATTTAATAGTTTTGGGCATGACGGTCCTCCAAAAGTCTGGCGCAAAGTCAATGAGGCTATTTACAAGCAAGTGCCACTGAACTAGGCCTAGATCCAAATACATTTATCTTCCAGAAAGATAATGATCCCAAACACACAGCTTATAGTGTTCAGGAATGGCTAATTTACCATTGTAAACAGCTTAAGAGCCTGCCCCAGTCACCAGACTTAAATCCTATAGAGCACGTATGGAATTTGCTGGAGAAAAGGATCCGAAAACTGCAGATTACGTCCAAGGAGTCTTTAAAGACAGCATTAAGCGATGAATGGACCAAAATCAGCGCTAATGATACCAACAACTTGGTTAAAAGCATGAAAAAACGTTGAAAAGCTGTCATAGATGCCAAGGTTAGGTTAGGTTAGGTTAAGACGGCAGGTCACCCTAACGAGAGTCCTCACATAGACCATCTGGTCCTTAGTGTTACCGCATATTTGACCTTTGCGACGTTTAAGATTCTTTAAAGATAACTTTCGCGAATTTTAAGAGTTGGTTCAGTGGTGTCCTCGATACACTCTCTAAGGAAGTGAAGGTGTGGGATCGCAGATGATTGAGTCTGTTCCATGGTTTCGGGTACCCCCAGCTTTCCTGCAGTTGTCGTCATTTGTGATGCCGAGCTTCTGCGCATGGGTCCCTGTCATACAGTGTCCTGTTAGAACACCTAGCAGCGTTCTGCAGTCCTTTCGTGGGAGCGATAGAATGTAGCGGGATTGCTTGGTGTTTCGCGCGTTCCACAATGTCTTAGCCGTTCCGCATGTCGTCGCAGCTCTCCATCTGCGGCTGACTGTCCATTGAGCTTGCTCTTCGAGTTCTGCATATATCGCTTGCAGGGAGATTGGTTGATTCTCGACGCTACCAGTCGTTAGTTCCACACCATCCTTAGCTAACTCGTCTGCTCTTTCGTTTCCGTTGATGCCCCGGTGGCTGGGAACCCAGTACATGCGCTTTCTCTTGGAAGTGCTTAATGCATCCACTGCTTCCCTGCTTGCCAGAACATTTTTGGATTTGATGGCGTCCGAGAATAAGGATTTTATGGCCGCCTGACTGTCAACGAATAAGTTGACATGTGTGTGCTGCGTGTTGAGCTCTAAGGCAGCTTCAGCCGCCTTCCGTATGGTGAAGACCTCCGCCTGGTAGATGCTGCAGTAGTCCGGAAGTTTCTATGGTCGCTCTATGTTGAGCTCCTCACAAAAAACCACCGCGCCTACTCCATTCTGCATCTTAGAGTCGTCTGTGTAGAAGTTGATCGTACACTGCTTCAGTTCTGAGCCGGTTAGCCAGTCGTTGGAACCAATCATCATTTCTATTTTATTGTTAAGGTTCGTCACGGGGGTCATGTAGTCTGTGCTACTTACTCGTTCCCTGCCGATCTCGCAGTGTCCTAGGCTCTGAAGAGCCATATTTCTTGTTTGCCACAAGGCGTTGTGCGCATTTTTGGACTATTAGTTTCGCATGTACGTCCAGGGGATCCACACCTAGGATTTTTTCAAGGTCTTTTGTTGGAGTTGATCTCAGTGCCCCTGTAATGCACAGTAGTGCCTGTCTCTGGTTCTTCTCCATCAGCCTTAAGTAAGTGATCTTTCAGTTGCCACCACACAATGATGCCGTAGAGTACAATCGGACGCACCACTGATATGAAGATCCAATGCATTAGAGAGGGCGAGAGGCCCCATGTGCAGCCTAGCATCTTCTTGGATGCATATAGTGCACTAGTGGCCTTCTCGACCCTTTCCATTACATTGGCCTTCCAACTCAGTTTGCTGTCCAGAACTACCCCCAGATACTTGACCTGTATCTTTGGTACGAGTCTTGTGTCTACGATTCGGGGTGGGGTCCATGCTGGTACCTTGTACCTCTTCGTGAAGAGGATAAGGTCCGTTTTCTCCGCATTGATACTTAGTCCGACTCCAGTGGCCCAATTAAGTATCTCCCTCAGTGTTTGTTTCATGATGGAGCTTAGCGTAGACGGGCATTTCCTTACGATGATTAGGGCTATGTCGTCTGCATAGGCGGTGATCTTGGGGCCCTACCTTCAAATGACGTTAGGAGCTGGCTTACAACCAGATTCCAGAGAAGGGGTGATAGTACACCTCCTTGCGGACTGCCTCTGTGCGCCTCTTTTATTGCTGTTGTTGGGCCCCACTCAGCCTGGTCCCGTCTACAACTCAGAAGGTTGTCTATCCAAATGTCGAGTACCGTTGTGGGGTTCGTTGCGCGTAGTCCTTCAAAAATTGCGTGCTTTGAGACATTGTTGAATGCGCCTGAGATGTCCAGGAACGCTACCAGTGCATATTCTCTGTGGAAGAGCGCATTCTCTATGGTGGGAATGCAGCGCAGATTCTACCGATTTCTCTTATGTGTAGGCTTGTTGATGTTTCGAGAGCTGGATGTGGTTAGTACCTGTCCTTAAACTTAGTTCGATTAACTTATCGAGTGTTTTGGGGAGGAAGGAAGTTAAACTAATCGGCCTGTAATCCTTCGGATAGAGATGTAATCCTTCGGATAGAGATGGTTGCTTTTGCCTGATTTTGGCAAGAATACAACTCTAGCTGTTCTCCAGGGTTCGCGCACGTAGTTTAAGTTCAGACATATATTTCTTTAAGCCATGGTATGACTTGGGATTTCGTCATCTGTAGCATGGCTGGAAATATACCATCAAGTCCAGCCGATTTGTAGCCGGCAAAAGAGCTGATCGCCCAGTCGATCTTCTTTGCGGTTACTATATCTTCTTGCATATATGCGGGTGTTAATCGTTGGATTTGGGAGTGACTCACAAGCTCCGTGCAGCCAGGAAAGTGTGCCTCCATGAGCACATTCAGTGTTTAGTCGGTGTTGGCCTACAAGAGGAGTGGTAAGCTCTGAGGAGTTCGCTCGTTAAACTCTCTATGGATTTTTCTATTTCGGCCTCACTCGTAATTTCCATTGGTATACCGATAGATGCCAATGGGGGTCCCACAAAATATTAAAAATAATTTGCAATATGCCAATTTTGGTAATTAAGATCGAACTGCGCGGACTGTACGAATAATTTATGGTCGCCAAAAAATGCCTCATTTGATTTGTTTGTGAGATTCTCTGGTTTAAAACTGCATTTATTGTTTATTGTTTTTAGAATACGCATTAAAAATATTACTTCAATATGCTCCAATTTTACCATATGTGAGAGAGAAAATACTTTGCAACTTCAAGTGTACGAATAAAAGTTGGACTGACTGTATGTATACATATGTAACAGATAGAAGGAGACATATCCGACCCTATAAAGTATATACATATATACTTGATCGGTATCAATAGCCGAGTCAATTTGGCCCTGTCCGTGTGGCTGTCCATCCGTCTGTAGGAACGCGTCGATATTGGCAACTTTTATTGCTATAGACACCAAATTTTGAATGTAGGTTCCTGTATATCAAACGCAGATTTGTTTCAGATATCTCCTCCCGCTCCCCCACAAAACGATTTATTAGGACAATTTTTAATATATAGCCGTGGAATTTGACATGTATTGGGTCATTCTTTATCTATTGTAAAAAAGTCATGTCGATCGGATTATACACAAGGGAGTTCACGACTGAAGATTTAGTACTAAATTACGTTTTAAATTAATTTCAATATTTTTTGTTCAATGCAATCATAAAATCATACTGCATCAATATAAAAAAAAGCCGAAAAGTTCAACCTTTCAACTGTAAGTTCAACCTTTTCCAACACTCTAATTTACGGTTTTTTGCGATTCTCTTTTGCGCAATTCGTTGACATACAAAATAGTAAGTGCATTTCTCTGAAATTTGACGAAATTTGAGATTGATATACACCAATTGCGTTAAAATTAGGGAAAAATGAGAAGAGGTCAGGATGTTTCTCTAGAAATCCGCAAACTAATACTTAAACTGTATCTAGAAAATCGGAGTCTTCGCGCAATTGGACAGCTTGTCAATAGTCCGCATTCAACAGTGAAAAGCCAAAGTTCACTTGGATAAGCCAGATTCTTTTTGGGAGAACGTCATATTTAGTGACGAACCCAAATTTAATATTTTTGGGCATGACGATCCTCCAAAAGTCTGGCGCAAAGTCAATGAGGCTATGAAGGGAAATAACATTATTCCCACAGTTAAGCATGGTGGAGGAAATGTGATGCTCTGTGGGTGTATCTCTGCATCTGGAGCTGGACGAATCATCAATGAGATAATGGATCAGCACGTGTACAAGAAGATTTAAGTTGAAAATTTACACGCAAGTGCCACTGAATTAGGCCTAGATCCAAATATATTTATCTTCCAGCAAGATAATGATCCCAAACACAAAGCTTATAGTGTTCAGGAATGGCTAATTTACCATTGTAAACAGCTTAAGAGCCCGCCACAGTCACTAGACTTAAATCCTATAGAGCACGTATGGAATTTGCTGGAGAAAAGGATCCAAAAACTGCAGATTACGTCCACGGAGTCTTTAAAGACAGCATTAAGCGATGAATGGACCAAAATCAGCGCTAATGATACCAACAACTTGGTTAAAAGCATGAAAAAACGTTGAAAAGCTGTCATAGATGCCAAGGTTAGGTTAGGTTAGGTTAAGACGGCAGGTCACCCTAACGAGAGTCCTCACATAGACCATCTGGTCCTTAGTGTTACCGCATATTTGACCTTTGCGACGTTTAAGATTCTTTAAAGATAACTTTCGCGAATTTTAAGAGTTGGTTCAGTGGTGTCCTCGATACACTCTCTAAGGAAGTGAAGGTGTGGGATCGCAGATGATTGAGTCTGTTCCATGGTTTGGGTACCCCCAGCTTTCCTGCAGTTGTCATCATTTGTGATGCCGAGCTTCTGCGCATGGGTCCCTGTCATACAGTGTCCTGTTAGAACACCTAGCAGCGTTCTGCAGTCCTTTCGTGGGACCGATAGAATATAGCGGGATTGCTTGGTGTTTCGCGCGTTCCACATTGTCTTAGCCGTTCCGCATGTCGTCGCAGCTCTCCATCTGCGGCTGACTGTCCATTGAGCTTGTTCTTCGAGTTCTGCATATATCGCTTGCAGGGAGATTGGTTGATTCTCGACGCTACCAGTCGTTAGTTCCACACCATCCTTAGCTAACTCGTCTGCTCTTTCGTTTCCGTTGATGCCCCGGTGGCTGGGAACCCAGTACATGCGCTTTCTCTTGGAAGTGCTTAATGCATCCACTGCTTCCCTGCTTGCCAGAACATTTTTGGATTTGATGGCGTCCGAGAATAAGGATTTTATGGCCGCCTGACTGTCAACGAATAAGTTGACATGTGTGTGCTGCGTGTTGAGCTCTAAGGCAGCTTCAGCCGCCTTCCGTATGCTGAAGACCTCCGCCTGGTAGATGCTGCAGTAGTCCGGAAGTTTCTATGGTCGCTCTATGTTGAGCTCCTCACAAAAAACCACCGCGCCTACTCCATTCTGCATCTTAGAGTCGTCTGTGTAGAAGTTGATCGTACACTGCTTCAGTTCTGAGCCGGTTAGCCAGTCGTTGGAACCAATCATTATTTCTATTTTATTGTTAAGGTTCGTCACGGGGGTCATGTAGTCAGTGCTACTTACTCGTTCCCTGCCGATCTCGCAGTGTCCTAGGCTCTGAAGAGCCATATTTCTTGTTTGCCACAAGGCGTTGTGCGCATTTTTGGGCTATTAGTTTCGCTTGTATGTCCAGGGGATCCACGCCTAGAATTTTTTCGAGGGCTTTTGTTGGAGTTGATCTCAGTGCCCCTGTAATGCACAGTAGTGCCTGTCTCTGGGTCTTCCTCATCAGCTTTAAGTAAATGATCTTTGAGTTGCCGGCCACCACACAATGATGCCGTAGAGTAGAATCGGACGCACCACTGATATGAAGATCCAATGCATTAGAGAGGGCGAGAGGCCCCATGTGCAGCCTAGCATCTTCTTGGATGCATATAGTGCACTAGTGGCCTTTTCGACCCTTTCCATTACATTGGCCTTCCAACTCAGTTTGCTGTCCAGAACTACCCCCAGATACTTGACCTGTATCTTTGGTACGAGTCTTGTGTCTACGATTCGGGGTGGGGTCCATGCTGGTACCTTGTACCTCTTCGTGAAGAGGATAAGGTCCGTTTTCTCCGCATTGATACTTAGTCCGACTCCAGTGGCCCAATTAAGTATCTCCCTCAGTGTTTGTTTCATGATGGAGCTTAGCGTAGACGGGCATTTCCCTACGATGATTACGGCTATGTCGTCTGCAAAGGCGGTGATCTTGGGGCCCTACCTTCAAATGACGTTAGGAGCTGGTTTACAACCAGATTCCAGAGAAGGGGTGATAGTACACCACCTTGCGGACTGCCTCTGTGCGCCTCTTTTATTGCTGTTGTTGGGCCCCACTCAGCCTGGTCCCGTCTACAACTCAGAAGGTTGTCTATTCAAAGGTCGAGTAGCGTTGTGGGGTTCGTTGCGCGCAGTCCTTCAAAAATTGCGTGCTTTGAGACATTGTTGAATGCGCCTGAGATGTCCAGGAACGCTCCCAGTGCATATTCCTTGTGGAAGAGCGCATTCTCTATGGTGGCTACCAGGGAATGCAGCGCAGATTCTACCGATTTCTCTTATGTGTAGGCGTGTTGATGTTTCGAGAGCTGGATATGGTTAGTACCTGTCCTTAAACTTAGTTCGATTAACTTATCGAGTGTTTTGGGGAGGAAGGAAGTTAAACTAATCGGCCTGTAATTCTTCGGATAGAGATGTAATCCTTCGGATAGAGATGGTTGCTTTTGCCTGATTTTGGCAAGAATACAACTCTAGCTGTTCTCCAGGGTTCGAGCACGTAGTTTAAGTTCAGACATATATTTCTTTAAGCCATGGTATGACTTGGGATTTCGTCATCTGTAGCATGGCTGGAAATATACCATCAAGTCCAGCCGATTTGTAGCCGGCAAAAGAGCTGATCACCCAGTCGATCTTCTTTGCGGTTACTATATCTTCTTGCATATATGCGGGTCTTCATCGTTGGATTTGGGAGTGACTCACAAGCTCCGTGCAGCCAGGAAAGTGTGCCTCCATGAGCACATTCAGTGTTTCCTTGCTGCTCTCGGTCCAATCTCCATTGTCCTTCCGCATAGGGCTCTGCGTGGTTGGTTGACTAGATAGTAGCTTTCTGAGTCGGGATGTTTGCGAGGTGTTCTCGGTCGTAAAGCAGAAGTTCTTCCAAGATTGCCTCTTTGCTCTTCGTACTTCTTTTTTAAAATCTTTAAGTCTTAGTTTGTATTCTCTCCAGATAATCTCGTGGTCAGCTTATTTAGCTAACTTGAAGAATTCTCTGACTTCACGTCTAAGTAAGCAAGCTCGGGATTCCACCATGGTGGAATAGCCTTGCGCTTAGTCGGAGTGGGCCGACAAGAGAAGTGGTAAGCTCTGAGGAGTTGGCTCGTTAGACTCTCTATGGATTTTTCTATTTCGGTCTCACTCGTAATTTCCATTGGTATACCGATAGATGCCAATGGGGGTCCCACAAAATATTAAAAATAATTTGCAATATGCCAATTTTAGTAATTAAGATCACACAGCGCGGACTGTACGAATAATTTATGGTCGCCAAAAAATGCCTCATTTGATTTGTTTGTGAGATTCTCTGGTTTAAAACTGCATTTATTGTTTATTGTTTTTAGAATAAGCATTAAAAATATTACTTCAATATGCTCCACTTTTTAATTTTTTTAATGTGTCAACTGTTTACCATATATGTGAGAGAAAATACTTTGCAACTTCAAGTGAACGAATAAAAGTTGGGCTGACTGTATGCATACATATGTAACAGATAGAAGGAGACATATCCGACCCTATAAAGTATACACATATATGCGTGATCAGTATCAGTATATAGCCGAGTCAATTTGGCCCTGTCCGTGTGGCTGTCCATCCGTCTGTAGAAACTCGTCGATATTAGCAACTTTTATTGCTATAGACACCAAATTTTGAATGTAGGTTCCTGTATATCAAACTCAGATTTGTTTCAGATATCTCCTCCCGCTCCCCCACAAAACGATTTATTAGGACAATTTTTAATATATAGCCGTGGAATTTGACATGTACTTGGTCATTCTTTATCTATTGTAAAAAAGTCAAACCGATCGAATTATACACAAGGAAGTTCACGACTGAAGATTCAGTACTAAATTACGTTTTAAATTAATTTCAATATTTTTTGTTCAATGCAATCATAAAAAAGAATCAATTCCATTAAAAAGAGCCAGTGCGCCAACAGAAAAAAAGAGAACAGGTTTTGGCGCAAAAACGCCAAGTGTGGCAACCGTGCAGACAGCGGGAAAGAGCGCGTGCACATGGTCATGCGTACCACACAGATGCGCTCTCATGGCAGCCGGCAAACTCACCACATACATACGCGCTCACTCACACACACTTGTTGCCCAGGAATTAGGGCACAGGCAAGAAAAGGAAAAAGAGCCTGGGGAAAGAAAGCGAGCAACGATCGGGCACCGATGACAGCAAGAGGCGCAAGCGATTGTTCAAAAATGAGGTCAAGGCAGTCGCCCTAGGAGTAGCAAAACAGACAGAAATTTGAATCGCGTTCAAAGCACGGAGTAACATCAGGAAGAGGATTTCGAAGAGTGGATAAGCTGGCCATACGTGCTCAAAGGAGCGGGTTAAGGAGAGTTTACACGGTGCGGTTAGGAAAGGTTAGTTATGAAATATAAAAAATGAGAAAATACATTGTTCTTTTTTTTCAGACTTTGATGCACTAAACGGGCAGTACATTCAAGTGGCCCAAACGACACCAAGCACGGGCTTGTTAACGCGCGGACCCAGGCAAAATGCAACCCACCTCCCGCCCAACCGAACGAGGGGCGCGCCGCATAACGTGCGGTAACGAAGGTCGCGGAACAGATAAATAAGAACAAACTAAATAAAATTTCTACATAAATTATAACGATAGACAAAAAACTATAGATTACACAGATAACATAAAATAGAAGTTCTGAGTAAGGAAATAGAACTAGCATTACATATTACATGATAAAGATTGTTATAATTAGAACATATGATACGAAAAGGGTTATGGATAGCATAGTTCGTATTACAAGCTTGCAGACTAAGAGGAAGAAAGTTTCTAGAATTTCTGATCGGAACTGCAAAACTAATTTGGCTGATTAATTCAGAAGAATCAATTTCTCCTTTAATTAGTTTGTGTAAGAAAATTACACCAAGCATGGTTCTACGATCAGAAAGAGATGGAAGATTTATTAGTAAAAGTCTACTACGATAAGAAGGCAAGTGAATATTAGGATTCCAGTTAAGACCCCGGAGTGCAAGGAGCAGAAATTGTTTTTGTACCGATTCTAATCTATCCTGATGAACCTTGTATTGGGGACACCAAATACAAGAACCATATTCAAGAATAGGTTACACAAGAGAAGTATAAAGAGTTTTAGTAATGTAGGGATCGTTAAATTCCTTCGACCAACGCTTAATGAAACCCAGGACACCAAAGGCACGATTAGCGGTGGAAAAGATATGCTTGTCAAACTTAAGCTTGGGATCTAAGAGGATACCCAAATCATCAACCGACTCAATTCGAACAAGCGGCTTACCATTAAGAATATAACTGTTAAAAAAGACATTCGCCTGTAAAAGGAAATTACGTTACATTTACCACAATTAAGATTTCATAAATTTACCTGACACCAGGCTTGAAAACTGTCAAGATCAGTTTGCAACCTTTGACCAGATAAGAAATCAGTAGATGACAGATAAAGTTTAACATCATCGGCATACATCAGCACCCGAGAGTGATTTACAACATAAGAAATGTCATTTTTAAACAGAGTAAATAATAAGGGGCCAAGATGACGTCCTTGTGGTACTCCGGAAGTAACTTGAACAGACTTAGAGACAAAGCCTTTGAAATAAACTTTTTGGGTTCTAAGAGTTAAATAATTGGAGATCCAAAGAATTAAGTTATTTGGAAATCTCAGAAGATGAAGTTTGTGAAGTAAGAATAACATCTGTTTGCATTTTGGTTTGAGATCCCTTTATGACAAGAGAAGTGAATTCCAATAGGTTAGTGGTAGTAGATCTATATTTCACGAACCCGTGCTGGCAGGGTGAAATTATACATCTTCACAAATGTTGAAGTTGAGAAGTTATTAATTTCTCAAAAATCTTAGGAATAGCAGACAATTTAGAAATACCTCTATTGTTTTCAACATTAGACTTATTTCCTTTTTTATGGTGTGGAATTATAAATGATTCTTTCCAAATAATGGGGAAAGAGCACAACTCTACGGACAGTTTAAAAAGAAGAAATAATGGCTTAAAAAAACCTTCAGCACAGTACTTGACCACGCAGTCTGGTACTCCATCAGGTCCCGGTGAAAATACGGGCTTAATGGCTTTTAGATCACGTAGAAGCAAACTTTCAGTGATTAAAGGCCCGAATATGCAATTGAAGCTATTTACATGATATGGATAAGGCGAAACCAATTGATAAGGCTGTGAAATATAAGCCGTTTGAAAAAATTAAGCAAAAAGATCGGCGAATGCCGGATCTGAGTCAGCTGTCTTTTTTTCGAAAAATACAGTTGATGGAAGTGTTGATGACCTACGCTTCGCATTAACGAAGTTATAAAACCTTTTAGGATCCCTCTGAAACTGTAACCTACAGCTCCTGAGGTAGTTGTTATAACAGTCTAAGTTAAGTGCAGAGAAATTAGATGGGGCAATCAAATAGCGAGATAAATCCGAGAAAGCCCCATCTTCCACCCCTTTTTCTGTATGGTGGCTCTCATTCTACCCTTGAAGTGAAGTAAGCGTGTTAGAGAGTCCCAACACGCTCTGCTGACCCTATTTCCCCTCCCAGGTAGTGACTCGGTCCTCTAACGTGCACTGGAGACTGAGATTGTTGGGTGGAACTGGTGGCGTAGTCTCTGTCCCTTTTCTAGTTTTACCCTGGTGGTGGATAGGCCCCAACAGAAGAGTTCTCAACACGCTACGCTGGCCTCTTCTCCTGCCTGGGTCAGTTTAGATATACATATGCATACTAGAGAGACTCAGTGCGTGTTGGATGGGACCCGGTGGTGCAGCTTCTTCCCACTTTCCTTTTCAGCTCTACCTCGGCGATGAACCGGACCCTCAGTAGCGCGTTAGAGTGCCCTCAGCGCGCTCCGTAGGCTCTGTCCCCACCTGAGTCGCCACCAGGTGCCTCAAAGTATACGAGAGAGTCTCGGTTGTACTATGGTGGCGCCGCTACATCTTTTTCTTCACCGCTGTCGGTCGAATGTTTACGCCCTCCCGCGCATCTCGGAGTTTCGGCAAATTTAAAAAAAATTTTGTTAAAAGCCCTGGCCGGTTTTCATATATTTACTGCCTGCACCGAAAATAAAGATTTGTGCCAAGTTTCATAATCATAGCTTTAAACAAGTAAGAGTGCTATAGTCGAGTATACCCGACTACGAAACTCCCTCTACCCAGGTCTAAAACATCCAATCACATTTACGTCCACTTACACATACACAAAGAGAGAGTGTTTGGTGATCTGTGAGTGCGGTCGCGTTTTCCTAGTCGCTGCGTTTAGATTGCAAATTCCAGTGTTCTTCTGTGCTGAAAGAGCACATAACACATTAGAGTGGGTCTCCAAGAGGCACAGCCACTTACCTGGTGTTGTGCCACTCAGCGTTTGGCGCTGCTCCTGACTTCTGTGCCGGTGTTTGTTTGGTGCTTCCTCCAGAGTGGGGTGGGGAAGCCGCGCTATTTTTGCGCGCTTTTCACTTCTCGCTGGTGTGCGTGCAGCAACAAAATATTTATTTTCTTCCAATTCCTCCTGTGCTGTGATTCAAGCTGGCCACGATCAGCTGATCGCACACAGCGTCAGGGTTGGAGAATGTTAAGTTAACAGCGAGCTTACAGAGATAAGTGGGCGTAAGCCAGTTAGTATTGCATACTTCTAGGCACAATATTTAAAACTATTTGTTTTAAATATCTAGAGGCGCGAAAGCCAGGACTGAGGAGTATTAAAGTGCAAAGGTCGCGGATCTGACCGTCAGCCAACCCTTCCGCTGCGGCGGCGCACGGAAAAACAGGGCTCTGGTGACCGAGTCGGGGCGGTATAACTCCCAACGGTTAAACGCCAAGGGGAAACCATTGGCCATCGAGGGACTCCTTTCTAGTTCTAGTCCTGAACAACCGAGTGGATCTGGAGGAAACGGTAGCCTTCTCGCGGCGCCCAGCGCTGCAGAGAACCCCGCCACAGCAATGGTCCACACCAACTGGGACATGGGCCAGGAGGCACGGAGAGAAGCAACCGGAGGGCGAGGTTGCCCCGCTGCTACCAGTTCAAGGG
The DNA here is from genome assembly GCA_035043065.1 of Hirtodrosophila confusa. NCBI lineage: Eukaryota > Metazoa > Arthropoda > Insecta > Diptera > Drosophilidae > Hirtodrosophila > Hirtodrosophila confusa. The sequence continues at coordinate 25,325 of JAWNNI010000053.1, forward strand.
CAGTTGCCGACTGAACTGTCAGGTGCAGCAGCAGCCTCTACAGCAGACGCAGCTGCTCTTTAGCCTAGCGCAGGCCCAACGGGCTCTAATGCTCTTGAAGGAGCAGCAGACGGCGACGGTGATCTGCGCAACATACTCACCAAGCTGGTGGAGAAATCCAGTGAGCTCTCAAAGATGCTCAGGGATGCGAGGTACCTAAACAAGGATATGAAGGAACTCGCCCAGCGCGTCCTAAGATTGCAGAAAGCTGCCTTGTTCACTTTCAACCTGAACAGCAGGATCCTTGAAGCAGCCCCAAAAAAGGATCAGGAGTCCCAGTGCTCACCGCAACCGGCGCGTAGCCATATGGCTAAGCGTCAAAGAGACGATCCGGCGCCAAAGAAGTCCACCCCAAAACGAGCGAAGGGTCCCAATAACGTAGGAATTCCCACAAAATCGTCGGCAATGTACAATGCCGCAGATAAACCCGCCGCCAATAGCATGAGCTCAAATGGCTGGCAAAAAGTGAAGGTCAATCCCAAATTAGACGCCCGGAGACTGCCGAAACCGCGCTCAGACGCAATCCTGATTGAGGCAAGCGAAAATATGTCCTATAGCGACATCCTGAAGATGGTCACCCGGAGCAGTGATGATAAATTGAAAACTGTTGGTGAAAATGTGCGCAAGGTGCGCCGCACAGCGAAGGGCGACCTGCTGCTGGAGTTAAAAGGCACCATGGTGGAGAACCTACAGCAACTCAGAGAGGACATTGGCCACGCCCTTGGTGAAAAGGTAGAAACACGCGCGCTTACGCAGGAGGCCCTGCTGGAGGTTTCTGACCTGGACGCAATGACGTCGGTGGAGGATCTTCAGTCTGCGTTCCGCCAACAGCTGGATGTTGAGCTGAGTACTAGGGCCATAAAGAGCCTACGGCCGGCATACGAGGAGACCCAGAGGGCGATCATCAGCCTTCCACTTGCTGTGGCCGAGCGAATCCTTAGTGTCGGAAAGATTAAGATTGCGTGGTCGGTGTGCAGAATTAGAGCCAGGAATTTGCCAACAAGGTGCTATCGATGTCTGGAGACAGGACACATTGCAGCCAGATGCAGCAGCCCAGTCGACAGAAGCGACTGGTGCCTGAAATGCGGAGGGAGTGGCCACAAAGCACACGATTGCAAAAACGAGGCGAAATGCTTTCTATGTGTTGCGAACGGCAGATCTCACAGCCACATAGCTGGTAGCCGGCGATGCCCATTGGCAATAACCAAGGCCCCCAAGAAGGTGTCCAACAGCCGCAACCATGTCTAGGTTTATCCAAATAAATCTTAACCACTGCGAGGCAGCCCAAGATCTGCTCACGCAGTCAGTGCGGGAGCTAAAGATGGACGTGGCGATCATCAGCGAGCCCTACAGGTGCAAAGAGCATAACAACTGGACTTGGAGTACCTCCAAGAAGGCAGCAATCTGGTCCTGTGGCGTGCCCGGCCAACAGCTAGTCTCCACATTCGCAGCATCGCATTTTGTGCGAACCAAGCTCACGCAGTACTGGGTATACAGCTGCTACCTCCCGCCTAGCCTGAGCCAGGATGAGTTCTGCAACGCGATGGACGAGCTTGCAAACGATATACGGGACCACAACCCTGCGATCGTGGGCGGCGATTTCAATGCCTGGGCGTTGGAGTGGGGCAGTACCGCCACAAACGCAAGAGGACGTACGCTTCTCGAGGCATTCGCCACGCTGGACGTTGTCTTGCTCAACCATGGGTCGAAAAACACGTTCAACCGCGGCGCTCTGGGATCAATCATCGACCTCACCTTTGTCAGCAGCCGTCTTTTTAACTCTGCATCATGGCGAGTAAGTGACCACTACACTGGCAGCGATCATGAAGCCATACTATTCTCCATTGGCGAGAACTCCAGGAGCCACCCAGACCGCTCGATCGGAGGAAAGTCGTACCGCGCGAACACGCTGAGCACAGCCAATTTCGCTGCAGCGATGGATGGCCTGGTGTTGTCGGGCTCAGCACAATGCATGGCCGATCAGTTGGCGCGTCACGTGGAAGCCGCATGCGACTCCAGTATGGCGACTGCGAACGCCTACAGAATGCACCACAAGCCGGCCTTTTGGTGGAACGACAGCATTGCGCAGGCGCGTAGCTCCTGCCTAGCCGCAAGACGGCGTTATCAGCGAGGAAGCGCCAGAGGGGCAACTGGCCGGAGCTACAACTCAACTTCAGCGAGTCCAGGAGATTCTTAAAGAAGGCCATACAAAGCAGCAAGCGAAATTGCTTTCTCCAACTCTGCGACTCAGCGGACCACGATCCCTGGGGAAAGGCGTATAAGCTGGTTGTCAAGCGAATATTTGCCAACAGACACGAGACACCATCAGACCCAGCGCGTCTGAAAGCGATTGTGGAGACCCTTTTTCCACACCGCGAGGATCGCTTGCTAGCCAGGGGCAGTGCACCTACGGGCAGCGTCCTACTGCCAGTCTTTGAGGCTGAACCAGTGACTGCTGATGAGGTGCTCATGGTAGCTCGTTGGGTGGCGACCAACAAAGCACCGGGACCAGACGCAATCCCCAACAGGGCACTGAAGCTGGCCATCGCGTTGCAGCCAGGCGCTTTCGCGCAGCTGTACAGCAAATGCCTATGCGAAGGAGTCTTCCCAGACCGATGGAAGATACAGAAGCTGGTGCTTCTCCCAAAGCCGGGCAAACCACCCGATGAAGCGTCCTCCTTCAGGCCAATCTGCCTGATCGACTCAATGGGCAAGGTCTTTGAGAAGATAATCTCCTCGAGGTTGGAGGAGGCTGTAAGTCGAGGTGGTGGCCTGTCGCCTCGCCAATATGGCTTCCGTAAGGAAAAATCCACCATTGACGCCATCGACAGAGTGGTCACGCTTGCATCAGAGGCAATAGAAGGCTCGCGCTGGAAAGGAGGCGCAAAGCAGTACTGCCTCATTGCGACTCTTGACGTGAAGAATGCGTTCAACACAGCCGACTGGGGATGCATTCTTGACGCTCTAACTGCATTTGGAGTCCCACCGTACCTACTTGCGCTGGTGAGAAACTATTTTGTAGGACGTGTCTTGCGCTACTCTACGTCCGATGGCACCGCGACGCACCATGTTTCAGCGGGAGTGCCCCAAGGCTCCGTCATAGGGCCCCTGCTGTGGAACGTTATGTACGACGGTATCCTTCGGCTGACGTTCCCCAGCGGCACACACATAGTCGGCTACGCTGACGACGTAGCTCTTGTGGTAGTAGCCAAGCACCTAAATGCAGCGGAGCATATCTGCAGTGCGGCCATAAGAGTCGTCACTCAATGGCTTAGCTATACGGGCCTTGAGCTGGCTGCCCAAAAAACGGAGGCGGTGCTGATAAGCAGTCGGAAGGTGGTGGAGACAGCGCGCATACGCGTCGGGGATGACACCATCGTATCTAAAAGGGCCATCCGGTACCTAGGTATGATGATAGACACACGGCTAAGTTTCCGCGAGCACCTCCAGTTCATACAGGGCAAGGCAGCGAACTCGAGCCGAGCACTGTTCAGGATCATGCTCAACACGAGAGGTCCTAAACAGGAGAGGAGGAGGCTGCTAACCAGCGTTGTCCGGTCGACAATACTTTATGCTGCGCCAATCTGGACTAACGCTACGGCAACCCCGAGCTATATCAGGGGCATCCAGTCGACGCACCGTCTGTGTGCACTGCGAATATGCAGCGGGTTTCGGACCATTTCGGACGACGCCGCACTGGTTATTGCGGGCATGCTGCCAATCGACCTCCTGGCTACTGAGGAGAAATCCGTCGCAGATGCCACTAGGGCAGGCCAGTCGAGAAGAAGGGCTCGTCTGGAGGCAAGAGAGGAGCGCATCGCGCGGTGGCAAGCGAGATGGGATGCGTCACTTAAAGGACGCTGGACGCACCGCCTGATCCCCAACATTGAGCGGTGGATAAAGCGCAAGCATGGCTCTGTTAACTACTACCTTACTCAGCTACTGAGTGGACATGGCTGCCTCAGGCAGTACCTGCACAGGTTCGGCCATGAATCCTCGCCGTACTGCGCCTGGTGTGGTGACGAGACCGTTGAAGACGCCGGTCATATCCTCTTCAATTGTGGGCGGTTCGATGCTGAGAGGCACCAGCTTCGCTCGGTAGTGGGTTTGACGCTCACTGAGCAGAACCTGACCGAGGAGATGCTCGCAAGTCCAGAGGTCTGGACGGCAGTGTGCAACTTCTCTGCGCTTGTAATGCAAGAGCTACGCAGAGCGGAGCGGGAAAGAAGCAGAACCTTGTAGTTGAGGCACGCGCCCCCGCGAAGCAAAAATTTACGGCCGTACCGCAGGGGCCCGCCACTCTACAATATAAAATAAAGCTCCATCCATAGAAATTGTTAATTAGTGTAAGCAAATAAATGATTTTAAAAAAAAAAAAAACATACACAAAGAAGCACACACACATAGGCGGCAAAAGCTAGGCATTTTAAATGGTGGCTGTTCTTCTTCTTCCCCCCTCTCGCTGCATCAATGAATCTTCTTTCGTGAATAACTGCCGTGCTTATCCGATCGACTTGAAATTTGAACAGTATATTAAGAGAGACTAAAGTATTGTACATGCAAAATCTAAAAGCTATATCTTGAAAATTGTTACTTAAAAACCGTTTGTATCGATTTGCGGGGGAACGGGGGAAGATATCTCAAATATGAAACAAGCTTGATCTGCGTATGGTATACAGGAACCTACATTCCAAATTTGGTGTCTCTAGCTCTTGTAGTTGCTGAGATCGACGCGTTCATACGGACAGACGGACAGACGGACAGAAGACGGACATGGCCAAATTGAAATCTCTTTTGATACTGATCATGAATATATATACTTTATAGGGTCGGAGATGTCTCCTTCTGCCTGTTACATACATTTGCACAGATGTAATACCCCCTTTTTACCCATTTTATGGGTACAGGGAGTAAATAGAGCGATAAGTTTGAATGCAAACAGACGGACTGGCAACATATTCTTACTTTGACTGCGTATTATTTAATATGTATGGCACATTGTTACATATAGGAATTTTTTTGTCGGTGGGGCAACGCCGGCTAGCGGCTTGATACGACCCAATGCCCGCTTAATGTAAACTAAAGAAAGAGACATACAGTGGCTCACAGCTTAAAGTATGCAGTACATACTTTAAATTTCAAACTATAATAGAGTTGAAATTATTAGGCGATTTGCAACAAATGTGGTGTCAAATTAAAGGAAAAAATTAGACAATGAATGAAGTTTCTATGTTAATTCAGACATTTTTCCTTTAATTTGGCACCACATTTGTTGCAATACGCCGAATAGTTTCAACTTTATTAAAGTTTAAAGTATGTACTGCATACTTTAAGCTGTGAGCCACTGTACAGCATCTCACAACAAGCACGATAACAACAACAACAAAACTACGCAACAATAAAACAACACAAACAAACGAACAATTGCCAGATGGATGAGGCTTCGATGTTTCCACCTCGCGCGCCCGCCCTGCCTGTGGTCCAATTCATCATAATTATTTGGGCCACCTTCTACTGGAACGGTTGCGGCTGGCCTAATCCATGGAACAAGCCACGCGTCCTCCCTCTAAATTAATTTAAAACTCCACGTTTTCCTCTTCTATACTTAGTTTAATATTTATATTGTGACCCTAATATAAATTCAATTTAATTTCATTTAATTAAACATTAACTTTAAATAAATAAATTACAAACTTAGGCGGATAAATAATGAAATTATAAATAAAATGAAAATTTAAGAAATTATATAAATTTAATATCAACCACCAAAACTCTTAAATGTAAGAAAATTGAATGCAAAGAAAAAATAAATATAATGAGACTCAAATAAACTTTCATGCACGTATATAAAAAAAATGCCATGGGAAATAAATATGTCATGCGAGAATAGGGCGTTAATAAGCTGTTAATCAATCGCCAATAACCAACCTACACCTACCAGGAGCTCTTGTTATGGGTCAGGGAGGGGCAAAATCAATAAATATTTAATTATAAAAATAATACCATCCAAAAAAAATCGCAAGATATACTTTAGCCCGCGAGACCACATACGGGTTAATGAGTTTGTTGTGGTCAGCTGTTTGGCAGCTAATATGTGTGAAAAAAAATGTTAAAGGTGTTGATGTTGAAAGTGAACAGGGTCGATGCACTCTTAGATGCAAAGAAGGAAAATATCACAAAAATCAAAATTAAATAAATTAACATACTAATAAATAATTAAACATTACAGGAACGTGTATTTGCTTTATAGTTGGAGCTTGCATTGCCGGCAGCAATTGAAGATGTGCAGCAGAATTTGTTCTCATGCAGGGCACATATGCACATATGTTTGTAGGCTTGTGCGTGTTGCACAAATGCGTGCGCCACAACAAATAGACACAGTGGCCAAACACAGTTAAGTTTCACTAACTTTATTCTGCCTTTTACAGGGTATTGGCAGCTGTATGGCCTGGCCGAAAATTTGTACTGCCCGGTGTGGGCTTGAAAATGCGGATCAGCTGCGTGGCTGCCGATGCAAATGGAACAGACTCACATATGTATATCGCTGCAGCTGGATGGTGATGGTGGCCTAAGATTTGGTCCGCTGTGTTAAGCTCCAGCACATTTGTCCGCCAATTGCCGGTGAGTTTTAGAAGTACGTTGCAACATACGAACAAAAAAAAATACACTGAACCGGCTGCTGTGTCGCTCTTACGGGCTAGGCTGCCGAGGATAAAGAGAATGTCACACACGGGGCACTGGGCAGATCGAACATTAATACTCACATGCTCAGAGTTACAAACAATTATACAAAAAAAATTCACACTTGTAATTTGCTGCCTTCCTGCGTGCACTTAACCTTGCTGAATCCAGCGCCATTTGCTTTCGACTTCTATTTATCCTCTTCAAGCGCCTGCGCACCCTCACCAATACATATATGTTTTCCCCACAGTACTGGCTGCCTGCTCCCCGCTACTGTTACATTCCCCTCTACTCCCCCAATTAAAAACTGCTTACTTAAACGATATTTCTTTTCTTTTAGCCCTGGTCTTGTGCGCATTGCCACTTCGCCCCGGTACATAATGGAACACCACCACGAGTAGGTGGACTTACCCAGGATGACCAACCTACGCGTGGGCATGACTACCGGACAACAGAATTGGCTACTCTCATGCCGGCGTGCCCTACACTCTTATGCAGACGCGCCCAATGTAGGCCACACCCACATACGCCTACACACGCAGATCCTTGACGTGGTAAATTCCGATTGGACGCCCGTTGAGATCCTCCAGTGCGTATGCATTGTTACCCACTGGCTTGGTGACTCGACTCATTGAAGCATTTTCCAAAGTCAGTAGTTGTAAAAGGAGTATTCTAACTCAACCTATGGGCAGCTGAGGAGAGGTGTAGATCTACAGGTGAGCAGGGGGAGATAAAATGAGCGTGTCTGTGTGAGTTAGAAAGGGACAGATATATATATTTATATGTATAAGTACTAGTTGTCTCCTTTTATGCTATACCGTGTGAGTTAGAGTGGGACCGATATATAGTGTGCATTTGATCGTATCTGCTCTCTGAAGTTAGAGTGGGACTGATATATTGTGTGCATTTGTTCGTATCGGCTCTCTGAGCGGAACTCTATCTCTCTCTCTCTCTCTCTCTCTCGGGGCTCAGCATGTGTGGGTGCGCATACAGTACGATGCTTGGGAATGTGAGTACAGAACGATATATTGATCTAACCATTGGGAGGAGTTTACAGAACGTTGTATGGGTGCGCGTACAGAACGCTGGACTCAGCATGTGTGGGTGAGCATACAGAACGCTGAGCGGGGGGTGGGTATTGCGTGTTTGATCGTTTCGGCTCTCTCAGCGGAACTATCTTTCAGGTTCAGCATGTGTGGGTGCGCATACAGAACGTTGTATGGGTGCGCGTACAGAACGCTGGACTCAGCATGTGTGGGTGAGCATACAGAACGCTGAGCGGAGGGTGGGATATTGCGTGTTTGATCATATCGGCTCTCTGAGCGGAACTATCTCTCTCAGGCTCAGCATGTGTGAGTGCGCATACAGAACGTTGCGGGGGTGCGCAGGCAGGCCGCTTAAATGCTGAGCAAGCGAATCAAAGACAGGCCGCTTAAATGCTGACCAAGCCAATCAATATTGCTTATATTTACCATGCCCTTGAGTTGCGCCTGTGAGCAAGCGATTCAAAATTGTTTATATTAACGCAGCTGGCCGAATTAATGTTTATGCCTGCGTAGCGGGGTTGGAGTTGTATTTATGTCGTCTATATTTGAATATTCTAAGCGTTTGTCGAAGACGCTGACCATGATCTGCGATTCAATATTGTTTATATTAGCGCAGCTGGCCGAATTAATGTTTATGCCTGCGTAGCGGGGTTGGGGTTCGAGTTGTATTTATGTCATCTATATTTGAATTTAACCACCCCCTTGATCTTCGTATTTTTGACCATAGCTGTTGGATACATATACTTTGCTTATGACTTTTGATTCAATTCTCGACCTTGCTATTCATACACTTAGTCCTTCAACAGTGTTACAGTTGGTTTAATACACTACACACTACTTATTGATTGTATTCGAAAGTTAAAGTGAAGTTTGAAAGTGAATTTTAAAGCAATGGCATCAAGCAGCAATTCAAACGCAAAAATGTTCTGTGACGGATGTGCAACCTATATAATGCCCAATAGGTGGAATCAGCATTTGCGCTCAAATGATCATAAAATGAATGTAGTTGCATCGCATACAGGAAAGGTGCAACTTGTTTCAAGCGAATATAAAAGACGCATTTGCACTTATATGTATAAAAATGAACGTGAGGATTTGCTGATCCTAGAAGAATTTTTAAGTGATGCTGGTGATGAACTACCAGTTATAGAATCACTAATTCTAAAGCAAAATGCATGCAACGTGAATTTTGAACTATTCGCGAAATATATAAAAGTAATTGATGATGAAATGTTTGTGTCAATAAAATCACACCAAACATCAATGTGCATATTATCATTTGGTACAGACTTAAGACAACATTTCCTGGAGCAGTCTGCTCATATACGTGCAAAAATGGATGTTTTCCAGGAAAAAGAAAGTGGCTGGGCCTTAATGAAAATATTACATATTGATGTTAATATAAGCAGATATGAGCCCCTGAAAGTGTCAAGCTACATTGAGTTGCCATCACACTTGAAGAAAAAAAAGCTACTATAAATGTGAAGAACGCTGATGTATTCTGTTTTAAATGGGCGCTGATATCAGCCCTTAAGCCAGCAAATAACAACACAGAACGGTGTAGACATATAACATCGCTAATATTGAAAGTACATCAATTCAAATAAATGAATTGCTAACGCTCAACTTCGAAGGTCTCGATTTTCCTATAAAAGTAAAATTGATAAAGATTTTTGAGGAACGGAATCCGGACATTAGCATCAATGTTTTTGGATACGATGAGGAGATCAAGATGCTGATTGGACCTCTTTATTTAACAAAGGAGGAACGCAGTACTCATATTTCATTATTGCTTCTGGAAAAGGAAACAATCTCACACTTCATCTGGATAAACAAGTAATAATGCTATAGTCGAGTATACCCGACTACGAAACTCCCTGTACCCAGGTCTAAAACATTCAATCACATCTACGTCCACTTACACTTACACACACACATACACAAAGACGCACGCACACAGCCGGCAAAAGCGACAGCGCAAGCGAGGCATTTTAATTGGTGGCTGTGCTTCTTCTTCCCCCTCTCGCTGCATTACTGAATCTTCTTTCGTGAATAACTTCCGTGTTTATTATCCGATCGACTTGAAATTTGGACATTAGATTAAGAGAGACTAAAGTACTGTACATGCCAAATCTTAAAGCTACATCTTGAAAATTGTTCGTGTAAAACGGTTTTTATCGATTTGCGGGGGAACGGGGGAGATATCTGAAATATGAAACAAACTTGATCTGCGTATAGAATGTGTGTTTAGCGACGTATAATTTGTAAATGAAATATTTAACAGGCTCGACGTCAACAATTCAGGGTGAATATAGAAAGGTAGATATTTGAAAAGTATTGGCTGGTCATATAACGCTATTTCGGAAGCTGCCAGCATCCTCATCAGTGACCTTATTGTTAGAAATTTTTGTCCAAGCTTGTCCGTATATGAGTAGTAGTCGGCTAGATTCGAACCCGAGTGCTCCCGTCTGTAAGGCGGATGCCTTAACCTCTGACCCACTTGCTGTCCGATCCCGGCTTGAACTAATTACTGTCATCAACAGGTCCATTTGAAATTCTAAGTCCGCACCAAAGCTTAATCCCTTTATCTAAGTTTCTAACTCTTACAGTTCTATTTTATTATTATTAGAACCACTTGTATTGAACTTTTTAATCACTTTGTAAAAGCTTCGCTTTAATATCCCAGTGCAAGTTCGGTACTAGCTGATCTATGCAGATCAGTCAGTTGGTTTTTGTTTCAATATGAGGTTGATACAATGAAGTTAGTTTGTCAAAATGAATGGGCCCTTATTGATAGAATGTGTGTTTAGTGACGTATAATTTGTAAATGAAATATTTAACAGGCTCGACGTCAACAATTCAATTAATTTTTTTAATGTGTCAACTGTTTACCATATATGAGAGAGAAAATTCTTTGCAACTTCAAGTGAACGAATAAAAGTTGGGCTGACTGTATGTATACATATGTAACAGATAGAAGGAGACATATCCGACCCTATAAAGTATATACATATATACTTGATCAGTATCAATAGCCGAGTCAATTTGGCCCTGTCCGTGTGGCTGTCCATCCGTCTGTAGGAACGCGTCGATATTAGCAACTTTTATTGCTATAGACACCAAATTTTGAATGTAGGTTCCTGTATATCAAACTCAGATTTGTTTCAGATATCTCTTCCCGCTCCCCCACAAAATGATTTATTAGGACAATTTTTAATATATAGCTGTGGAATTTGACATGTATTCGGTCATTCTTTATCTATTGTAAAAAAGTCAAACCGATCGAATTATACACAAGGAAGTTCACGACTGAAGATTCAGTACTAAATTACGTTTTAAATTAATTTCAATATTTTTTGTTCAATGCAATCATAAAAAAGAATCAATTCCATTAAAAAGAGCCAGTGCGCCAACAGAAAAAAAGAGAACAGGTTTTGGCGCAAAAACGCCAAGTGTGGCAACCGTGCAGGCAGCGGGAAAGAGCGCGTGCACATGGTCATGCGTACCACACAGATGCGCTCTCACGGCAGCCGGCAAACTCACCACATACATACGCGCTCACTCACACACACTTGTTGCCCAGGAATTAGGGCACAGGCAAGAAAAGGAAAAAGAGCCTGGGGAAAGAAAGCGAGCAACGATCGGGCACCGATGACAGCAAGAGGCGCAAGCGATTGTTCAAAAATGAGGTCAAGGCAGTCGCCCTAGGAGTAGCAAAACAGACAGAAATTTGAATCGCGTTTAAAGCACGGAGTAACGTCAGGAAGAGCATCTCAAAGAGTGGATAAGCTGGCCATACGTGCTCAAAGGAGCGGGTTAAGGAGAGTTTAGGGAGAGCTTACACGGTGCGGTTAGGAAAGGTTAGTTATGAAATATAAAAAAAATGAGAAAATACATTGTTCTTTTTTTCAGACTTTGATGCACTAAACGGGCAGTACATTCAAGTGGCCCAAACGACACCAAGCACGGGCTTGTTAACGCGCGGACCCAGGCAAAATGCAACCCACCTCCCGCCCAACCGACCGAGGGGCGCGCCGCATAACGTGCGGTAACGAAGATCGCGGAACAGATAAATAAGAACAAACTAAATAAAATTTCTACATAAATTATAACGATAGACAAAAAACTATAGATTACACAGATAACATAAAAGAGAAGTTCTGAGTAAGGAAATAGAACTAGCATTACATATTACATGATAAAGATTGTTATAATTAGAACATATGATACGAAAAGGGTTATGGATAGCATAGTTCGTATTACAAGCTTGCAGACTAAGAGGAAGAAAGTTTCTAGAATTTCTGATCGGAACTGCAAAACTAATTTGGCTGATTAATTCAGAAGAATCAATTTCTCCTTTAATTAGTTTGTGTAAGAAAATTACACCAAGCATGGTTCTACGATCAGAAAGAGATGGAAGATTTATTAGTAAAAGTCTACTACGATAAGAAGGCAAGTGAATATTAGGATTCCAGTTAAGACCCCGGAGTGCAAGGAGCAGAAATTGTTTTTGTACCGATTCTAATCTATCCTGATGAACCTTGTATTGGGGACACCAAATACAAGAACCATATTCAAGAATAGGTTACACAAGAGAAGTATAAAGAGTTTTAGTAATGTAGGGATCGTTAAATTCCTTCGACCAACGCTTAATGAAACCCAGGACACCAAAGGCACGATTAGCGGTGGAAAAGATATGCTTGTCAAACTTAAGCTTGGGATCTAAGAGGATACCCAAATCATCAACCGACTCAATTCGAACAAGCGGCTTACCATTAAGAATATAACTGTTAAAAAAAGGCATTCGCCTGTGAAAGGAAATTACGTTACATTTACCACAACTAAGATTTCATAAATTTACCCGACACCAGGCTTGAAAACTGTCAAGATCAGTTTGCAACCTTTGACCAGATAAGAAATCAGTAGATGACAGAAAACGTTTAACATCATCGGCATACATCAGCACCCGAGAGTGATTTACAACAGAAGAAAGGTCATTTATGAACAGAGTAAATAATAAGGGGCGTCCCTTGACGTCCTTGTGGTACTCCGGAAGTAACTTTAACAGACTTAGAGACAAAGCCTTTGAAATAAACTTTTTGGGTTCTAAGAGTTAAATAATTGGAGATCCAAAGAATTAAGTTCTTTGGAAATCTCAGAAGATGAAGTTCGTGAAGTAAAAGAGAATGATCGACAGAATCAAAAGCCTTACTGAAATCAGTGTAAATAACATCTGTTTGCATTTTGGTTTGAAATCCCTTTATGACAAGAGAAGTGAATTCCAATAGGTTAGTGGTAGTAGATCTATATTTCACGAACCCGTTGGCAGGGTGAAATTATAGATATTCACAAATGTTGAAGTTGAGAAGTTATTAATTTCTCAAAAATCTTAGGAATAGCAGACAATTTAGAAATACCTCTATTGTTTTCAACATTAGACTTATTTCCTTTTTTATGGTGTGGAATTATAAATGATTCTTTCCAAATAATGGGGAAAGAGCACAACTCTACGGACAGTTTAAAAAGAAGAAATAATGGCTTAAAAATACCTTCAGCACAGTACTTGAGCACGCAGTCTGGTACTCCATCAGGTCCCGGTGAAAATACGGGCTTAATGGCTTTTAGATCACGTAGAACCAAACTTTCAGTGATTAAAGGCCCGAATATGCAATTGAAGCTATTTACATGATATGGATAAGGCTTTACCAATTGATAAGGCTGTGAAATATAAGCCGTTTGAAAAAATTCAGCAAAAAGATCGGCGATAGCCGGATCTGAGTCAGCTGTCTTTTTTCGAAAAATACAGTTGATGGAAGTGTTGATGACCTACGCTTCGCATTAACGAAGTTATAAAATCTTTTAGGGTCCCTCTGAAACTGTAACCTACAGCTCCTGAGGTAGTTGTTATAACAGTCTAAGTTAAGTGCAGAGAAATTAGATGGGGCAATCAAATAGCGAGATAAATCCGAAAAAGCCCCATCTTCCACCCCTTTTTCTGTATGGTGGCTCTCATTCTACCCTTGAGGTGTTGCAGGACCAGTAAGCGTGTTAGAGAGTCCCAACACGCTCTGCTGGCCCTATTTCCCCTCCCAGGTAGTGACCCGGTCCTCTAACGTGCACTGGAGACTGAGATTGTTGGGTGGAACTGGTGGCGTAGTCTCTGTCCCTTTTCTAGTTTTACCCTGGTGGTGGATATGCCCCAACAGAAGAGTTCTCAACACGCTACGTTGGCCTCTTCTCCTGCCTGGGTCAGTTTAGATATACATATGCATACTAGAGAGACTCAGTGCGTGTTGGATGGGACCCAGTGGTGCAGCTTCTTCCCACTTTCCTTTTCAGCTCTACCTCGGCGATCAACCGGACCCTCAGTAGCGCGTTAGAGTGCCCTCAGCGCGCTCCGTAGGCTCTGTCCCCACCTGAGTCGCCACCAGGTGTCTCAAAGTATACGAGAGAGTCTCGGTTGTAAAAAAAAAAATTTTGTTAAAAGCCCTGGCCGGTTTTCATATATTTACTGCCTGCACCGAAAATAAAGATTTGTGCCAAGTTTCATAATCATAGCTTTAAACAAGTAAGAATGCTATAGTCGAGTATACCCGACTACGAAACTCCCTCTACCCAGGTCTAAAACATCCAATCACATTTACGTCCACTTACACATACACAAAGAAGCACACACACATAGGCGGCAAAAGCTAGGCATTTTAAATGGTGGCTGTGCTTCTTCTTCCCCCCTCTCGCTGCATCAATGAATCTTCTTTCGTGAATAACTGCCGTGCTTATCCGATCGACTTGAAATTTGAACAGTATATTAAGAGAGACTAAAGTATTGTACATGCCAAATCTAAAAGCTATATCTTGAAAATTGTTACTTTAAAACCGTTTTTATCGATTTGCAGGGGAACGGGGGAAGATATCTCAAATATGAAACAAACTTGATCTGCGTATGGTATATAGGAACCTACATTCCAAATTTGGTGTCTCTAGCTCTTGTAGTTGCTGAGATCGACGCGTTCATACGGACAGACGGACAGACAGACGGACATGGCCAAATCGAAATCTCTTTTGACACTGATCAAGAATATATATACTTTATAGGGTCGGAGATGTCTCCTTCTGCCTGTTACATACTTTTGCACAAATCCAATACCCCTTTTTACCCATTTTATGGGTACAGGGAGTAATTAGACAATAAATGAAGTTTCTATGTTAATTCAGACATTTTTCCTTTAATTTGGCACCACATTTGTTGCAATACGCCGAATAGTTTCAACTTTATTAAAGTTTAAAGTATGTACTGCATACTTTAAGCTGTGAGCCACTGTACAGCATCTCACAACAAGCACGATAACAACAACAACAAAACTACGCAACAATAAAACAACACAAACAAACGAACAATTGCCAGATGGATGAGGCTTCGATGTTTCCACCTCGCGCGCCCGCCCTGCCTGTGGTCCAATTCATCATAATTATTTGGGCCACCTTCTACTGGAACGGTTGCGGCAGGCCTAATCCATGGAACAAGCCACGCGTCCTCCCTCTAAATTAATTTAAAACTCCACGTTTTCCTCTTCTATACTTAGTTTAATATTTATATTGTGACCCTAATATAAATCCCATTTAATTTCATTTAATTAAACATTAACTTTAAATAAATAAATTACAAACTTAGGCGGATAAATAATGAAATTATAAATAAAATGAAAATTTAAGAAATTATATAAATTTAATATCAACCACCAAAACTCTTAAATGTAAGAAAATTGAATGCAAAGAAAAAATAAATATAATGAAACTCAAATAAACTTTCATGTATATAAAAAAAATGCCATGGGAAATAAATATGTCATGCGAGAATAGGGCGTTAATAAGCTGTTAATCAATCGCCAATAACCAACCTACACCTACCAAGAGCTCTTGTTATGGGTCAGGGAGGGGCAAAATCAATAAATATTTAATTATAAAAATAATACCATCCAAAAACAAGTAAGAATGCTATAGTCGAGTATACCCGACTACGAAACTCCCTGTACCCAGGTCTAAAACATTCAATCACATCTACGTCCACTTACACATACACACACACATACACAAAGACGCACGCACACAGGCGGCAAAAGCGACAGCGCAAGCGAGGCATTTTAATTGGTGGCTGTGCTTCCCCTTCCCACCTCTCGCTGCATTTCTGAATATTCTTTCGTGAATAACTTCCGTGTTTATTATCCGATCGACTTGAAATTTGGACAGTAGACAGTAGTAGTATTGTACATGCCAAATCTTAAAGCTGTATCTTGAAAAATGTTACTGTAAAACGGTTTTTGTCGATTTGCGGGGGAACGGGGGAGATATCTGAAATATGAAACAAACTTGATCTGCGTATGGTATACAGGAACCTACATTCCAAATTTGGTGTCTCTAGCTCTTGTAGTTGCTGAGATCGACGCGTTCATCCGGACAGACGGACAGACGGACAGACAGACGGACATGGCCAAATCGAAATCTCTTTTGACACTGATCAAGAATATATATACTTTATAGGGTCGGAGATGTCTCCTTCTGCCTGTTACATACTTTTGCACAAATCCAATACCCCTTTTTACCCATTTTATGGGTACAGGGAGTAATTAGACAATAAATGAAGTTTCTATGTTAATTCAGACATTTTTCCTTTAATTTGGCACGACATTTGTTGCAATACGCCGAATAGTTTCAACTTTATTAAAGTTTAAAGTATGTACTGCATACTTTAAGCTGTGAGCCACTGTACAGCATCTCACAACAAGCACGATAACAACAACAACAAAACTACGCAACAATAAAACAACACAAACAAACGAACAATTGCCAGATGGATGAGGCTTCGATGTTTCCAACTCGCGCGCCCGCCTTGCCTGTGGTCCAATTCATCATAATTATTTGGGCCACCTTCTACTGGAACGGTTGCGGCTGGCCTAATCCATGGAACAAGCCACGCGTCCTCCCTCTAAATTAATTTAAAACTCCACGTTTTCCTCTTCTATACTTAGTTTAATATTTATATTGTGACCCTAATATAAATCCCATTTAATTTCATTTAATTAAACATTAACTTTAAATAAATAAATTACAAACTTAGGCGGATAAATAATGAAATTATAAATAAAATGAAAATTTAAGAAATTATATAAATTTAATATCAACCACCAAAACTCTTAAATGTAAGAAAATTGAATGCAAAGAAAAAATAAATATAATGAAACTCAAATAAACTTTCATGTATATAAAAAAAATGCCATGGGAAATAAATATGTCATGCGAGAATAGGGCGTTAATAAGCTGTTAATCAATCGCCAATAACCAACCTACACCTACCAAGAGCTCTTGTTATGGGTCAGGGAGGGGCAAAATCAATAAATATTTAATTATAAAAATAATACCATCCAAAAACAAGTAAGAATGCTATAGTCGAGTATACCCGACTACGAAACTCCCTGTACCCAGGTCTAAAACATTCAATCACATCTACGTCCACTTACACATACACACACACATACACAAAGACGCACGCACACAGGCGGCAAAAGCGACAGCGCAAGCGAGGCATTTTAATTGGTGGCTGTGCTTCCCCTTCCCCCTCTCGCTGCATTTCTGAATATTCTTTCGTGAATAACTTCCGTGTTTATTATCCGATCGACTTGAAATTTGGACAGTAGATCAAGAGAGACTAAAGTATTGTACGTGCCAAATCTTAAAGCTGTATCTTGAAAAATGTTACTGTAAAACGGTTTTTATCGATTTGCGGGGGAACGGGGGAGATATCTGAAATATGAAACAAACTTGATCTGCGTATGGTATACAGGAACCTACATTTCAAATTTGGTGTCTCTAGCTCTTGTAGTTGCTGAGATCGACGCGTTCATCCGGACAGACGGACAGACAGACGGACATGGCCAAATCGAAATCTCTTTTGACACTGATCAAGAATATATATACTTTGTAGGGTCGGAGATGTCTCCTTCTGCCTGTTACATACTTTTGCACAAATCCAATACCCCTTTTTACCCATTTTATGGGTACAGGGAGTAACAAGTAAGAATGCTATAGTCGAGTATACCCGACTACGAAACTCCCTGTACCCAGGTCTAAAACATTCAATCACATCTACGTCCACTTACACATACACACACACATACACAAAGACGCACGCACACAGGCGGCAAAAGCGACAGCGCAAGCGAGGCATTTTAATTGGTGGCTGTGCTTCCCTTCCCCCCTCTCGCTGCATTTCTGAATATTCTTTCGTGAATAACTTCCGTGTTTATTATCCGATCGACTTGAAATTTGGACAGTAGATCAAGAGAGACTAAAGTATTGTACATGCCAAATCTTAAAGCTGTATCTTGAAAAATGTTACTGTAAAACGGTTTTTGTCGATTTGCGGGGGAACGGGGGAGATATCTGAAATATGAAACAAACTTGATCTGCGTATGGTATACAGGAACCTACATTTCAAATTTGGTGTCTCTAGCTCTTGTAGTTGCTGAGATCGACGCGTTCATCCGGACAGACGGACAGACAGACGGACATGGCCAAATCGAAATCTCTTTTGACACTGATCAAGAATATATATACTTTATAGGGTCGGAGATGTCTCCTTCTGCCTGTTACATACTTTTGCACAAATCCAATACCCCCTTTTTACCCATTTTATGGGTACAGGGAGTAAAAATCGCAAGATATACTTTAGCCCGCGAGACCACATACGGGTTAATGAGTTTGTTGTGGTCAGCTGTTTGGCAGCTAATATGTGTGAAAAAAAATGTTAAAGGTGTTGATGTTGAAAGTGAACAGGGTCGATGCACTCTTAGATGCAAAGAAGGAAAATATTACAAAAATCAAAATTAAATAAATTAACATACTAATAAATAATTAAACATTACAGGAACGTGTATTTGCTTTATAGTTGGAGCTTGCATTGCCGGCAGAAATTGAAGATGTGCAGCAGAATTTGTTCTCATGCAGGGCACATATGCACATATGTTTGTAGGCTTGTGCGTGTTGCACAAATGCGTGCGCCACAACAAATAGACACAGTGGCCAAACACAGTTAAGTTTCACTAACTTTATTCTGCCTTTTACAGGGTATTGGCAGCTGTATGGCCTGGCCGAAAATTTGTACTGCCCGGTGTGGGCTTGAAAATGCGGATCAGCTGCGTGGCTGCCGATGCAAATGGAACAGACTCACATATGTATATCGTTGCAGCTGAATGGTGATGGTGGCCTAAGATTTGGTCCGCTGTGTTAAGCTCCAGCACATTTGTCCGCCAATTGCCGGTGAGTTTTAGAACGAACAAAAAAAAAATACACTGAACCGGCTGCTGTGTCGCTCTTACGGGCTAGGCTGCCGAGGATAAACAGAATGTCACACACGGGGCACTGGGCAGATCGAACATTAATACTCACATGCTCAGAGTTACAAACAATTATACTAAAAAAATTCACACTTGTAATTTGCTGCCTTCCTGCGTGCACTTAACCTTGCTGAATCCAGCGCCATTTGCTTTCGACTTCTATTTATCCTCTTCAAGCGCCTGCGCACCCTCACCAATACATATATGTTTTCCCCACAGTACTGGCCGCCTGCTCCCCGCTACTGTTACATTCCCCTCAACTCCCCTAATTAAAAACTGCTTACTTAAACGATATTTCTTTTCTTTCAGCCCTGGTCTTGTGCGCATTGCCACTTCGCCCCGGTACATAATGGAACACCACCACGAGTAGGTGGACTTACCCAGGATGACCAACCTACGCGTGGGCATGACTACCGGACAACAGAATTGGCTACTCTCATGCCGGCGTGCCCTACACTATTATGCAGACGCGCCCAATGTAGGCCACACCCACATACGCATACACACGCAGATCCTTGACGTGGTAAATTCCGATTGGACGCCCGTAGAGATCCTCCAGTGCGTATGCATTGTTACCCACTGGCTTGGTGACTCGACTCATTGAAGCATTTTCCAAAGTCAGTAGTTGTAAAAGGAGTATTCTAACTCAACCTATGGGCAGCTGAGGAGAGGTGTAGATCTACAGGTGAGCAGGGGGAGGTAAAATGAGCGTGTCTGTGTGAGTTAGAAATGGACAGATATATATATTTGTATGTATAAGTACTAGTTGTCTCCTTTTATGCTATACCGTGTGAGTTAGAGTGGGACCGATATATAGTGTGCATTTGATCGTATCGGCTCTCTGAAGGGACTGATATATAGTGCGCATTTGTTGACAGGCCGCTTAAATGCTGACCAAGCCAATTTTTCGGTTCAGCGCCTCACCAGGCAGCGCAGCTTAGGCGTTGGCAGCACAAACAAAATGTAGTTTCGAACAAACGCACTCATTACGCTCATTTGTAGCTTACTGTTTTGTCGCCCGCGCTGGACCCTTTTGATTCAGCTGCAGCCGATCTTGAATTCGGCTCTCAGTGTGAAATTATCTATCATATCGAATTGTTCGTCTCGGAATCAAAATTGTAACAAGCGGCAAGCACGTTGGCCTGTCGCTTGACTTACATAAAACAACCTTTTGTGCAACAAACATTATTAAACATTTGCCAATAAACCCCAAATTGTATTTGCTTTAAACAGAAGCAGTGTTCGTGCGTTTTGTTTTGCATTTGGTGGTTCAAACAATTGGATTAATTGTTGACTATTTTGAGTCAGAAGTGCTAGTGAAAGGGTTCACTCTAGCCGCGAAATAATTTGACAATTGGATTAATTTGCTGACTATTTGAGTCAGAGGTGCTAGTGAAAAAGCTCACCCTAGCCGCAACATAATTTGGTGACCCCGACGTGATTTAATAATTTGTTAATAATTATTTAAAACAATTACTCTTGCTTGTTAGCAAAGTGCGCGCTTTTAGTAACAAGCGTCTTGTTTTTCAGGCACACGTCTGCGAGATTCTGGGGCTTGAGAGAGTAGAAACGTCGTCCGCAAGTAAGCTGCGTCAATTTTCGGATAGCCTGAATGCGCACTTGCGCGCTTTGCAGGCAATGGGAAGTGCAGAGCAAATAGCTGGATGCATGCTAATTTACATGCTTCTTAAAAAAATGGACAGCGCAACGCAATCTAAATGGGAGGAGCATGTATCAATGGCCGAGATACCATCGATTGCCGAATTTACAGCGTTCTTGGATGCTCGATGCCAGCGAATGGAAAATATGGAACATGCCACGGCAACCTACTCGCCTGGCAAGCAGGTTGGAAAGAGCAACAAAATTAACAACAGTAGAAGTACATTTGTAGCAACTAACTCTTGTAATTCCGTTTGTGGATTTTGTGGCAAGCAAGAGCATGCTATATATTCATGCACACTTTTTGGCAACCTGTCACCTTTGTTTCGGCTCAAGGAGGCAAAGAAGCTTGACTTATGCCTGAATTGCTTGAAAAAAGGTCATCAGGTGCGTGCCTGTAAATCGAGTGGGTGTCGCACCTGTGGTATGAAGCATCATACATTGCTTCACTTCAATACGCCAATTTCGTCAGCGCAACCTGGTGCATTGCATTTGTCTCAATCTGCGGCGCAATCACCCCCCCAAGCAAGTTCATCTCCATCTAGCTCTCTCATTGCCCAGAATCTCAACAATGACGTCACGCTCTTAGCAACCGCAGTTATTTTGATTAGGAATCATGCTGGATCCCTAATACCGTGTCGCGCGCTATTGGACTCAGGATCGCAGATCCATCTAGTTACGTCTAGTTTCGCACAACGCCTGCAGGTGAAAAGACTAAGTCAACGGCTTCCGTATCGGGTCTTGGCGATACCAGCGTTGCATCTGAGGGCTACACCGTCAGTCTGAATGTGCATTCTCAGGCATTGGACTATGAAACGAACATCGTCGCCTTAGTCGCTCCGAGAATAACTGATCATCAACCGAGTTTTTCTGTTGATATTGCAGATTGGATGATTCCCGATAATATACGGTTAGCGGATCCAGCATTTTTCAGGCCTCAACGCATTGATCTCCTTATAGGAGCAAGCCTATTTTTGGCCTTCTCTCAGTCGGCCAAGTCGAGCTGGCGCCAGGATTACCATTGCTGCAAAAAACTCGTTTTGGTTGGGTGGTATCGGGAGGAGGGCATCAATCGCGCAGAACAGCATTGGTTTCAACACATTTCACAGCGACTATTGAGGAGGATTCGCACGACAAAATCGCGGTGTTGCTGAAACGGTTCTGGGAGATCGAATGTTGCGGCTTGGCATCAGACAAAGTTAAGCAGGAAGATGTTGACTGCGAAGATCACTTCAGGAATCATTTTTCTCGCCTGCCATCTGGGGAATTTTCAGTGAAGCTGCCTCTGAAGCGAAACTTGGATGTATTGGGGGACTCATACACGCAAGCGTTTCGTCGTTTTGTCAATTTGGAGAGAAGGCTGGAGCGTCATCCGCAGCTTAAAGCGCAGTACTCTGCATTTATAAAGGAATATCGAGATTTGGCTCACATGTCGTTAGTGGGGCCCGAATCAACTCCTTTATGCAGATGTTATTTGCCTCATCATTGTGTCCTGAAGGAGGACAGCACTACTACCAAGCTTCGAGTCGTATTCGATGGCTCAGCAGCAACATCTTCAGGATTTTCGCTTAATGATGTCCTCATGACAGGACCCATCATCCAAGCGAAACTGTTGCATACCTTGCTACGGTTCCGAACGTTTCGTGTCGCATTGACCGGCGACATATGCAAGATGTATAGTTGCGTGCGCGTATCGGAACCGGACAGCTACCTGCAGTGCATCTTATGGAGAGAATCGCCTCAGGAGAAGATGCAAATTTATAGACTTGACACTGTCACCTATGGGACAAGACCAGCTGCATTTCTTGCCATTCGATGCATGCACCAGTTATCTAAGGATGAGCAAGAGAAATTCCCAATTGGCTCAGTCATACTAAGGCGCGATTTTTACGTCGACGATTTAATGACTGGCGGAGATTCTGTGGATGAAGTTGCCACAATCATGAAGCAGACTTCTGAATTGTTGGCTAAGGGCAATTTTCAGATTAGAAAATGGTGCTCTAATGCTCCGGAATTGCTGAGTGGAATCCCTAGCCAGGATAAAGAACAGCTATTGAAGCTCCATGATGGAACTGATTTCACGAAGGCACTTGGATTATCTTGGGATCCTGCTTCAGACGATTTGTTTTTCTCTGTTCCGCCCAAGCAGCTGTCTTTAAGGCCAACGAAGCGCTCTATGCTGTCCACCATTGCTCGCTTCTATGACCCTCTCGGCTTGATTGGGCCGGTCATAACGAAAGCGAAGATATTTTTGCAGCTCTTGTGGAAGGAAAGGCTTCAGTGGGATGAGAGTTTGCCAGTCTCTCTCACAACTGCATGGATGACTTTTTGCGATAATCTATCAAATTCGCAGCGTTTTGTTTTTCCACGTTTGGTCTCATATCCAGATTCAGAAGTTGACGTTCATGGTTTCTGCGATGCCAGCATACATGCTTACGGAGCATGCATTTATATCGTATCGAAGTCCACTGAAAGTACGCATGGTCATCTTTTATGTTCCAGATCCCGTGTGGCTCCTCTGAAGGCTCTTACAGTTCCAAAGCTGGAGCTTTGTGGTGCTGCATTGCTCTCTGAGCTTATTAACGAGATCGCGAGTATACAACTGTTTTCTGGAAAGTTTTACTGTTGGTCAGACTCAAAAACTGCTCTGTCTTGGATTCGGAATGAGCCAACGCAATTCAATATATTCGTATCAAATAGAGTCGCCAGCATTCAGAAGCTAACAGCGCAGATGGAATGGCGGTATGTCCCAACAAAAATGAATCCGGCGGACATTTTATCAAGAGGTGTTTTGCCTACGGATTTGCTACTGTCTCGATTATGGTTTCATGGACCAATTTTTCTTTCCAATGATAAGAGCGCATGGCCACCGACATCAATTCCAAAGGCGCCATTTTTAGAGCTTCGGAAGCGGGTTCTGATTGCAGTTTGCCCCTTTGTCGACATTACAGAAGTACATAAATATGCAAACTCCTTCTACAAATTACAACGCATGTTTGGATTTATGTTCAAGTTTCAGAAGGGAATTAAATCTGTTGGATTAACAGTAGCTGACATAGCTGGAGGCAACCGGATGCTTATTCGTTCAATGCAGCAAGCGCATTTGTGGTCGGACTACAAGCATATCAAGGATAATGGGCGTGCGTCTTCGTCTAGCTCTATTTCATCACTTGATCCCTTTGTTGATAAATTTGGAATTTTGCGCGTTGGTGGTAGGCTGAGGAATTCATCACTTGACTTTTGCGCTCGCCATCCTATCATACTCCCTAAGGGTCATCCTGTCACTAAGGCGATGATTATATACTTCCATGAGCGAAATTTGCACGCTGGACCACGAGCGTTGTTGGCAATTATTCGGCATCAGTATTGGCCTATTGGTGGTCGGAGAACTGTTTTGAGCGTCGTCAACAAATGTATCAGATGTTTCAGAGCAAGGCCTCGATTGCTTCAGCACATCATGGCGGACTTGCCAAAGGAGAGAGTGGATGACTCGGCGTATACTTTCATGATCACCGGAGTAGATTTTTGTGGTCCATTTTATTATAAAAGCGAAGTTCGCACCAGGCCACCAATCAAATGCTATATCTCCGTATTCATTTGCTTTGCGACTAAGGCCGTGCACTTAGAATTGGTCCAGGATTTGTCGACATCAGCGTTCCTTAGCGCTCTTCAGCGTTTTATTTGCACCAGGTGTCGCCCGAAGGAAATCTGGTCGGACAATGCAACCAACTTCGTAGGCGCCAAGAATGAACTGCAGCAGCTTAAGCAATTATTTATGGGCGACAAGCATCGAAAGGCAGTACAAGATTTTTATGTGGCGGATTCAATTGACTGGCGATTCATCCCACCTCGCTCCCCGCACTTTGGCGGGCTTTGGGAGGCCGCAGTAAAAACGGCAAAGTACCATTTTTATCGATCCGCTGCTAGTTCGCTCCTTAGTTTTGATGATTTGCGTACACTTGTTTGTCATATCACTGCAATCATTAATTCACGCCCATTACTTCCAGTTACAGAGCATCCAGATGATCTTGATGTTTTGACACCAGCTCATTTTTTGGGTACAACACCGCCCAAGTCGCTTGCTGTTCCAGATATCACTGGATTAAACTTCAATCGCCTCGATCGTTGGCAGCGCGTGTCTTATCTTCAGCAAACGTTCTGGTCACGGTGGCGAGAAGAGTACCTGACTCTCCTGCAGGAGAGGTCTAAGTGGAGATCTGATCAACCTGGACTTAGTGTCGGCGACGTTGTTCTCGTGAAGAACGAGAATCTTCCCCCTCTCAGTTGGCCCCTGGCAAGAGTAACCAAGCTGATCGTCGGGGCGGATGGCGTAGCACGAGTCGCGGAACTGAAGACTGCCACTGGAATCACAACTAGAGCTATTGCAAAGCTGTGTTCGCTGCCAAAGAGGGACGTTGAAGACTCGGGTCCTCCAACGGGGGGAGTATGTTCGGTTCAGCGCCTCACCAGGCAGCGCAGCTTAGGCGTTGGCAGCACAAACAAAATGTAGTTTCGAACAAACGCACTCATTACGCTCATTTGTAGCTTACTGTTTTGTCGCCCGCGCTGGACCCTTTTGGTTCAGCTGCAGCCGATCTTGAATTCGGCTCTCAGTGTGAAATTATCTATCATATCGAATTGTTCGTCTCGGAATCAAAATTGTAACAAGCGGCAAGCACGTTGGCCTGTCGCTTGACTTACATAAAACAACCTTTTGTGCAACAAACATTATTAAACATTTGCCAATAAACCCCAAATTGTATTTGCTTTAAACAGAAGCAGTGTTCGTGCGTTTTGTTTTGCATTTGGTGGTTCAAACAATTGGATGAATTGTTGACTATTTTGAGTCAGAAGTGCTAGTGAAAGGGTTCACTCTAGCCGCGAAATAATTTGACAATTGGATTAATTTGCTGACTATTTGAGTCAGAGGTGCTAGTGAAAAAGCTCACCCTAGCCGCAACAGTGTGCATTGAAAAAATAGTATGTACA
Source organism: Hirtodrosophila confusa (assembly GCA_035043065.1). NCBI lineage: Eukaryota > Metazoa > Arthropoda > Insecta > Diptera > Drosophilidae > Hirtodrosophila > Hirtodrosophila confusa. The sequence continues at coordinate 51,129 of JAWNNI010000053.1, forward strand.
TTTGCTTGTTTGCAAGTAATGCATTGATATTCACACCTAAAATTTTTTCCCAAGAATAAAAGCTGTGTCCAGCGATCCATCTTTCAGCACCACTATATTATTAAAACTATTCTTGTGTTATTTGTTTGGGCCCTTTTGTGCGTCAATATTTGTGTTTCCTAATGCGAGTTTTAAGGCCGTTGTTGTTCATTTTAATAAATATGTATTACATTTATTTATTAAAATTCTTCTCCTACGCGTTTCGGCGTTTGTTACGCCTTCCTCAGGGAGTCTGGTTTTTACATGTATATAAAAAAGACATTCACATACATATAACAATTTAACAAACATATTTAGTTCCATTACAATACATACATTAAAACTTATTGTAGTATTTCCTACAGTGTCGTCATTGTTCCTATGTCTAAATTGCACTTTTGTTTATCCATCGTCAACTTTTGTTTCTCGTCTTTGCGCGTCCAGTTTTGTTTGTCAACTGCTATTGCTGCCGCGTAAATAAAGTTTGTCTTTTCAATGTCTTCTTTGTGGTTTACTGTGTTCTCCCCTTGTTGTTGTATCCGTAGGCTCTCTAGCGTCAGTCTCGTTCGTTCTCTCCTCTCAATGTCTAATATTTTGGTGTTGTCAAAATCAGCTGTGTGACCTGTTGTTGTAATATGTTGCGCAAGTGCTGTTGTCATTTTTCCCTTATTCGCGTCTCCTTTATGTTCGGCAATTCTCGTGCCAAGCGCCCGCTTTGTTGTTCCTATGTATATCCCGTTGCATCTTTCGCCTTCTTTCCCGTTGCATTTGATTTCGTATATTACGTGTTGTTGTTTGTCTTTGGATATTTTGTCTTTTGTGTTCGTAAATAAACTTCTTGTATTTGTGTGTGCTTTATATGCAAACATTAGGTGTTTGGAGTGTGCGTCGGGTATTATTTTTGTTATTGTTTGCCGGTTTGTTAAGTTATTTACATATGGTATACTAATATATTGTCTTTCTTCAATTTCTCTGTTTTTGGTTTTGTCACTGTTTTTATTTTGGTTTGTTGCGGCGGTTATTAAATTGTCAATAAGTTTTTCGGGAAAGCTATTTTTCAAAAGTAGTGTTTTTAATTTTATATATATGTCTGGTCTGTGCGCTTCGTCACTTATTGCGTACGCTTTTTGTATAATGTTCTTTGCAGTGTTCACTTTTTGGCTTATTGGTTGGTTGGAGTTGAAATTTATAATTCGTCCGGATGCAATTTCTTTTGTATACCATTTAAATATTATCTTTCCTTGTTTCTTTTCCAGTTCTGTGTCCAAATAAGCAATTTTCTTGTTTTTCTCTCTTTCAATTGTAAATTGTATCCGTTTATGTTGATTATTTAATGTGTCCAAAATATTTTGTGCTTCCGTTTCTTTAATAATGCAAAATAAGTCATCAACATATTTGGATATATGTTTTATGTGGATGTTCTTCTTTTTGAGTTCGTCTGTGGCATTGTCAAGAATTTTGTCCAATACTATGTTAGCTATTGTTGGTGATATAGGGTTGCCCATGGGCATGCCAAATATTTGGTTGTATATGACGTCGTTGTATGATAGATAGTTGTTGTCAATCAGTATAAAGTCAAGAATTTCCCTAAATTTCGGCTTAGGTATACTTGTGTGTTGCGTTATATCAGTCCAACTTTCCATTATGTTTTGTATAGCTAGTTTTATTGGTATATTTGTAAATAATGAGACCACATCAAAAGACACGAGAATCTCATCTTCTTCTATTTTTGTGTTTTCTAATTGGTTTTTAAGTTGTATTGCACTTTGGATGTTATATCTTTCGGATGTTATATTTTTGAGTACTTCCCCTATATGTTTTGCTAGTTTGTAGCATTGCACGTTTGTGGAGGCTGATATTGGTCTAAGTGGGGTGTCATCCTTATGAATCTTTGGTAGTCCGTATATCCTTGGTGCGTGTCCTCCTGAACAGTATAGTTTTGATTTTAGTCGCCAGTCAATATGATTTTCTTTTTGTAGGTCGTTTATAATTGTATTGTTCTTCTTTATTAGTTGTTGTGTAGGATCTCTTCTCATTGTTCTGTAAGTTGTTTTGTCATTTAATAGTTTCATCATTTTGTCGTGGTAGTCTTTTTTATACATAACTACTGTCTTATTGCCCTTGTCTGCCTGTGTGATTATGATCTTGTCTTGGTGTTCTTTAACAACTTTCTTTGTCATTTTTGATATATTTAATATAAATTTGTCCTTTTGATTAATTTTCCTGTTGTGTTTAAAGTTGCTTCCTCTGGCAGTGTCTCTTTGTTTTTCGTCCTTTATCGCCTGGATTCCCTGTTCTAGGTCCGCTATTATATGTATCGGGTCTACGTTATTGTTGTCTATTGGAAGAGCAAACTTTGGACCCAGAGATAAGAGCCATTGGCTTTCTTTCGGAAAATAAACATCTGTTAAGTTTATAAACCATTCTGCGTTCAGTTTCATGTCATATTGTTGTGTTAGTGTCGATTTTGCTTTGTCAATTTTTCGGTCAATATCTTGGTCAGTAGTTGTTCGTATTCTTTGGTACGCTAACTTTTGGTCTACTTCTAATTCTGTAATATCTTCTCGACTAAGTCTCTGTTTTAGTTTCTCGAATGTGTGCGTTTGGTATCTGTTTATAATTGTAATTTGTTTTTGCGTCTCTCTTATTTCTAGTTTCATGATTTTTAGTAGAAAATTAGTCTCTAGTTTATCTAATTCTCGTTTCGAGTCATCTAACGTGAAGTTATGTCGTAAAGATTTTGTTTTGTTATTTAAATGTTTCGGTATGATGTTGTAGCCCTTACATTTAACTAGATATTTAAGTCGTCCTCTTTGTTTTGCTAGCTTCTTTTGACACTTAAAGTAATTCTTAACATACATTACTATTTCTTCTCCATAAGTTTCGCGTATGTGTTGCATATATCCCTTCATGTTTGTTGTTTTTAAATCCGGTACACTCTCCGGTATAAGTTTTGTGTTATTTGTTTGGGCCCTTTTGTGCGTCAATATTTGTGTTTCCTAATGCGAGTTTTAAGGCCGTTGTTGTTCATTTTAATAAATATGTATTACATTTCAAAAACTTCATCTTCTAGGATTTCCAAATAACGTAATTCTTTGGATCTCTAACTACTTAACCCTTAGAACCCAAATTTCAAAGGCTTAATATCTAAGTCTGTTCAAGTTTCTTCTGGAGTACAACAAATCTTGGCCCCTTATTATTTACTCTGTTCATAAATGACCTTCCTTCTGTTGTAAATCACCCTCGGGTGCTGATGTATGCCGATGATGTTTAACTTTGTCTGTCATCTACTAATTTGTTATCTGGTCAAAGGTTGCAAACTGATCTTGACAGTTTTCAAGCCTGGTGTCAGGTAAATTTATTAAATCTTAATTGTGGTAAATGTAACGTAATGTCCTTTTAAAGGCGAATGCTTTATTTTAACAGTTATATTCTTAATGGTAAGCCGCTTGTTCGAACTGAGTCGGTTGATGATTCTAGATTTTTGTCTATTGTTTAATTTATGTAGAAATTTTATTTAGTTTGTTCTTATTTATCTGTTCCGCGATCTTAGTTACCGCACGTTATGCGGCGCGCCCCTCGGTCGGTTGGGCAGGAGGTGGGTTGCATTTTGCCTGGGTCTGCGCGTTAGCAAGTCCGTGCTTGGTGTCGTTTGGGCCAGTTGAATGTACTGCCCGTGTAGTAAATCAAAGTCCAAATATAAAATACTTATCACCTTCGTGTTTAGGTGTTGACACGTTTTGGCTTGTAATTTAACTTTTACAGCAACTATTTCAACATCAGCAGAAGAATTTAAGGATAACAATTCCGAGTGTAGTGTGGTTTTGACGGTAATTAGAACGCTACCACCTTGTCGAACCCGTCGATCATGCCTAAAAGTTATAAAGTTGTTTGACAAAATTTCGCATTCAGAAATGGTAAAGTTTATCAAAGTCTCAGAAAAACGCGATAATGTCAGAATCAAAAGCAGTACTATTCAAATACAGGTGTTGGAGTTTAGAAAGAAGCCCTCCAACATTGTGGTATTGAATAGTAACACAATCGGACATAAAGTTTAGTTTATCATAGTTAATGGGATCATTTTGGAAAGTAATAGTACGGTTGTCGCTTTTTTGGCTTAAACTCAAGAACAATCATTAAAGTCGGTCAACAAGTTGAATCGCAGATAATTGGAAATGCATCATCAGGAACAAATATCTTAAAAGAAAAGGTTTCGAGAGGAGATGAAAGGTTAAATTTAGTAACTGATACGTTAACAGATGTTCTACTAGCACTATTGGTTAGGTAGGTTGACCACCACATGGTGGTCCCACATAGACCGAGCAGGTCATAGTGTCGCCGGATACTGAAGGTCGTTAGAAGGTTTGTTGATCCTGGTTTCGTTTCTTGCAAATAATTTAATTCTCAAGAGGTAGCCCGACTCCTTCTTTTGCCAGAAAATCCGCCATTTCGTTGCCATCAATGCCCCGGTGGCTGGGAACTCAATAGATATACACTGTTCTAGCAGTGCTTAGATTATCTAAAGCCACCCTGCTTGCCAGGACATTTTTGGAACAAATGGAAGACGCCCGCAATGATTTTATAGCAGCTTGGCTGTCTACGAATACATTTATTCGTTCGTTCCTAGTTGTTATGGATAGAGCTACTTCTGCTGCTTTCCTTATTGCGAAGACTTCCGGCTGGAATATGATGCAGTAGTTTGGCAGCTTGTACGGCAACCTTAGTTCTGGTTCTGCATAGTACACAGCCACACCAACTCCTGTATCGATTTTTGAGCCATCCATGAATATCTAAATAGCGTGTTGGTCCAGTCCTGTACACCAATCTTCTAGTCCCATTGACGTTTGTGTTTCTTTGAAGTTGGCTCGAGGAGTCATGTAGTCCAAGCTACTTTGCATCTTCCTCCCAATCGAACTGTGTCCAAAACTTTGAAGTGCCATGTTTCCCGTCGCACAGAGACGTTGGGCCGCACTTTGTGCGAACAAGTGAGCGTGTTTGTCCAGGGAATTGACACAGTAATGGTTCTAGTGCCTTGGTTGGAGTGGACCTAAACGACCCCCTGAAGCAGACAAGTGCCTGTCGTTGAGTCCTTTCCATCAGTTTTAGGGGTGTCGTCTTCTTCGTGGCTTGCCACCATACCATGACGCCGTATTGTAGTATCGGTCGCACTACTGAGATGTAGATCCAATCGTGGTGACAATCCCCAAGTACTGCTTAGCATTTTCTGCGAAGCGTAAAGCGCGACTGTTGCCTTTTTCACCCTTTCTTCAACATTGAGTCTCCATGTGAGTTTGCTGTCCAGGAATACTCCGAGATAATTAAAGTTTGTTTTTGGCGTGAGCGGTATTCCGTTCAACTTTGGCGGGTTCCACCGCGTTACCCTGTATCTCTTAGTAAAAAGAATGAGGTCCGCGTTGATGCTTAGTCCGGCTGCGGTGGTCAATCTTGAATCATCGATATATCGATACCTGCGTCCAGCTGTGTTTTTTTGCGCTCCACATTTAAATTAAATTATCTACAAACCTAACTATCCTTTCGGTCTTATAAAGCGTTAAATCTCTTTATCTGTTCCTTCTGAAGTGCCTTACCATTGTGTCAAGTGTTATCAGTTGTGCATTGTAAGTTTATTTGCATTTTAATTTCTTACGCGGCGTCTGTGCTATCTTTGTTGTTGTGCATTTTAGTTTTTCCGCGCGGCGTCTGTGCTGTGTTTGTTGTTGTGATTTTCGTAATTTCTTCTTTTGTGCTTTGCCTGCATATTCTTCTTTTTTGCTTTGCGTGCAAATCGAATACTCTCTCTATTGCTTTGTAAACGTTGTTTGTTTACTTCTGAACTTCTCATTTAACTCATTTTCAGTGCTTTTAATTTGGTCTTTTGCTGTTTACTAATATTTTCGAATAACCAAGAAGACATGTCGTGTTTAATTGTTCAATTTATTGATTGATGGCTATGTGAGAATATGATGCATGCTAAATGCGCGGGTCTTACTGGTCGTGAATGTGATAAAATCAACTCTGCTGCTAAGAAGCGCATGGGCGGCCTGAAATGGTCTTGCCCGTCGTGCTATGGTATTCAGGCTGATTTTACCAAAATGTATAATTCTGTCCGCACTCAATTCCTTAAATTGAGTAAAGTAGTTAAGACTCTATCCGGTGATTTTGCCTCAAGCATTGAGTTGCTAAGTCAATTCAAGTTTGAGTCGCCACCAAATCGCCGGATAGAAAATCAATTCTTATCTGTCCCCTCACTACTACCCTCTTCATCTACTTTACCTTCACCTAATATCAGTTCTACTCGCCCTATACTTTCTCCATTACTTTCTCTTTCGCCTTCTCCAAGTAATTTTACTAATATTTCTCCATCCCCATCACCCGTGGCTGCACCCGCTGCTCCTTTAATCGATACTTTACCGACTATTGGAGCTGCGGTTAAGGCCTCTAGTCGTAAAAGTAAACCCTCCCGTACCCTTGCTCTCTCTCCAACTATTAGAAATGTAGAACCATCGAATTCTCCTTTACTTCCTACGCTTTCTGTTGTAGCGCCCTGTAGACAAGTATTTGTGTCTAGAATTTCTTCTGACAAAACTTGTGAATCTGTAGCTTCCTATATTACCAGTAGAACTAAATTCAACTTTTCCGCGCCTCGCGAAATTTCCTCTTTTAAAATTAGTGTACCCGATGATGCTTTTTCAATTATTTTCGATTCAAATTTCTGGCCTCCTCACATGATTGTTCATGAGTTTAAGCCAAAAAAGCGAATGCAACCACCTCCTGTAACCCTTTCTCTTCCTAATACTTCCCAAAATATTTCTATTAACACAGCTCCAAAAAACTAAACTTTTCGTCCGATTGTGTTACTATTCAATACCAGAATGTTAGGGGCCTCCTTTCTAAACTCCAACACCTGTATTTGAGTAGTACTGCCTTTTAATCTGACATTATCGCTTTTTCTGAGACTTGGTTAAACTCTACCATTTCTGACTGCGAAATATTGTCAAATAAATTTATAACTTTTAGGCATGACCGACCGACTAGTCGAGGTGGTGGCGTTCTAATTGCCGTCAATACCACATTTCAGTCGGAATTGTTATCCCTAAATTGTTCTGCGGATGTTGAAATAGTTGCTGTAATAGTTACTCTTCCATCATCTGTTCTCTATATTACCTGCTCATATATTCCTCCTGCTTCTGATTTACAAGTTTATATGCAACATATAGGCTGTATTAACGAAGTATTTTCCCAAGCGCGTGACATTGACTCAATTGTTGTGCTGGGTGATTTCAACTTGCCTGCCATAGCATGGTCTTTTGTCAACTGCGCAAATTATCTTACTCCCTCCTCTCAGCATGACTTCTTAGAGTGTCTACTAGACTTTCCTCTTTACCAAATTAACTCTATAACTAATAACTTAAATAGAATATTAGATCTTGTTTTTACTAACGACTATCTAAATGCTTCCATCTCCAGGTCAACTCCCTTATCTGTGCCTGAAGATTTATATCATCCTACATTAGAAATTTCTCTTTATTTTTCTAAGCCTTTTAGCTCACCTTCCATTTCCTCTGAGCCATATCGTTGCTTTCGCAAAGGTAATTTTACCTTGCTTAATCAACTGATCTCTGCAACTGATTGGTCCTCGCTTGACAACGCAGTTGACATTGATTGCGCTCTTAACTCATTCTATGTAACACTTAACTTTCTATTAGACATATGTATTCCAAACTCTTCTCGCAAATCTAGTTGTGTTAAGCCCCATTGGTTTACGCCCAGATGCTCCAACTTACTTGCCCACTACAACAATATATTCCACTCCTTCATACCCCAAAACTACAAACTTAGCAAAATTATCCCAATCCTCAAACCCAACTCCGATAAAACCAACCTTAACTCATACAGACCCATCTCTCTAAACTCCTGCTTCGCCAAAACGTTGGACAAAATTATCGCAAATCGACTGTGGTGGTTTGTTTCCCACAACAAATCTATTGACAGTCGACAAACCGGATTCCGAAAGGGTAACTCGATATCAGATACTCTACTCTCGTTAGACTACCTGATATCATCGGCTCTTTCAACAAAGAACCACATTTCCCTCGTCTCGCTAGACTTTTGCAAGGCTTTTGGCAAAATCGGCATCCACTCGATAATCGATGAACTTAAACTTTGGAATATTGGACCTAAAATCACAAATTACATAAAATGCTTCATGACCCATCGCAAAATCACTGTCTACATTAACAACCACTTCTCTTCCACCCGCCCTCAACACAACGGAATCCCCCAAGGCTCCCCCCTATCGGTCGTACTTTTCCTAATTGCCTATAATAAACTCAATAGATTAATCCGCATCCATCGAAACCTCAATTTTTATGCTTATGCAGATGACTACCTAATAATTAAAAAACACAATGGCACCAACTCCGTCTCCCTCGACCCCCTACTAACTAACATCATCAAATGCCTATCCAACAATAAATATAATTGCAACCCCACAACAATTCTTACAGTAGTAAAGCTCATAATTATGTCCAAAATAGACTTCGGCATATTTCTATATGGAAATGCTCCAGTTTCTCAAACTAATAAAATAAAATCAATATACCACTCCGCAATCAGAATGGCAATTGGCGCCCTGAGAACAACTCCCATCAACAACCTCTTATATGAATCCAACATCTCTCCCTTCGAAATAAGAAAAAACTTGAACACAGCCAAACTAATCAGATCTATCTTGAACTCAAACTCATCCCCAATATACAACCACATACAAAATATTAAAAAATCAAAAAAGCTAAACCCAAAATTACGCTCAGCCCTCCAATCATCGATTGACCTTAACAAACTCCTCGAGCTACCTACTACACCTCTTCCAAAAACTCTCCAACCCCAACCCCCCTGGATAAACATAAGTCCGCTAATAAACACCTCACTCCATTCTCTCCCAAAATCATCAACTCCACCTTCAACATACTTGCAACGCTTCCTCCAATTAAAAGAAACCCTCAACACCTACAAATTTGTATATACAGACGGCTCTAAGACAGGTAACGCCGTATCCTCTGGTTTCGTCTCTGCTCCAAAATCTCACCAGTTTCTTCTTCCCTACCACACCTCAATTTTCTCTGCTGAAATAATCGCCATATATAAATCCATAGAAATGGTTAAAAATCTCTCCTACCAAACAGCCATTTGCACAGACTCCCTCTCCTCCGTTCACGCAATAGGCAATCATAGAAATCTATCCTTCTACCCTGCATTGATTAGACAAATCCTTCTACTCCACTCACCTAAAATAATAATAATTTGGGTACCAGGACACTGCAATATACCCGGCAATGAAAAAGCCGACGACGCTGCCAAATCCGCTGTCTCCTACCCCCTAACCTTCACACCGAACCACAACGTCTCAGATATTATAAAACATCTCAAACTTTCATATAAGCAAAAGCAGCTCTCAATTTTGTCACTTACAAACGCTTACTACAAAACCAACAACTCGCTTAAGAACAACATATACAGCTACGCCTTGCACTCCCAACTGTCTCGCCGCGAGCTGACAAGAATAACCCGACTCCGTTTGGGCCACACACTCATTACACACTCCCACTTATTCAACAACAGCTCAAACATTTGCCAACTCTGCAATCTGAGTCCAACCTCAGTCACTCATATCCTTACTGACTGCGTCAAAATTACTCACAATTCTAACTTCAATCCACTCCTCTCCATCTTTAACCCATCCTCTGAAAATTTAAAAAAAATCATACACTTCCTAAAGACTCACAAGATTTATGTAAATTCACTGTAAATTCACTGTTAATATTAGTCATTAATTATAATTTAATAAACAAACTAGATAAGTTAATCCTAAATTTACACCACAATAGCTCAAGGCCTTGGCAGCCATAGCTTTTAGTTTATTTATAATTTTACATTATAAGTAAACTGTGTATAATAATAATAATAATAATAAACAAGTAAGAATGCTATAGTATACCCGACTACAAAACTCCCTATACCCAGCTCAAAAATTTCCGATAGCATCTACGTACACTTACACATACACACACATATACAAAAGATGCACTCACACGAGCACAGCTCAAGCGCAGCGCAAGCGAGGCATTTTAAGATGTGGCTGTGCTTCTTCTTCACCCCGCGTTGAAGCACTGAATCTTCTTTCGTGAACAACTTCCGTGTTTATTATTCCATCGACTTGAACTTTGGACAATAGATTAAGAGTGACCGAAATAATATTATTGTCAAATTCCAAAAGTATATCTTTAAAAAAAAAAAATGTTGGTATAAAACGTTTTTATCGAATTGCGGGGGAACGGGGGAGACATCTCAAATCTAAAATAAACTTGACCCGCTTCCGCTATACACGAACCTACATTCCAAATTTTGTGTCTCTAGCTCTTATAGTTACTGAAATCCTTGCGTTCATACATTCGGACAGACAGACGGACATGGCCAAATCGAAATCTCTTTTGATACTGATCAAAAATATATATACTTTATAGGGTCGGAGATGTCTCCTTCTGCCTGTTACATACATTTGCACAGATTTAGTACCCCCATTTTATTGGTACAGGGAGTAAAAGGGGTAAAAGTAATGGGCCTAGATGACTACCTTGCGGTACGCCAGAAGTGACGTGGACTTCGAAATGGACGACCTAAGCAGTACATTTTGGGTTCTACCTTTTAAAAAGGAGGATATCCAACGCAGAAGGGCTGGTGGAAATCCCATACAATTGAGTTTGTAGGGTAAAAGATCGTGATTGAGTCAAATGCTTTACTGAAGTGAGTATAGATGATATCAGTTTGCATTTTTCTGAGAAAAGCGTCATTTACAATAGAAGAAAATTCCAATAAGTTGGTCATGATGGAACGACTCTTTCGAACCCATGTTGAGCAGAGGAGACAATTGATTTACAGAGATGCTGCAAAGTTGAATCTATGATTTTTTCAAAAAGCTTGGGAATAGCAGAATAGATTGCAATGCCTCTGTAATTTGAAATATTAGATTTACCACTTTTTTTGTGAAGCGTAATAATATAGGAATCTTTCCAAAGAATTGGAAAGGTTTCTGAACAAAGGGATAAATTGAAAAGCTTAAGCAATGGTTGGAGTAGGGGAGTACAGCATTCCTTAAGCACGCAACTAGGAATGTTGTCGGGCCCAGGAGAAAAAGAAGATTTTAAAGATTTAATAGCGGAGAGAAGAGAGTTACGTGAAATAATAGGGAAAAATATAGAATTAGAGGATTGAATTTTATAAGGATACGACGAGTTAGTATGGGACATTGAGGAATAGGTTGTTTGGAAAAAATTGGCAAAAAGGTCGGATGCATCAGAATCATTGCATGCATTTTCATTCCCCAGAAAAAAGCAAGAAGGCAAGCGAGAGGACTTTCGCTTCGACTTAACAAAATTATAAAATTGTTTTGGGTCCTGAGCAAACTGTTGTTTGCAACGACAAAGATATTTCTCATAGCACAGGGAGTTCATCTGAAGAAACTTAGCTTTGGCAATGGAGTATTTGGCCAAGTCGGCACAGGAACCAGAATTCTTAAACTTTTTAAAACATTTTGCCTTAATGTTTCTTAAGTTGGAGAGACTAGGCGTAAACCACGGAGGTTTAGAAGAAGAAGGCAACGGGGTGAAATTAGGAATGCACACGTCTAAATGAGAATTTAGAGTATCATAGAAAAAAGCAAGAGCATTATTAATGTCAACAGAGCTATCTAAAATAGACCAATCTGTTGCATAGATAAGTTGATTCAGCAAGGCAAAATTTCCTTTGCGAAAACAACGGCGAGGCTTAGGAGGAGTAGATGTAGAGTGACTATGAGGTTTGGAGATGAAAAAAAGATTTCCAAAGTAGGATGATATAAATCTTCAGGGACGGATAAAGGAAGCGACCTAGAGACAGAAGCGTTAGGGCAATCATTAACAAATACTAGATCAAGAATTCTATTCAGTTGATTCTGAATTGAATTGATCTGAAATAACGAGCTATCAAAGATGCAATCTAAAAAATCATGTTGAAGATGAAGGTACGAGGTATTGAAGAAAGACCATGAGATATTTGACAATTAAATCCCGCACATGAGAGGAAACTTCTCTTATACAAGTTATACGGTGCATATAAACTTGAATATCAGAAGAAGGTAGAATATAGGAGCAAATAACAAATATAGCGCTAGAAGGAAAAGATACTTTAACTGCAATAATTTCAACATCAATTGGAGAATTCAAGGGAATAAATGCCGAATGGAGAGTGGAGTTGACGGCAATAAGTACGCCACCACCTCGGCGGTTCGGTCGATCGCGCCCATAAATTATAAAACTGTTTGACAAAATTTCGTAGTCAGATATAGAAGGGCTTAACCAAGTCTCTGTAAATGCAATAATGTCAGATTCTAAGGAATTACTATTCAAAAAGAGATTTTTCAGCTTAGAAATAAGGCCTCTAACATTCTGATATTGAATGTTAACTAAGTCAAAAGACGAACCATATGAGGCGGCCAAAATTTTGGATCATAAATAGTTGGAAACGAGTCATGAGGGAAACTAATTTTGAAAGAAGAGATTTCACCGAGGTGGAAAAATAAAATTTGGAAATAGACACGGTAGCTGAAGATTAACTAGCAATATACGATGCTAAGGACTCGCAAGTGGTGTCCGATGAAAGCCTTGAAACAAAAACTTGCCTACGAGGGGCAACAACTGTGAGGGTAACAGGGACCGTTGAAAGAGCTGAGATATTGCTGCTGTCGCTGGGAGCAGGTTTGCTCGAAGTATTACCCTTACGCTTGGGAACAACCCGAACTACATTATCACTCGGATCAGTATGTTCAATTGGCGTTGAAGGAATTTCAATTAATGGCGAAGAAATTTTTATATCAGGATCTAATGTCGACGGAGCAACAGAAAAATTATTTGAAACAGGTTCTACTACGGGGGCTACAGAAAACTCAATTGGTGAAGGCGAAGGGGGAAAAGACATATATGAACAATTGGGGTTATCGGAATCCCAGTTGAAGATGGCGAAAGAGGCACAGAAGTAATACCTGAAACGGATGAAAAAGGGAGCATTGGCAAAGCATATAGATATTGGGGAGTCAAAGGTGGTTCGGCAATAGAAGATGGTTGAGGGGAGGGCACGTTTAAAAATTTATTATGGCAAAGACCTCAAGTCAAAGACCTGCTGCAGTAGTCCGGCAGCTTATTCGGTTGATTTATGTGTTACTAGCTGGTAAAACGCCAGCGTTGCCCGGCGAAACATTTAGATTAAAATGCATTTTGTTGAATTTGACTACTTTCGTCAACTGTAAGAAATACATAAAACTAACGTATCACAGTTTTCCCTCCCGTGGAGGTAGGAAACTAAATAGTTGAGCCACGTGACTATTGTTTTTTATGTAGGGCTATGAAAATGTCTTTGAAGCTGATCTAACTAATCAAATAATCCCACTCATTTGTCCTTGACTTCCATTTCCCGCCCTTGTGGATAAAATCGCAATCCTGCCTTTCGCTTGTCAACGGCAACACCTAGAAATCTTGAATACTAATGAGTAATATCACCAAGTATACAACCAAATAGAGATGCCAGACCATGAGAACAAAAATCACTAAAAATTTTCAACGCGGCAGATCCCACACGCTTCGTATTTGTTCGGGTGGGACCTGCCGCTTCGGGTCGTGAGATCGAGCGCAGCGCAGCGGCAGATCCCACCAAGTTCGCAGATGCTTAGCGACCGCCGAGTCGAGAGCAACAATAAATGTATGCGCTGTTCTGTGTTTGCATGCGTGCATACATACATACATATATGTATGTAAATTATCACCGATGTGTTTGCAAGGTGACATTTGAGTAACACATCACCAATTACACAGTGAGGAAACCTTGTTGTATTGTTGAGATAACTTTATTGACCGACTGCACAGACTGTCAGTTCGGGTTATTCTAAAGACTGATTTCTAGATACAGAATGTTCTTACTTGCTAGCCCTACGCTATGTCGCAACGCCGGATGCCGTCCAGCATAATGCTGAGCTTGCGCCTCGTGCAAGGCTCATGTTACGCCTTAGCGACGACTCCAGGCGACAGAGTCAGCGACCGATGCAACTGAGTCAACACTATTATTATTATTTATTTATTTATTTATTTGGCTGACAAACAATGCTGTCGCCAAAAATATGAAACATATTAAGATAATTAATTTAAAAGAATAGAATAGCCTAATAGAAATTACATAAAATACTAAAGACGACACCGACCCGATGGGGGTATTTTATTTGCCTGTCCGGCTAGCTATGCCCCGAATCACAGCCAAGTGTGGTCAATGACGTCAATAGTCCCTACACCTGAATAGGGAGAAGTTAGTAATAAAATTAAATTTAAATTAACTTAAAATGTTAGAAAAATTAAATTAATTAAATTATGTAAAAAATAAACCATATGACTAAATGAAAGAAGAGAAGAGATAGGTCTGGAAAAAACAGATAAGACATAGGACAATTGAAAATAAAAATAGAGCGAGAGTGAGAGTATGGAGGAGCATTGAAGGGTTGAGTGAAAAGAGGGGAGGAGAGTGAAGACTTGGTATAATTTATTTAAAAAGGTAAAAAATAAAAATAAAAAGGTGATAGAAACAGATTGGGAAGTCAGTGACCCGGTGGGGGAGTGTTTATATGCCAGTCCGGCAAGCTATGCCCCTACTCACAGCTGTAAGTGGTCAGAGACTTCCCGTAGGTAACCTAAAAGGGAAGATTTAAGAGAAAAGAGAGAATGTTCTGATAAGAACAGATGGGAGAGACTATTATAGTGCCTGCATAGGACACGAAAAGAACTGTGTAAGGCGTAATCAGTTGTGCACGTCGGTAAAAGAATAGGGATAAAGTTTCTAGTTGGCCTAATGGGAATAGAGAAGTTGAGGCGCCCTAAAAGAAACGAGGAATCTATGTGGCCGATAATTAACTTGTGAAGAAAAATAACACCAAGGACTGTCCTTCTATTAACTAAAGATGGAAGATTAAGAAGTAAGAGCCTACTGGAGTACGATGGCAAACGAAGGTTGGGATCCCAATTTAAGCCACGTAAGGCAAAGAGCAGAAATTGCTTCTGAACAGACTCAATTCGATCCTGGTGGATTTTATACTGCGGAGACCAGATGCAAGAGCAGTATTCCAGGATAGGGCGTACTAAAGAGATGTAGAGGAGTTTAGTGGTAAAGGGGTCATTAAATTCTTTCGACCAACGTTTAATAAAGCCAAGTACACCATTAGCTTCATTAACTATAGTGGAGATATGCATATTAAAGCATAATTTTGAATCAAACAGAACACCTAAATCTTTTACTGAAGAGATACGCTGCAATGAAATATTGTCAATATAATATGGGCCTAAGTGGGGTCTAGTGCGGCTGAAAGTCATAAGCATACACTTTGAACAGTTAAGATACAGCATATTGGTCGAACACCATAGCTGCAAAGCGTTCAAGTCAGTTTGAAATAAATTATGATGGAGGGGATCAGAATAAGAAAGAATGAGTTTTACATCATCAGCGTACATGAGAATACGAGAATTTAATAAAGTAGAGGGGAGGTCATTTATAACAAGTAAGAATGCTATAGTCGAGTATACCCGACTACGAAACTCCCTGTACCCAGGTCTAAAACATTCAATCACATCTACGTCCACTTACACATACACACACACATACACAAAGACGCACGCACACAGGCGGCAAAAGCGACAGCGCAAGCGAGGCATTTTAATTGGTGGCTGTGCTTCCCCTTCCCCCTCTCGCTGCATTTCTGAATATTCTTTCGTGAATAACTTCCGTGTTTATTATCCGATCGACTTGAAATTTGGACAGTAGATCAAGAGAGACTAAGGTATTGTACATGCCAAATCTTAAAGCTTTATCTTGAAAAATGTTACTGTAAAACGGTTTTTATCGATTTGCGGGGGAACGGGGGAGATATCTGAAATATGAAACAAACTTGATCTGCGTATGGTATACAGGAACCTACATTTCAAATTTGGTGTCTCTAGCTCTTGTAGTTGCTGAGATCGACGCGTTCATCCGGACAGACGGACAGACAGACGGACATGGCCAAATCGAAATCTCTTTTGACACTGATCAAGAATATATATACTTTATAGGGTCGGAGATGTCTCCTTCTGCCTGTTACATACTTTTGCACAAATCCAATACCCCCTTTTTACCCATTTTATGGGTACAGGGAGTAAAAAGGGTAAAAAGTAATGGGCCCAGATGACTACCTTGCGGTACACCAGAAGTGACGTGAACCGACTTCGAAATGGACGACCTAAGCAATACATTTTGGGTTCTACCTTTTAAATATGTGGATATCCATCGTAGAAGGGATGGTGGAAATCCTATACAATTGAGTTTATAGAGTAGAAGATCATGATTTACAGAGTCAAATGCTTTACTGAAGTCAGTATAGATGACATCTGTTTGCATTTTCTTGAGGAATGCATCATTAACAATAGAAGAAAATTCTAATAAGTTGGTCGTGGTGGAACGACTCTTTACGAAGCCATGTTGAGCAGGTGAGACAATTGATTTACAGAGATGCTGCAAAGTTGAAGTTAGGATTTTTTCAAAAAGCTTGGGAATAGCAGATAACTTTGCAATGCCTCTGTAATTTGAAATGTTAGATTTGCCACCTTTTTTGTGGAGTGGAATAATATAGGAATCTTTCCAAAGAAATGGAAAGATTTCAGAACTGAGGGATAAATTGAAAAGCTTAAGCAATGGATGGAGTACGGGAGTACAGCATTCCTTAAGCACGCAACTAGGAATGTTGTCGGGCCCAGGAGAAAAAGAAGATTTTAAAGATTTAATAGCGGAGAGAAGAGAGTTACGTGAAATAATAGGGAAAAATATAGAATTAGAGGATTGAATTTTATAAGGATACGACGAGTTAGTATGGGACATTGAGGAATAGGTTGTTTGGAAAAAATTGGCAAAAAGGTCGGATGCATCAGAATCATTGCATGCATTTTCATTCCCCAGAAAAAAGCAAGAAGGCAAGCGAGAGGACTTTCGCTTCGAGTTAACAAAATTATAAAATTGTTTTGGGTCCTGAGCAAACTGTTGTTTGCAACGACAAAGATATTTCTCATAGCACAGGGAGTTCATCTGAAGAAACTTAGCTTTGGCAATGGAGTATTTGGCCAAGTCGGCACAGGAACCAGAATTCTTAAACTTTTTAAAACATTTTGCCTGAATGTTTCTTAAGTTGGAGAGACTAGGCGTAAACCACGGAGGTTTAGAAGAAGAAGGCAACGGGGTGAAATTAGGAATGCACACGTCTAAATGAGAATTTAGAGTATCATAGAAAAAAGCAAGAGCATTATTAATGTCAACAGAGCTATCTAAAATAGACCAATCTGTTGCATAGATAAGTTGATTCATCAAGGCAAAATTTCCTTTGCGAAAACAACGGCGAGGCTTAGGAGGAGTAGATGTAGAGTGACTATGAGGTTTGGAGATGAAAAAAGAGATTTCCAAAGTAGGATGATATAAATCTTCAGGGACGGATAAAGGAAGCGACCTAGAGACAGAAGCGTTAGGGCAATCATTAACAAATACTAGATCAAGAATTCTATTCAGTTGATTCTGAATTGAATTGATCTGAAATAACGAGCTATCAAAGATGCAATCTAAAAAATCATGTTGGGATGAAGGTACGAGGTAATTTGAGCTATTGAAGAAAGACCATGAGATGTTTGACAAATTAAAATCACCTAGCACAACAAGAAAGTCATTGTCCCGTACTTGAGAGCAAACTTCTTTTATACAAGTCATATGATGCATATAAACTTGAATATCAGAAGAAGGTGGAATATAGGAGCAAATAACAAAAATAGCGAAAGAAGGAAAAGATATTTTAACTGCAATAATTTCTACATCAATTGGAGAATTCAAGGGAATAAGTGCCGATTGGAGAGTGGATTTGATGGCGATAAGTACACCGCCACCTCGGCGGTCCTATAAATCGCGCCTATAAATTATAGAACTGTTTGACAAAATTTCACAATCAGAGATATAAGGGTTTAACCAAGTCTCTGTAAATGCAATAATGTCAGATTCGAAGGAAGTACTATTCAAAAATAGATTTTTAAGCTTAGAAGTAAGGCCTCTAACATTCTGATATTGAATGTTAACTAAGTCAAAAGAGGAACCTAGTTTTTTGAAACAAAGCTAGTCAAGGGTTGGGAAGAAGAGGTACCAGCTGAAAGGGTGGCAGGCAAAGACCGAATTCTGGTTTTCGGCTTAAATTCGTGGACAACCATATGAGGCGGCCAGAATTTCGGATGACAAATAGTTTGAAAAGAGTCATGTGGGACACTAATTTTGAATGAAGAGATTTCACGGGGGGAGGAAAAATTTAATTTCGAAATAGACACGCTAGCTGAAGATTTACTAGCAATATACGATGCTAAGGATTCGCAAGTAGTGTCCGATGAAAGCCTTGAGACAAAAACTTGCCTGCGAGGGGCAACAACTGTGAGGGTAACAGGGACTGTTGGAACAGTTGAGATATTGCTACTGTCACTGGGAGTGGGATTGCTAGAATATTTATTTTTACGCTTGGGAACAACTCGAACTACATTATCACTCGAATCAGTGGGCATTGAAGGAATTTCGATCAATGGCGAAGGAATTTTTGTTGCAGAATCTAATGTCGGCGGAGCAACAGAAATATTATTTAAAACAGGTTCTATTACGGGGCTCCGGAAATCTCAATTGGGGAATACGATGTGTCAATAATGCCCAGTGCCCATTTTGCCGCTTACAGTTTGTCCATGTTAACTACTCCCTCTTTTAAAACATGGCCGTCCTCGGTCATGCCTAGATTCTTGAGTACCGTAGATATTTCTGCTTGGTTACGCCTTTCTTGTTTGTAGCGCACCAGGAGTATGATGCCGGCCACCACAGCACAAATTGGCAAACACAAAGTCGAGGCCACTACTGGTCTCGTGTTCAGCCCCGATCTCAGTTTCTCGATGTGGCGCAAGTTCTCGTCGCTTAACTTGTGCAGTAACGGAAGACTCAAAAGTGCCTGGTGTTCTATGATGTTGACTGTCGGCGACGCTGCTGATCCGGTGATACCACGCTCACGCTCGGCCTTCAGTTTATCCAAGACCCATGCGTACTTGAAGGAGCCCTTGCCCATTTCCTGGGCCTCCTTCTCGATGGTACGCTTGTCGATACCACCGCACTTGTAGATCAAATGACCGGTGGTTGTGGACTTGCTGGAGTCGACGTGTCCAATCACGACAATGTTGATGTGAATCTTTTCCTTGCCATTTTGGTTTATAGGATAGTCTTGAATAAATTGAATGAGAAATCACAAAGTCTATGCTAGTCCGGCGATAGACTTGAACAAAAAAATGATCACCAATCGTTTCGCAAAGTGACATTTGAGTAACACATCACCAATTACACAGTGAGGAAACCTTGTTGTATTGTTGAGTTAACTTTATTGACCGACTGCACAGACTGTCAGTTCGGGTTATTCTAAAGACTGATTTCTAGATACAGAATGTTCTTACTTGCTAGCCCTACGCTATGTCGCAACGCCGGATGCCGTCCAGCATAATGCTGAGCTTGCGCCTCGTGCAAGGCTCATGTTACGCCTTAGCGACGACTCCGGGCAACAGAGTCGGCGACCGATGCAACTGAGTCAGCACTATTACGATGTGTCAATAATGCCCAGTGCCCATTTTGCCGCTTACAGGTTGCGCATGTTAACTTGTATGCATATGCACGAGAATTGTTTTCGTTTATTTGCTATTTCGATGGTTTGGCCAGCCACGACGGGCATGCATGCGAAGATCATTGAGTCTTGCACAAAATACCCTGTACATCAAATTGTTTTTTAGTACCTAGTATTATGGTTAGAATTGTTGAAAAATATAGATAGTCCTTAAAATAACATAAATTGACAGTGTCCATTTAAATAGCACAGACATAACAGTTTTTATGTTAAATAAAAATAGTTAAATTACAAATACAATTATATATACAATTATATTAAAATATTATTTATCTCGATCTCACGACCCGAAGCGGCAGGTCCCACCCGAAGCGGCAGGTCCCACTCGAACAAATACGAAGCGTGTGGGACCTGCCGCGTTGAAAATTTGTAGGGACTTTTGTTCTCATGGTCTGGTTGTATACTTGGTGGTAATATTAAGGATTTTGAACTAATAATTTATATTTTGTATACCCAAGCAAGGTATTATAATTTTGTCTCGAAATGTGTAATTGACTGAAGAAGGCATTTGCGACGCAACAAAGTACATATCGAGCCCTTCCCGCGAAAATAACGTAAGCGACATTTTGTCGATTTTTTTTTTAATGCAGTTATGTTGACTATTACCAGACGCATCTTCAGCAAAAATTTCAAAACCCAATTCAGTATAATAACTGAGATATCCGCCTAAAAATTATAACGCAAGCGACACACAAGCTTCCTCGTGCCCGCGAAAATAACATAAGCGACATGAAATAACTGAAAGTAAGAATGTGAAGAAAAGAAAACAAAAAAAACGTAGGATTTTGCTCAACGAATATAGTAGGTAAGCACGAGGTTATCCCATAGTCCCGTTGCATTTCACTGATATTTTTCGCATTCGAGTTCTTGCATTTGAATTGACTACAATTAACAAGAAATTTCCTTTTTCTACATGGAAGTAACATTTACATAATTAAATATACTTTTGAAAATAAAGTGAAAGGATTTTGTTTTTGTGTTGTACTTGTGTATTGTTTTCCGTGATCATGTGTTTTGTTAGAGTTTTGTGTTTAAAGTTTTCATGTAAGCTTACATACATACATACATATTCTATTTAAGGTTATAACAATGTCACTTGTACCATACAGTGATAGCGATAGCGTTTCAAGTACTGATGAGAGTTCTGTCGAAGAGGAAATTTGCATTGGAAAACGGGGTTATAAAAAACAAAACAAGAACAACATAGCACCACGATGTCAATCAGCTAAATTTGTCCAACCTAATCCCTGTCGTAACAAAAAATGCGGCAATGATTGTTCTAGCACAATAAGTGAAAAATATCGCCAGGCCATCCACGAGCATTTTTGGGGCATGAGTGAGCCAAAACAAAAATCTTGGTTTGCATCATGCATTGTCAAGAAGAACGTCAAAAGACATAGAGCTCAAAATAGTCAACGCCAGTTGACGTATGAGTATTTCATTAATATTGGCAAAATAAATTCAAAAGTTTGCCAGCAATTTTTATTAAAGACCTTACATATTTCTCAACAAAAGATAAGAAGCCTGGTCCTAAATTTGATGACAACGAATATTAAACCAAACAAAACTCCACATAACAAAACAAACACGGCAAAGATAGTAATTTTAAAAAAATATATTGAAGAATTACCAGCAGTTCCATCTCACTATTGTCGGAACAAGAGTAATAAACTCTATTTGCCTAACGAATTTTCTAATGTATCAACATTATATAAGTGTTATTTACAAAATTGAAGTGAAAAACAACAGCTAAATTGTTCAGTATCCTTAAAAGTATTTCGTACAATTTTCAATAATGATTTTCATATTGGATTCCATATACCCAAAAAAGACAGATGTAGTACTTGTGACCAAGGTAAAGATAACAATAATTGTCAAAAAATGCAAAACCATCTCAAAGATAAAGATCAAATCAAAAAAATTTTCTTAAATGACCAAAAAATAGGAAAAGAAAATAATTTATTTTTATAATTTAAGTGTTTATGAAAATGAAACAAGAAATGGCTATTGCTTCCTATGGGGTGAAAAAGATGGCAGACGTGGTTGTAATGAAATAAGCACAGCTATTTATAAGTATTTATTGATGTTGGACGAAAGGAAAACTGCGAATTTTATAAGTTTATACTGCGATAGTTGTGCAGGGCAAAATCGCAATAAAGCCATGTTAACCATGATTGCCTTCTTTATAAAATCAGCCACATTTATTGAATCTATAAATGTAACATACTTGTTGCCAGGACATACGATGATGCCTGTTGATTCTGTGCCCAAACGCGAAAAGCTTAATTTAAGCTTGCTTCGATCAGCAACATTTAAAAAATTTTTTTCATTAAAGTAGTTATCTGGACGAAGCAATTGGAAAATCTTTCGCTATTGACTTGGACGAAGCCCTTCGCATTTATATTTATCGGAATTAAAAATATCATTAAATAAGTTTAACGATTTAAAGGCACTTTGTGAAAAGAAAAGTATTCCAAAAGAGTTTCATTGTGAATACCCTGGTCTAAATAAATCTATTCAAGTGAGAGACTCTTTAAATGAAACTGATGAAGAAGATTAATTGCATTGTCGTTATAGTATACTTACATATATTATGTATAAGCAATATGTTATAATTGATAAAATTAAATTTAAAAAAGGTTTACATAAAACATAAAAACATAATTTAATGAAATTTATTGAACGTAAGCGACACTATGTTTAGCATATATGCGCTTATGACAACCCGCGAAAATAACGTAACCGCCAAAAATAGTAGTTTTTGGTCAAAGTAAACCTTAAGATGGATATATAACATATATAACATCTCAAATATTGTTCATTTCGAGTTTCACTAAAATCCGCCAATCAACGTTAATGTAAACTATAAAAAACCTTCTCCTGTAAAATTTGATTTTTGGCGCTTACGTTATTTTCGCGGGAAGGGGTCGATATATTCTGAATCAGCATGAATAGCCGAGTCGATATAGCCATGTTCGTCTGTCCGTCTGTTGCTATGCGAACTAGTCTCTCAGTTTTAAAGCTATCGTAATGAAACTTGGCACAGACCCTTCTTTTTGCTGCAAGCAGTACATATATCAGAATCGGACCACTATAACATGTAGCTGTAATAGGAATGATCGATCGACAAATATATTTTTGTATGAAAAACTTGTTTATTAATGTACCCTTACCAAACTTTCCCAAACTGAGTTTCTATAGAGCATACAATCTGGCCAAATTTGGTAAAATCAGACCACTATATCAAACTTTTTGTTTATAAAAATTTTTCATCCCAACCTTGTGGGAATTGGTAATTCTAAAGTTTAGGGGCCCCACATAAAGGCTGCATCAAAATGCCTATTAGTTTTAATCGACGCGTCTTAAAATAAGAAAGCAAATTCCGGCACCGGAATAAGATTTTATTGCCGAAATAATGAAATAAATGCAAAAAACCGTGTTCGATATACAAAAGTCGAGAAAAAAAATACACTCGATAGTTGGTGGAAATCGGTCAACTATCGCCATATTTATGCGCTAGTTTTATTTCATTATTCGCGTCGATGTGAATTTGTTGACAAACGTACCGTGGTGGAAATCGGCTATTATAAAACATGTTTTGACTAGTTTTCTTTCCCGCAGGTATTTAAACTTTTATATTGAAGATGGTAAAATATTTATTTTTTATTAAATATTTTTTTCAAAGGAATTTATAATTATTCTGCAGGGACTTCCATAGAGCCACTATTGAGTTCGTCAATAACATCGTGAGGGTGTTTTCCATCAACAGTGCACCCAACACTTTGGGCTGTACCAAGGACTTCCTTGCAGGTTCCTTTCAATTCGCGAGCCATTGACCGAGGCCTCATTGTACGTGCGATAGCCAAGATATCGTCGAATGCAATATTTCCACTGTGTTTTACTAAAAGATAAGTTGAAATATTATTACATATGTATTATCTATATCCAGCCATATTGCTCATCTAGCTCATTATACCCTAGCAGGGTATTATAATTTTGTCTCGAAATGTGTAATGGACCGAAGGAGACATTTCCGACCCAACAAAGTATATATATTCTTAATCAGCATGAATAGCCGAGTCGATATAGGCATGTCCGTCTGTCCGTCTGTTTCTATGCGAACTAGTCTCTCAGTTTTAAAGCTATCGTAATGAAACTTGGCACAGACCCTTCATTTTGCTGCAGGCAGTACAATGTGTCAAAACCGGCCGGATCAAACCACTATATCATATAGCTGCCATAGGAATGACCGATCGACAAATATGTTTTTATATGAAAAACTTGTTTGTTTATTAATGTATCCTTACCAAACTTTCCCAAGCCGAGTCTCCAGAGAGTTTATACAATCTGGCCAAATCTGGTCAAAATCAGACGACTGTATCACTATAACAAACTTTTGTTTATACAAATATTTCATCCAAACTAAGTGAGAGTTTTATAATACTTTAAATAGTTTCCTATAATTTGATCAAAATCGGAACACATCGTAGCGTTCAAACAAAAATTAAGTTTTGTATAAAAAACATTGCCGCTAGGGTATATAGCTTCGGCAACCGAATATAGCCGCTCTTTCTTGTTTTGTTTTTGTAATTGCTTTTAGGCAAGCAATATACGAGTATACATGCACGGCTCATTTCATAAGCCAATGCACAATACAAATAGGAATGCTCTAGTCGAGTATACTCGACTACGGAACTCCCTTTACCAAGGTCTAACATTTCCAATCAAATCTTCGTCCAAATACACACATATTCGAATATGCACACACATTAGCGACAGTGCTCTACAGCGCACGAAAAGCTATGCAGTACTGAATCTTCTTTCGTAAACAAATTCCGTGTTTATAATCTGATCGACTTGAAAATTTTTACAGTAGATTAAGAATAACCCTATTTGATTGAACGCTGGACACGATAACATTTAAAGTGCATATTTGTAAACAAAATATGTTATAATAAAATAGTGGTGGTGAAAAGATGGAAAAAATTTCAAGTGTGAATATCAATGCATTATTTGCAAACAAATAATACCAAATATATGCTATTTTTCGGTGCACACAATGAAATTAAACAAAAAAAATGTCGGCTTTAGATGTGTTAAGACAGGCTAAATATTTAGCACAAAATCGAGCGTCAGCTGTTCTGATCAAAATACATAAATTTAGCCTACATTTTGGTCGCCGTTCACACGTATGACAAAATTATCGGAAAACCACCTTTTCCGCAGCGCTGATTTGCTCATAATCGACTTGCATACAAACAATTTGTGTAGTGGGTCACATATTAGCGACTAATATATTTTGGCAACCAAATGGTGACAGTTGTACATTATTATTCTAACCAAATTTAGTCAGCTTTAAATAATATTTCAGGAATATTCGATGAGTTTTGCTGTGCGGTGCGATTATGTGAAATTTGGTTACCATACCGACATTTCGATTAGGTTGGTTTGATCAGGATACGTTGAAAAAATAAAGTTTCATACAAAAACATTATTGTCGACTGATGGTTCACATAGCTACAGCTATATGTTATAGTGGTGCGATCCGGCCTTTTCCGATATACTATGTATTGCTTGCAACTAAACTGACGATAACTCCATAACTGAGACATTGAAAGCAAAGATAGCCGGACATACCTACATGGCTATGTCGACGCGACTTTTGATGCCCGTATATTATTCATTGTTGGGTAGGAAATTCGTGACAAAAAAAAAAAAAAACGCTGCAAGGGTATAAATTATTTTACATACAATTCAAATTTTGACGAATCGTTTTTCATTTCATGATTTGAATTGGGTGCAATATGATCAGATTGTATTAAAAATTATGAAATTTCGATTTGGTGAGTTTCGCCGTATAAGCAAACAAGAATGCTCTAGTTGAGTGTTCCCGACTAAATAACACAACCCATGTCTGAAATTCCTAACCAAATCTTTACATTCACACATGTACATACATATGTATACATACTATAAACCAGTTCAGCGACAGCGCTGCTGCTTCCTTTTGCTCTGGGTTAATTAAAATAGTTTCTTTTATATTTTCGAAATTTGAGCAATAGGTTAAGAATGAACCAAGGATCATGCATGGCAAAAATGAAGGCCATATATTTTAAAATGTTTCTTGTACAACGTTTTATCAATATGTCGCAAATCGGGGGAATATAAAAACTTTGAAACTTGATGTGGGTATGGCATGCAGGATTCCACACTCAAATAGCTGCCGAGATCGACGCGCTCATCAGGACAGAGAGAGAGACGGCCAGATCGACTCGGCTGTTGATGCTGATCAAGAATATATACACTTTGTTTCGGTCGGATATGTCTCTTTCTGACTGTTACATACGTTTGCAGTTTTGATGTATTAACGTACTTTGGTTATCAATAATCATTATTGGGAAACTGGTGAGTACTGGGAGTGAGATGAGTTTAGTCGAACTGCTTGTAAATATTATCATGTTCTGGTTAAAATAAGCTGCCGAATGCAAGTGGTGCCGCTACCTGCCAAGCTTTTAACCTGCACTACCGCTGACCTGCTTAATACTATATAGTTCACAAGTATGTGTGACTACGAAAACTAAGTAAAATTTTAAGCACGAAAATATTGTTACCTAGTATTACATACAGTGATTTTATACCCATATATTTTAAATTAACATGTGCACTTACTATTTTTTTGCTTTTTTCTGTCACGTGGAGGTTCTTTCAGCGCCTTTATTATCAACGAAGCAGCCGACGGAACCACAGATATGGTAGCTTGCCTGTTTTGAATGGTAAGGCACACGGTAATTTTTAGACCCTTCCAGTCAGAGGTGGCTTTTGCAATATCATCACCTACTTTTTTTGGAGACTATAACTATAATTAGCTTAAGTTGAAATAATAGATTACAATATACTAACCAAACCTAGAGGACCGATTTTGGGAGCCAATGATGAAGTTGCTCCAACCTCGCCACCAACACAACGCAAGTAAACTAAAACAGAAAGCATAAATCCGATTGCGATTACGATGAGAGATATCGTAACCAATATCCAAACTTGGTATATAAGCCCAAATATATAAAACTTACCCAATTTTACTTCCGTAGGATCAAACTTAGGAGGCATATTGATATTCTAGTGGAATAAACCGCTGAAACACAAAGATTGTATTTAAATTACTCGATTATCAAACCACACATACAAGAGCGTACCGTCAGCCAAATTGCTAAAAGGAAAAAGAATTGACAATGTATTTTGTATGGTTGAAAACTGTTTCCGGTTGCAAATCTAAAATACAGGTGATTGAATTTTCGGAATGTGGCAAGGAACATAAAAATGCCACCTACGTCCAAATCCAAAAGAGTATTGTTAAAGGCTTGCCAATATACCGTGTTTATAAGTTATTCACACCAATAGGCTATTCACACTGAACAGATCATCGGGGAACGCTTGGGAAGATGGCGGATGATGGAACATCGATTCATTTAGGCTATTCACACTTAGCACATAATCGGGGAAGATGGTGGATGACGGAACACCGATTCACACTGCCACACTCCATCTACCATCAATTCAACCTTTGGCGTTGGCAGCCAGGCGAATTTTCTATTCCCGTCCGTGATGAAGTTGGGAGAAAAAAAATAAGATCCAAAATATAGCAGAACGGTGGGGTAAAATCTGAACTTAATTGAAATGAAAAATTTTAAAACAATTATTCCCATTAATAAAATATAGTCCCGTGCCCTGCGGAATCGAGCACCGCAGACAGCAAAGTTCCAAATAAGGCTGCAAAGCTATCACATGTTAGTCTTGTTATATATCAACCGACCGCCACAAGTATCGAAAATCCATCAATATATCGATGCGTATGTGAATGAGTGTGAATGCTGCTGGGCCAATTTACTCATATTACACTCAGGCGAGGCATTTAAAGTTGTGGCTGTGCTTCATCTATTACAAATATATTGTTATATTTGCTTAATATAGACCATATATTTATATTGTGGGAAAGAGTACCACTTTTTTTTTGGGAATAATGGGGTTAAAAATTTAAATTTGAATTATCTCTATATAAAAGAGTTCAACCTGACTGACTGACTGACTGATTGGTGACATTTGGGCAGCCCAAACGGTAGAAGCAGAAACCTGCAATTTTACAGGCTTTTTTTTACCTTCTTATAAAATTAGGTGGAACTTCCGAAAAAAAATTGTTAAATATATATCGGAAAGTATTAGAAAATTGTATTTTAAAATTGTACGAAAATCTCGGTATCTCTGCCACATAACGTGAAAGTGAAAAACAGATAAGAATCTTGAATCGATCTCTCGGTCTTAAGACTTAAAAGTGCGACTGAAATCGCCACATTGCTCATGTCTCTCAGACTTTGCTTATGCTTTGCTATCGATCTACGGTAGTTGGCGCGCTGCTGCTGGAGCCAATTATTTTTTGTTATAGTACTACGATTTGGTTAATTTTAATCATTTAAGTTTATTAATTAGTAATGTACCTTTTTAGTAAATACAATGCGAATGTTGCTGGGCTGATTTACAACAGAATAACATTATTATTATTATGTAGTGAATCGGAACGGCTGCATTCGCATTATCGATTGATGATTGATTTTCCATATGTGACCATGTGGCGGTCGGTCGATATTTGTTAGTACCAACATGTAATTAGTTTGCCGCCAAATTTGAGACATTTGAATTTTTGCTGACAGCGGTGAACATTTCCGCAGTGCACTGGACTTATGCAAACAGAATGCGATAAATGTAGGGTTGCGCTATGTTTTAACAATGGAAATAATTGATTTTAAGGGTTTTCACTTGAATTAAGCAAAGACTTTATACCACCCTTCCGCTATTTTCTGAATGTTAGTATTATTCTTCTAACTTCATCGAAAAGACAAAGAGCAAAATGCGCACAAAAAATCATGACAAGGCTGGGCATAAGTTTTTGTATGACTTGCTCGCGATTTTAAATTATCGACTAACATTAATATTGTATTAAACTTAAATAAATAATTATAAGAATTGAAATTGAATGAAATTTATTTAAATATAGTTAGGAAATGCGAGCAAAGCCGCGGGTATAAGCTAGTGTTACTACAAAATAGGTAACGTGACAATGTTTCTGACGGAAACGTCTCCTTCAGACCATTACACATTTCGAGACAAAATTATAGTTCCTTGCTAGGGTATAATGATTTTATTTATTTACAACTAATGTATTTGCTTTGTTATATTTTATTAAAATTCACGTCGGGTGGTCACCAAAATTGGACGAAGTAATATTTTTTACTTGGCACATTTATTACAAATTTCAAATTAGTGCAAATAATGCTTTAGATTGAATATTAGTATATAGTTTTTATTTAAATTTCTTTTAACAATGTTTTATGTATGCAGGCAAGCTCGACTTAGCTTGAGCCTTTGCGGCACGCGGGCAAGCAATAATCGACGCACGAGTGCGGTATTGTTCGAAACGAATATTGTTCAAGGCGTGTGCATTTTTCACAAGCGCGCTTGGCGATCCCATTTCATGTACACACAGGCAGATATTTTTACATTTGTTCATCGGTATGTGTGCATGTGCCTAGCATATGTTGCTGGAACGTCGATGAATGTATACCCTGGAATTATTATTTTCATAAATTTAAAGAGTGCTATGCCTGTGTAAATTAAGTTAACACTGTCCATTTATTGAATTTTGGGGAACCTAGAGTTATTTATGTTAATTTTATATAATATAAAAGCTGTTGTGCCTAACTAAAAACAATTTTGTATATCGTAAAGCGAGTTGATAAGGCCGATGTAGTTCATTTTAATAATAATATTGCATTCTTTATTAAAATTCTCCTCCTACGCGTTTCGGCGTTTGTTACGCCTTCCTCAGGGAGTCTGGTTTTACATGCATATAAAAGACATTGACATACATATAAAGATTTTAACAAACATTTCGATTTACATTAAAATACATACATTAAACTTATTGTAGTATTTCCTACAGTGTCGTCATTGTTCCTACGTCTAAATTGCACTTTTGTTTATGTTTATCCATTGTCGTTTTATTTCTACCGTTTTTGCTCGTCAAGTTTTGTTTGTCAACTGATATTGCTGCATCGTAAATAAAATAAAATTTAAAATAAATAAAAAACAATTTTATTGGCAGGGTATTTTATACGAGACTCAATCAAAGAACATCGCATGCATGCCAGTCGCGGCTGACCAAGCCATCGAAATAGCAGATAAACGAAAACAATTCTCGTGCATATACATATGTACATACATGCATATATGTATGTACGTATGCACGCATGTAAGCGCAGATCAGAACATACATGTGTATTGATGTTCTCGACTCGGCGATCGCTTAGCATCTGTGACATAGCCAGGATCTTGGTGGACCTGGCGCTTTGGGTCGTTAAAGCGAGAGCAGCGGCAAGTCGCACCCGAACAAATGCGAAGCGTGTGAGACCGGCCGCGTTGAAAATTTTTGGTGACAAACGTTTCCTAAGTCTGGCTACTCTATAAGCTCTATTCTTAATGCAGCAAAGGATATAGTGTTGTCTTATATGTATGTTTAAAATATCGTATCTACGATATTTTCTGATTTGTAAAAGTATCAAAATTATATTTTGATATATCGCTTTGAAAATAACTATATATTTGATACTAGCTTATACCCGCGGCTTTGCTCGTATTTTCTAACTATATTGAATTAAATTTCATTTAATTTCAATTCTTATAATTATTTATTTAAGTTTAATACAATATAAAATCGCGAGCTAAGGAGTTTTGTGCTTGAGGGATAGCGGAGCACGTCGTACAAAAACTTATGCCCAGCCATGTCATGATTTTTTGTGCGCATTTTTGCTTGATGTCTTTTGGATTTTTACACATTTTGCTCTTTGTCTTTTCGATGAAGTTAGAAGAATAATACTAACATTCAGAAAATAGCGGAAGGCTGGTATAAAGTCTTTGCTTAATTCAAGTGAAAACTCTTAAAAACAATTATTTCCATTGTTAAAACATAGCGCAACCCTACATTTATCGCATTCTGTTTGCATAAATCCCGTGCACTGCGGGAATGTTCATCGCTGTCAGCAAAAATTCAAATGTCTCAAATTTGGCGGCAAACTAATTACATGTTGGTACTAACAAATATCGACCGACCGCCACATGGTCACATATGGAAAATCGATCATCAATCGATAATGCGAATGCAGCCGTTCCGATTTATTACATAATAATAATAATAATGTTATTCTGTTGTAAATCAGCCCAGCAACATTCGCATTATATTTACTAAAAAGGTACATAACTAATTAATAAACTTAAATGATTAAAATTAAACAAATCGTAGTACTGTAACAAAAATAATTGACTCCAGCAGCAGCGCGCCAACTACCGTAGATCAATAGCAAGAGAGCGATTGAAGGGAAAGATTTCTTTTCTGTTTTGCACTTTCACGTTGTAGCAGCTGGTGCATACCGAGATTTTCATACAATATTAAAATACAATTTTCTTATACTTCCCGATATACTTACATTGAACATTTTTTTGGCAGTTCAAACTAATTATATATTAAGAAGGTACTGTAAAAATTGCAGGCTTCTGCTTCGACCGTTTGGGCTGCCCAAATGTCACCAATCAGTCAGTCAAGTTGAACTCTTTTATATATATAGATTACAGTATGATTAGTTAGTTACTGTAATTATCAGTAAATATTACTATTATTGTAGGTTGGTGCATTTCTAAACGACAATTTCGGTTAGGTTTACTGTAGCAACAGTTCTCTTCACATAGCGTTTCACGTAACATTTACTGTAGAATTCGGTTAGTTTTACCAATTTTGTGGGTTGGCGCATTTCTAACCGACAATATCGGTAAGACTCACCCCAGATTTTTTGTGTAATTTCGAAAGCTAAACACAAAATGTTAGGTTCTTTGCATGTCTACACAACGGGGGAAAATAGGTGGAAAGATTTTGTCTGGTAGTATAATTCTTCCAATAAGATTCAAGCTCATTTTCAAAACTATATCAAAAATAATTGAAGAGTGTGCTAACCGAGGTTAGACATTAGACCCCAGGCCGTCGCCGAGCTGGATATTGGGATCGAGGTAAATGAATGTAGTTATGTGTTTTTTTTTAGATCGGCTTGAAGACATTTTTATAACCCTACACAAAAAACCATTAGGCTCAACTATTTAGGGAAGTCTACTCCCACGGGCGGGCAAATTGTGGTTCGCTACGTAGGTAGTAAAATTAATTTTAATGCATTTAAATATATATATTTCGCCGGGCAACACTGGGGTATTACCAGCTAGTATATATATAAATTATTGTCCACACTCACTGATTGATCATCGCACAGTCGAAATGGTTAGATCTTGTTCCATTCTGTACCGGGCCGAAGTGGCAACGCGCAGAAAACTAGCGCCATCTAGAGGGGACGAGAAGAATAAATATCGATTCGTAAGCAGTGTTTAGTTGGTGTGGCCAGGGGTATGTAATAAAGCGGGGAACGGGCGGCCAGTATTGTGCGGAAAATATAAATGTATTAGTGAGGGTGTGCCGGCGCTTGTAAAGGAAACAAGAACGGACGGCTATCTTCGGAGTGCCGATGCTATATACCCTAGCAGGAATTAATTCTTATATAAAACTTAATTTTCGTCTAATTGCTCCTATGTGAGACATGATTTTGATAAAATTATAGGAAACTATTTGAAGTATAATAAAACTCTCACTTAGTTTGGATGTAATATTTGTATGAACAAAAAGTTTGATGCAGTTATAGTCCGATTTTGGCCAAATTTGGTCAGATTGTAAAAACTTTTTAGAGACTCGGAAAAGTCTTGTAAGGATACCTTAATAAACAAAAAAGTTTTTCATACAAAAACTTATTTGTCGATCGATCATTGCTATGGCAGCTGTATGTTATAGTGGTCCCATCCACCCGTTTCTGACATATGTACAACCTGCACCAAAAAGAAGGGTCTGTGCCAAGTTTCATTACGATAGCTTTAAAACTGAGAGACAAGTTCGCATAGAAACAGACGGGCAGACGGACAGACGGACGGACGGACAGACGGACATCGCTATATAGACTCGGCTATTCATGTTGATTCAGAATATATATACTTTGTTGGGTCGGAAACGTCTCCTTCAGTCCATTATACATTTCGAGACAAAATTATAATACCATGCTAGGGTATAAAAATAGGGGTGAAAAGCACGAGGCGCGGGATTGGCAAAGTTTATGTGCACGCGGCAGTGGCGTAGATAGCCTTTTGCAAATGGGGGCCGATGCATTCTGAAAATTTACAATTTTCTTTTGTTTATTTTTGGTGTTCCCATTTTGCTCATATTTTATTCATTTTAAAATACTTATACGTATCTTCACAGAAAATTATCAAGTTTTTAAAATGCTTTGCACAGCCCATTTGGGAAATTCCACAATCAAGCGTGGAAAATCGCGGAGACCTGTAGTGTGAAACTTTTTTATTTATCATCCAATAAGCTGACTTTTTCTCATTTTCAAGGATCTATACAAAAAATCATTTGACCCATATTTTAACGATTTTAGAAAATTAACTCCATTGGGCGGAAAAGCTCTGAAAATTAACATTATTGGTTATCATGTGATTTGAATCATATTTATTTTCAAAGCTCCACACAAGAGAAAATTAAACGTGGTGGTTATCAATTTTTTAAACTTTTCAAAACTGCATCAAAACAAATTACAAAGAATGCTGACCGATATTAAAAAATCTTCATCACCATCACGGGAGTTAAATGAGAGTCAAGGTGAAATGTGTAAGGTTATATTTTTCTTAGATTGACTTCAGTCGTTTTTCTACAAAAATAATTGAGCAACGGAATAGCATAGGACTACGGGCGGAAAAATTGAGTTACGCTATTTTTTTTAAATATATTTCTCACAACCTAAAAAGCTATTGAGTAAATAAAATAGAACAGGTCATCCGGGTGGGTATTGGCAAAGCGAAGGTTAAGCTAAAAATTGCTGTATACATTTATTGGGTTTTTTTTGTCAATATCGAGTGAACCGTTCTTGAAGAAGACCGATAACCCTTCCAAAATAATTTCGTGATCCAAGATCCATAACATAGTCGTCCAGAAGTTGATTATTTGTATTTGGTTTCAATGTCAACAACTTCAGCCATTTTTTTAATCTTCGTAGATTTTAGAAAACACATCCTCATTTGCTCGAATCGATCCATGGCTTGAGTTAAGTCTAAATTAGCTTTTTGGAATTCGCGACTTAACGGCAGCGAAAGGCATAAACAAGATTAATGACTTGCAAGCATATTATAAATTCGAATTTCATGGCATTATTTGGATATTTGGAGTCTGAGGCTCTCAATTCAACCAAGAAAAATGGAAAAAATTCCTGAAAGTCTTATAATATTTGATAATTTAAAACACATCGAGTCAGACTCAATCTCTTATGATTTCAGCACGAAAACTCAATTTTTAAGATTATGTAGACGTAATATTATTCCAGAAACTCTATGGGGGATTGATCCCCTTAATCCCCCCGTATCAACGCCACTGGCACACGGGCAGTTCAGAATTTGGACAATTTAAATATTTTTTTGTGTGTGTGGTTCTAATCTATATATATAAAAGCGTTCATGCTGACTGATTGACTGACTGAATGGCAATCATCGCACAGCCCAAACCGTAAGAGCTTGGATGCTGAAATTTTGACAGAAGGTTCCATCTATGATGAAAGTGCACACTAAGACGGGATTTTGGAAAATTCCACCCATAAGCGTGGAAAATCGCGGAAAACTGTTGTATGAAACTTTTTTGTTTACCATCCAATCGGCTTCAAACGCATTTTCAAAGATCTACACAAAAATTCATTGGATACATATTTCACCGATTTTGGAAAATCCGCCCCCTGGGCGGAAAATGGAGGTCTCAAGGTTGTATGGGCAAAAGTCTAATTTTAGTCCGACCACCTTCAAATTCATTTTCAACGCTCTTTACGTAAAATATTTTAACACTTATATCAGCGATTTTGGGAAATGGTCGGAAAATTGGTGAAAAACGCTGACATTCGACATTTTTAATTTTCATGCGATTGGCTTCAAACTCATTTTCAAAGTTCTACACAAGGACAGAATAGACGTGGTCGTCAAAGATTTTGAAAAATCTACCTCCAAAGTCGGAAAGTACGAGGAAAACTGTTGTATGAAACTTTTTTGATTATCGTCTGATTGGCATCAAATTCATTTTCAAAGCTCTTCACATTAAATAATTCGACACGTGTATCAGCGATTTTGCGTAATTTCAGCCCCATGATCGGAAAATTGGCGGAAAACTCTTGCATTCAACATTTTTAATTTTCATGCGATTGGCTTCAAACTCATTTTCAAGGTTCTACTCAAACTCATAATAGGCGCGGTGCCCAAAGATTTTGGAAAATCTACCTCCAAGTTCGGAAAATTCGCGAAAAACTGTTGTATGAAACTTTTTTGATTATCGGCCGATGACTTCAAACTCATTTTCAAACATTTCTGTTGGGGATGTTGGCGATCTTGCAGCAGAGGCTCCACGCTTCACTCCTTCATCACAAGCACTAGGCTCCAAATTCTTGCAACCGGCGGACCTACTCACTTCCCTGGTGACAGAAATAGGAATCCTTCAGCAATTGCTGTTTACGCTGTTTACCATAAATGACCACTTGCCGCTTATAATACACTTCTCTGCTGAGGTCTCCATCTATAGCGGAAAACCCCTGCTTCTCCCTCGAGGCTCTAATATTAAATTGTTC
Source organism: Hirtodrosophila confusa (assembly GCA_035043065.1). Lineage (NCBI taxonomy): Eukaryota > Metazoa > Arthropoda > Insecta > Diptera > Drosophilidae > Hirtodrosophila > Hirtodrosophila confusa. The sequence goes on from JAWNNI010000053.1 coordinate 86,760, forward strand.
AAAAGCAAACTGGCTTCCCTTTTAGCTAACGTCCATCAACGACTACGACCATTGGCATTGACGAAGCTGCTGAGGAGTTGGTCCGCAAAATTCACACTGCTGCTGCTGCCTCCATGGTTAACCAGTGGAATACTCTCCCTTCTGGACCAGTTCGGGCTCCTTTAAAACCCGAGATCCTTGCCCTCGTCAGACGTAAACGCGAGCTAAGACGACGATGGATGCGTACTCGGCACCCCTTGGATCACGCTGAATTTAGGACTGCTACCACTTTACTACGGAAGGCGCTCTATGAGGCTAAGTCCGATTTTTTCGTAGAGAAGCTACGCTTAATAGACCCTGACCAGGACAGAGGGTTTGCTCTTTGGAAGTGCACTCGTAGCCTTAAAAGGCAACCCATGAGAAGATTTTCCTTACTGCGGAGAGATGGAACCTGGGCCAAATCAGACGCGGACATTGCCGAGAAGTTTTATTGTGACCTTGCTAATAGGTTCACTCCATTTAACCTGGCAACTGAAGAGGCGGTGGAAGTTACTACCACTTTTGCTGGAGCTATCCCTGGCCCGACCATCTCTATACCTCCAATTGACGTGGCAGAAATAGTTGAACAAATTAAACGGCTTAAGCCTAGTAAAGCTCCTGGATTTGACGGCCTAGATGGCAAGACCATAAAATCCCTCCCGGATGAAGCTATCGCAGGTCTTGCAAATATTTTTAATGCCATGCTCCAGCTCTCTCACTTTCCCCCTCAATGGGAAAAGGCGCTTATTGTCATGGTCCCTAAGAAGGGGGAAGGAAAAATATAAAAAAACCTCGGTACTTTGCGGGCAATACAACGGGCGGAAAATAGTTGGAATGATTTAGTATGGATTTTTAGTATTATTCGTTGAATTGGTTTTCAAATGACAAATGATTTTCGAAAATCTACTCCGCGTCGCCACGGGCGGAAAATTGAAGTCAAGGACAAATGAGTGGGATTATTTGTTTAGTTAGATCGACTTCAAAGACATTTTCATAGCCCTACACAAAAAAACATTAGTCACGTGGCTCAACTATATAGTTTCCTACGCCCACGGTAGGGAAAACTGTGATACGTTAGTTTTGTGTATTTCTTACGGTTGACGAAAGTAGTCAAATTCAACATAATGCATTTAATCTAAATATTTCGCTGGACAACGATGGCGTTTTACCAGCTAGTCTATATATATAAAAGAGTTCATGCTGACTGATTGACTGACTGATTGGCAATCATCGCACAGCCCAAACCGCAAGAGCTAGGATGCTGAAATTTTCACAGTAGGTTCCATTTATGATGAAAATGCACACTAAGACGGGATTTTGGAAAATTCCACCCAAAAGCGTGGAAAATCGCGGAAAACTGTTGTATAAAACATTTTTGTTTATCATCCAATCGGCTTCAAACTCATTTTCACAGATCTACACAAAAATTCATTGGATACATATTTCACCGATTTTGGAAAATCCGCCCCCTGGGCGGAAAATGGGGGTCTCAAGGTTGTATGGGCAAAAGTCTAATTTTAGTCCGATCACTTTCAAATTCATTTTCAACGCTCTTTACGTAAAATATTTTAACACTTATATCAGCAATTTTGGGAAATGGTCGAAAAATTGGTGAAAAACGCTGACATTCGACATTTTTAATTTTCATGCGATTGGCTTCAAACTCATTTTCAAAGTTCTACACAAGGACAGAATAGACGTGGTCGTCAAAGATTTTGAAAAATCTACCTCCAAAGTCGGAAAGTACGAGGAAAACTGTTGTATGAAACTTTTTTGATTATCGTCTGATTGGCATCAAATTCATTTTCAAAGCTCTTCACATTAAATAATTCGACACGTGTATCAGCGATTTTGCGTAATTTCAGCCCCATGATCGGAAAATTGGCGGAAAACTCTTGCATTCAACATTTTTAATTTTTATGCGATTGGCTTTAAACTTATTTTCAAGTTTCTACACAAGCTCATAATATAGGGTGCCCAAAGATTTTGGAAAATCTATCCCCAAGTTAGGAAAATTAGTGGAAAACTGTTGTATGAAACGTTTTTGATTATCGACCGATTGACTTCAAATCATCCAATTATTTTGAAACTAATTTTCAAAGCACCTTACATTAAATAATTCGACACATGTGCTACCGGTTTTGAAAAATGCACGCACACGGTCCGAAAGCGGTGAAGTCTGGAATTCAGCTTCATAATAATTTCTAAATATAAATAAAAAAAAACCTTAGTACTTTGCGGGCAATGCAACGGGCGAAAAATAGTTGGAAAGCTTCAGTTTGGATTTTTAGTATTATTCGTGGAATTGGTTTTCAAATGCCAAATGATTTTGGGAAATGTACTCCACGTCGCCACGGGCGGGAAATGGAATTCAAGGACAAATGAGTGGGATTATATGTTTTAGTTAGATCGGCTTCAAAGACATTTTCATAGCGCTACACAAGAAACATTAGTCACGTGGCTCAACTATATAGTTTCCTACACCCACGGGAGGGAAAACTGTGATTCGTTAGTTTTGTGTGTTTCTTACGGTTGACGAAAGTAGTCAAATTCAACATAATGCATTTTAATCCAAATATTTCGCCGGGCAACGATGGCGTTTTACCAGCTAGTGTAGTATATATATTCGATCTGCCCAGTGAACAGTGTATTCTCTTTCCTCGGCAGCCTGACCTGGAAGAGCGTACACAGCAGCCGGGTCTGCGAATTAGTATACCACCACCACAATTTGAAGAACTCACCGGCAAAAGGCCCAGAGAAGTGCACCGGGGCCGAACACGGCGGACGGAATCCAATGCCTCTATCGCCATCACCAGCTGAAGTGATCAAAACTGTGAGTCCGTTCCGTGTTTGTGTTGACAGCCATGAAGTGATCCCAGTTTTTAAGCCCCCACATCGGGCAAATGCAAATTTGCGGTCATGCCGCACAGCCGCCAATACCCTGCAAGAAGGCAGAATTGATTTCAGTGCCAAGATATTTAAAAGAATTTGTATTTACCTGTGCATTTGCACAAATACACAAACGCCTTCAATCTTATGTATGGCCGGCGACTTTGGTCCATTTCTGCTGCGCACATACAATTGCGTCCTGCAATTAAAACTGAGCTAAAACAGCCAGTGCATATTTCCTGCCGACGATTATTTATTTATTTATATATTAGTTTATTTTTTTTTTTTTATATTCAACTGTTTACAACCAAAAGTTCGTCGACCTAGTCAATTCACAACAGTAACACGTTTAACATTTTTACACACATTAGCTGACAAACAGCTGATCGCTTAACATCCTTAACCCGTATGTGGTGTCGCGGGTAAAAATATTTCATTGCGATTGAATGGCGTGATTTTATAATTTGCCTTATATTAATATTGCCCCTCCCCTGACCCATAACAGGAGCTCTTGGTATAAAACTATCAAAACCCCATAACTCGCATGGGGTAATTTGGTCCCATGACATTTTCACCAAATAACATACGCGCATGAAAATTTTCATTTATATTATTTTGATTATCATATTTTGTGAAGCGGATAGTTCCCCATCCCCTCACAATAGTTATTATTATTAATGAGTAATTATTATTAATTAATTAGCTTGGTACTGTAACGCGCAAGAGGCACCAGCGCACGATGCGATTTATAGTGATTTGTATTAAGCTTAAATGTTAATATTAGTAGCTCGCAAGAAGCGCCAGCGCACGAGGCGCTTTAAATAACATTGCATTTATTAGTTTTAGGCCTTAATATTAAAAGTCGCACGGAGCGCGTTGAATATGAATAATAATATTAGTCTAATTAGTTTTACATTCGAATCTAACGGCCACTGCAAGCGGGCAATCAGCTGCTCAATCGTTCCACAAGAGCGCTTCCTTCCTTAGAGCGAAAACTCTAGGGCATACCCAGTCCCCAGAATCAATCACATTCTGGAACGGCTGAGGCCCTCGTCGAGCTTAACGGAATTGCGCCAACGCCTAGGGATGGCATCCTGGCGTCGATGTGTGCCAAACTTCGCAACGGTGGTGCAGCCGATGAAAGCGTTGCTGAAGAAAGGGCGGAAATGGCATGTCCCGATTTTGCTGTAAAGTTTGTTCTTCAGATGGACGCCAGAGATCATGGGCTTGACGCTATCCTGAGGCGGACCATCGACGGCCAAGAAAGGGTGATCGCGTATGCCAGCTGCAAACTGTTCAAGGTCGAAATACTCGGCATCAGAGAATGAGTGTTTTGCTATAGTGTGGTCGATACGTGAGTTGAGGTGCTACTTTGGAGGGTACAAATTTCACGTTATAACTGGCCATATGGCGCTCAAATGGCTGAACTTAATTGAGAGTCTATCAGGCAGAATCGCGCGCTGGGCTTTGGAGCTACAGCAATTCGAATTCGACGTACACTACCGGAGATGAAAACTCAACGATGGATGGATTTCCAGTATGCTGAAACGAATCGCCCAGAACCCAGAGAAGTTCCCAGACTGCGTGTTTGAAAATGGAAATTTGTACCTCCATTTGAGGTTTAAGCAGCAGGCCGCATGCTCACCCGACAGGTGGCAGAGCCATGGTCAATGCTGTGCGCAGACCTCGTTGGCCAATTGCCATGGTCTAAGCATACGATTGTAGACTTCCCCGACGATTTCTACGAATGGGTGGAGCTTATCCCTCTGACAAAGGCCACCACACACACACAGACCGCTTTCAGGGAGAGGTACTCTCTGGCGTTCCTAGTACAGGGAAGAGAGCCACGACTACTGGCTGCACTCTATGACGAAGTAACGCCAGGATTGGCGAGTACCCCACAGCAACCAGGTGAGAAGGCGAGTAAACTTAAGGAAGTCTTCGATGTAGCCCGCAACAATATGCAGCATGCCGAGCAAGATCAGAGCCGTCATTTTAACTTGCGGCGAAGAGAGACCATCCCTCAGATCGTAGGTATGGCTGCGTCAACATTTGCTCTCCAAGGCCGCAGACGGATTCGCGGCGAAACTATCGATGAAATATGACGGGTGTACCGGGTCTTGAGGTTTGTTTCGCCCAACATCGTTCTGCTGGCAAGAGGCGGAGAACGAAAATTAAGACAGGCCAACATATCGCAGCTGAAGCCATACCACCAAGGATACCAGTCCGCGGACGAGGCTGAACGAGGTGACGATGGATGACCGGCGGAGGAGGAATAAAGGCAGCGTTCGCTTGACACGCTGCCCGGGTAAAAGCTTAGTTGAATTTAGAGATGTAAGGTTTGGGTACGTAACCGGGATTAACAGTAATTAGTAGGAAATCATTTGGAGCCTTCTTGGGCCGGACTAACATTTAATGTGATTAAAAATCAATGTACCTTTTGCTCCCATAGATGGCAGATATCATTTCGATCAGCGACGAAGATTCGGAGAGAGGGGAGTACGTCGAAGATGGCGACGGATAGCAGCTCTGAAAAAAACAGTAAGCAGGGCGGGCTCACGGACACTACTTCCGGCGTGATCCTCGCCAAAATGGCGAGTTCTATTCGCGGCGCCAACATCACACGCACTTGCCACCACGTCTGCACACGCGGTATGTCCATGAGGAAACGTTCGTAGATGTGGGCGACGGTTACTTTCGTTTGCGGTGGGTGAAGACAACAAGCGTGATTATGGAATGCCTTAACGCCCGTAATTCTCCACAATATGAAACCGATCCGGATTCACCACCTCCATTGCCAGCCCACCGGAACCACCGACGAGGAGCGACGAGAGCGAGGGCGAAGCGCCTTGTTCCACCACTACTAGAGGGCACCGACGAGGCGCCTGACAGCGCTGAGGGAGCGTCGTAATATTGTATCAAATAGTTTATAGTTTAAGTAATTCCATTAGCCGACCTAATCCCGTATAATCATTAATTCAATAATTAATATTTGATTACAATTCAATAATTATTTCAAAATTGTTTATTTATTTATTTATTTAATAACTATAATTAAAGTTCAATGAAATGTGCTATAGGGTCACAGCAAAGACTATTTAAATAACAAGATATCCAAAGCAGAGCAAAAACAAGTATGCTATAGTCGAGTATACCCGACTACAAAACTCCCTGTACCCAGGTCAAAAATTTCCGATCGCATCTACGTACCCAGACACACACACTACACAAAAGACGCAGAGAGTATTGGCTGTTTTGGCGCGCGGTCTTGTGTTCCGCGGTGCTCCCGAAGTTCGATGGCATACGGCGGCCCCTGTGTGTAAATAAACAGCTTAGTGAGCGCGTGTCCCTAGGGAAGCTACTCACTTAGCGGCGGGATCCACTCCGAGGCGCGCGGTTCCACCGCATGGCCAAAACGGACTTGGTGTTGCACTGGCCTTGATCGGGGTGAGTCTCACTCATGCGGCCACAGGACGCTCTTGAGTGGAAAACTGGATCAATACACGCACACAGATGGTAATTGCCAATTCGCAATTATCTATGCTCAGCTGTCTGCAAAAGGTGCTGCCAACCTGATGCAATCGATGATCGGCAAGGCTGCCATACCTGCATAAGCTTAAAGCTTTAAAGCTTAAGGCGTCCAACATACAAAGCTATGTACAGATGACGCCACCACAGCGCGCAACATGCGCACACAGATGACGTCACAAAGATATGCAACTGGTGCATACTTTTAGGCATACATATACTAATGTAGGTCTAACACACCAAGGAAGCCAGAATCAGCGCAGGAATATTTTCCTCGCTCTCCAGAGGGCCAACTGGTCCAAAAGGTCACGGATCTGCCCAAGCCAACCCCTCCGGCTACCCTGTGCTAAAGTATCCGGCTATATGGTCTGCGTCTGCGCCAAATTGGCCGGCAGCCAACTTATACCTGACAGGTATACACCACCAAACCCACCAAGCGTCTGACTCATATTGAGCGGCCTGGTGGTCTGCGTCTGTACCGTATCGGTCGGCAGTCCACAAACACCTAGCAGAAGGTCTAAAATGCAAAAAAAAAAAACAAATGAAGGAATGATGCGTAATAACTTAATTACTCCAGCTGGCACCCACCATAGTGGAAATCCACCCGCGGCTAACACCGCGGCTAGGGCACGGATTCTGGAGGCCCTAAACAACATTCCCCCAACTCAGCTACGCCAGTGACCCACTTGGCTGGCGAAGCGAGTATAGCGACAAGTGTGGCAGAAAGGGATGCAGTTGCCTTCAATAGGGCACCGAAACTTGCGCGGACTCCGCCTGCACAGGCGCCTGCCTCAGCGCCACTGAACCTCCACGACCGAAGGTTACAATTTGGCGCTCCTGAACCGGGAGAGGTGGACACGACGACCCCTAAAAGAGGGCGCGAGACGGCGAGTCCAACCAGCATAGAGCCGAAAAAGCCCAAGTCCAACAGCAGGGACATCGATGAGATAGGAGCTATTCTGGATGAGTTCCTGTACCAAGTCAACGAAAAAGATCCGGTCCAGACGTCAATAAATGCGACGCATAAGAAAATGTTGGCTAGGATGCGCGAACTGCAAACGCTAGCTGCAGCTCAGCTTAGATCAGCAGCTCCCGAAGCCGAGCCCTCGACCTGTCCAACATGTCAGAGGCGTGCTGCATTGCTCAGCAGCGACAAGGCAGCACAGACGCTGCCTGCGCAGGCCAGGAGCACACACACGCAGTCGGCTCCAGCAACAGCAGTATGGCCAAAACTGCCGGAGCGCCTAAACCACAGCACGCCAAGCACTAGCACACAAATCAAGAAGCGCCCAGATCGGCAGATGCCTAGGCAAGAGCCAAACAAGGGCGCAAAGACGCAAGAGCCCAGGAGTGCGCGGGATCCACAAAATCTTGGTAAACGAAGCATCCCGCGACGCGCCAACTCCACGTTGCCATGCAGGAAGTCCTCTCAGGGAGGGCGGACGTGCGATCGCTGCACGAAACAGTGCAGGTGGAAGTGTACGATATCGACGAGACAACTACTGCTGACGAGGTGCTCACGGCGCTCTGTGCGTCGTTAGAAGGAGACATTCCGGCTGAAGCTATCCCAAGGATGAGGGTGGCTTACGGTGGAACGCAGATCGCCACCCTATCGCTGCAACCAAGCGTCGCCACTAACCTGTTGGGAAAAGGGAAAGTGCGTATAGGATGGGTGATTTGTCGCATACGGCGCAAAGTCAAGCCTCTGAGGTACTTCCGGTGCATGGGCTTCGGACACACCTCCGCCAGATGCAAGAGCCAAGAGACGGTATGCAAGGACACCTGCTTCAAGTGCGGTGGCACCGGACACACCGCCAGGCAATGCAAAAATGAGCCCAAGTGCCTCTTATGCTCCAGGCGTGACGCGCCCACGAGCCAAATCGCGCACTCAGCCGTGAGTCGGGCTTGCCCGGAATATAAACGGGCTCTCAAATCGCTCAAAAATGGGTAAGTTTATTCAGCTTAACCTGAATCTTTGCAGAGCCGCACAGGATCTGCTAGCACAAACGGCCACGGAAGGAAGTTTTGATGTTGCCATTATTAGCGAGCCATACGCACCCAAGCACGAGGGAGTGTGGCACGAGAGCACTGACGGCGGCGCTGCTATATGGAGCTGCGCACAACCCCCATACCAACTCAGCCAGCGATATGCGCGAAAGGGGTTTGCGCGGGCACTATGCGCTAATACATACATTTACAGCTGCTACATAGCGCCAAGCACCCCTCTCTCTGAGTTTGAGTCGATCATCGAGGAGATCGCACATGACGCGCGTGGCAAATCCCCAATCCTAATCGCTGGCGACTTCAACGCTTGGGCCACGGAATGGGGCAGCAGCAGAACGACAACAAGGTTGTCAACCTTGCTCGACACGTTCGCCTCGTCGCACATTTGCCTGCTAAATAGTGGAGCGAAGAGCATTTTCAGCAAGGCCGGACGGGAATCGATCATCGATCTGACCTTCGCGAGCCCAGAACTTGCCCGGAACGCCACTTGGCATGTTTCTGAGCTCTATACTCACAGCGACCACTTCGCCGTGATAACAGTGATCGACTCAGCTGCATGGAGAGACACCCAGGGATCATCCCAATATACTGGCTACAAGGCAGACACGTTGAGCACGGAGCAACTTTTAGCTATGGTTGCAGGACTCGCCATAAGCCGATATGCAAACAGCACCGCAGAAAAGATCTCTGAGGCCATTACTGCAGCATGCGATGCCTCAATGGCAAAAGTCCGCAAGGGAGGCAATCCACGGCGCCCCGTTGCATGGTGGACCGAGGAAATAGCTAATGTATGCAGAGAATGTCACGCCGCACGGCGCAAATACCAGCGTTCTAGAGGATCATCGCTATGGGATCACTACGCTGACTGCTTTAAGACAAAAAGGAGGGCGCTCAAGTTGGCCATTAAGCAGAGCAAGGCCAGATATTTCCAGGAGCTGTGTGATGCCGCAGACGCGCAGACATTCGGAACGGCCTATAAGCTAGTTATGGGGAAGCTACGCCGACAGCCAATGCCTACTTGCCCGTCACAACTCTGTCAGATAGTCCACACACTTTTTCCCAGACAGCCTCCGCTGATGGAAGCACGAGAGCACGCGGGTGTAACTGAGGCCATTGACCCCATTGACCCCACCGACGCAAACGAGGTGCTGGCCATCGCCGCGAGGGTCAAGCCAAATAAAGCGTCCGGCCCTGACGGTATCCCAAACGCGGTGCTCAAAACCGTCATTGCTGCACATCCTGATGTCTTCGCCGGTATGTACAATCAGTGTATCACGGAGTGCATTGTGCCACTCACTTGGAAAGTCCAGAGGCTAGTGCTCATCCCAAAGCCAGGCAGGGATCTTGATGACCCCTCGGCAAACCGCCCACTCTGTATGCTGGACACGACAGGGAAGATATTCGAGCGGATCATCTGTAACCGTCTCGAGAGGGAGCTAGCTGACCCAAGCAATATGGCTTCCGCAAGCACCGAAGCACGACGGATGCAATCAGAGCGGTGCAAGACATAGCTCAACAGGCCATCCAAGGTACAAGATTGGCCGGAGGCTCGAAGCAGTACTGCCTAATATGCACACTTGATGTCAAGAATGCCTTCAATTCGGCAAACTGGGCAAGGACACTCGAAGCACTCAGCGCCAAACGTGTCTCAAGACATCTCATCCAGCTGATTGGCAATTATTTCCAAGGCAGAGTGCTACTCTGCAACACGGATGAAGGACAGCGCCAGTACATGGTATCCGGAGGCGTCCGTCCTCGGGCCCCTGCTTTGGAATGTGATGTACGACGGAGTACTTCGTCTAAATCTACCAGAAGGCAACACCATCAGGATTTGCCGACGACATCACCTTGGTGACTGTGGCAAAAAAGTTGGACGACGCAACATCGAAATGTAGTGCTGCAATCGACCAGGTAATCGACTGGTTAACACAAAATGGACTAGCGCTGGCAGAACAGAAGTCTGAGGCTGTCCTGATAAGCAGCAGGAAGCGGGTCGAAAAGACTGTGCTGCGAGTTGGCTCCGCCAGCATCGAAACGAAGTCAGCCATCAAATATCTTGGCGTCATGATTGACCACAGACTGACGTTTAAACACCACTTAGAATATGTCAGCAAAAAGGCAGCCGTGGTGGCTACAGCAATCAGTCAAATGATGGCCAACACGAAAGGGCCAAAGCAGCGAAGTAGGAGACTCATTGCAGGCGTGGTAACATCTACAATGCTGTATGGCTCCACAATACAGCGATGGATATCCCATCCTATAGCCGGGGCTGTATGTCTGAATACAGACGGTCCGCCCTCCGCGTCGCTACGTGCTTCCGTACAGTTATGGAGGACGCAGCCTTAGTTGTGGCTAGCATGATACCACTGAACTTGCTGGCTGCTGAGAGGCAGAGCGGCGTTTCCACAAATAACTCTTTGCGAGAAAGGACCATCGCATCATGGCAAGAGGCCTGGACCAATAGCTCCAAAGGCAGGTGGACTCATCGCCTCATACCACAGCTCAACACGTGGCTAAAACGACGCCATGGCCAGGTGGACTTCTACTTGACCCAGATGCTGACCGGGAATGGATGTTTCAAGGCCTACCTTCATCGATTCAAGCATGAGAGGGACCCACACTGTGACCACTGTGGAGTCGGCGTAATAGAAGACGCCGAGCACGCGATATTCTATTGTCCGCGTTTTAGGCTCGAGCGCGCCCTGGTTCCAGTACCACGTGCTGAGCTGACCCCAGAAACCGTGGTTTCCATAATGCTGGGAACCGAGAACGGATGGGCGGCCATAACCAACCTGGTCGCCACTATAATGAAGGAGCTACGCCGATGCGAGAGGATCCGGCGGGACACTGAGGAATAAGCGGCCAACCTAAATGGCTGCCACCTGCCCCGCGAAGTAGAGCTTGATAGCGGTACCGTGGGGGCAGATACTTACTTCCTTTTATTTCCTTTTATTTCCTTCCTTATCCCCTTTCTTCTACTGTATTATACTATTATATTATTATATTATATTATTTAAACTTTCTATGAAATAACAAAAAAAAAACACAAAAGACGCACTCAAACGAGCAAAGCTCGAGCGCAGCGCAAGCGAGGCATTTTAAGTTGTGACTGTGCTTCTTCTTCCCCCGCGCTCCATCACTGAATCTTCTTTCGAGAATAACTTCCGTGCTTATTATCCGATCGACTTGAAATTTTGAAAGTAGATTAGGAATGACCAAAGTATTATACATGCCAAATTCCAAAGCTATATCTTTAAATATGTTGGTAAAAAACGTTTTTATCGATTTTGCGGGGGAACGGGGGAAATATCTGAAATATGAAACAAACTTGATCTGCGTATGGTACATTCCAAATTTGGTGTCGGCGCGGTCCTATGCTTAAAAGAGAGCAAAATAAAAATTGGTGCGGTTTCGGAGGCGTTGCAGTACTATGAATGAACGGACGTCAACCATACGAAAAATAGGGAAATCGAGGCACTTCCTGCGGTGAAGGCAGATTTTCTGCGAATGCTCCACCGGAATAAAAAGGCTTTTGCGGACTCTAACGAGGCGCTGCCTTATAACACGGCCGTCGTGGCCACGATTCGTACCACAGACGAGACCGAGGCTTATTCGAAGTTGTACCCCTACCCGAAAGGTGTAGAAGATTTTGTCGCAGCAGAGGTTAACGACCTCATAAAAAATGGCATTATCAGAAAATCCAAATCGCCATACAATAAAAAAGGTTCGGACGAGATGGGCTATAAAAATAAACGTCTAGTAATAGACTTTAGGAAGCTCAATCTTAAAACGATTGCCGACAAATACCCTATGCCGAGAATCGCAATGATATTGGCAAACTTGGGTAGATCCAAATTTTTTACGATACTCGACATGAAATCAGTTTATCACCAGATCACTCTGGCAGAGCCAGATCGTGAAAAAACGGCTTTTTCAGTTAATGGCGGGAAGTACGCGTTTTGTCGGCTCCCCTTTGGTTTGAAAAATCATGGCAGCATATTTCAGCGGGCTATCGATGATGCTCTGCGTGAACAAATCGGAAAGTCCTGCTATGTTTACGTGGATGACGTCATCGTCTTCTCGGAAAACGAAAAGGACCATGTCAAGCACGTTGATTGGGTTTTGAAAAGCCTAATGGATGCAAACATGCGCGTGGCACATGAAAAGTCACAATTTTTCAAAGTTTCAATTTTACGCTCCCAATGTTAGGAATCGAGAGTGAGAGCACTGCAGAGCGAAAAGCCACCTAAGCAACCGAGAGAGCGCCAAGCGAAAAGCCACCTGAATAGCCACGGCAAAAATTTCGAACATTCATTGTATGGGCTGTCTTGGATATCTTGTTATTTAAAATTTCTTTGGTCACAGTATAAATATTAAAAAAGTATAACCGAGAATATGGAGTTTAAAATTTATTTAGAGGGAGGACGCGTGGCTAGTGCCATGGATTAGGGCAGCCGCAACCGTTCCAGCAGAGAGTGGCCCAAATAAAAAACAAGTAAGAACGTTGCAGTCGGACGCACCCGACTGCAGAATACTATGTTCCCAGTCCTATATAATTTGGTTATTTGTGTGTTCAGAAAGAGACGCGAAAAAAACTGCACAGGTGTGGGAGATATAGATTTTGCTCCTTTGTGGGGGAGCGGGTGGGGGTGTCCAAAAATGTTTGATGCAGATTTGTCCAGAGGGTCAACATTAGTCTGTATGCCAAATTTGGTGACTCTACCTGTACAGGTGTGGGAGATATAGATTTTTCTCATTTGCGGGGAGGGGGTGGGGGTGTCAAAATTTTTTTGATGCAGATTTGTTCAGAATGTTAACATTAGTCTGTGTGCCAAATTTTGTGACTCTACTTGTAAAGGTGTGAGAGATATACATTTTTTTTAGTTTTGTTTGTTGTTATTTTGTTTGTTTTCCTGTTGTGGTATGTATTTATGTTTGTCTCTCTTTGTTTACGTTTAGCGGGCATTGTGTCGTCTCCATCCCTAGGACCGACAGCTAGCTGGTGTTGCCCCACCGAGGATAAAGCTAAAGAGTAACAAATGGCGCTCAATAGTCAATCTTCCTGTCTGGACAGACGTAGGTCCGGGTGTCATTCTATCCCATGGCACCCTAGCTTTGCCTCTGCTGGACAGATAAAGAAGAGGAAGAAATAAATAAATTTTTGAAAAGAAGACGACACCTCGCAAAGTGCTGTGTAGGTCTTCAGGACTCACTCTGCAGGCTAAAGGAGCGTAAAGCTGGCTTTAATTGCGCGGAGGACGAATGCTAGATAGATAGCAGTTATAGCATTACTATCGTTTTTTTTTCACAAATCGATGTCACTATTGGACGTACACACTGACGTTCATAATGAACTGGTAGTAAGCGACGGACAATTTTCCTGGTGGACTGCGATATCGAATAGATCTCAGTCTGTTATTTATCAATTTGTTCAATGTAGTGTTTCACCGTTTTGTTTTTGTAGATTAACCCGCTTTAGTGGTTTTTTGCAGCTCATCGGTCTACCGCAATGTTGTGTGATGGCCCGGGTGTCGGAAAGTCAAGCCGCGATGCATCCACTTGCATGGCAGAGCGTTAAGATGGAGAATTGATGCCAAAACGCAAGTATAGTGAGCTCGTGCATCGTGAGACTCTTGTCTATCGGCCATCATTCAAAGTGATGACTCAAATAGACGACAAGTCACACTAATATGTTAGCCCTTGTATTCGTGTAGCGACTGTCAAGGTGGAGCGCAGAAACTGGAGCGGTCACTAGTCCCGGCCAGTCACGTGTACTACCCCTCTTATTAAAGTTTTTCTGAAAATTTTTGTTTCTTGTTGGTATTTAATAGGAGCTTGTGAAGCTTATGTTTTATCTTGTTAGGTGCGAAAGGTATTTATTTCAGTATTTTTTATTCAAGTATTTAAGTATTTATTTATTTAAATATATATTTGTTTATTTAAATATTTATTTATTCAATTAAGTATTTATTTACTTGAGTATTTATTTATTTATTTGGTTAGTTAAATATTTATTTATTTATGCTTGGCAGCATCCGAAATAGCGCTGTATGACCAGCCAATACTTTTCATATCAATCTTTCTATATTCACCCTGAATTGTTGACGTCAAGCCTGCTAAATATTTCATTTACAAATTATACGTCGCTAAACACACATTCTAGCTTAAGTATTTATTTATTCAAATATTTGGTGATTTATTTAACTATTTATATTTTTTTGAATAATTAATTATTTATTTGAATGAGTATTTATTTATTTAATTGCGGTTAATCTATACATACCCGTATATATCAGGAGTTATTTTATGTAGGATTCCTTTATGCTGTTTCCATATCGGTGTTATGAACAGCCAAAGCTATGGGGAACGAGTAGTGAAGAGGGATGTCTACCAGGAAGTAGTTTGCGTAGGACACCGGTGCAGTCGCACAGTCGGACTTTGGCGATATCCGCAAAAACTGACATCAGAGCTCGCTTCAGCGGTTAATGCGTCGCTCGCTCGTGCAGTCGGACTCCATAAGCCGCGTGGTGCAGGAAGATATACGCAAGGGGTTCATGGAGATAATGCGTTCTCTCAATGAGGTGCTGCAGCACGCCAGGCAACAGCCACCACAGTCAAATGGCGGGTTGAGAACAGGCGAGCAGATGAGTACCAACGTGAAGAGCCGAGTCCACCTAGGCCAAACTCAAAACAGAGGCCACGATGGGGCCAAGTCGAAAAATAGGATGTCACGTTCGATAGAAACGCTACAAAAATGGAAGTGGAGGACTTCGTGTTCCGCATAGAGTTTCTGCAGAACCAATGCAGATGTTCCTGGGAGGAGGTGTTGAAAGGATTCCACCACATAGTCACGGGACACGCAAGCGAGTGGTATTGGCAGTACGTTCAGGATAACCGAGTGGATAACTGGATGGAACTGCGGAACCATCTAGTTGACTGTGTCCGAGACACTGCTTCCGCGTTCGACAGCATGAGGGAGCTCCGCGAAAGGACACAACGTCCAAACAAAAGCATGGAAGAGTTTTTCCACACCATGCGGTCAGCAGTTATGAGCGACGAGCAGGCGTGAGCGAGATCGCGCAGGAGCAACAAAATTGTGAGACTGAAGTCGTCGAGAAGGCGCAAGTGGTTTCGCCGTCCGCATCAGAAGCTGACTCGCTGGAACTGCGGCGATCCGGGTGATTGATTCCGTGCGGCGATGTAGCGGGAATGACCCACGAGTGCTCGCAGTCATATTAATAATTGGCAAATCCGTAAAGGGCCTGGTAGACTCAGGCGCTACACATTGCACGTTAGGAAGTAGCTGAACCTTGAAAGTATATTTCGATAGTAAAGGTAGCAAGTGGGGAGGACTACTCAATTGTTGGCCGAGTGGAATTGCCTGTGGAGTGCCAGGGAGAGGTTAGGAGAATAACGTTTTTCTTATGCCCTCTACCTCGAGTAGAGATTTACCTATGCATAGACTTTTGGCGATCATTCGCATTGGCTCCTTCGGTGCTGGGAACACGTCCAAGCGGCAATTCAGTGAGACTAGTGGAAGAGGTAATTGCGGATTAAGTGACTCACCATGTGGAAGGGCCTGAGAAAGAGCTAGTGCAAGAAGAGTGGGGATTGTCAGCAGAGCAGATTGCAGAATTGGCGTAGTTGAACGAGATTCTTGCATTTGAAACTGTAGGCCTGGGGAAGAAGTCTATAAACGTCAATTAGTGGACGATGTAAAGAACCGACTTTATCCGTCGTCAGCCACGGTGAAAGATGTAGCGTGTGCAGAGGTTGACAAAATGTTGGCTTTGGGGGCCATCAAGTGCAGTGATAGCCCGTCGAGCAACCGCACTACTGTTGTGCGATGGCCGGGTAAAAGTCGTTTATGTCCCGTTGCCCGCAAGCTCAACAAATTGACCATTAAGGACGCGTATCCATTACCTAGCATCGAGGGAATTTTGTCGCGTCTCGATCAGACGATCGACATCTCTAGCGTCGATCTTAAATTCGCCTTTTGGCAGATCGAGTTAGATGAGAAGAGTATGGCCTATACAGCTATCACTGTGTCTGGTCGCGCACTGAGATGCGATCCAACGTCTACACCCATCTTGACGATTTGCTGATCATTGCTGAGGATTTCAGCACACACGTTAAGATCCTCAGGCAGGTTGCAGAGCACCTACGATAAGCAAATTTGGCCATTGGACTAGGAGAAGTGATTCTCACTTAGTCATCGAAGGAGCTTTGAAAATAGATCATGATCGCGTCTCTGCTATCCTACGCATCCCTGAGCCACGATCTGTCCGAGAGGATTGGCTGTTCCGCTCACAGGCGCTCTCAAAAAGTTAGCGAAAGGCAAGTTTACATTGGTGGACGAAGCAATACACACCATTGCTAAATTAAAAGCTGCATTTACCTCGGCTCTAGTTTTGGTCCACGCCGACTTTCTTTTTTTATACTATGTTCCCGAATGGAAACTAGTATATTGGGTTTTCAAAATGTCCGTCTGTCCGTATGAACGCAATTTTTTTGCCTATATCTTTAAGCTAGAGCAACCAAACTTGGTACACATGTTGGTGTATATCGTCAATTTATGAAGTGTCGAGATCGACCCCCCACCCCACACCCTACCACGCAATTTGGGGAAAACCTGTATCTTCCCCATTTTTAAAGCTATTGTCACCAAATTTACAGACTACAGTACAGACTACTACATACAGACTAATGTTAAGATTCCCGACAGATCTGCATCAACAAAATTTTGACCACCCCACCCCCACCCCCACAAATCTGCATATGATATCCCCAAAACACGTTTTAATGGGTATATCTCCTACAGTCACCTGAATAAATCTGCATCAGAAAATATTTGACCCCTCCACCGCCTCCCCCGCAAATGAGAAAAATCTATATCTCCCACATCTGTACAGGTAGAGTCACCAAAATTGGCATACATACTAATGTTGACCCCCTGGACAAATCTGCATCAACAATTTTTGGACCCCGCACCCCCTCCTCTACAAAGGAACAAAATCTATATCTCCCACACCTGTGCGGTTTTTTTCGCGTCTCTTTCTGAACACACAAATAACCAAATTATATAGGACTGGGAACATAGCATTCTGCAGTCGGGTGCGTCCGACTGCAACGTTCTTACTTGTTTTTTTTTTTAATTTTGTACCTATATTTCTAATCTAAGCCCTTAAATGTTCGCCAGACCTGCTTGGGCTTATATTCGTTGTGTTTCGATTCGTTTAAATTAATTTTTGTTCCCGGGTTCACCACTATTTTATATTTTTAATATTTTCAAAAATAAAATTAGCTTTGCTACTCCCACGCCCTTTCCTTATCTGGCTTTGCTTTGCAACTGACCTACAGCCGAAACGATCGGTCGCCCTTGACCGTTGATTCAGCTGCTAAGTTCAGTGGCCCCTTGACCGCTGAGCGCCCTTCGCTAGCCGGCCCCTTTCGATGGCTGTCCAGCCCTGTTGCACTGCTTCCCTGCATTCGCCCATCTGGCAACCCTCTCGACATATGAGTATTCCCTTCCTCTCGCCGATATTTTATCAGCTGGCCATAACAGCACACTGACATTGCCATCACTATGTAAAACGCAAACAGACAGAAATGGCAGTGAAAACAAGTAAGAATGCTATAGTCGAGTATACCCGACTACAAAACTCCCTGTACCCAGGTCAAAAATTTCCGATCACATCTACGTACACTTACACATACACACACACACACACAAAAGACGCACACACACGAGCGACAGCTCGAGCGCAGTGCAAGCGAGGCATTTTAAGTGGTGGTTGTGCTGCTTATTTCCCCGCACTCCAGCACTGAATCTTGTTTGTTGAAAAACTTCCGTGTTCGATCGACTTGAAATTTGGACAGTAGATTAAGAGTGACTAAAGTATTGTACATGACAAATCCCAAATCTATATCTTGAAAATTGTTACTGTAAAACGGTTTTTATCGAATTGCGGGGGAACGGGGATATCTCAAATCTAAAATAAACTTGACCTTTTCCCGCTATACACGAACCTACATTCGAAATTTAGTGTATCTAGCTCTTATAGTTGCTGAGATCCTTGCGTTCATACATACGGACAGACAGACGGACAGACAGACGGACATGGCCAAATCAAAATCTCTTTTGATACTGATCAAGAATATATATACTTTATAGGGTCGGAGATGTCTCCTTCTGCCTGTTACATACATTTGCACAGATTTAGTACCTCCTTTTTACCCATTTACTGGGTACAGGAGTAAGAAGACCAATTTCTAGAAAAATTCAGAAAATGAGCGGAAGCAATTGGACTATCGCCCCCAACAGGAGCGGAGATGTTGGTCGGCTGGAAAATGCACATCTGGTGACAGGCACAGGGCCCTTTTCTATTCCTTTTGCGCCCATCGAGTGAAATCACCCACTCCAAGTCAGACGCCGGAACGTAAGCGTGCAGAATGACGTCATTCTGATTGCGATTATATGTTGAGCTCTTCGTTTTTATAATTATGTCTTTATTTCACAGAACCCGCGCGTCTTTCCTTTCGCATTTTATTCGCGTTGTTTTCTTAATTCCTCTTTTCCGGTTAGTTATTGTTTTAAGTCCCTCGCGTGATATGTTCCTACCAGCTTGCCCTCCATATTCTTCACTTCATTCATGTTGTTGCCAACGGGGCTTCTTATTCGGCCTCTAAGGAATTTCCGGGCGAATTTCGCGTTGAAGTTCCTTTTAAAATCGCTTAACACGAAATTCCTTCGGAAAACCCCTCGCCCCGGGTGAAAACAAACCTCGCGTGTTTTGCGGTTATAGTAGCGTGCGCTTGTCTCGTGTGCCTTGTGCATATTCTTACGAATTCGATCTCTGATCAATCGCAATTCGTTGTCGTCCAGTGCCCGCAGTCTTTTTGGCCAAACGCAAAATAGGGTGTGACTCCCGTTGCTTGGTGGACTGACGTTTGCAAAGCCTCTTCAATTTCCGGCAAATACAGGTCCGAATCTCTGTGATCCTCCCCCAGATAGGCTCGGATCGCGTTGAGTACGGATTGGTTCACTCACTCGGCATTTGATTGCGGCGAGTATACAGCTGTTCAGACATGCTTTATCTTGTATGTCCACCATTTATTGGAAACGATTTGCCACGAACTGTCTGTGTGGATCATTTCGGGCACACCAAACGTATTATAAACTTCCTGTGTCAGGAATTTCACCACTGCTGCTGCAGTGGCCTCCCTCAGGGACTTTATAAATACAAATTTTGTAAAATGATCTACCACCACCAAGTTATACGCCTGCCCTGCCTTCAAACAAGGATATTTTCCCAGAAAATCGGCATACAGCTTTTGGAATTGTCCGTATGTCATCGTTTCTGCTCCAATTCCCGGTTTTGGGCCGCTATTGGTGGACTTTGTCTCTTTAGAGACAACGCATTGCTGTAATGCCCTTCTTACTTGTGCGATAATATTATATATATATATTTCTAATATTTTTGCCGCAGGCGGTGCAGAGTTTTAGCCAACCCGCCGTGAGCGCGTGTTACCGGATCGTGGGCCTGTTCGATGAGTGTGCTCGTCAAGTCTGGGGGTACCCAGAGTTTCCATTCCTTATCTCCTAGTTCCTGGTCCTCCAAGTTCAACCGCGCTCGCTTGAACACATACCCATCCACGACTCTTATGTCCAGCAGTCTCTTCTTATTTACTTCCACCTCGGCACGCAGATCTTCATATTCTGCTGAGTCGAATGCCGTCGTTTCAAAGCCCACCACCGAGTCCAAGGCAATGTCCTCTATCATCCGCGAGAGTGTGTCCGCTACTATATTCTCAGTGCCCTTCCGATGTACGATTTCAAAGTCGAAAGCCTGAAGTTTCAGCGACCACCTCGCCAATCGTCTGCTCAGATATCTAAGTGACATAAGCCATTTCAGACTCGAGTGATCCGTGATTACGGTGAACGGCATTAACTCGATATACGGGCGGAATCTTTTAATGGCTAAAACTGCTGCCCAACACTCTTTCTCTGTCACGCTATAGTTACGCTGACAGTGGGTCAACTTTTGTGCTAAAAGGCTATCGGCTTCTCGCTTTCATCTTCCTCCAACTGAAACAGTACAGCTCCTACGCCTATGTCAGAGGCATCACACTGTACATAGAACCTTTTGTGGAAATCCGGGTGTCGTAGCACTGGTGCCGAAGTTAGTGCATCTTTCAGTGATTTTATGGATCAGTCATATTTTTTAAGCGTGTCTGAACCGTCGATACCATCCTGCTGTTCCTAAGAAGCTGAGTACTTCTTTCGTACTTCGTGGAGTCGCTAGATTTCGTATAGCTTACACTTTTTCCGGGTCGGTGCGTAAAACTCCTCCACCTATTACGAAACCTAAGTACCGCAGTTCCTTAAAACAAAAGTGTGACTTTTTCAACCCAATTGTCAGCCCAGCTCCTCTTAGACAGTCTGCCACTTGTCCCAACGTCTCGACGTGTTCTTTAAAGCAGGATGATACCACTAAAAGGTCATCCACATAGACGAAGACCTTCTCTCTGAGCGTCTGTGGGATGACTTTATCCACCAACCTACACAAACACAAACCGAACGGCATCACAACAAAATGGTAAAGTCGCCTCCCTGGCACTGTGAACGACGTTTACCTTCTACTGGCCTTATCTAACTCGACTTGCCAAAACGCATGTTTTAAATCAACGCTAGCTTGTGGAGTCTATTCGACTCAAGATGCCTTCTATATTTTGTTGAGAGTATGCATCTTTCACCGTCACCCGGTACAGCTTTCGAGCGTCTAGGCAGAGCCGATTCTTTCCCGGCTTCTTCACCAGGGTGATTGTGTTTTTTTTTCTTATTTTGGACGTAGATGTACTAACGAACAGTACATACAAGTGGCCCAACGACACCAAGCACGGGCTTGTTAACGCGCGGACCCAAGCATAAATGCAAAGATCGCGGACATGCAAATACAACAATAACATTATACAAAAGTTCCTAAGGATTACATAAATAACGTGAGTAAAGTTTTAAGTGTAGAAATTGAAGTAGCATTACTTATTAGATGGAAAATATTGTTATAGTTAGAGCATAAGACTCGAAAGGGGTTATGAATAGAATAATTAGAACTACAAGCTTGAAGAGATAGTGGAAGAAAGTTTCTAGAACATCTGATCGGAACTGCAAAGCTAATTTGGCCGATTAATTCAGAAGAATCAATTTCCCCATTAATTAGTTTGTGTAAGAAAATTACACCCAGCATGGTTCTACGATCAGAAAGAGAAGGCAAATTTATTAATAAAAGTCTACTACGATAAGAAGGCAAGCGAGTATTAGTATTCCAGTTAGGACCCCGGAGTGCAAAGAGCAGAAATTGTTTTTGTACCGATTCTAATCTGTCCTGATGAACCTTGTATTGGGGACACCAAATACAAGAACCATATTCAAGAATAGGTTACACAAGAGAAGTATAAAGAGTTTTAGTAATGTAGGGATCGTTAAATTCCTTCGACCAACGCCTAATGAAACCCAGGACACCAACGGCACGATTAGCGGTGGAAAAGATATGCTTGTCAAACTTAAGCTTGGGATCTAAGAGGATACCCAAATCATCAACCGACTCAATTCGAGCAAGCGGCTTACCATTAAGAATATAATTATTAAGAAAGGGCATTCGCCTGTAAAAGAACATTACGTTACACTTACCACAATTAAGATTTAATAAATTTACCCGACACCAGGCTTGAAAACTGTCAAGATCAACTTGCAACCTTTGTCCAGAAAGAAAATCAGTAGATGACTTACAAATTTTAACATCATCGGCACACATCAGCACCCGGGAGTTATTTACAACAGAATGAAGGTCATTTATGAGCAGAGTAAATAATAAGGGGCCAAGATGACTTCCTTGTGGAACTCCGAAGTAAATTGAATAGACTTAGAAACTAAGCCTTTGAAATACACTTAGGTTCTAAGAGTTAAATAGTTGGAGATACAAAGAATTAATTTATTTGGAAATCCCAGAAGATGAAGTTTATGAAGTAAAAGAGAATGATTAACAGAGTCAAAGGCCTTACTGAAATCAGTGTAAATAACGTCTGTTTGCTTTTTAGATTGAAATCCCTTGATGACAAATGAAGTGAATTCCAATAGGTTAATGGTAGTAGATCTATATTTCACAAACCCATGCCGGCAGGGTTAAATTATAGATCTACATAAATGTTGAAGTTGAGAAGTTATTAATTTCTCAAAAATCTTAGGAATAGCAGACAACTTAGAAATACCTCTATAGTTCTCAACATTAGACTTGTGTCCGATTTAATGGAGAGGAATAATAAATGATTCTTTCCAAATGTTGGGGAAAGAGCACAACTCCACGGACAGTTTAAAAATAAAAACAAGTAAGAATGCTATAGTCGAGTATACCCGACTACGAAACTCCCTGTACCCAGGTCAAAAATTTCCGATCGTATCTTCGTAAACTTACACATACACACACATACATACACAAGGAAGCACACACACGAGCCACAGCGCAAGCGAAGCATTTCAAGTGGTGGCTGTGCTTCTTCTTCCCCTTGCTGCACCACTGAATCTTCTTTCGTGAATAACTTCCGTGTTTATTATCCGATCGACTTGAAATTTGGACAGTAGATTAAGAGGGACTAAAGTATTGTACATGCCGAATCTTAAAGCTATATCTTGAAAATTGTTACTGTAAAACGGTTTTTATCGAATAGCGGGGGAACGGGGGGAGATATCTCAAATCTAAAATAAACTTGACCTGCTCCCGCTATACACGAACCTACATTTTAAATTTGGTGTCTCTAGCTCTTATAGTTGCTGAGATCCTTGCGTTCATACATACGGACAGACAGACGGACAGACAGACGGACATGGCCAAATCAAAATCTCTTTTGATACTGATCAAGAATATATATACTTTATAGGGTCGGAGATGTCTCCTTCTGCCTGTTACATACATTTGCACAGATTTAGTACCCCCTTTTTACCCATTTTATGGGTACAGGGAGTAAATAGTGGCTTTAAAATACCTTCAGCACAGTACCTAAGCACACAGCTTGGTACTCCATCAGGTCCCGGTGAAAATACGGGCTTAATGGCCTTTAAATCCCGTAGAAACGAACTTTCAGTTATTAAAGGTCCAAAAATGCAATTGGAGTTATTTACATGATATGGATATGGCGAAACCAATTGATAAGGTTGTGAACTATAAGTCGTTTGAAAAAATTCGGCATAAAGATCGGCAATATCCTGATCTGAGTCAGCTGTTTTTTTTTTTTCGAAGAATATAGTTGATGGAGGTGTTGATGACCTACGCTTCGCATTAACGAAGTTATAAAACCTTTTAGGATCCCGCTGAAACTGTAACCTACAGCTTCTGAGGTAGTTGTTATAACAGTGTATATTAAGTACAGAGAAGTTAGATCGGGCAATCAAATAGCGCGAAAAATCCAAGAAAGAGCCAGATTCCTTGAACTTTTGTACAATCTCGACTTTCTATTTTTTAAGTTAGTTAAATCCCGTGTAAACCACGCAGGTTTGTTAGACCTACGTGGGTTACAAAATGGAACACAGGAATCAATTAATGAATTTAAAGTTAAATAAAAATATTCGATTGCACAATCCATGTCTCTACTCATGTACAGCTGGGACCAGTCAGTCTGGGATAGGAGCAGAGCAAGTTTAGAAAAATCGGTTTTCCGAAATTGACGAACTCGCTCTGCAAATTTTCTGCCTGGGCTTGGCATCCTGGCTGGTGTTGCTCCAAGGGCTATCGCTTTGCTCTATCACGCCTAACTTAAGCATCTGATCCACCTCCTCATAAATGAGAGCCTGCACGGCCGGAGATACTGGAAAGTAGCGATCTTTGACTGGCACCGCTCCTTGCGTCAACTCGATGGTGTGTTTATATGCCTTCCGGCAACTGATATCTTGTCATAAGGGCGCGGGTCTATTTCCTTAGCACTTTTGTCTAGTGCTGTTACGGTTTGGCAAACTCCTCAATACCCTCTCCCTGGATTCTTTATACCTCCTGACTCTCTCTTCTAGTGTTATTGTGTCTAGTTCTCGTCGTGTTATCGGTCGCTTGTCCTGGTGTTGTTTCTGTCTCAGCTTTGTGTTGGGCTCCATGAAGGAAAGCGCATTGCCCGTCATTGCCGCGCTCCTGTGCGTGTTTCCCGATCGGCAATTCGGGCATTTGGGCGTTACGGTGTTTGCCAGTCCACACTTGTAGCAAAAGAGGCTCCGCTGAACCAATTCGCAGTCCATGTAGACATTCCCTTGCTGCTGTCAGTTCCAGCACACAACTAGTCTTTTCTGGTTGCTCGAGGTGTTTGGCGTTATGGCTTCTTCAGGCATCCCAGTGTCGGTCGTCTCTTCCTCGTATGGAGCAGGGTCTCTTACGGTCAGCTCTTCGACTCTTTGCCCTTCCTGTCTCGGCCTATTTAGTGGGAGTGGCTGCTGTCGGCCCAGCTCGTCTGAGAAAGCTCTCTCTGCCTCCAGACAAGAGTCACGCAAGTGATGAGATGAATACATCTGAACTCATGCCGTCGGAGTCTCCATTGAACGACACGCCCCATTTGTCAACGGGCACATATTGCTTCCGGTATTCTGCTCTTTGTTCTCTTGCCACCGGTCTAAAGGTTGGCGGTGGAAGCTGAAAAGGCGGTGCTGCTGGCCTTAAGGTGCAGGTGGCCCTATAATTTTGTCCCGGACCGCTCTTGGGAATAGATCCCTGTGCTGATGCCCCGTCGCTGCTAACCGTTGATCCGTTGCGGCTCGCTGGAACTCTTGTGTCCAATACTCCAGGTCGCGCTGTCTGAAATTGGGCACTGCCAGGTCCCGGAGTCTTTGGCACGTATTGACCCATGCTGGCCTATTACATCACGTCTCTGTGAGGATCTGGTGAGGGTTCCTTAGCTGCCGACACAAGACTACGCGATTCCAGCTCCCTCAACATCTGCGCAAAACCTGCTTGTAGGTTTTTTGCCAATTTGCTCCGCTACCATCCTATGCGTTTCCACCCTAAATTGTACTTGAAATTCCCCCAACATCTCCTGGAATTCCTGTCTTTGCCTGGAAGCAAAGGCAGCGGCATTTTCCCCACTCTATCGATCTTCGATCGAATCTAAGACAATTTGGGAGAAACCTGGAAGGTACTCAGATGCATGGCAAAGGCTGTTCTGTTGGGCACTGCACCACGTGACTGATTCACTCCAATCACCGTGTGCTGCTCAAGAGCAGAACTTTGCGGATCGGGCTGAGTTGGCTCACTCATATTAAGTAAGTCTGTTATTTCTGTTATGATTTAAACATAAATACATAATTAACGGATGTCCTATTAATTTTTGATTTTATTTTTATATCCTTTTTTTAAATTTTTTTTGCAGCTAAATAAACGGAGGGAGAAGAAAAGGCTGTCATATGCTGTCTGGTCTGTGAACAGCATTTGGTTGGCGCATCTCCATCCCACATCCCGGCATTCGTAAGTGATACACTGACATTACTACATTTTACTTAACACATGACAATTGTCGACTGTGTAGATCATCAATTTTAATGATGATCACCAGTCCAGAACTGTTATTTTATATGAACGGTCTTACTGATTCATTGCTGTCCCTCAGGCCTCAACACGCCTTCTTGAGTAAGTGCAACATTCGGTCGCTACATACGCCGATGGCCACTCACTCCTCTGCCGTCTCGCTACGAGATTACCGTTCTTCAGTGCATCGGCCGTCCGATAACACGCGTGTTTCTTTGCCATAACGAAGAGCAACGATCACCAAGTACACTTCTTCATGTTACATTTATTCTATAACTAATTTCGTTTTTCACAGGGTGCTGTCACACAGTTAGAAGCGGGTGCAACATCTGGCCCCAAATTTTCTTATTTTTACTACACATTAAAATTTAAAATAAACATTAACACCCCCCCTTGACAATTAACATCCAACCATAACATGACTACTAACCACACTACCAATATTAATATTCTTCACACTAACTCACATACGTTTTGTAGTTCCATCTCCAAGTCCACATCCCACCAAATGTACGCTCATAAAGACATATATTCACATACACCCAGTGACACATAAACCTAGAGATAAAACTAACTTATAGTTAAATCACAGCAATATCACAGTTGGTTTCTTTTATGCTGATACTCTGCGCAAATCACCTGTGGCTTCCAGCCACGGTGACGACACCAGATTATCTGCCGATCCCAATTGTGATATTGCCCCCTTTCCCTTTCTTAATTTCTAAGTTATTCCAAATATCACACATTTAATATCACAATTGGCCGGTCTACTTACTTCGCGCAAATCGCCCATTGCTTATGGCAGTGGCGATGCCGTCAGAGCAACCAGTCTGTCGCCAATCCCAATTTAAATATGCCACATTTATGAATTTGTTATTTATTTTTTGTAAATTTTTGTAGTTGATGTAGATCATATTTACGCAGGCAGCCTGTATCTCGAGCGACAGCTCCTCCTTTTGGAACCATATGCAAAAAAAATTCTCTTCAAATTATGGAGACTGGTGTTGCCATAATTTGTATTTTTAGTGCTTTCCAAAGGAAAGACACAAATTGGGCCCTATGTTTTCTAAGACTCGGACTGGGTTGGAATGTCCTTGTGCGCCTCCCTCCCAACCATGGCAGCAGTTGGCGGATGTTGACCGCTGCCCCAAAACAACACCAATTTGCTGCTCACGCCATGCTGCAAAAGATCCCTTTTCCCCTTCCTTCTAAAAATCGACTTCACACCATTTTCATCCTTAACTGTGACAGCACACCAATTTTAATTATAAGTTTTCTTTTAAGGTCTTAAAAATATTCGTACATTTAATTTTGTTGTTTAATTAGTTTTAAGGAATATTACACATTTTATTTCAATTTACTTTACTTATATTATTATTAAATTTAGTTTTTAAGTCTCGAGAATGATTTGTGTTTATTAAAATTTTACACATTTGTTAAATTACACGATATTTGTTTTTGCTGGTATTGCGTGTTTATTTTTTATGTTACCAAATTTTTAAGACGTTTTCGATGTGCCAAAGGAGTTAAACAACAATAGAAAAAAATAATACAAGCAAAACGACACAACAAGAATAAAATATGTGAAAATAAATATGATGGATAAATAATGCACAAAACAAAGAAATAAATCATATAAATGAATAAATAATACAAATAAATAAATAGTATAAATAAATAAATAATATAAATAAATAAGTAAGTGAATAAATAAACGTATTTAAAAAAATTAAATAAATAATAAATTAAAAAACAAGACAATTATATTTTTAAACAATCACAAAAAAAAGCAATTTTCGTTGCCGCCCCTTTGTGGGCGTGTCGGCCGTTTATACTATATTTATTTGCTTTTGTCTTGCTATAAGAATCATAAAGCGTGGACCCTTTGCTTGCCGCGGTATTTTGTTGCAGCGCCGTTTTATATGTCTTAGGTGCAGTTGGGCACCAGTTGGGCCGTAAAAATCTTGGCCTGCGGGTAAGCGTCGCGTGTGCGATTTGGGTAAGCCGTTGGTGACCAAACCAAATTTGTTTCTTTTGTTGTGGGCCCGAGAAAAATATTTCGATCAGGCCCTGATTCGACCTGATCGACTTTGGTGTTTGTGCTCTTGTGGCCGGCCCTAAAACACAATGGAGATTTTTTTTTCATATATTATTCCCTATATTTCTAATCATATGAATTCTAATTTTCTCCTTCCACTCACCCTTAAATGTTTGCCAGACCTGCTTGGGCTTATATCCGTTGTATTTCAGTTTATATATTATATTAATTCCTCCTTCCACTATTACGTATTTTAAACTTTAAAAAAAAAAAAACACTTTGCTGCACCCACGCACTTTCCTTGGAAGGTTTTGCTTTATCACTGACCTGCAACCGAAACGATCGGTTGCCCTTGGCCGTTGATTCAGCTGCTAGGTTCAACGGCCCCTTGACCGCTGAGCGCCCTTCGCTAGCCGGCCCTTGGCTGTCGAGCCCTGTTGCACTACTTCCCTGCTTTTGCCCATCTGGCAACCCTCTCGACATATGAGTATTCCCTTCCTCTCGCCGATATTTTATCAGCTGGCCATAACATTTGTAATAAATCAACCCAGCAGCATCCGCATTATATTAACTAAAAGGGTACCTAGGTTAGGTTAGGTTAGGTTGCGGTGGCTGGAGCAGAGACCCACTCCACACTTGGGCCAGGAATTGGCCCCTTGTGATACCACATAATGTCTTTTAAACATTTTATTCCCCCTTAAACCAATTTGATGATTTCAAGAATCTAAGGATACTGTAAATCCCAACCTCGGATACGTCCGATAGTGTATCAAAACTGTAGTGTCCCAAGTGCTGGAACCTTCTCCTGCTGAGTGCAGGACAGTGACAGAGCAGATGTTCTACGCTCTCTATTTCTTCTACAATACCACAACTTCTGCAAAAGTCATGGTGTGGTACTCCCAGTCTGTTAGCGTGAGTCCCTATAAGGCAGTGGCCTGTGAGAGCCCCTATTATTATCGAGATGTGGGATCTCCTATGTTTGATCAAAGCAGATGTGCGCTTTGTGTCAAGGGTAGGCCAAGTGAGTTTGGAGACCGTGCATGTAGTGAGATTACTCCAGCGTTCGGCGGTTAGACGCCTGGTGTACTCCTTACTAAGCAGCCTGAATGTGGACAGAGGCATGCCGACGCTGCTCCTCTCAGCGAGGAGTATATCGTTGGTGCCTTGCCTGGCCAGTTCATCTGCCAATTCGTTTCCTTCTATATTACGGTGTCCAGGCACCCATACGAGGTTGATACTGAGCTGTTGGGCTATCTCGTTTAGAGATTGGCGACACTCAGTGAGTGAGACTGCGTTGTTGGTGCATGAATCAAGCGCCTTTAAGGCGGCTTGACTGTCTGAGTAGATGTAGATATTCCCTGCACTGATGTTAAGCGAGCGCAGGCAGAGGGTGGCTTCCTGGATGGCCCTCACCTCTGCCTGATACACGCTACAGTGGTCGGGAAGACGGAAACTGGTTCTGATTCCTAAATCGGGGGAATATACACCGCCGCCCACACGTTCTTCCAGCTTCGACCCATCAGTGAAGATTCTGATCGAGCCTGGTACATGTTGAACCGGCTTTTCCCAGTCTAAACGGCTAGGAATGCACACTCTGTATAACTTGTCGAAAGTCAGTTTAGGTGTGCAATAGTCTGTAAAGGGGGGAATCCGAGGTATGGACTTAAGAACTACGGTATGCCCCGTGGTGCCTGTCGTCCAGTTGTTGGATTCCCTGAGTCTAATGGCTGAGTTTCTAGCTAATTCTTTGGACAGTAGATCCAGCGGTATTAGATGAAGCATGATGTTCAGGGCTTCGGTTGGAGTGGTGAGTAGGGCACCGCTGATGCAGATTTCTGCACTTCTTTGAACTTTATGGATTGTTTTGAGGTTGGATGGTAGATCAAGTGCGGGCCACCACACTAGCACTCCATAAAGTAGGATGGGTCGGATGACTGCTGTGTACAGCCAGTGGACTATGCGTGGAGAGAAGCCCCATCTGGTACCAATGGCCTTCTTGCAAGCAAAAAGAGCAGTGGTTGCCTTGCATACCCTCTGCTTTATATTTTCTTTCCAGTGTAGTTTGCTATCCAGTACTACACCTAAGTACTTCGCCTGAGAGCTCTGGGTAAGAATCGTGTTATTGATTCTAGGGAGGTTTAAACTCGGGGGTTTATATTTCCTAGTGAAGAGAACGAGCTCTGTCTTGCTCGGATTCACGCCTAGACCACAGGTTTTGGTCCATTTTACTAAAGTATTGAGTGCTGATTGCATTCTGTCGCAGAGGGTTTGCGGAAATTTACCTTGGGTTAGGATTGCAACATCATCCGCGTAGGCTACCGCCACATGCCCCTCCTCCTCCAGCGTACATAGCAGTTGGTTTATCGCCAGTACCCATAGAAGTGGAGATAGGACACCTCCCTGAGGAGTGCCTCTACTGACGCACCTACTGATCGAGGACTCTCCTAAGCATGAGCTCACTGTCCTGCTGGTGAGCAGCAGTCCTATGAGCTCTACCAGGGGGTCCTCAACCCCCAGACTCGTCAGTGCGGAGGTGATAGCTATTGGAAGAATGTTGTTAAAGGCTCCTTCTATGTCTAGGAAGGTCACCAGGCTGTATTCTTTGACACTGAGCGATCTCTCGATGCGAGAGACCAAAGAGTGCAGAGCTGTCTCGGTAGACATGCCCTTGGTGTATGCGTGCTGTGTACGCGAAAGTAGGGAGGGGTTAATGAAGTTTCTAAGATGTGCATCTAAAATCCTTTCGAGGGTTTTTAAGAGAAAGGAGGAAAGACTGATTGGTCTGAAATCATTCGGTTTGACGTGGGAAGGTTTTCCTGCCTTGGGTATAAAGACTACTTTCGTTTCCCTCCATGCTAGAGGAATATGGTTTGTCGTAAGACATCCTGTGAAGATGCTACGAAGCCACGCTATGATGTAGCTGAGGCTATGTTGGAGTTGAGCTGGGTAAATGTTGTCTGGACCCGGTGATTTAAAGGGCTTGAAGGTGCTGATTGCCCACCCAATTTTGCGATCGGTTATTATTACGTTAGTCATGTTTGTTCGGCTATGATAGCTTTGTGTCGCTGGTCGCGGTGCTTGAGAACACCCTGGAAAGTGGGTATTTAGTAGAAGTTCGAGTGTTTGCGAACTGGATTCTGTCCACGATCCGTCGTTCCTTTGTAGAAGCCCTGGGGGGGTTGGGGAGGAGGCTAGAATCTTCCTTAAACGTGATGCGTCAGAGGTGGATTCAATAGTACTGCAAAAATTGGCCCACGAGGCCCTCTTTGCCTTTCTTAAAGCTTTTTTGTAACTATTTAGCTCGTTCTTGTACTGGGCCCAGGTAGTGTCAAGCGTCGTACTTTTTGCATGATTAAAAGTTCTCCTGCACTTTGTTTTGAGTGTATCGAGATCTGAGGACCACCATGATGGCTTGAAGGATTCTTTGGGGGTTATTTTTGGGCAAGATTTGTCCAGGGCGTCGTTACAAACCTTTGTTAGGGTGTCGACCAAGGAGTCTACCTCTGCTGCATTTTTCGGAATAAGGGGCGGGGTTTGAGCCAGGTTTTCCCTAAGTAGTCGCATGTATTTACCCCAGTTGGTTTTTCTAGGGTTTTGGGTTTTCTTAAGTGGTGGACGAGATACGTCAAAGCTAAATTCAATGTAGCGGTGGTCTGAGAAGGAGTGTTCTGGTAGAACTTTCCAGGACGCCACCCGCTGTGAAATACAGTCTGAGATAAGGGTGATATCCAAGACCTCACTTCTGTTTTTGATGATAAAGGTGGGGTCATTACCTCTATTACATAAGTTTAGGTTAGTACTAAGAAGAAAGTCAAAAAGTAACTCACCCCTTTCGTTGGTGTTTGTACTTCCCCATTGTGTGTGATGCGCGTTTGCATCTCCTCCCATGATGATGCTCGTCCTCGTGCCTGCACTTTGTGAGACCAGGTCACGGAATTTGGTCGATGGAATACTTCCCTCGGTGTCGTGAGGAAGGTAGAAGGAGGCCAGCCTGTAAGATTTAGCCACCAGTTCAAGGCTGGCTACCGTGATGTCTCCATCACTGAACTGGGAGAGCAGAAAAGCATTGTAACGTTTTTTTATTAATAAGCAAGTTCTTATTTTGCCCTTACCGGAGCTGTAAAATAGGGTATATTTTGGAGTCCTCAAGCCACAGACCCTGTCAGCAGCGATCCATGGCTCTTGGACCATCACCACATCCACCACGCCAGGTGCTAGGCGCAGCAGAAGCGCAGCCGAGGCTGCCCTACTGTGATGCAGATTTATTTGGAGTATCTGCATCAAGTAGGGCAGCACTCCTCTCCGTGATCGTCCTATCCGCTTCGTCGGCTGATGTCTCGCCTAGGAGCTCTCTTTCAGAATACAGCAGGCCCAGTGACCCACCGTAGTCCGAGCCCGAGGAGACGTAGCCGTCGATACTGCCCTGAGGGACAGCATCTTCGGCCTCCATCTCCTCGGCCTCGCTCGGTGGGTCCACCGACTCTGCCTCGACGCAGCTGGCCAGGTCCGCCTGCGCACCGGCGTCGGATTTGTACACCTTCACGCCAACCTTCCCGAACGAGTAGCAGATGCTACCGCTCTTTCTCTCCAGATGTACCAAGCTCTCGTTGTCTATCTGGAAGACAACCTGCATGGAGGCACGGTTTGTCTTCTCTATCTTGAGAACCCTCCAGTTGGACGCAGGCATGTCCGGATTGCACAGCCTGACCATCTCCAATATGTCATTAGGCTCCGAGGGTTCGCACGGTAGCCAAGCCCTTGCTCTGGGTCTCGAGGGGATGTCTTTTGCATCCACTGCCGCAAGTTTCGCGCCGGGGTAAACCTCCCCAAGTTTCTCAACAGCAGCCTTGTAGAGCTGCGCCGACCTTTCGTCCCCGCAAGCGATCAGCTTGATGGTCCCTTGGAACCAGCCAGCATCCTCGCAAGCCGGTGGTGGGCCTGGGTTTTCGCGCAGCATGGTGAGGCAGATTGGCGCTAGAGCCACCTGCACCCAACGCCACTGGTGTCGTGGGATGCGCCCTTCCTGACAATTCTTGTCGATGACCCCAATGAGGATCTTGTCCTTCGCCACCGCCGCGAAGGACCTCGACAACGGAGCCTGGGTTCGCACTCTCTTTGCCATTGTGCTTGGCTCCTCCATGGAGCGATTCCGTTTGGTAGCGGTGTGCTGCGCGGTATCCTCCAGTTTAAAATTTGGTAGGACGGCCTTTGCCCACTCCAGATCCTGTTGGATCTTAGCAAAGTCCTCCTCAGACGCCTGTTCCCTGGTTATTGGGGCGGTTGCATTACGCGTCAATATTCTTTTGGCCGTCCGCTTGTCATTTGGACGGGCTTTAGACGGGTCCGGTCGAGTGAATTCGGCCGCCCTTTTGCTCACAACTGTATCCACACCCATTTTGCTATCGTGTCGATATACGCATATCGGTCAACTTTTATTTGCATTCATTTCATTATTTCGACAATAAAGTCTTATTCTGCCGACAGAATTTGCTTTCGTTTAAGACCGTTTAAGACCAAAGTCAGACATTTTGACGTGGTCTTTATATGGGGGCGCTATACTATAGAATTACCCGCAATACACATTTCGAGCAACAGCGCGCCATCTACCGTAGATCGATAGCAAAGCTAAGCAGAGTCTGAGAGATATAAGCAATATGGCGATTTCAGTCGCACTTATAATTTTAAAGGCCGAGATAGCGATTTAAGCGAGAGATGTTTTATCTCTTTTGCACTTTCTCGTTGATATGCAGCAGCTGGCGCATACCGAGATTTTCATACAATTTTCAATAAAATATTCTTATACTTCCCGATATATATTTAACAATTTTTTTCAGCAGTTCCACCTAATTTTATAATAAGAGGGTACTGTAAAAATTGCAGGCTTCTAGCCTCTACCGTTTGGGCTGCCCAAATGTCACCAATTAGTCAGTCAGTCAGGTTGAACTCTTTTATATATACTTATTATACTTATTGCAGCTAGTAATGCTACAGTGTCGTCATTTTGTAAATTTGTCTAAATTGTACATTTGTTTATAATCTTCCATCGTCTTTGTCTTGTCGCGCGTAGTGCGCGTTTTGTTGTTCCTATATATACTCCGTTGCATCTTTCACCTTCTTTCCCATTGCACTTAATCTTATATATATATATACATATGTTGATGTTTGTCTTTTTGTATTTTGCCTTTCGTGTTCGTAAACAGATTTCTTGTGTTTGTATGTGCTTTGTACGCGTACAACAAGGGGAGAACACAGTAAGCCACAAAGAAGACATTGAAAAGACAAATTTTATTTACGCGGCAGTAATAGCAGTTGACAAACAAAAAATGACAAGACAATGACGATGGAAGAATATAAACAAATGTGCAATTTGGACGTAGGAACAATGACGACACTGTAGCATTACTAGCTGCCATAAGTATAATGTATGTATATGAATGTAAAACAAAATGTTTGTTTATTAATTAAATGTATGTATATAAATGTTTTTATATGCACGTGCAGGCTCCCTGAAGAAGGCGTAACAAACGCCGAAATGCGTAGGATGATCATTTTAATAATGAAGAATGTGTTATTGTTTTTATTAAAATGAACCACAACCTCGCTAGCTGGCGATAGGAAATACTTATTTTTGTTTTTCGTTTGATGAACTTCAAACTCTTTTTCGAAGTTCTGCACAATAATATAAAAGGGACGGTACACAGTCTTTGGAAAATCTACACCGAAGGTCGGAAATTTCGTGGAAAAACGGGGTATAAAGCGTTTTTGATTATCGTCCGATTGGCTTCAAATTCATTTTCAAGGTTCCACAAAATAATGTAAAGAGGACGGTGCTCAAAGACTTTACAAAATCTACCCCGAAGGTAGGAAAATTCGCGGAAAGCTGGGGTATAAAACTTTTTGATTATCTTAAACTCATTTTCAAAGTATCCATGTATGCTTTGTACCCTAATTTAATTAAGTATGGGCATCGCCCCATAAAATACATGATGTCTTCCCGCTTCTGAGAGTTGCAAAGCGAGCATACGTCTGAGCCTGCTCTTTACGGGAGAAAGTTAAGAATTAAGACTTCAGTTCTTGCCTGCTAATGTTTGAATATTGTGGTCGTCTTTAATATAGTTTAGTTGACCTAGGTCGTTCTTTAGCAGTTTATAGGTTGACCGTCTGCTGCTGGCTCGTGCCGTGTCTCGAATTCGTTTCTAATCCTGACATCAAGATTTTGCAGGATAGTTGTATGACTTTGGTTCCACGTGCTAAAGTGAAGTTGATTTATGGCGTATAAGGTGAACTGCAACGATTTTTGGTAGCCGTATAATAAGACTCTCACTTAGTTTCGATAAAATATTTGTAGAAACAAAAAGTTTGATATAGTGATATAGATGTTCGATTTTGACCAAAATTAGTCAGATTGTATAAACTCTCTAGAAATTTGGTTTGGGAAAGTTTGGTAATGATATCTTGATAAACAAAAAAGTTTTTCATACAAAAACATAGTTGTCGATCGATTATTCCTATGGCAGCTATATGTTTTAGTGATCCGATCCAGCCGATTCCGACATATGTACTGCTTGCAGCAAAAAAAAGGGTATGTCCCAAGTTTCATTACGATAGCTTAAAACTGAGAGACTAGTTCGAATAGAAACAGACGGACATCCCATAGTCGACTCGGTTATTCATGCTGATTCAGAATATATATTCTTTGTTGGGTAGGAAACGTCTCTTTCAGTCCATTATACATTTCGAGACAAAATTATAATACCTTGCTAGGGTATAAAAAGGGACGGCGCTCAAAGATTGAAAAATTGTATCTGTTGTATGAAACTTTTTTGATTATGGTTGAATTGGCTTCAAACTCATTTTCAAAGCTCTACACATTAAATAATTTGACACGTGTCTCTCCGATTTTGGAAAATTCACCCCTACGGTCGGAAAACAGGTGAAAAACTCTCCAACTCGGCACTATTTAATTTTTCGTGTGATTGACTGCAAACTCAATATCAAGTTATCATACATAAACATAATATATTCGGCGCTCAAAGATTTTGGAAAATCTACTTGGTCGGAAAATACACAAACAAATGTCGTATAAATATTTTTTGATTATCGCCCGATAAACGCAATTTCAAATCTCCACACTTTGAATAATTCGATTCATATGTTTTCGATTTTGGAAAATACATGCCCCCGGTTGGAAAAGTGGTGAACTCTGGAATGCAGAATTTTCGGTTTTCATCTGATTAACTTCATACTAATTTCCAATGCTAATCACAAAAGACGATACACAACGGGTGGAAAATATCTGGAAGCCTTATGTCTTTATTTTACTATTGCTCTTGCAATTGGCTTCAAGCTCACTTGCAAATCTACACCAATAATAATTTAAAAGAGTGCCAAACGAAATAGAAAATTTATCCCCACCCTACGGCACGGGCGGGAAATGGTGGTGAAGGTCAAATGAGTGAAATTATGTGTATTAATATTCATAGTCCTACACAAAATGACATTAGGCATGTGGCTCAACTATTTACAACATCTACCCAGCTGTCGGGAAAATCGTGGTGCGCTTTTTTTTTTTTTTTAAATTTCTTATGATTGACGAAAGTAGTCAAATTCAACATAATGCATTTTAATCAAAATATTTCGGCAGGCAACGATGGGGCTTAAACAGCTAGTTGTTAATAAAAACAATAAATAGAATGTGTCCCATACAAACGTGCAGTCTTATATGTGGTTAACAGAGCCGAGGTTGCAAATGTGTATGCGGTCACATAGAAGTGTTTGTAAACGTGGCGAACTAATTGGCGCGTTCAAGAATCAATTTGAAATTAGACTTAAAGAACTTTTAAATAAAATATGATTAATAAAATGTGTAAGAATTTTAAATTTAATTAGTGCCAAAAATATTTTTTGGTGTTTTGGTTTATCAAACGGTTATAAAGAAGAAAAAATTATAGGCACACCACAACCGCTAATTCTACGATCCGATATCATGTTTCGGGTGTAATGTTATCCAGCAAGTTACATTATTATCGATGCCTGCCAAAATGTCGACAACTTCCAATACTCTATTATAGGCTATTCGCACTGATGGATTGTGGAACTCCGATTTACTCTGTCGCCAATTCAACCTTTGGCGTCATCAGACAGGAAAATGTGTAAAATATTAATATAAAATAATTTTGCTAAGAAATTGGGTGTTGTTGTTGCTTTTTCGCAAAATAACAATGATTTAATTAACAAATTTATGATGGAACTCGACAAAACAGACAAAATTTAGTTTTTAGAGCAGCATACAGACAACGACGATTTCTTCAAGTCCATATTTCGGTCATTTTGCAATTCTTGTAGAGATCGTTGTTTTATAAGATATTTTCTTCCTAGACTTCAATCTACCATAACTTTGTCATCACCGATGACATGCAATTTTGGTCATGATTAGACACCTAAATGGATTTGGCATTTGAATTTTGTTAATTTCTGGAAGTCCACATTCGGCTATTTTGCGTGTCTTGAAGGCCTATATAAATATACGATACGGCCATTTCTCATTTGTTTTATACCCTCGCTCTTCTTTTCGAAATCTATCGGTTTAATATCGCAAAGATACGTGTGGGATAGGAACATTCAAATGAAATGGTGGGACAGATTATCAATTTTCGGGTAAAACCATGGGACCGTCACGACAGATAATGGTAGATGGTAGTCCAGTGTGAATAACGTATAATAGGCTTTTAATAAATAGGCTCTAAAGACCACAATTCGTCTGTTTTGTCGAATAACGTCATAAGTTCAATAATTAAAATATTGTTATGTAGCGAAATAGCAACAACAACAGCCAGTTTCATAATAAAATTCATCTTATTAATATTTGTTACAAATTTTCCCGGTTGCTGACGCCAATGGATGGTAGATGGTAGAAGGTGGCAGTATGAATCGCTGTTCCACCATCCACCATCTTCATGTGCGTTCCCCGATGATGTGCTCAGTGTGAATAGCCTATCAAATGGTAAAGTATCGATAGAGTATCGATTAATATCATTAATGCCATCGATGGTGTTGCAGCTCTAATCAATGAACACGCTCTCTTTCCGGTGTGGCGTTTGACGAAAGTGGTTGAAATGGTAATGAAATCTATTAATATTAGACAAATCATTGCTTGTTCTGTGATGTCTAGCTTGTTCATATTTGCATAATCTTCCATTTTTATAGGCGGCGCACAAATCTTTCCGTATTAAGCAGAAATTAGCTAAAAAGCTTAAACAAAACAGATCCGTACCACAATGGGTTCGCTTGCGCACTGGGAATACCATTCGGTAAGTTATTCGTGTGGATTCATACATATGTATTTATGTGTGCATATGTAGACAACTGTCTGAATGCATTTGTACGTTTAGTTGTACACATTACACAATTTAAAAGTTGCGTATGTGTCAATATGTTTTCTACATTAGCATAGTTCACTTTTCCACTAAAGATGTATTGGCATGTGTATGTACATACATACATATTGATTAGTAACTACAATTCCTAAGGTATGTACATACATACATAGTACATATGTTAGTATAAAGTCCAAAAATTGAAAATAATTAAAGATTGATGAGTCCACTGTATCTTTCAAAATATCAAAAATATTTCACATATAATAAAAAATAAAACGACATTTTGTTACGGAAAATAATGTTCATAAACAACTGAACATGTTTTTAAACTCAGTACCCATAATAGGGGTACTAAAATTACAAATGTATGTAACTGGCAACCTTATCCTGTTTATAATCTATAGCAGAGCCCCGACCTGCATAGCTTTGTCCGTCTGTGTGAACGCGTGGTATTTAGCGACACTAAAATTCTATGTTTGGTTCATGTATAAACAGCGCAGGTCGACTATTTTAAAAATTTTCTAACCAAATGCATAAATCTAATTTATCAGAACATTTTAAAATAAATTGCCTTGAGGTTTTCATCGATTACGCCGGTTTCGATCGGATAATGGGCTCAATCAGCGCAGCGACCACATGAAGCGCTCTAATTGCTTGCACTCTCACTGAAATGCGTAATACATGCAGTATATGCATACATATGTATTAGTGTACGAAGATGTGTTTGGGAATTTCAGAATTGGGTACAGGGTATCCTAGGCGGGTGAACACGATAACAGCATTCTTACTTGGTTTCCTATATGTATGTAGTTACATGTAGATTTCTAGTTTCATAATAATTGGTCGATTTTACTAAAATTAAAATTTTTGTTTCAGGTACAATGCTAAGCGTCGTCATTGGAGGCGCACCAAGTTGAAGTTGTAAATTTCTGGAAGTACATACCTTGCATTTGTTCTATTTGCAAAAATTCTGAAAGAGTTCAATAAATTCAATTTCAAAACACCGACAAACATACTGTGCACATATAAATTACTGGGAAGCGGGTTAGCAGTCAATGTTGGTCTGCTGACAAACCTAGTGGAAATATATAGCGTTTCGCTTCTCATTCTCTCAATGGAATGTTTGAATTGATAAGTTGAAACACCTTGCGATGGTATATAGTACAACTATGCTGATTTATTGCTGTCACTAGAAGCAACTAGTGAGATTTGAATGCGTTCGTACGTACAGAAGGTGGCTCACAACTTATTTCGCGCAGCCGCAATTTACGACGGAAATGTAACATCGGCAGCATATTTATGATGTCAAACTAATTACGCCATGTGCCCATAAAATGGGTAAAAGGAGGAACTAAATCGAAAATTGCATTTCCGACCTTATGCATCAACATTAACAGCACATTCATCACATTTTTTAGATTTGGGAAAAATATTACGTTCGTGCCTGTAGAAAATCATATAAGGAAAAATATGTTATTAGCATTTTGTTATCGAACACGCGATGCTAATCGCTGATGTGGTAAAGGTAAACAATGATCAGCTGCAAGTATGCAACAGCATAAATTGTGCTCCAAAAATAAATAATAAATTGTTTATATTTTATTGTTTCTGTATTTAATATGGATGAGGTTAAAAGGGAAAGAGTGTCCGGAGGTGCATCTCGAAATGGCAAGATTTCGTACACCGCCTTTTAGGAGCAATGAAATTTGGCACTGCACAGGTGCGCACTCGCAATTCAATTGTAAAATACTCCCATGATAATCAACTGCAACTGTACAGGCTAAAAATCTCGCCTTGTCCTATATGAACGTGTAGATCTGTCACTATAAAGCTAGACACCAAATTTGGACTGTAGATTTCTGAATACCATACGCAGATCAAGTTTGATTAAAATTTTAGGTGGCCCATTGTGTTAGAAAATTAAATCGATATTTGTAGGTATGTAAATAAGACAATAACTAATATAACAAGAAAGGGCGGCTATCTTCGGAGTGCCGAAGCTGTATGCAGGAATTAATTTTTATATAAAACTTAATTTTCGTCTCCTATGGGAGCCAGTGATCCGATTTTGATAAAATTATAGGAAACTCTGAAGTATGATAAGACTCTCACTTATAGCCTTTTTCCACTACAGCCAAAAAATGTCACATTTAAAAAATGTGGATGATGGTGTTTCCACGGTCATATGTGCAATTTGTCATTTGCCCGAAATAAATCAGCTGTTCGGCTTGTTTTGATGAAAATTTTCACAAAAAGTGAAAAATATGGCAAATAATGGCAGAACTGTAAAAAGTCAAAGTTGCATATCAATAGGCATTTAGTTGCGATGTGTTCGTACGGTTTTGAACAATTGGAAGATGTCTGGGATGCGGAGATGGGAGAAATTTGCAATGAAATTGCGAGTGCACACCTGTGAAGTGCACAAACTTCAATGCTCCTAAAAGGCGGTGTACCTTGTCAAAATGTTGCCAGTTCGAGGGTGCACCTCCGGATAAACCTTCCCTTTTAACCTCATCCTTACTAAATACAGGAACATTAAGATATAAGCATTTTTCTATTTATTTTAAATATTAATTTTGGCGCACAACTCGTCATTGTTTACCTTTGCACCAGTTAATCGATAAGCATCGTGAGTTCGATAATAAAATAATAAAAAAATGACGGGGCGAATGGCATCATATTAAGAATATGACGAATTTGTAATTTTTTACTCCCTGTACCCATAAAATGGGTAAAAAGGGGGTATTGGATTTGTGCAAAAGTATGTAACAGGCAGAAGGAGACATCTCCGACCCTATAAAGTATATATATTCTTGATCAGTGTCAAAAGAGATTTCGATTTGGCCATGTCCGTCTGTCTGTCCGTCTGTCCGTCTGTCTGTCTGTCCGGATGAACGCGTCGATCTCAGCAACTATAATAGCTAGAGACACCAAATTTGGAATGTAGGTTCCTGTATAGCATACGCAGATCAAGTTT
This sequence comes from Hirtodrosophila confusa, assembly GCA_035043065.1. Classification (NCBI taxonomy): domain Eukaryota; kingdom Metazoa; phylum Arthropoda; class Insecta; order Diptera; family Drosophilidae; genus Hirtodrosophila; species Hirtodrosophila confusa. The sequence continues at coordinate 128,145 of JAWNNI010000053.1, forward strand.
GTTTCATATTTCAGATATCTCCCCCGTTCCCCCGCAAATCGATTAAAACCGTTTTACAGTAACAATTTTCAAGATGTAGCTTTAAGATTTGGCATGTACAGTACTTTAGTCTCTCTTAATCTACTGTCCAAATTTCAAGTCGATCGGATAATAAACACGGAAGTTATTCACGAAAGTAGATTCAGTAATGCAGCGAGAGGGGGAAGAAGAAGCACAGCCACCAATTAAAATGCCTCGCTTGCGCTGTCGCTTTTGCCGCCTGTGTGCGTGCGTCTTTGTGTATGTGTGTGTGTATGTGTAAGTGGATGTAGATGTGATTGAATGTTTTAGACCTGGGTACAGGGAGTTTCGTAGTCGGGTATACTCGACTATAGCATTCTTACTTGTTATAAATGACCTCCCCTCTACTTTATTAAATTCTCGTATTCTCATGTACGCTGATGATGTAAAACTCATTCTTTCTTATTCTGATCCCCTCCATCATAATTTATTTCAAACTGACTTGAACGCTTTGCAGCTATGGTGTTCGACCAATATGCTGTATCTTAACTGTTCAAAGTGTATGTTTATGACTTTCAGCCGCACTAGACCCCACTTAGGCCCATATTATATTGACAATATTTCATTGCAGCGTATCTCTTCAGTAAAAGATTTAGGTGTTCTGTTTGATTCAAAATTATGCTTTAATATGCATATCTCCACTATAGTTAATGAAGCTAATGGTGTACTTGGCTTTATTAAACGTTGGTCGAAAGAATTTAATGACCCCTTTACCACTAAACTCCTCTACATCTCTTTAGTACGCCCTATCCTGGAATACTGCTCTTGCATCTGGTCTCCGCAGTATAAAATCCACCAGGATCGAATTGAGTCTGTTCAGAAGCAATTTCTGCTCTTTGCCTTACGTGGCTTAAATTGGGATCCCAACCTTCGTTTGCCATCGTACTCCAGTAGGCTCTTACTTCTTAATCTTCCATCTTTAGTTAATAGAAGGACAGTCCTTGGTGTTATTTTTCTTCACAAGTTAATTATCGGCCACATAGATTCCTCGTTTCTTTTAGGGCGCCTCAACTTCTCTATTCCCATTAGGCCAACTAGAAACTTTATCCCTATTCTTTTACCGACGTGCACAACTGATTACGCCTTACACAGTTCTTTTCGTGTCCTATGCAGGCACTATAATAGTCTCTCCCATCTGTTCTTATCAGAACATTCTCTCTTTTCTCTTAAATCTTCCCTTTTAGGTTACCTACGGGAAGTCTCTGACCACTTACAGCTGTGAGTAGGGGCATAGCTTGCCGGACTGGCATATAAACACTCCCCCACCGGGTCACTGACTTCCCAATCTGTTTCTATCACCTTTTTATTTTTATTTTTTACCTTTTTAAATAAATTATACCAAGTCTTCACTCTCCTCCCCTCTTTTCACTCAACCCTTCAATGCTCCTCCATACTCTCACTCTCGCTCTATTTTTATTTTCAATTATCCTATGTCTTATCTGTTTTTTCCAGACCTATCTCTTCCTCTATCTCTTCTCTTCTTTCATTTAGTCATATGGTTTATTTTTTACATAATTTAATTAATTTAATTTTTCTAACATTTTAAGTTAATTTAAATTTAATTTTATTACTAACTTCTCCCTATTCAGGTGTAGGGACTATTGACGTCATTGACCACACTTGGCTGTGATTCGGGGCATAGCTAGCCGGACAGGCAAATAAAATACCCCCATCGGGTCGGTGTCGTCTTTAGTATTTTATGTAATTTCTATTAGGCTATTCTATTCTTTTAAATTAATTATCTTAATATGTTTCATATTTTTGGCGACAGCATTGTTTGTCAGCCAAATAAATAAATAAATAAATAATAATAATAGTGTTGACTCAGTTGCATCGGTCGCTGACTCTGTCGCCTGGAGTCGTCGCTAAGGCGTAACATGAGCCTTGCACGAGGCGCAAGCTCAGCATTATGCTGGACGGCATCCGGCGTTGCGACATAGCGTAGGGCTAGCAAGTAAGAACATTCTGTATCTAGAAATCAGTCTTTAGAATAACCCGAACTGACAGTCTGTGCAGTCGGTCAATAAAGTTATCTCAACAATACAACAAGGTTTCCTCACTGTGTAATTGGTGATGTGTTACTCAAATGTCACCTTGCAAACACATCGGTGATAATTTACATACATATATGTATGTATGTATGCACGCATGCAAACACAGAACAGCGCATACATTTATTGTTGCTCTCGACTCGGCGGTCGCTAAGCATCTGCGAACTTGGTGGGATCTGCCGCTGCGCTGCGCTCGATCTCACGACCCGAAGCGGCAGGTCCCACCCGAACAAATACGAAGCGTGTGGGATCTGCCGCGTTGAAAATTTTTAGTGATTTTTGTTCTCATGGTCTGGCATCTCTATTTGGTTGTATACTTGGTGATATTACTCATTAGTATTCAAGATTTCTAGGTGTTGCCGTTGACAAGCGAAAGGCAGGATTGCGATTTTATCCACAAGGGCGGGAAATGGAAGTCAAGGACAAATGAGTGGGATTATTTGATTAGTTAGATCAGCTTCAAAGACATTTTCATAGCCTTACATAAAAAACAATAGTCACGTGGCTCAACTATTTAGTTTCCTACCTCCACGGGAGGGAAAACTGTGATACGTTAGTTTTATGTATTTCTTACAGTTGACGAAAGTAGTCAAATTCAACAAAATGCATTTTAATCTAAATGTTTCGCCGGGCAACGCTGGCGTTTTACCAGCTAGTAACACATAAATCAACCGAATAAGCTGCCGGACTACTGCAGCAGGTCTTTGACTTGAGGTCTTTGCCATAATCAATTTTTAAACGTGCCCTCCCCTCAACCATCTTCTATTGCCGAACCACCTTTGACTCCCCAATATCTATATGCTTTGCCAATGCTCCCTTTTTCATCCGTTTCAGGTATTACTTCTGTGCCTCTTTCGCCGTCTTCAACTGGGATTCCGATAACCCCAATTGTTCATATATGTCTTTTCCCCCTTCGCCTTCACCAATTGAGTTTTCTGTAGCCCCCGTAGTAGAACCTGTTTCAAATAATTTTTCTGTTGCTCCGTCGACATTAGATCCTGATATAAAAATTTCTTCGCCATTAATTGAAATTCCTTCAACGCCAATTGAACATACTGATCCGAGTGATAATGTAGTTCGGGTTGTTCCCAAGCGTAAGGGTAATACTTCGAGCAAACCTGCTCCCAGCGACAGCAGCAATATCTCAGCTCTTTCAACGGTCCCTGTTACCCTCACAGTTGTTGCCCCTCGTAGGCAAGTTTTTGTTTCAAGGCTTTCATCGGACACCACTTGCGAATCCTTAGCATCGTATATTGCTAGTTAATCTTCAGCTACCGTGTCTATTTCCAAATTTTATTTTTCCACCTCCGTGAAATCTCTTCTTTCAAAATTAGTTTCCCTCATGACTCGTTTCCAACTATTTATGATCCAAAATTTTGGCCGCCTCATATGGTTCGTCTTTTGACTTAGTTAACATTCAATATCAGAATGTTAGAGGCCTTATTTCTAAGCTGAAAAATCTCTTTTTGAATAGTAATTCCTTAGAATCTGACATTATTGCATTTACAGAGACTTGGTTAAGCCCTTCTATATCTGACTACGAAATTTTGTCAAACAGTTTTATAATTTATGGGCGCGATCGACCGAACCGCCGAGGTGGTGGCGTACTTATTGCCGTCAAGTCCACTCTCCATTCGGCATTTATTCCCTTGAATTCTCCAATTGATGTTGAAATTATTGCAGTTAAAGTATCTTTTCCTTCTAGCGCTATATTTGTTATTTGCTCCTATATTCTACCTTCTTCTGATATTCAAGTTTATATGCACCGTATAACTTGTATAAGAGAAGTTTCCTCTCATGTGCGGGATTTAATTGTCAAATATCTCATGGTCTTTCTTCAATACCTCGTACCTTCATCTTCAACATGATTTTTTAGATTGCATCTTTGATAGCTCGTTATTTCAGATCAATTCAATTCAGAATCAACTGAATAGAATTCTTGATCTAGTATTTGTTAATGATTGCCCTAACGCTTCTGTCTCTAGGTCGCTTCCTTTATCCGTCCCTGAAGATTTATATCATCCTACTTTGGAAATCTTTTTTTCATCTCCAAACCTCATAGTCACTCTACATCTACTCCTCCTAAGCCTCGCCGTTGTTTTCGCAAAGGAAATTTTGCCTTGCTGAATCAACTTATCTATGCAACAGATTGGTCTATTTTAGATAGCTCTGTTGACATTAATAATGCTCTTGCTTTTTTCTATGATACTCTAAATTCTCATTTAGACGTGTGCATTCCTAATTTCACCCCGTTGCCTTCTTCTTCTAAACCTCCGTGGTTTACGCCTAGTCTCTCCAACTTAAGAAACATTAAGGCAAAATGTTTTATAAAGTTTAAGAATTCTGGTTCCTGTGCCGACTTGGCCAAATACTCCATTGCCAAAGCTAAGTTTCTTCAGATGAACTCCCTGTGCTATGAGAAATATCTTTGTCGTTGCAAACAACAGTTTGCTCAGGACCCAAAACAATTTTATAATTTTGTTAAGTCGAAGCGAAAGTCCTCTCGCTTGCCTTCTTGCTTTTTTCTGGGGAATGAAAATGCATGCAATGATTCTGATGCATCCGACCTTTTTGCCAATTTTTTCCAAACAACCTATTCCTCAATGTCCCATACTAACTCGTCGTATCCTTATAAAATTCAATCCTCTAATTCTATATTTTTCCCTATTATTTCACGTAACTCTCTTCTCTCCGCTATTAAATCTTTAAAATCTTCTTTTTCTCCTGGGCCCGACAACATTCCTAGTTGCGTGCTTAAGGAATGCTGTACTCCCCTACTCCAACCATTGCTTAAGCTTTTCAATTTATCCCTTTGTTCAGAAACCTTTCCAATTCTTTGGAAAGATTCCTATATTATTACGCTTCACAAAAAATGTGGTAAATCTAATATTTCAAATTACAGAGGCATTGCAATCTATTCTGCTATTCCCAAGCTTTTTGAAAAAATCATAGATTCAACTTTGCAGCATCTCTGTAAATCAATTGTCTCCTCTGCTCAACATGGGTTCGAAAGAGTCGTTCCATCATGACCAACTTATTGGAATTTTCTTCTATTGTAAATGACGCTTTTCTCAGAAAAATGCAAACTGATATCATCTATACTCACTTCAGTAAAGCATTTGACTCAATCACGATCTTTTACCCTACAAACTCAATTGTATGGGATTTCCACCAGCCCTGCTGCGTTGGATATCCTCCTTTTTAAAAGGTAGAACCCAAAATGTACTGCTTAGGTCGTCCATTTCGAAGTCCACGTCACTTCTGGCGTACCGCAAGGTAGTCATCTAGGCCCATTACTTTTACCCCTTTTACTCCCTGTACCAATAAAATGGGGGTACTAAATCTGTGCAAATGTATGTAACAGGCAGAAGGAGACATCTCCGACCCTATAAAGTATATATATTTTTGATCAGTATCAAAAGAGATTTCGATTTGGCCATGTCCGTCTGTCTGTCCGAATGTATGAACGCAAGGATTTCAGTAACTATAAGAGCTAGAGACACAAAATTTGGAATGTAGGTTCGTGTATAGCGGAAGCAGGTCCCCCGTTCCCCCGCAATTCGATAAAAACGTTTTATACCAACATTTTTTTTTTTTAAAGATATACTTTTGGAATTTGACAATAATATTATTTCGGTCACTCTTAATCTATTGTCCAAAGTTCAAGTCGATGGAATAATAAACACGGAAGTTGTTCACGAAAGAAGATTCAGTGCTTCAACGCGGGGTGAAGAAGAAGCACAGCCACATCTTAAAATGCCTCGCTTGCGCTGCGCTTGAGCTGTGCTCGTGTGAGTGCATCTTTTGTATATGTGTGTGTATGTGTAAGTGTACGTAGATGCTATCGGAAATTTTTGAGCTGGGTATAGGGAGTTTTGTAGTCGGGTATACTATAGCATTCTTACTTGTTTATTATTATTATTATTATTATACACAGTTTACTTATAATGTAAAATTATAAATAAACTAAAAGCTATGGCTGCCAAGGCCTTGAGCTATTGTGGTGTAAATTTAGGATTAACTTATCTAGTTTGTTTATTAAATTATAATTAATGACTAATATTAACAGTGAATTTACAGTGAATTTACATAAATCTTGTGAGTCTTTAGGAAGTGTATGATTTTTTTTAAATTTTCAGAGGATGGGTTAAAGATGGAGAGGAGTGGATTGAAGTTAGAATTGTGAGTAATTTTGACGCAGTCAGTAAGGATATGAGTGACTGAGGTTGGACTCAGATTGCAGAGTTGGCAAATGTTTGAGCTGTTGTTGAATAAGTGGGAGTGTGTAATGAGTGTGTGGCCCAAACGGAGTCGGGTTATTCTTGTCAGCTCGCGGCGAGACAGTTGGGAGTGCAAGGCGTAGCTGTATATGTTGTTCTTAAGCGAGTTGTTGGTTTTGTAGTAAGCGTTTGTAAGTGACAAAATTGAGAGCTGCTTTTGCTTATATGAAAGTTTGAGATGTTTTATAATATCTGAGACGTTGTGGTTCGGTGTGAAGGTTAGGGGGTAGGAGACAGCGGATTTGGCAGCGTCGTCGGCTTTTTCATTGCCGGGTATATTGCAGTGTCCTGGTACCCAAATTATTATTATTTTAGGTGAGTGGAGTAGAAGGATTTGTCTAATCAATGCAGGGTAGAAGGATAGATTTCTATGATTGCCTATTGCGTGAACGGAGGAGAGGGAGTCTGTGCAAATGGCTGTTTGGTAGGAGAGATTTTTAACCATTTCTATGGATTTATTGATTTTTTAATATTTTGTATGTGGTTGTATATTGGGGATGAGTTTGAGTTCAAGATAGATCTGATTAGTTTGGCTGTGTTCAAGTTTTTTCTTATTTCGAAGGGAGAGATGTTGGATTCATATAAGAGGTTGTTGATGGGAGTTGTTCTCAGGGCGCCAATTGCCATTCTGATTGCGGAGTGGTATATTGATTTTATTTTATTAGTTTGAGAAACTGGAGCATTTCCATATAGAAATATGCCGAAGTCTATTTTGGACATAATTATGAGCTTTACTACTGTAAGAATTGTTGTGGGGTTGCAATTATATTTATTGTTGGATAGGCATTTGATGATGTTAAGTTTTTTAGTTAGGGGAGAGGTAAGGGAATTTATATGGTCGGACCAATTGTACCGTTTGTTAAATATGATGCCGAGAATTTTTAGGTGCTGTACATTTGTAATGTTGGCGAGGGTGGAGGACAGTGTGGCTGTGCAACACTTCTTCCTACAAATGTGGATGTGTTTGCATTTGGATACGCTGAGTTTTGCTCCAGAGTAGTCGCACCAGTCTAGGATGTCAGTTAGTAGGGGGTCGAGGGAGACGGAGTTGGTGCCATTGTGTTTTTTAATTATTAGGTAGTCATCTGCATAAGCATAAAAATTGAGGTTTCGATGGAAGCGGATTAATCTATTGAGTTTATTATAGGCAATTAGGAAAAGTACAACCGATAGGGGGGAGCCTTGGGGGATTCCGTTGTGTTGAGGGCGGGTGGAAGAGAAGTGGTTGTTAATGTAGACAGTGATTTTGCGATGGGTCATGAAGCATTTTATGTAATTTGTGATTTTAGGTCCAATATTCCAAAGTTTAAGTTCATCGATTATCGAGTGGATGCCGATTTTGTCAAAAGCCTTGCAAAAGTCTAGCGAGACGAGGGAAATGTGGTTCTTTGTTGAAAGAGCCGATGATATCAGGTAGTCTAACGAGAGTAGAGTATCTGATATCGAGTTACCCTTTCGGAATCCGGTTTGTCGACTGTCAATAGATTGTTGTGGGAAACAAACCACCACAGTCGATTTGCGATAATTTTGTCCAACGTTTTGGCGAAGCAGGAGTTTAGAGAGATGGGTCTGTATGAGTTGAGGTTGGTTTTATCGGAGTTGGGTTTGAGGATTGGGATAATTTTGCTAAGTTTGTAGTTTTGGGGTATGAAGGAGTGGAATATATTGTTGTAGTGGGCAAGTAGCCTGGATTTAACGGAGGGGTGAAGGTGTTTTATCATGGGGTAAGAAACCCTGTCGAGTCAAGGAGTTTTTCCCTTTAACTGGGAAAGGGCACTCCCCAGTTCGATAGCTGTTATGGGGCACTCAATCTGTAGGGCAGACGGGGATAGTTGGCAGGGGCTTGAGGGGTTGGAAGAACTGTATTTATTTGTTCTGAAGGTTTGGGAGAAGTTTGAGTCGTGAGATTCAGAAGAAAGATGGGAGCAGAATTCTTCTGCTATTAGTTTGTTGTTTGTTAAGTTTGTTGAATTGGGAAGGGATATGCAGTGTACAGGGATTTTTTGTTTAAGGCCGCAGAAAGTGCGGATGTTCGACCAAATTTTATTGGTGGGAGTGCTTGGGCTGATTTCGGCTGTGAAGGCCTCGAGAGATGTTCGCTTAGCTATCTTTAACTCACGTATGTAGAGAGCATTTGCTTTTTTGAAGTTTAAGATATTTTCGGTGTTAATATTGTTTCTTAGCTGGTATTCGAACTGCATTTTTATTTGTTTGAGGGAGTTGAGATTGTGATTCCACCAAGGTACTCGACGTCTATTTCTGTAGGCCGTAGAGGTTTGTGGGATATGGAAGTTGGCGCTTTCTCTAATTATTTTGATTAGGTTAGCAGATTCCTTATTAAGGTTGTGGCTGACAGGGCGTTGGGAGTGCTGGAGATATGTTGAGGCTGTGTAATTGGGCCAGTCTGCTGAGTTGAGGTTGAATTTTGGGGTAAGTTTTGGGGAAGGAGAGCGGTCAAAAAGATTAATAATTATTGGAAAGTGATCACTGCCATATCTGTCGGTGTCGGTTTTCCATGTTGACTGAAGAGCGATTTGTGGAGATGCGAGTGTAAGGTCGATGTGGGTATATGTATTGTGGGTACTGAAATGGGTGGGAGAGCCTTCGTTTAATAGTATGAGATTTATATTCCATTGGAGGACTTTGATAGACATAAGATGATGAGAATATTAAAGGTTTTATTGAGTGTGTAGTGTTAAAAGTGGGGGTTGATCAGTTTGGGTGAGTGTGAGTAACGCCTTAATGCTGACATAGCATCGGCAGTAAAGAGTTACATGTTGTGAGGAAATGTGTGCTCTCGAATGGGGGGTACTTCCATTAACAAGCACACACATTTATATTAATGTGCCCGCGCGTACCGGGATCATCCCACAGACCCCATCACTGTGGAGTGAGTCTGTGAGATGACCCCGGCACACGCGGGCTGTAGAGAATACTAGTAAGGTGATTATGTCAAGTCTTTATATGAGGAATCTGAGGTGTCGGGTGAGGAGTTTCTTTTTAATTTTCTTTGTGAGCCAGTACTAAGAGCAGGCTTGATTTTTTTTGCTAATTGTCTAGCTCTAGCGCTAGTTTTTTTGGCAAAATTATTGGACGCTTTTTTGATGATTTGGTAGCGTGTTCAGCTGGGGGCTTGCAGTCGTCAAATATTGAGACTATCTCGGAATAGTCTATCGGCGAGCGGGCTTCTTCTTCAATGGTGTCCATGTTGTTGTTGTTTGATGATGCGTGTGGTAAGGGAGTGGTCTCGTTGTTGTCAGGTGTTGAAGTCGGCTTCTGTGTAGTTTTGACTACATTGGCATACGACATGCCGTTTGTTGGGTGTCTGGTTGAGTAGAGCTCCTTTGCTTTCTTCCGGTCGACTTTTTCAATTGTAATAATAGCTTGTACTTCTTTTTCCTTTAATAGGATTGGGCAAGATTTGTCAAAAGCGGCATGGCTACAATTATCCAGTTTGTGGTAATTGCAATTGACACAAGGTTTTGGGAGTGTGCATATTTCGTTGTTGTCTTTGTTGATGTGGGAGGTCTTTGAGCAATTTGGACAGATTTTGTTATTTTTGCATGATTTTGAAGTGTGTCCATATTGGAAGCAGTTGTTGCATCTAAGTGGTTGCGGTATGTAGGGACGAAGACGGATTGTTTCGTAGCCAATATTCAAAGTGGTTGGGGTTGTAGGTGTGGCAAAAAAAAAAATTTAAATGGTATACAAAAGAAATTGCATCCGGACGAATTATAAATTTCAACTCCAACCAACCAATAAGCCAAAAAGTGAACACTGCAAAGAACATTATACAAAAAGCGTACGCGATAAGTGACGAAGCGCACAGACCAGACATATATATAAAATTAAAAACACTACTTTTGAAAAATAGCTTTCCCGAAAAACTTATTGACAATTTAATAACCGCCGCAACAAACCAAAATAAAAACAGTGACAAAACCAAAAACAGAGAAATTGAAGAAAGACAATATATTAGTATACCATATGTAAATAACTTAACAAACCGGCAAACAATAACAAAAATAATACCCGACGCACACTCCAAACACCTAATGTTTGCATATAAAGCACACACAAATACAAGAAGTTTATTTACGAACACAAAAGACAAAATATCCAAAGACAAACAACAACACGTAATATACGAAATCAAATGCAACGGGAAAGAAGGCGAAAGATGCAACGGGATATACATAGGAACAACAAAGCGGGCGCTTGGCACGAGAATTGCCGAACATAAAGGAGACGCGAATAAGGGAAAAATGACAACAGCACTTGCGCAACATATTACAACAACAGGTCACACAGCTGATTTTGACAACACCAAAATATTAGACATTGAGAGGAGAGAACGAACGAGACTGACGCTAGAGAGCCTACGGATACAACAACAAGGGGAGAACACAGTAAACCACAAAGAAGACATTGAAAAGACAAACTTTATTTACGCGGCAGCAATAGCAGTTGACAAACAAAACTGGACGCGCAAAGACGAGAAACAAAAGTTGACGATGGATAAAGAAAAGTGCAATTTAGACATAGGAATAATGACGACACTGTAGTAAATACTACAATAAGTTTAAGTGTATGTATTGTAATGGAACTAAATATGTTTGTTAAATTGTTATATGTATGTAAATGTCTTTTTTTATATACATGTAAAAACCAGACTCCCTGAGGAAGGCGTAACAAACGCCGAAACGCGTAGGAGAAGAATTTTAATAAATAAATGTAATACATATTTATTAAAATGAACAACAACGGCCTTAAAACTCGCATTAGGAAACACAAAAAGTGAGAATGATCAAACCAGTCTCAATAAGATTGTCACCAACTTTCCTTAGAATTTTCTTGACGTCGCTTACTTTTTGGTCTTGCAGCTCGGAGAGAATTTCGTGTTCTTCAATTCCGCGTAGATCGTTTGAATACAGAACAGCCTTAGAAAAATTGAGCGATTTATGTTCGGTGAGCTCAACTTCGATAGACGGAGAGAGTGCGCGCAGGGACAAAAGCTTTTTTGCTTGGATTACGTTTTTTGTTTTTATCAAAATTGTTCCATTCTTTAATTTTTTACACATTTCGAGTTCACTTCCACAAGTGTAGTCCACAACTTTTTTATTCAGGAAGGGGGAAACATTAGCTAATGTTTCGGAACTGTTTAAGCGGTTCATAATTAAATATTTAGGTCCAGGTATAGCCATTAACTGAAGGTTAGGTTGATTTAGCGGTGTTATTTCGGGCCCATGGCCACCAAGGTCAGGGGGTTTAGGATCCCCCATCCTAGAGTTTCGACGACACTGGTTTGTTTACGATTTAGTTCAGCTGCTATAACAGACACGAAGTATCGAGTAGTATCGGTACTAGCTGAATAGCACGACGAAGATGACGGTGATTCACAACACTGGTTTTGACGTGACGGTGCAAAACCAAACTATGAATGTGTTAGTGGAGCAGTGGAGCAGGAGTAGTGTATATGTATATAGCGCATATGCGCTGAGGGCTTTTAACTGAAATCACTCCCGATTCCTGTTATTTTCGAATAGTTGTTAGAGCACTGGTAACAAGTAACACTGATTTGTGCCACTAAATTGTGGACTTGTCTATGAAATTGCTAATTTTAGCATTAATTTTTGGCACAGCGAGAAAAACACGACCGCACTTTGACAGCCAGGGTTGCCAAGTGTTCTTACTTGTTATAAATGACCTCCCCTCTAATTTATTAATTTCTCGTATTCTCATGAACGCTGATGATGTAAAACTCATTCTTTCGTATTCTGATTCCTTTCATCGTAATCTTCTTCAAACTGACTTGAACGCTTTGCAGCTCTAGTGTTCGACCAATATGCTGAATCTCAACTGTTCAATGTGTATGTTTATGACTTTCAGCCGCACTAAACCCCACTTAGGCCCTTATACGATTGACAATATTCCATTGCAGCGTATCTCTACAGTAAAAGATCTTGGTGTACTGTTTGATTCCAAATTATGCTTTAATATGCATATCTCCACCATAATTAATGAAGCTAGTGGTGTACTTGGCTTTATTAAACGTTGGTCGAAAGAATTTAATGACCCCTTTACCACTTAACTCCTCTACGTCTCTTTAGTACGCCCTATCCTGGAATACTGCTCTTGCATCTGGTCTCCGCAGTATAAAATCCACCAGGATCGAATCGAGTCTGTTCAGAAGCAATTTAAGCCTTACGTGGCTTAAATTGGGATTCCAACCTTCTTTTGCCATCATACTCCAGTAGGCTCTTACTTCTTAATCTTCCATCTTTAGTTGATAGAAGAACAGTCCTTGGTGTTATTTTTCTTCATAAGTTGATTACCGGCCACATAGATTCCTCATTTCTTTTAGGGCGCCTCAGCTTCACTATTCCCATTAGACCAACTAGTTTTTTTACCCACATGCCTTACACAATTCTTTACGTGTCCTATGCAGGCACTATAATCATCTCTCCCATCTGTTATTTTCAGAATATTCTCTCTTCTTTCTTAAGTCTTCCCTTTTAGGTTATCTCCGGGAAGTCTCTGACCACTCATTGCTATGAGTAGGGGCATAGCTTGCCGGACTGGCAAATAAGCATCGGATCACTGACCTCCCATTCTGTTTCTTCCTTCAAATTTTCCCTTACAGGTTTCTTTCGGGAAGTCTCTGAGCGCATATAGCTGAGAGTAGGGTCATAGCTTACCGGACTGGTAACTAAACACTCCCCCATCGGGTCATTTATTTCCCATTCTATCTCCATCATTTTTCTTATTTATTTTTTTTAATTTAATTTTATTTTATTATTTTTACTCCCTGTACCCATAAAATTGGTAAAAATGGGGTACTAAATCTGTGCAAATGTATGTAACAGGCAGAAGGAGACATCTTCGACCCTATAAAGTATATATATTCTTGATCAGTATCAAAAGAGATTTCGATTTGGCCATGTCCGTCTGTCCATCTGTATGAACGCGTCGATCTCTTTGAATGTAGGTACCTGTATAGCATACGCAGATCAAGTTTGTTTCATATTTCAGATATCTCCCCCGTTCCCCCGCAAATCGATAAAAACCGTTTAACAGGATATATTTTAAGATATAGCTTTTATATTTGGCATGTACAATACTTTAGTCTTTCTTAATCTACTGTCCAAATTTCAAGTCGATCGGATAATAAACACGGAAGCTATTCACGAAAGAAGATTCAGTAATGCAGCGAGAGGGAGAAGAAGAAGCACAGCCACCAATTAAATTGCCTCGCTTGCGCTGTCGCTTTTGCATGTGTGATGTATGTGTAAGTGGACGTAGGTGTGATTAGATGTTTTAGACCTGGGTACAGGGAGTTTCGTAGTCGGGTATACTCGACTATAGCATTCTTACTTGTTTAAAATTATAAACTTATTCTATATTCACTATCGCCTCTATTTCCTTCTAATTTCTCGCCTCTCTTTACTCTACTCTTAATTGCTTCTTCCACGCTCTCACTGTCACTCTATTTTCATTTTCACTTATCTTATGTCTTCTTTCTTACTTCCATACCTATCTCTTTTTTTCATTTAGCTGGTAGATTAAATTTTTACCTTATATAACTTTAATTTTTCCTAACATTTTGAGTTAATTTAAATTTATTTTTACTACTAACTTCTCCCTATTCAGGTGTAGAGACTATTGACGTCACTGACCATACTTGGCTGTAATTCGGGGCTAAGCTAGCCGGACGGGCAAATAAACTACCCCCATCGGATCGGTGACGATTTTAGAATTTTATGTGATTTCCATTAGGCTATTCTATTCTCTTAAAATTATGTATCTTAATAAGTTTTATATTTTAAGCGACATCATTGTTTGTCAGCCAAATAAATAAATAAATAAACAACGCAAGTATCGAATAATGATTTTAAAGTAGAGTACATAAAAACCAATTGTGCTATCCATGTCTCTATACAAGTAAAGTTGGCACCAGTCACTTTGGGATAGAAGCTGAGCGAGTTTAGTAAAATCGGTTTTGCGAAATTGATGAACTCACTCTGCAGGTTAACTACCTGGGCTTAGCACCCTGGCTAGTAAGTTAATCAACACCTCCAAAGTTGGTTAATAAGCATCTTCAGGAATGGATATAGGGTCAGTACGGGAGACAGATAAGAAGGAGGGATCCAAGACAAAAATAAGATCAAGCATTTTATGTAAAGAATTTTGGATACCATTGATTTGACACAATGACATTCCAAATAAACTGTCTATAAAATCGTGCAGATATGTGGAAGTCAACACGCTGGAGTCTGGACTTAAAATTCACGTAGTTCCGGCAATATTAAAGTCACCAAGAACTACAAGAAAGTCACGATCAGAAACCATAGAGGAGACAGATTGTATAGCAGAAGCATGCCAATAAGAAAATGAAATATCATCAAACACCGGAGATAATCAATTTTATAGCAACAAATTCAATATCTACAGAACTATCGGTTATTACTATCTCATAAGATAAATCAGCGTCAACAGCAATAAGAACACCACCACCACGATGAGGAGTGCGATCTTTTCTATAAATGAAGAGTTTGATAGACAGGATTCCAGAATTAAGTATGCGGACCTTAACCATGTTTCAGAAAAAGCAACGACATGGAAAGGAAAAGTTAGGTTATTTAGGTAACGATTACTTAGTTTACTACAAAGATCTCTTACATTATGTTAGCCAAGTGTTAGTTTTTTGTACTATCAGAGATGACAAGAAGTCGATTAGAGCTACCACCAGAAGAATGAAGTGAAACCAGAGGCCGATTTTTCTTTTATGCAGTATATTTTTTTGAAACTAAGTGGTCCGACCAGAATTCTTTGCAACAAATATTGTTGAAATGTTCAGCCAGAACACTTAATTGAAACGACGAAATTTTCCGAGGACAAGCAAATTTAAATTTCTCCACCGTAATATGGGCTTTTTACTTGACCTTCACATCATGAGATGTAGTGTCAGGGGCAAGCTGCGAAACAAAGATTGACTGGCACCATAGGCACTAGGTTATTGGCCTGCATCAACAGTGCTAACAATCACCGAATCGGGAACCTCTTCGGGGTCAGAACGAGCCACATCCATGCTGTTCTCGTCACCTCTGATCGAAATATGCGGAGAAGGGGATGATAAATTAATCAACTCTAACTGTTTAGTAGCGGATGTAATGGGTAAGTGAGTAGAGAGCGAAAGATCATTAGGGCCAATGGACAGTCTAAGATTAGCCTTTTTCCGTTTGGGGGCTCATTTAAAAGTTTCATACTCTTAAGCACGTTTTCCAAATCGGAGAAAGCATCAAATAGTTTTTTAATCCGAGCGAATATGTCTCCAAAGCCTCTCTTTGTCTGCTTCATAAATGCCATAATATCTTTTTCAACATCCCTACATGATTCACAATTCTACTTTAAGCCAGATTTTAACGTTCGGACGTTGATGTACTAAAATGAGCAGTACATTCAAGTGGCCCAACGACACCAAGCACGGGCTTGTTTACGCGCGGACCCAGGCTTAATGCAACCCACCTCAAGCCCAACCGACCGAGGGGCGCTCCACATAACGTGCGGTAGCGAAGATCGCGGATAGATAAATAAGTGCAACATAAATACTAGGTCTATATGAATGTAAATATATGATAATAAAAAAATAAGCAATAAGTAACTATAGGTACATAGATAACATAAGTAAGGAAATACAAATAGCATTACATATTAGATGATAAAGATTGTTATAATTAGAACATAATATACGAAAATAATAATGGATAGCATAATTAGTACTACAAGCTTGAAGAGAAAGAGGGTGAAAGTTTCTGGAACTTCTGGTCGGAACTGCAAAACTAATTTGGCTGATTAATTCGGAAGAATCAATTTCAGAGTCTACTACGATAAGAAGGCAACCGTATATTAGGATTCCAACTAAGACCCCGAAGTGCAAAGAGCAGAAATTGTTTTTGTACCGATTCTAATCTATCCTGATGAACCTTGTATTGGGGACACCAAATACAAGAACCATATTCAAGAATAGGTTGAACAAGAAAAGTAATAAAGAGTTTTAGTAATGTAGGGATCGTTAAATTCTTTAGACCAACGCTTAAGGAAACCCAAGACATAAAAGGCACGATTAGCGGTGGAAGAGATATGCTTGTCAAATTTTAGCTTGGTATCTAAAAGGATACCCAAATCATCAACCGACTCAATTCGAACAAGCGGCTTACCATTAAGAATATAGTTTTTTAAAAAGGGCATTCGCCTACAAAAAGACATTACGTTACACTTACCACAATTAAGATTTAATAAATTTACCCGACACCAGGCTTGAAAACTGTCAAGATCAGTTTGCAACCTTTGACCAGATAGAAAATCAGTAGATGACAGACACAGTTTAACATCATCGGCATACATCAGCACCCGAAAGTGATTTATGACAGAAGGAAGGTAGTTTATGAACAAAGTAAATAATAAGGGGCCAAGATGACTTGCTTGTGGTACTGAAGATTAAGCCTTTGAAATAAACCTTTTGGGTTCTAAGAGTTAGAAATCCAAAGAATTAAGTTATTTGGAAATCCCAGAAGATTAAGTTTGTGAAGTAAAAGAGAATGATTAACAGAGTCAAAAGCCTTACTTTTTTTTTTTTTTTTTGTAAATTTTGCATATATATTTCTTTAACTTGTGTCCTACTACCATTTTGGCAGCGTAGACTAGTTGTAAATTTTTTTTTCAAATTGCTTATAAACTATATAATATTTACATGATTATAAAATTGAGAAATAAATATATACATATATACACTTAAATTTGAGTATGAAGACCTAGAATGAGGTTGTAGTTGTTACAATATACATACATACAATAAGTTATGAAAATTTTAATTTGTCTAGAGGACGTTACGATGCAGTAGGTCTTGTGGGTAAAGCCTTACTGAAATCAGTGTAAGTAACATCTGTTTGCATTTTAGCTTGAAATCCCTTTAAGACAAGAGACGTGAATTCCAATAGGTTAGTGGTAGTATATCTATATTTCACAAACCCATGCTGGCAGGGTGAAATTATAGATCTACATAAATGTTGAAGTTGAGAAGTTATTAATTTCTCAAAACTCTTAGGAATAGCAGACAACTTAGAAATACCTCTATAGTTCTCAACATTAGACTTGTTTCCTTTTTTATGGAGAGGAATAATAAATGATTCTTTCCAAATATTGGGGAAAGAACACAACTCCACGGACAGTTTAAAAATAAAAAATAGTGGCTTTAAAATACCTTCAGCACAGTACCTAAGCACACAGCTTGGTACTCCATCAGGTCCCGGTGAAAATACGGGCTTAATGGCCTTTAAATCACGTACAACTCGTTTTGACTCAATTTGGTCGATAATTCTGCCGTTAAGGCCAGTACATTTTTCGTGTGAAACTTTATCACACAGCCAGCAGCAAACAAAACCCATTTTTATGTTTACACGAACTTATCAATTTTTGTCATAGCAGACAATAAGCTTAATCAAAAGAGATTTAAAAAGACGTAAAAATAAAATAAGAAAAAACTGCACAATAAATATAAAGTATAACCCAAACAGAAGGCACTCTAGGGTTAAATCTGTTGAAGGTGATTTGTACTTACGCACACCAACACCAATAAGAAAATATAAAAGCGCGGGCAAGGCGACCGAAATCAGCACAACGGAATACAAAACGAAGAGAGAAACCGTAACCAACACCAACGAGAGAGCGCGGGAGCATCACGAGAACGTTGAGAGTGCGAATTAGTAAAAATAAAAAAACAAAGTTTAAGCACGATGCAAACTGCACAAAGACCACCAGCTTGCTTGTTCTGCTGTTTGTTGTTGTATTTGAACAAATTTAGTAATGTTGTTGTATGTAATTATTTGCAATTCAATGTCCAACAATGTGTTCCACAGAACCGATGTATAACACATGACACAAGAACAAAAAAGCACAAGCTATCACTTGATAGCTCGAGGAAAAACAAACTATAATGATGCGCAAGAAAAAAAAATCACGTCCGTTACGAATGCGAAGCGAATGGTATAAAGAGCAAAGAATTTTGCATAACCACAGATGCAAGTAAACTTGCATGTGGTGCTGTACTATCCCAAGAGTAGAACGGTATGCAATTACTAATTGCAGACGCGTAACGAGCTTTCTCACAGGGAGAAAGCAATAAATCAACTACAGAGCAGGAATTAGCTGCAATTCACTGGGATTTCTTAAGCAATAGGCATTTCTCAATAAAAACATTAGGCATTTCTTAATAAAAATTATCATAGACTCTTAACTTACCTATTTTCAATAAAAAGCCCCACTTAATTAAGTAGAATGTGACTTGAAGAATATCAATTTACAGTCGAATATCTCAAGGGGAAAGATACTCATGTTGCGGATGCATTATCCAGAATCAACATAGAAACCTTAATATAAATCAACAGAAATATACTGATGGTCCAAGCAAGATCATTAAAAAGACTGTCAAACATCTGCGCAGATAAAAAATTAAAATTGCAAAATGAGCAAAAAGAGAACAATGTGAAGCCCAAACCTGTTAAAACTAAAATTCGGTAATTTCAATGGTTTATTTCGCAAGTAAGAAATATGAGTTTAAAAAAATCAAACCTGAAAAAAATACCTAGAGATATGGGAAAAATAGAAATCCTTTTTTTGTATGGGGTATCCCGAAAAGAGGATAAGCTTTAAATTTCGATTTTAAAAAAATCATAAAAAAACTCCTTTTTTCAATTTTTTGTATACAAATTTAAAAAATAAAAATAATTTTCAATTCTTATTATAACAAGTAAGAACGTTGCAGTCGGACGTATCCGAAAGCTAACTCTACATGTAAAAGTGTGATAGATATAAGTTAACACCGGCTGGCGCTCCCCGTCACTTCACCCCTCACGCCAGCCACAAGTCGCGCTGACCGTTGATCAAGGAGCTGCAGCGCCACTTCCCGTCACCTTTCCCACACGCCATCCATAAGTCGCGCTGGCCGCTGAAACATGAGCTGCAGCGCTATTCCCCCTTCCCTCGCCCGCACGTTATCCAAGAGTCGTGCAGACCGCGGCACTATGAACTGCAGCGTCGGCATTTGGTCGCTACAGCAACATTGTCACGCCGAATAAGCATTGCCGGCGCTCGCCTTTTCGCAACATCCGCTGCGACAGTGCCGGCAACGGAGTGTGCTGACCCCATGGAAGCCGCTCTTGGAGTTCTTTAGTTTTAGTTCATGTTGGACAGACAAACGATTCAGTAGTTTTACTTTTGAATATATTGATTGTAACGTTGATCGAAAACCATAGCATTTTATCTTTTCTACAAATCTACTTTGAAATAATCCCTCACAGCAAATATAATCGATTGATCTCCAATCACGTCGAATGCAATTTGAAGTATCTGAGCGACATGAACGGATCCTCACAAAGGTAACCAAAATGGTTTACCTTAACTGGCGCTCGAGCAGTTTACACTTCTGTTGGAAGTGGAACTCATAGGAATACCCGAAAAAAGAAAAAAAAAACAAGTGAAGTGAGTGGCATGTGTTGTGTTTTCAGTGCGTTGCGTGTGCGATATAATAAGGTTTTTCAAATAAAGCAACCACCCGCCGCGGTTGCTGCTCCCCGTAGTAGACTAACATTCCCTACGGTCGCAAAATGTCGTGATTCGCGAGCGTTAAAGTTGTATGATAATAGTTGAAAAAGGAGATAACCGCTGGAGCAATTCAATTGCGAGCGGCGTTGTTATAATAACAAAACAAAATCAGAAATAAAAATAAATGTTGTCAGTGGCAATCTACCAGATAAGCTAAAGAGTGTGGAATGCATTCGAAATAGCCGCCTGGTGGATTGTGTGCAACCGTACCTTAGTTGGCAAAATGCCAAAACGGACGACCGAAATTAAATAAGTTTGAAAAGAAAGTATAAAAAACCTTGCACGCAGAGCCATATATGTCCACAAGTCAATTCAATACAATTTAGTTAAACAGGGAATAAATAAAAATATACTTAAAACATGAACATAGAATTTATACATTGTAAGGAATCCGCCACTACAACTGCAAAAAGGGGTGAGTCTGTTAACCTTACGCGTAAGAAATTTTTCAAAAAAATAAAAACCGTTTTACAGCAACAATATTAAAGATATAGCTTTGGGATTTGGCATGCACAATACTTTAGTCACTCTTAATCTACTGTAAAAATTTCATGTCGATCGGATAATAAACACGCAAGTTATTTCACGAAAGGAGAATCAGTGTTCATCTTTGGCTGTGCTTCTTCTTTCATACGTTCATACGGACAGACAGACGGACATGGCCAAATCGAAATCTCTATTGATACTGATCAAGAATATATATACTTTATAGGGTCTCTCTGTTATATACATTTGCACAGATTTAGTACCCCTTTTACCCATTTTATGGGTAAAAAATTATGGGAGTAAAAATTACAAAAGGTTGGATAACAATTTGACCACATTATGTGATGAGATAATACAAGCAGATTTGGGAACTTCAGTTATAATTAAGGGGAGGGTGGTCCATAAGGACAGCCTCAAGAAGTAGTCGTTAACACGAAAAATTAACATAGACTAAGAACATAAACTAAAATATACAAATTTTCATTTCACGTTTTCTTCTCCTCTTACAGGGTTACTCTTACCATCATATTAGCATTACGAATAGTAAATGGTCGGATTATCGATTATTCCCACTCTAACTCTATACCGGTAATAGACGGGAAAGTGTTGGTATGGGAACAAAAGGATTATTTAAGACACTCTAGTAACTAATCAGCATTCACAAACATTGCAGATGAGTCACCAAAATTATCAGAACTATTTCCTCAATCGTGCATTCGAAAATTAATCGATATTGATGTACAACATGTTAGAACATTGATGTCCGTATTAATAAACACACCACAGAATGGCCAAAAGCTTAGATATTCTGGGCACAGCACTCAAAGTAGTAGAAGGCACCCCATATGCCACCGAATTTGAAAAAATTTAAAGAACCGAGTCACAACATATAGATTTAAATAACAGGCAGGTAGTGATTAATACAGAAACTCAGAAGCAAATAAATCACCTCACCGAACCCGTAAATAAGATAGTAAAAGCGAAAAATAATGAATTAGTTGACACCTCGCATTTGTATGAAGCCTTACTCGCAAGAAACAGGATAATAATAACTGAAATTCAAAACATAATACTCACAAATAACACTTGCCAAGTCCAACATTCTAAATCCTACCATTTTTGACCGTAACGATTTCAAGTCAATCTCGCAGAAATTCCAATTATCAGCATAATTGAAGCAGCTAATATTAAGATCTTACAGTTCGAGAATATCATTTATATATTGATAGCATACCCTAAAGTCAAATTCATCTGTAAGGAGGTCACGGTGTTCCCAGTGTCCCATCAGCACATCGTGCTGCAGCTTCAAGAAGACACCTTGTCTGAATGCGACGAAGGCATTTTAGCAGTTGCTGAGTGCGCCACCACCAACTAAGTACGCTGCGATCTGCAAGTTAGCAACACATGACACTTGCGCATGTGCACTACATGCTGGTAGCACAGCTCTTTGCTACTCGCAACCTAGCCACCTTAAAGCCATCACGCAGGTAGATTATGGCATCATAATAATCACCGAGATCGTAGCAATAATCAGCACAGATGATGTTCCAGAGATCGTCATGAATGGAAAGCACCTCGTCACCTTCCAGCTCTTTGCAACTATAAATGACACAAAATATGTAAACCGGCGAGAGGCCCTAAACAAAACTTCAGGCATAGTAGGATCATATAAGGTCTGGTTCATAATTATAGTCAGTATCACTTCTTGTGGTTCCCTTCTCCTCTGCCAGTACATGAGAAAAATACGAGCTTCGAGGGATATGCAGGCTGACATCGATAACTTTAAAACAAGTAAGAACATTGCAGTCGGTATAATTTGCTTATTTGTGGGTTCGAAAAGAGACGCGAAGAAAACAGTAGTCTGTATGCCAAATTTGATGACTCTACCTGTACAGGTGTGGGAGATAGAGATTTTTCCCAATATACAGAGTATAATAACCGAGGATGGTCTTAATCATAAGGGGGGACTACTCCCCTTAACTACTTAAGAAGTAATTTCAAATCGATCTCGACACTTCATAAATTGAGGGTATACACCAACAGGTGTACCAAGATTGGTTGCTCTAGCTTAAAGATAAAGGCAAAAAAATTGCGTTCATACGGACAGACGGACAGACGGCCAGACGGACATTGCGCAAACCCAATACACTATTTTTCCCTTCGGGAACATAGTATAAAAACCAAAAACAAACAGACCACAGACAGTTACACCGGACTTCAGCCCAAAAGCAACAACCATGCACGAACCACCTGATATAAGCATATACACAACAAAGCCAAACAACACACAACTAAACGAACCCAAATACATTGTCTTAAAACGAAACGACAACGAATCATTCGAAAAAGTATCACCATTCGTTAAAACAAAAAAACCATAGACCATGGCTGCGGAGGAGAAGTGGAAACATGCCAAAAAAAACAAGAGACGGCTCCCTACTTATCAAAACTAAAACCAAATTGCAAGCTTTAAAACTACTAAAACGTACCAAAATGACAACCATGGACATTACCGCAACAGAACACAAAGCACTAAACTCTACTAAAGGTGTAATGTACTACAATGAACTACGACACATAAGTGAAAACGAAATCCAACAAGAATTTAAAGCACAGAACGTAACTGAAGTACGAAAAATTCTAAAAAAGCAACCAAAGAACACAAACCATGAAGGCAAAATACTCGCAGAGACTGGAACGACATTCCATTGCGATGAAAGAACTGAATTCGGTTTGGACACCCTACCACCATCTGTAAGAGCTCAGAAACATGCAAAAACGGCTCAGGAGGAAAACACTGCAAAAACACGCGGAACTGCCTGAACTGCAAAAATAAACCTGAACAAGTAAGAATGCTATAGTCGAGTATACCCGACTACGAAACTCCCTGTACCCAGGTCAAAAATTTCCAATCGTATCTTCGTAAGCTTACACATACACACACATACATACACAAGGGCGCACACACACGAGCCACAGCGCAAGCGAAGCATTTTAAATGGTGGCTGTGCTTCTTCTTCCCCTTGCTGCAGCACTGAATCTTCTTTCGTGAATAACTTCCGTGTTTATTATCCGATCGACTTGAAATTTGGACAGTAGATTAAAAGAGACTAAAGTATTGTACATGCCAAATCTTAAAGCTATATCTTGAAAATTGTTACTGTAAAACGGTCTTAATCGATTTGCGGGGGAACGGGGGAGATATCTGAAATATGAAACAAACTTGATCTGCGTATGGTATACAGGAACCTACATTTCAAATTTGGTGTCTCTAGCTCTTGTAGTTGCTGAGATCGACGCGTTCATACGGACAGACGGACAGACGGACAGACGGACAGACGGACAGACAGACGGACATGGCCAAATCGAAATCTCTTTTGATACTGATCAAGAATATATATACTTTATAGGGTCGGAGATGTCTCCTTCTGTCTGTTACATACATTTGCACAGATGTAATACCCCCTTTTTACCCATTTTATGGGTACAGGGAGTAAAAACGGACGTGTTTTTTTCTTGCGCCTCGCAGTTAATTTTTCTTTCCTCGTTCTTAGCAATTATTAAATTGCAAGTTTTATATTTGTGACGTGTGTTTTCATTCGGTTGTGTTAAACACCTGTGTTGAACTTTAATTGTAATTATTTGTGCTTTATTTGCAAATTTAAAATTTTTGTGCCTATACACAACAACAAACTGCAGCCAAGCATTCTGTTTGATTTTGCAGTTGCATTGCTGTCTGCATATAATTTGTTTTTGTGTGTACTCACTTCATTCTCTTTTTTTATCTCTCTCCCGCGCTTGCATTAGTTGTGTTGTTGGTGTTGGTCGCGGTCTTTTCTGTTAGAAATCCGTTTGTGAGTTTCGGTCGTCGCGCCCGCGCTTTGTGTTGTTATTGCGTTTGTAAGTACAAATCAGCGGTAGTTGTTTAACCCTAGGGTGCCTTTCCGTTCTTTTTACATTCTTTTTTGGTTCTTTTGCTTTTTATTTTATTTTTTGTTTATCTTTTTTTATATTCTATTTTCTTATATTTAAATTCCTTTTTGCTAGAATGTTTGTCTGTTACAATAAAAATTGCCAGGTTAGAGCAAACTCGAAGATGGGCTTTGTTTGTTGCTGGCTGTGTGATAATGTGTCACACGAAAAATGTGCTGGCCTAAACGGCAGAATTGTGGACCAGATTGAGTCAAAATCTGGCCTCAAGTGGACATGTGTATCCTGTAGGGATGTTGAACGGGACATCATGGGTTTCATGAGGTAGACCAAGAAAGGCTTTGGTGACATATTCGGGCGGTTCAAAAAACTGTTCGATGGTTTTTCCGACTTGGGGAACGAATTCAAAAGTATGAAACTTTTGAATGAGTCCCCAAAACGGAAGAAGGCTAATTTTAGGCTGTCTATTGGCCCCAATGAACTGCAACTCCCCACACATGCTTCCACTTCATCCGCAACTAATAAACAGTTAGAATTAATAAATTTATCGTCCCCCTCTCCTCATAATTCAATAATCAGAAGTGACGAGAATAGCATCGTACCCATGGATGTTGTTCCTTCTGACCATTGAATTTGTTGCTGTAAAATTGTGTATGTCCAGTATTTGCTTTTATATTACTTGTTCTTATATTCCACCTTCTTCCGATATTTCTATATATTCTTTGCATGCTTCTGCTATACAATCTGTCTCATCTATGGTTTCTGATCGTGATTTTCTTGTAGTTCTTGGTGACTTTAATATCGCCGGAACTACCTGGACTTCAAGTCCCAATTCTAGCGTGTTGACTCCCACATCTCAGCACGATTTTATTGAAAGTTTATTTGGGATGTCATTGTGTCAAATCAATGATATCCCAAATTCTTCACATAAAATGCTTGATCTTGTTTTTGTCTTGGATTCCTCATTCTATTCTGTCTCCCGTACTAAACCTATATCCACTCCTGAAGATCCTTATCACCCAACTTTGGAGGTGTTGATTGACTTACCAGCCAGTGTGCCAAGCCCTGGTAGAGAACCGGCTGAGCGAGTTCGAAAATTTCGGAAAACCGATTTTACTAAACTTGCTCAGCTCCTATCCCAGACTGACTGGTCCCAGCTGTACATGTGTAGAGACATGGATTGTGCAATCAATTACTTTTATTCTACCTTAAATTCATTATTTGATTGTTGTGTCCCGTTTTGTAACCCTCGTAGGTCTAACAAACCTGTGTGGCTTACACGTGAATTGATAAACTTAAAAAATAGAAAGTCGAGATTGTACAAAAAGTTCAAGGAATTTGGCTCTTCCTCGGATTTCTCTCGCTATTTGATTGCCCGATCTAACTTCTCTGCACTTAATTTACACTGTTATAACAACTACCTCAGGAGCTGTAGGTTACAGTTTCAGCGGGATCCTAAAAGGTTTTATAACTTCGTTAATGCGAAGCGTAGGTCATCAACATTTCCATCAACTGTATTTTTTGAAAAAAGACAGCTGACTCAGATCAGGCTATCGCCGATCTTTTTGCCGAATTTTTTCAAACGACTTACAGTTCACAACCTGATCAATTGCTTTCGCCTTATCCTTATCAGGTAATTAACTCCAATTGCATTTTTGGGCCTTTAATCACTGAAAGCTCGCTTCTACGTGATTTGAAGTCTATTAACCCCGTATTTTCTCCGGGACCTGATGGAGTACCAGGCTGTGTGCTCAAGTACTGTGCTGAAGGTATTTTTAAGCCATTATTTGTTCTTTTTAAATTGTCCGTGGAGTTGTGTTCTTTCCCCAATATTTGGAAAGAATCATTTATTATTCCTCTCCATAAAAAAGGAAACAAGTGTAATGTCGAGAACTATAGAGGTATTTCTAAGTTGTCTGCTATTCCTAAGATTTTTGAGAAATTAATAACTTCTCAACTTCAACATTTATGTAGATCTATAATTTCACCCTGCCAGCATGGGTTTGTGAAATATAGATCTACTACCACTAACCTATTGGAATTCACTTCTCTTATTATTAAGGGATTTCAATCTAAAATGCAAACAGATGTTATTTACACTGATTTCAGTAAGGCTTTTGATTCTGTTAATCATTCTCTTTTACTTCACAAGCTTCATCTTCTAGGATTTCCAAATAACTTAATTCTTTGGATTTCTAACTATTTAACTCTTAGAACCCAAAAGGTTTATTTCAAAGGCTTTGTCTCTAAGTCTGTTCAAGTTACTTCTGGAGTACCACAAGGAAGTCATCTTGGCCCCTTATTATTTACTCTTTTCATCAATGACCTTCCTTCTGTCGTAAATTACTCTCGGGTGCTGATGTATGCCGATGATGTTAAACTTTGTCTGTCATCTACTGATTTCTTATCTGGTCAAAGGTTGCAAACTGATCTTGACAGTTTTCAAGCCTGGTGTCGGGTAAATTTATTAAATCTTAATTGTGGTAAGTGCAAAGTAATGTCCTTTTACAGGCGAATGCCTTTTTTTAACAGTTATATTCTTAATGGTAAGCCGCTTGTTCGAATTGAGTCGGTTGATGATTTGGGTATCCTTTTAGATTCCAAGCTTAAGTTTGACAAACATATCTTTTCCACCGTTAATCGTGCCTTTGGTGTCCTGGGTTTCATTAAGCGTTGGTCTAAAGAATTTAACGATCCTTACATTACTAAAACTCTATATACTTCGCTTGTTCGACCTATTCTTGAATATGGGTCTTGTATTTGGTGTCCCCAGTACAAGATTCATCAGGATAGAATAGAATCGGTTCAAAAACAATTTCTTCTCTTTGCACCCCGGGGTCTTAACTGGAATCCTAATACTCACTTGCCTTCTTATCGTAGTAGACTTTTACTAATAAATCTTCCTTCTCTTTCTGATCGTAGAACCATGCTTGGTGTAATTTTTTTACACAAACTAATTAAAGGAGAAATTGATTCTTCTGAATTAATTAGCCAGATTAGTTTTGCAGTTCCGATCAGAAATTCCAGAAACTTTCTTCCCCTTTGTCTTCAAGTTTGTAACACTAACTATGCTATCCATAACCCTTTTCGTATCATATGTTCTAATTATAACAATCTTTATCATTTAATATGTAATGCTAGTTCTATTTCCGTACTTAGAACTTCAATTTTATGTTATCTGTGTAATCTATAGTTTTTTGTATATTGTTTAATTTATGTAGAACTTTTATTTAGTCTGTTCGTATTTATATGTTTCGCGATCTTCGTTACCGCACGTTATGCGGCGCGCCCCTCGGTCGGTTGGGCGGGAGGTGGGTTTGCATTTTGCCTGGGTCCGCGCGTTAACAAGCCCGTGCTTGGTGTCGTTTGGGCCACTTGAATGTACTGCCCGTTTAGTACATCAACGTCCGAAAGATAAAAATTGACCCCCAATATAGCCCATTCGACCGTAAATGCCCTTATTCCTTTAGCAGTAAGAATTAACCGCAATAAAAACCACCGAAAATGTCGATCACAAAACCAGACTAGGCATTAATAACAGACACAATCAACAGTTGAGAAACACCTAACGCTAAAACACTTGCACGCTCAACACTACATAAAACACCAACAGCAACACACACACCAACCCACACATCAGTGAATAATATGCAACAGGCTGGAGAGTGAGTTGGATGATCGGCGGAGAATCTCTGACTCGCAGTTTGGGTTCAGGAGGAAGCGGAGCACGATTGACGCCATCAAGGCGGTGGTGGACGTAGCCAGCAGAGCGATGGAAGGCACTAGGTGGAGAGGTGGTCGCAAGGAGTATTGCCTAATAACAACGCTTGACGTCCGAAATACCTTCAACTCGGCAAACTGGCATGCAATCGTATATGCACTGTCCTAGCTGGGTACCTCGGAATACCTCGTTAATATGGTATGCAGTTACTTCCGAGATCGAGTGCTGCTTTTTTATACATCCATCGGACGTCTGCAACACAAAATCACAGGTGGCGTGCCACAAGGATCGGTGCTGGGTCTAATGCTTTGGAACGTCATGTACGACGCCGTGCCGAGATTGGAGGCACCGCAAGGCACACGAATTGTGGGGTTTGCAGACGGCATCGCCATAGTAACAGTGGCAAAGCAGATACAGTACGTGGAGACCAAAACCAACACCACCATTCGGCTGGTCGAGCAGTGGCTGGGGAACAACGCCCTTTCTCTTGCAGCCCACAAGACGAAAGCAGTGCTCATAAGCAGTAGGAAAATGGTCGAATCTGCCACCATACAAGTGGCAAGGTGCGCAATCACCACCAAGCCGGCCATAATATACCTTGGTGTGAAAATTGACCACAGGGTACGTTTCCAACAACATATGGAGTACACTGCCGGGAAAGTTGCAAAGGCAACAACTGCATTGGCTGGAATAATGGCTAAAATCGGAGGCCCCCGACAACGGAGCAGGTGGCTCATCGCGAGTGTGGTGAGATCAATAATCCTGTACGCAGCGCAAGTCTGGCACCCGCAATGGAGATCAAAAGCTACGGACAAGGTTGCAGAGCATCCTACCGTACATGAAGATGCAGCGCTGGTGTTAGCTGGAATGACCTACTAGCTTCAGAGACCCAAAGCAATGAGCCCAAAACTGCCAGAAGAGAGTCTACCATGGCGAGATGGCAGGAGAGGTGGCGGCACGCTGGACAAGGCGCATCATCCCTGAATTACAACCATGGGTGAGCAGAAAACATGGCCAAACTGACTTCTACATGACGAAATTTTTGACCGTACATGGGTGTTTTTAATCCTATCTGTATAGGTTTAAACACGAGACTGATCCGTATTGCACACACTGTGCGCGGACTATGAAAGACGTAGAACATGTTTTTTTTATCTGTCCTCGATTTTCTGCTGAACGGGAAGAGCTAAGCCTAGGCATTGGGAGGCCATTCACAGTCACTGACTTGATGGATATCCTACTACGCTCGCAAAACAATTGGGTTCCAGCAAGCAACATATATGCAGAGATCATAAAATCCTTGCGTCGCGCTGAGAGAGAGCGCAATTTGAATTCAATCTCTAGGCGAGACTCTAAATGAGGCTTTCATACCATTCTCCCTCTCGTGAAATAATACCTAGCGACTATTTACCTCGAGAGGAAAACGGAAAGTAGGGGTTAGGTTTAGTAGGTGAAAGTCCCACACTTTTCGGCTTTCAATGCTTCCCCCTATAAACAAAAAAAAAAAACACACATCATCCCAGACCCAATACACACACACACAAAGCAGCGCACCACAGCAACTAGGAAACTCCTTGTCTACGGGTACACTCCCGGGCTAAGACTCACCTACAACACAGTCAACTACAGAACGCTCAACCGCAACAAAAACAAGCAACAATGCTTTAGTCGAGTATACCCGACTACAAAACTCCCTGTACCCAGGTCAAAAATTTCCAATCGCATCTTTGTACACTTACACAAACACTCATACATACAAAAATACGCACACGCACGAGCGACAGCACAATCGAGGCATTTTAAGTTGTGGCTGTACTTCTTCTTCCCCCAAGCTGCAGCACTTAATCTTTTTTCGTAAGCAACTTCCATGTTTATTATCCGATCGACCTGAAATTTTGACAGTAGATTAAAAGTGAGCAAAGTAAACATGCTTAATCTCAAAGCTATATCTTGAAAACTGTTACTGTAAAATGGTTTTTATTGAATAGCGGGGGTGTGGGAGGGAATATCTCGGATCCAAAATAAACTTGACCTGCGTCCGCTAGAAACTTACATTCCAAATTTTGAGTCTCTAGCTCTTATAGTTGCTGAGATTAACGCGTTTATACATAAGGACGGACAGACAGACGGGCATGGTCAAATCGAAATCTCTTTTGATACTGATCACCAATATATACACCTTATAGGGTTGGAGATGTCTCCTTCTGCCTGTTATAGACATTTGCACAGAATTAGTACCCCCTTTTCACCCATGTTATGGGTACAGGGAGTAAAACCATCAACAACTTCAAGACGTTACAGAAGACATGGAAACCGACGGTAACCTTTTCAACACGGAAAACAAATCTTATACATCACCTAAATGTAGCCCCCTATCAACTAACTTTAAACCCTTAAAAACAGAAATAAAAACCAAGCCCCC
Source organism: Hirtodrosophila confusa (assembly GCA_035043065.1). Classification (NCBI taxonomy): domain Eukaryota; kingdom Metazoa; phylum Arthropoda; class Insecta; order Diptera; family Drosophilidae; genus Hirtodrosophila; species Hirtodrosophila confusa. The sequence goes on from JAWNNI010000053.1 coordinate 158,754, forward strand.
AAACAAGAAATAGCACACAAACAACAGCGACAGCAAATATATCTAAAACAAAAAAAAAAACAAAAAATTTTATTTAAAATTAAACTCTATACTCACCCTTAACCCAAACTCACTACAAAACCAAATACCCAAGTTAAAAACCATATCCATTCACATTAATACACAAAAACTTAAAACTAAAGCAACGCTTAAAATAGTACAATGGAACATAAAAGGATACATAAGCAACTACAATGAGCTCCTAACTGTAATTAAAAAATACTCACCACAAATCATATCCCTCCAAGAAACCCACTATTACAACACATGCCAATTTATACCAATACAGCCTCCAACCGATTTGGTGGCGTTGCTATGTTAGTCCACAAATCCATACAACATACGCAATTAAACCAATCTAAACACTTAGAAACTCTTGGAATAGAAATTATACCAATAACAAACATTAACATCCTTTCAACATACATCCCTCCCAACAAAACTTTTTCACTTAAGAGCTTGAACGACCATTTTGAAACACACAACATCAACACCAACCAAATTATCTCAGGCGATTTTAACAGCTGGCATCACAGCTGAGAATCACCTCAGTCTAACAGAAGAGGCAAAATCTTAGCTAAATTTTTCCAAAACGCCAAACATTACTCAACGACAGCTCCGCAACCCACATTTCCACTCACAATACATTCACCAAAAAATAAAAGAAGCCGACTGGCCATTATATACCAAATTAACCAACGATATAAACGAACTTATACCCATAAGCATCACCATCAATAGAGAAGCCGCAACACTAAATAAAATAATTCTACAAGCTGCCCATTACAGTATACGCAACAACAGCACTGACAATCTCCTCAAATACAAACGACCTAATGCACACTTCCGGAGAGAGTTAAAAATATCAAAAACTAAAGCTACGACAGACTTCACATCCACAATAGAACCTAACACCCCTCCAGCAAAATCTGGGCAAACATCTGACGTCTATGCGGACCTAACACAACCAAATCCATACATTGCATTACAGATACAACCAACAACTTGCTCACGGCAGACACAACCTACATAGCCCACCTTTTGCTTAACACTGGTCAGACCATTCCAAAGACGAAAACTACACCCATAACCCATAACCCATATTCTTAATGGTAAGTCGCTTGCTCGAATTGAGTCGGTTGATGATTTGGGTATCCTTTTAGATTCCAAGCTTAAGTTTGACAAACATATCTTTTCTACCGTTAATCGTGCCATTGGTGTCCTGGGTTTCATTGAGCGTTGGTCTAAAGAATTTAACATTTCCCTACATTACTAAAACTCTTTATACTTCTCTTGTTCGACCTATTCTTGAATATGGGTCTTGTATTTGGTGTCCCCAATACAAGGTTCATCAGGATAGAATAGAATCGGTACAAAAACAATTCTGCTCTCTGCACTCCAGGGTCTTAACTGGAATCCTAATACTCACTTGCCTTCTTATCGTAGTAGACTTTTACTCATAAATCTTCCTTCTCTTTCTGATCGTAGAACCATGCTTGGGGTAATTTGCCTAAACAAACTAAATAATGGGGAAATTGATTCTTCTGAGTTAATCAGCCAAATTAGTTTTGAAGTTACGATGAGATATTCTAGAAACTTTCTTCCTCTTAGTCTGCAAGCTTGCAATACTAACCATGCTATCCATAACCCTTTTCGTATCATATGTTCTAATTATAACAAACTTTATCATGTAATATGTAATGCTAGTTCTATTTCCTTACTCAGAACTTCACTTTTATGTTACCTGTGTAATCTATAGTTACTTTTTGTCTATCGTTTAATTTATGTAGAAATTTTATTTAGTTTGTTCTTATTTATCTGTTCCGCGATCTTCGTTACCGCACGTTATGCGGCGCGCCCCTCGGTCGGTTGGGCGGGAGGTGAGTTCCATTTTGCCCGGGTCCGCGCGTTAACAAGCCCGTGCTTGGTGTCGTTTGGGCCACTTGAGTGTACTGTCCGTTTAGTACATCAACGTCCGAATATGTATAAAAGAATCCCCCATGTATTATACATGCTACATCCCAAGGATGCCGCGATAAAGCGTCCTACCTCCCTGGTTTGTAGAAATTTTTGAGCATTATGCTCGTCCATAAAAGCTTTCCATCGTTAATTTTCGCATTAGGATTGCGATCGGAGACCGAAAACGTTAGAGGCTGCTGGTCTGTGTAGATATGTAGATTTTTACTCCATACAAATAGTTTCTGAGGTTTTTCAGAGCCCAAACTATAGCGCGCAGTTCCCGTTCATTTGTGGTAAAGGGCAGTTCTCTATCCATTAGTGTCCTTGATATCATTGTTATTGGTTTCCAATCTTTATACAAGACTGCTCGCAAGCCAAAGTTTGTTAAGTCAAACGCTTTTTAATAGTCTGAACATTACCTTTTCAGACTCAAGAACCCTTTTAAGCTTCTCGAATGTCTGACATTGCTTTTCGTCGAAGCTTACTGATATTTTCTTATCCTGGGCTTACTTTGCCATTTTCACATTATAAAATGTCAGTTATAGGATTTGCAATAGAAGCGAAGAAGTCTTTAATAAAACATCTATAGTAACTATGGTCTGTAACAATTGCAGCTGAGCGAAATAACGTACAAAATCATTTACAAAAACGGTAAGACTTAAAAGGAGAGCGAAAAATTTTAAGTAGCGGTTAATTTGACTCTCTTAAGTCTGCTCTCTCATTCTCCATTTAAGCTTTGGACCAATCTTATACTACAAATATTTGGCGAGGGTGCAAAGTAAAATTTATGAGGTGTCGTATAGTTTTGTTACAGACTATATATGTGTTGTTGTTTTTTGAATCAATTGGACGTGTTTCTAAGTTTCGAGTTGGATCTGTTTCTGCATTGGGATTTCAATTAATTGTGGATCAATTGGTAACACGGGCGACTTACCAAAGATTGTCATGGTCGTGTGTTGACTGCATCAGCAATTAAAGCCGTTTTTCCATTACAAATCCAGATCGTGGTAAGCCCAGGTATATAAATGTATGTGTGTAAGTAGAATATTACAGGAAGTAGCCATAAGGCAAGTAGAAAACAGCGACAAAAACAACAAAAGCAGCACTTTCGCTTTTCACTCGATCAAGTCGAACACAAAAACCAGCTGGCCATTCCGATGGATCAGTGGGCTACACTTATCACCTGATCTGCACCGAAATCACCAGTGCAGCCTCAACGGTAGCTTAGACAGGCACCCGCGCAATGTAGCAGTGACTCTAAAACAGCAAGGGCAGTTTGGACACATCCCATGGGGAGCAACACAGCTTGAGAAGCTTTTAATTTCATATTCAAACTGCAAATGAAGCGCACGCCCCCTAACGCACAGCAAACAATTAAAAGGAAAAAGAGCGAATTCTCCCAAGAGACGACCCAAATGGAAGCCAAGATATCTGAAGGGAATATGCAACAGCTCATGATTGCAATGCAAAAGACGGTGAAATTAAGGTTGGATGCTAAACTAGTCCATTTAGCAACTAAAGACGACATCAACGGACTAAACGATCAGCTAGGGCAGGTAGCCGGGAAAATCAAGGCAATTAAGGCCGAATATGCTATGCTAAAGCAGGAACTTGAGCAAATAAAAGCTGCGCAGAGAAATGACCGAAACGAAGTAAACAGAATGTTAAGAATGTATAAAAAAATGCAATTTTCAGAGGTATGCCAAAATCAATAGATACGAAACAAGCAGTAATCGAGCTATGAAAATCTAAACTGGCCATACAAGAGCCTTTTAGCCGCTAAGGTTATCTCGGAACGAGAGCATCGCGGAATCGGCAACAATTGAGAAAGCCAACATAATATTAAAAAATGGCAGAAAAAGAATTAATCGAGCGCAAGCAAAAAAACAAAACTCTACTGCTGTAGCTGAAAAAACAACTTCGCGCTGTCAAGCAAGACATAAAGGTTCTAGTCAAGAATGTCTGCTAAGCCCATTACTCTTCGCTCTCTTTGTTGACGAAATCGCGGATGAGCTTACAGGAGGTGTGAGAGTGGGATCCAATCATTTCAAAATTCTGATGTATTTGGATGATATGGTTGTGTTAGCAGAGAGCCCGCAAACACTGCAGCAAATACGTCAACAGTGAAAAGTCAAAAGTGATGGTGATACGAAACATCAGAGGGTGACTTTCTAACACTGAAAATTGGAACTTAGCCGTCACACCACTTGAAGTCGTAAAATACTAGAAGTACTTAAGGGTGACTTTAACAAGCGATATGAAATTTGAAAAGCATCGAGAACTTAAACTGAAAGACACTAGATTGCCTATCTGCAGCACTTCGATGCACATACATAAATCCCAGTACTGAACCAAGCAACAGCGAAAGCAATCACCCGCTATGCGGCCCAAGTCTGGGGTTGTGACATGTACGAAGATGTAGAGCGAAGCTTGAGTTTCTTTATTAAAAGAATTTTTAATCTGCCGCAGAATACGCCAAATTATTCGATTTAATTGGAAACAGGTCTGACGCCTCTATTTACGTTCACGTTACAGACGCACTTTGTAAACCACGCCATGCATTACAGGAAACATACATTAAACGGCACGTTTTGAGCCACACATCCTATCCAGATCCTAGTTCACATATATATATTGTTACTTTTATAATCTAATTTTGTAATCAAATCTTACAATATTGCTTTAGGCTGACGGCAATCTGCCAAGCCAATTACAAGCCAGATAAATACTACTACTACTACTATATTAATTTGCCAGCTCAAGGAAGGACCTAACATTGAACAGAGTGGTTGGTTACTCATAGTAGCGTAGCTTCCTCCTCTGTACGGCACGTTTTAATGCTGCCTCGGGCAAAAATCCTTGAACTGAACCCTCCACGAGATTGCTGGACACTGTATTTGCCTCGGTGTAATCGGGTAATACCATGTGTCATTTGCACGCCTACAGCTCAGGCAGTGCAGATGCTGTGATACAGTAGACCTCGACGGCTTCGGCACGCCAGGGGTACTGAGATCACAGCCATGGTTCAGCGGTAGGCTAAAAACGCTATGGATGGCACGCAACTAAGGATGGCCACTTCGCCAATCGTGTGGAGGAGCCTGCCGCCAAAAAGCGGCAGCGTTCCACCGAGAGTGAAAAGACCGGACCCCCCACAGGTAAACGGCAAATGCAGAAGACGAATGTGAGGCATTCCAAACCAAACACCGCAAAGGCGAGCGACGTGGTCAAAAAACACTTGATCGTAGCACTCATCGACCGGAGCATCCCGCAAGGCGAGATGACGATCGAGCAGTAGAAGACGGTGGAGATGAAGCTGCTCGAGGCGTTATTTGAGAGGATGGACGCCCTACCAGACTCCCCGATGCCCACATTTTATGGGGCGGGGTGGCTGAATGGGGATAAACCAACTCTTAACTGGGTGAGAGGAGCTGCTTCAAGACCTGTGGGACGGGGTCAAGCTGCTCAGGCCACAGAACCCTGACGTGTCAACGGCTCAATGGAAGGTGTTACATGTTGCCGAGCCGCTGCCTCAGAGCAGTGGCGGGCAGCAATACATCATCCAAATCAGCAAGGAGGCAGAGGATGTTCTGTATCTACGATTTGGGAAAATGGCGTCGGGCGTAGATAGCGTGTACCTACGTCTGAAGAATCGCCACCCTGCAGACGAGAAGAAAAACACGCTAGAGTCAGGGGAGTTGGAAAAGGATCTGAGTGATGCCGCAATAAAAAAAATACATAAAAAAGATGGCTCTTCTCATAGCTTACCACTCTTCTTTTAAGACACGGACTAAGCGCAAAGCTAGACCCACATGTTGGAGTCCTGAGCTTGCAATGCTTAGACGTGAAGTCAGGGAATTCTTTAAGTTAGCTTATGCAGCTGACCATGAAATTATCTGGAGGGAATACAAACACAGACTTAAAGACTTAAAAAAAGAAGTACGAGGAGCAAGAGAGTCTATCTTGGAAGAACTTCTGCTTTACGACCGAGAACCCCTCATAAACATCCCGACTCAGGTAGCTACTATACACGCAGAGCCCTATGCGGAAGGACAATGGAAATTAGACCGAAAGTAACAAGGAAACACTGAATGTGCTCATGAAAGCACATTGTCCTGGCTATACGGAGCCAAAACCAACAAATAAGACCCGCATATCAAGAAGATATAGTAAAGGTAAGGAAGATCGACTGAGCGATCAGTTCTTTTGCTGGCTACAAATCGGCTGAATTAGACGGAATATTTCCAGCCATGCTACAGATGACGAAATCCCAAGTCATACCAAGGCTTGAAGAAATATTCAAGGGTTGTATGAACTTTAACTACGTGAGAGAGTTGTATTCTTGCCGAAATCAGGCAAAATTTTTTTTTATTTACGAAGGCAAAACAGTGCTGCCTCGAATCAAAAAATATAATATAATACATAGATATAAGGAAAACATTTTAAAAGCCTACGCGAAATTACAATTGAAATCTAATAACGACACCAGCACGTTGGGGGAAGTTTATTTGCCAGTCCGGCTAGCTATGCCCCTATTCACAGCAAAGAATTGCCAGTGGCGTTATTAGAGCCCATATCAAGATAGTGAAGAGTTAGTTATGAAGAAAAATCTTATAGAATTTAAGGATAATTTAAAACTAAAGAAGAAGAATAAAGAAAGACAGTAGGAATGAAAGGAAATGAAATCAAATCTCCAACCCGGTGGGGGAAGTTTAATTAGCCAGTCTGGCAAGCTGTGCCCCAGCTCACAGCGAGGTTGGATAGAGATTACATTAAGGAAAAAAGAATCTAGGAACGGGTAGGGATGGGAAAGAATAAAAGAGTTATAGAGTAGAAAATAGGAAATAAAGGGGGACATAGAATGGGCAATCTCCGACCCGACGGGGGAAGATTATTTGCCACACTGGCAAGCTGCGCCCCTGCTCACAGCTGGGATTGGCCAGAGATTACCCGTAGGTGATTCAAAAGAGCAAGCTTAATGGAGGGAAGAGAGACTTCCGAGGAGAAAACATGAAAAACAGAATTGTACTGTGTGCATACTACACGAAAAGGATTGTGTAAACCGTAATCAGTAGTGCATGTAGGAAGAGATAAGGGAATAAAATTTCTAGTAGGTCTACAAGGGACAGAGAAATTAAGACGACTTAAAAGAAAGGGAGAATCTATGTCGCCACTAATCAACTTATGTATAAACACCACACCAAGACATACTCTACGGTTAGCTAATGTCGGAAGATTTAAAAGTAAGAGTCTACTGGGATAAGATGGCAGACGAAGATTAGGATCCCAATTTAAACTACGTAGGGCAAATAATAGAAATTGCTTCTGGACTGACTCAATACGGATCTCACTATTTTTGTATTGAGGAGACCATATACATGAGCAGTATTCCAGAATAGGGCGTACGAGCGACACATAGAGCAGTTTTGTGGTGAAAGGATCATTAAATTCCTAAGACCAACGCTTGATGAATCTAAGTACACCCTTGGAAACATTAACAATTGAGGAAATATGCAAGTTGAAGTTAAGTTTAGAATCAAAAGTGACACCTAAGTCCTTAACAGAGGTAATACGTTTTAAGGGAAAGTTATCAATAGAATAGTTACCGAGATAGGGCTTGCATCGACTGAATGTCATAAACATGCATTTACAACAATTAAGAGGAAGATGATTAGCCAAACACCACAGTTGCATAGAGTTTAAGTCACGTTGAAGTAGTCTAGTTTGGAGAGAATTATTAAATGATAGAATAAGTTTTACATCATCTGCATAAATGAGTATATGAGAGAGTAATAAAATAGATGGAAGATCATTAATAAAAAGTGTGCAGAATAAAGGACCAAGGTGACTTCCTTGGGGTACACCAGAAGTTACGAAAACAGGTTTAGAAATTGTAGATTTAAGTAGTACTTTTTGGGATCTATTTTTTAAATAAGAAGAAATCCAAGACAGATAAGAGATAGGAAAACCAATACAATTAAGTTTATAACGGTGGTTATATTATGGAATGCAACATTTATAATATATGAAAACTCTAGTAAATTGGTCGTAGTAGACCGACTCTTTATAAATTCATGTTGGGATGAAGAAATTATAGATTTACAGAGATGCTGCAAAGTTTCTGTAATAATTTTCTCACGTAATTTGGGGATAGCAGACAACTTTGCAATACCTCTATAAGTAGAAATATCAGACTTACCACATTTTTTATGTAGAGGTATGATAAATGAGTCTTTCCAACGAGAAAGAAATCCAAGACAGAAAAGAGATAGGAAAGCCAATACAATTAAGTTTATAAATCAAAAGATCATGGTTTACAGAGTCAAATGCTTTACTGAAATCAGTGTAAATGATATCAGTTTGCATTTTCTTTTGGAATGCAACATTTATAATATATGAAAACTCTAGTAAATTGGTCGTAGTAGACCGACTCTTTATAAATTCATGTTGGGATGAAGAAATTATAGATTTACAGAGATGCTGCAAAGTTTCTGTAATAATTTTCTCACGTAATTTGGGGATAGCAGACAACTTTGCAATACCTCTATAAGTAGAAATATCAGACTTACCACATTTTTTATGTAGAGGTATGATAAATGAGTCTTTCCAACGAGATGGAAAGACTCCAGTAGTAAGGGAAAGATTAAAAAGTTTAAGTAAGGGAAGAGTTAAAGAAGAGCTACATTCCTTTAACACACAACTTGGAATATGATCAGGCCCAGGAGAGTAAGAATGTTTTACGGACTTAATAGTAGATAGAAGGGATAATGCGAAAATAGTAGGAGCAAAAATATTATTAGAAGAAGAAATACTGTAGGGATAGGATGCGTTAGAAAGAGGAATAGATGCATAGGTGGATTGGAAAAATTTGGCAAATAAATTCACAGCAGTTGAGTCACTGCATGCTTTTTCAGTGCCAAAAAAGAATGAAGAAGGAAGACGTGAAGATTTACGCTTAGAGTTAACAAAAGAATAGAATAGTTTAGGATTGTATGCAAATTGACTTTTGCATCGGGCGATATATTCCGTGTAACATTGTGAGTTAAGAAGAGAGAAGTTAGATTTAGCAATAGAATATTTAGATAGGTCGAGACAAGAACCAGACATCTTAAACTTTTTAAAATATTTAGATTTAATATTTTTTAAGTTTGAGAGTCTGGGCGTAAACCAAGGTTGCTTAACACAACTAGATTTGCGAGAAGAGTTAGGAATACATATATCTATTAGAGACTTAAGTGTTACATAGAATGAGTTAAGAGCGCAATCAATGTCAACTGCGTTGTCAAGCGAGGACCAATCAGTTGCAGAGATCAGTTGATTAAGCAAGGTAAAATTACCTTTGCGAAAGCAACGATATGGCTCAGAGGAAATGGAAGGTGAGCTAAAAGGCTTAGAAAAATAATGAGAAATTTCTAATGTAGGATGATATAAATCTTCAGGCACAGCTAAGGGAGTTGACCTGGAGATGGAAGCATTTAGATAGTCGTTAGTAAAAACAAGATCTAATATTCTATTTAAGTTATTAGTTATAGAGTTAATTTGGTAAAGAGGAAAGCCTAGTAGACAGTCTAAGAAGTCATGCTGAGAGGAGGGAGTAAGATAATTTGCGCAGATGACAAAAGACCATGCTATGGCAGGCAAGTTGAAATCACCCAGCACAACAATTCAGTCAGTGTCACGCGCTTGGGAAAATACTTCGTTAATACAGCCTATATGTTGCATATAAACTTGTAAATCAGAAGCAGGAGGAATATAAGAGCAGGCAATATAGAGAACAGATGATGGAAGAGTAACTTTTACAGCAACTATTTCAACATCCGCAGAAAAATTTAGGGATAACAATTCCGACTGAAATGTGATATTGACGGCAATTAGAACGCCACAACCTCGTCTAGTCAGTCGGTCATGCCTAAAAGTTATAAATTTATTTGACAATATTTCGCAGTCAGAAATGGTGGTCGCATTCGCTTTTTTGGCTTAAACTCATGAACAATCATGTGAGGAGGCCAGAAATTTGAATCGCAAATAATTGAAAAAGCATCATCGGGTACACTAATTTTAAAAGAGGAAATTTCACGAGGCGCGGAAAAGTTGAATTTAGTGACTAATATATTAGCAGAAGTTCTACTGGTAATATAGGAAGCTACAGATTCACAAGTTGTGTCAGAAGAAAGTCTAGACACAAATACTTGTCTACGGGGCGCTACAACAGAAAGCGTAGGAAGTAAAGGAGAATTCGATGGTTCTACATTTATAATAGTTGGAGAGAGAGCAAGGGTACGGGAGGGTTTACTTTTACGACTAGACTCAAAGACAGGTACAAATCACATCCAACTCTCGAGAAATCAACATTCCTACACAAAAGAAAAAGCGGTAGAATCCACGCTACATTCCCTGATAGCCACCATAGAGAAAGCGCTCTAACATAAAGAATATGCACTGGCAGCGTTCCTAGACATCTCTGACGCATTTAACAATGTCTCCAAGCACGCAATTTTCAAAGGACTGCGCGCAACGAACCCCACAGCGGCAATCGACCTTTGTATAGACAACCTTCTGAGTTGCAGACGGGAGATACTTAATTGGGCCACTGAAGTCGGACTAAGTATCAATACGGAGAAAATTGACCGTATCCTCTTCACGAAGAGGCACACGGTATAAGCATGGACCCCACCCCAAATCGAAGAAACAAGACTCGTACCAATGATGCAGGTCATGTATCTGGGGGTAGTTTTGTACAGCATACTGAGTTGGAAGGCCAATGTAATGGAAAGAGTCAAGAATGCACTAATGCACTATATGCATCCAAGAAGATGCTAGGCTGCACATGGGGCCTCTCGCCCTCTCTAATGCATTCGATCTTTATATCAGTGGTGCGTCCGATTCTACTCCACGGCATCATTTTGTGGTGGCCGGCAACTGAAAATATCACATACATAAGGCTGATGGAGACGACCCAGAGACAAGCACTACTGTGCATTAAGGGGCACTGAGATTAACTCCAACAAAAGCCCTCAAGAAAATCCTAGATGTGAATTCCCTGGACATACACGCGCGTCTAATAGTTCGAAAAAGCGCACAACGCCTGGTGGCAACAGGAAATATTGTTTTCTGAGCATGGGACACTGCGAGATCGACAAGGAACGATTAAGTAGCATGGACTACATGACCACTGTTACGAACCTTAACCATAAAACAGAAATGTTGATTGGTCCAAACGACTGGCTAACCGGCTCAGAATCGAAGGAGTGGAAGATCAACATCTACACAGACGGCTCTAAGATGCGCTGCGGTTTATTGTGAGGAGCTCAACATAGAGCGACCATACAAACTACCGGACTACTGCAACATCTTCCAGGCGGAGATCTTCGCCATCCGGAAGGCGGCCGAGGCTGAGAGAGAGTTCAACACGCAGCACACACTTGTCAACCTATTCGTTGATAGTCAGGCGGTCCAAAAGTTTAGTCCAAATCCCATACCTTCACTTCCCTGGAGAGTATATCGTGGACACCACCTTACCAACTTTTAAAATTCGCGAAAATTATCTTCAAAGAATCCTAAATGTCGCAAGGTTTAAATTTGCGGTACCACTAAGGACCAGATGGTCTATGTGAGGCCATACGTGGAGGTCACCTGCCGTCTTAACCTAACCTAACCTAATGCCGCCTCGTAACACAACAAAACCTAGATATTCGACACTTTCCTTAAAAAAAATGTTACTTCTCGCTCGAAACTTTCATGTTGGCTTTCTACAATTTGTCCAACCGGCTCATGTGCTTAACGTGGTCGTCCATGCTTTCTGAGAAGATGATAACATCATCAATGTAAGCGTAGCATGATTTGCCAATTTGTTCTATGAGCACATCGTCGCTGGTTCTCTGAAAAATTATGGGGCGTTTTAAAGTTCAAAGGGAAGCCCAGATTTTAGGTCATGTGTTGTAAAGTATTTAGCTTTGTCAAGATTCGACAAGATAACTATACACTTGCTATACTTATCGTCGATCGTTGTTAATTTCCTAAAATCTATGACCAATCGTTTTTTTGAATTCCTCTGTTCGTCGGTTCCTTTTTTATCTACAACCAATACGAAATTATTTTAAAGGGACCTAGATGGTCTACTTATGCCATCTTTTAGCATAGCCTGTGTTCGGAATTAACAAAATCCGTTATCCCCATTGGATGTGGGTATAATTTTGAGCATATGGGCTCTTCAATCTCGGTTCGATATTGTTATTATAGGGCAGTGCCTCATCAGGCTCTGCAAAAACAGCCGTTCTATTGCCTATCATATCTTGTAAATATTTTGGTACCGGTTGCGGAACTTCCATTTCTTCTATCCTTGTGAAGTTAACATCGAAACAATTAAGAAATTGACCAGTTTCTGAACACCCGTTCGTAGTCAGTCTATGGGTCTTAGAGGTAAATATGAAAACTGCATCATTTAGTGAATCAAAACAAACTACTCCCTCAAATTTCGTGAAATTTGGTAAGTTATAACAGGATATTTTAGTAATAACAAGTAAGAATGGTATAGTCAAGTATACCCGACTACAAAACTCCCTGTACCCAGGTCAAAAATTTCCGATCGCATCTTCGTATACTTACACATACACACACACACATACGAAAAACGCACACACACAAGCTGTCGCTTGTGTCGCAAGCGGGAAAATTTAAGTGGTGGCTGTGCTTCTTCTTCCCCCGCGCTGCAGCACTGAATCTTCTTTGTGAATAACTTCCGTGTTTATTATCCGATCGACTTGAAATTTGGACAGTAGATTAAAAGTCACCAATACTTACCAAATCCAAAAGCTATATCTTTAAAATTGTTGGTGTAAAACGTTTTTATCAAATTGCGGAGGAACGGGGGAGATATATAAAATAGGAAGCAAACTTGATCTGTGTATGGTATACAAGCACCTGCATTCCAAATTTGGTGTCTCTAGGTCTTATAGTTGCTGAGATCGACGCGTTCATCCGGACAGACGGACAGACAGACGGACATGGCCAAATCGAAATCTCTTTTGATACTGATCAAGAATATATAAACTTTATAGGGTCGGAGATGTCTCCTTCTGCCTGTTACATACATTTGCACAGATTTAGTACCCCCTTTTTACCCATTTTATGGGTACAGGGAGAAAAAAGGTGTATGAGGCACTCAATTTCAATTTTTCAATTTTCAATTTTTTACCGTGAATGGGCTGCCTAAATGGAGAAGACTGGTCTACGTCCATTGGTTAGACTTGGTCTTGCTTAGGTGGAACTTTCTTAATGAAATAGGAGATCTTTCTCTGCTGATTTACTTTAATGTCCGCCGTTAAATGTTTGTCACTAACTTGCTGTTAATACTCGTTCTTCTGAACCCTATCGAAATTGCTAGAGTACACGTATCGTACATGATTGGCCTCAACTTCTTGGGCCAGAGCTAGATCATGGGGACGGTCAGACGGTCTTGCAGAGAGAAGAACCAGAGAACTGCAACAAGCCACCGGCACTTAAGGTGCACCGGGTAAATGTAGGGTGATTTTGACACCCTGGTGTTTTTAACCACCGGACAACTGAGTATAATCGCTCGCCTTAAAATAATTCATAAGTATTTGGGCACACAAGCAAGAAAAGTGAATAGGTAGTTTTTTGCATATGTACGTATGGCATACGTCGGCGCATCGGCGTCGAAAGAAGGATGGGTGAAAATAGAAGAACAAAAATTGAGACAGAAAACGTATGGAGCGTCTTGAGTGTTAAGGTTTCTTCTGTGCAAGCCTTCGCTTGTGTTGCTTTTTCAGTACCTGCTGCTGCAAAAGCGTGCGCAATACGAAAATTTCGACAAACACGAAGAATTACTTCATTTGTATCTCCAAACTGAAAACATAATACAAAATAATATATAACAATAATAATTTAACTTGGGAAATTATAATTTATTTATTCATTTAACAAACTTAAAATAAATATTAAAATTAATCAATTAATACTTAACATATTCATAAGCCAAAATATTGTTTATTGCTTCAGTGCATTAAACATAGTAAAATAATACTTAAAATACAAATCAATTTATTATACTATGTTCCCGAAGGGAAAATAGTATATTGGGTTTGCGAAATGTCCCTCTGTCCATATGAACGCGTATGTTAGATTTAGTTGCCAATTGACCACTTGGGCTTGCTGGACTTGATTCAATACTTGAAAAACTCTTTTCTCAGGAAATTTCATTTGAATCGTAACCAAAATTTTTAAATTTTTTCAATACAGAACTTTTTTTATTTCTATAATATCCTCATGTTGCATGATTGCTGCAGGTGGATATCAAAAAAGGCTGCTACGTGCGAAATACCTAAATATTGCATCTAAGTCGTATTTACATTAGTTAAAATCCTTTACAATACATGCAATACATAGCATAATGAAAGAGAGCTACACGTTTGCGATTCTTTAACATTTCTCTGGAAATTTGCAAGTACTACTATAATTTTTAAAGTTGATATGTTCACGGTTATGAGTTTTTGACCCGCCTCAGTCTCACTAATACATCGTTAACTGCTGTCCAGTTATCCACCATAGAATTAAGCATAGTATAATTGGAATTCAACTCGATGGAATTCCAATTACATATACTATGCTTGAGGCATAAGATTTTTAATGTTGTGTCTAGTCTATGATGCAAAGTTGCTTTTTCGAATATTTGACGATTTTTTTGCATGCTAGTAATATTTCTTGAAGCTCATCTGCTTCGTCAAATGATTTTTCCAATACATTTGAAAATAAATGGCTGCTTCAATTCAGTCTAATATTCTTGTCTAATGCTTTTTATATTATGTCCCCGATGGGAAAATAGTATATTGGGTTTGCGAAATGTCCGTCTGACCGTTTGTCCGTATGAACGCAATTTTTTGCCTTTATCTTTAAGCTAGAGCAACCAAGCTTGGTCACATGTTGGTGTGTACCCTCAATCTATAGTGACACCCCTGGACAAATCTGCATCAACAATTTTTGGACCCCCACAAAGGAGCAAAATCTATATCTCCCTCACCTGTACAGGTAGTCACCAAATTTGGCATACGGACTACTGTTTTTTTTGCGTCTCTTTCCGAACCCACAAATAATCAAATTATATAGGACTGGGCACATAGTATTCTGCAGTAGGGTGCGTCCGACTGCAACGTTCTTACTTGTTTTTAATTACTTCTGGTGTCATTTTTGCAATGCTTCTGCTGTAAAAACTTCTGCTGTCAAAATCAAAGACGCACTGAATTCGAATGCTAATATGCGATTAAGTGAAAAACAAAACGGCCGAAAATTAGACATGCACACACAGGCACCATGGTGTGTACAAAACACCCGGGTGATACATATGTGTTTTGCCTACTTCTTTTTATTGCGCATTGCCTTTCTTGTCACTTGCACTTATCCCTACATTCGTTTTGAGTGAGAGTGCGACCGGCACGCGTGGCATAAAAATGCTTGGGTGCATGCAAAAAAAAAAAAAAAAAAAAAACGGGAGATTGTATGAGCGAGTGCGTGGTACTGCCGGCACTCGCAGCACACACAAAATTTTTGATAAGTGTGTGTCTTGCTTTGCTTAGCCGGTGGTAAGTGGCACCCGGTCCCCCATTTCAATGGGTGTGAGAAGGGTGGCAAAAAGTGACACACTTGCAGTTCCCTGATACAGACCACTGTTTTCTTCGCGTCCTTTTCCGAACCCACAAATAAGCAAATTTTACATGACTGGGAACAAAGTATTCTGCTGTCGGATACGTCCGACAGCAACGTTCTTATTTGTTTTAAACTGTAAGGAAGTTCTTGGGCTGGGGTGTAGCTGGGCCACGCCCAGGGTCTTTTACAAAGAAATTTATAAAATGCCGAGACTCCGGGATGCGTGAGGCTCTTACATATCCGACCGCCACCGGGCTTCCCAGAGCACTACCGAGACTCTCGGGCATACCGGGACACCCGGCGGCGCCTCGGGTGGGGTCAGGACCGGTAGCGCGTGTCGAGAACGCTCTTACGCGCGGTTGGACTCAGGTCCACCGCCGAGGTAGGGTTAGCGAAAGGAAGTTTCACTGCCAGGCCCACCCAACTCGCACACTGAGACTCTCTTATGCTCGCCTTGGGGCACCTGGAAGTAGTCCAGGCGGGGAACGGGACCAGCAGAGTGTACGGAGAGCTTTCTAATACGCTTTGCTGACCAGTCCACCGCCCGAGGTAGAACTTTGAAGGAAGGAGCCGAGACAACCCCACCGGGTCCACCCAACACGCACACTGAGAATCTCTATTGTGCGCATTGGGGCACTCGGAGCGATCCAGGCAGGAGACAAGACCAGCAGAGCGTGTTGAGGACTCTCGAACACACCTAGCACACACACTGAGACTCTCTAAGACTCTCTCCGGCTTTTAATGGTCGCGTTGCGCGTGGTTCCAATTTTACAATTTGCATGACGTCCCGTTGTGCCGGTACCGTACGATGTGTACTTGAGGGTGCCTTTGGCAATGGGGATCTGCCAGTCTCACTCTTCAAGTCCAAAGTAGAAATGTACTTCGCATTTTTCCAGGTTGTGATTTATCCTGGGAAGAGGATACGCATCTGGCACGCATTCCGCATTCCTCCCGTCTTTTTACCAACGAGAACAATGGGTGCTTATAGAAGGTTCGATCCGGCCCTCCTGCAGTAACTCGTCCACCTGGTCATTGATGATCTTCTGCATCGCCGGGTTCTTTGGAAGGTACCTCTGCTTGACCGGCTTGCAATCTGTCATGACAATTTTGTGTTGGGAGATGTGGGAGACTCCTGTCAATCCATCGAACTCGGCGAATTCGTGCGGGTTCCGAATGTCGCAAGTGTACGATGGCCTCTTCCGCCGCTGCTGTCGTCATCACGGCTGCTAAGCCAATCGGATCGCTATTTTCCCGCGCCTCTCGAGTATCCTGCTCTGGCAAGGGCGTTAGACGATGTTGGCCACTCCTGGCGGTCTTCCAAAACGGATTGTTGTTTCGGGAAACCGCGGAGTCTTCCAAGGGCTCGAGCACGTATGCAGGGTACGCCCTGGTCTGTCGTGGGTACTCTTAATTTCTTGTTGTCTGGTTTCTTTCATCTACCCTGACCTGCGCGGTCTCTACGAAGCTGGCAGGCTAGGTGTTCCCGTGGTTGTGTCCTGTGATGTCATATTAGGCGCAACACTAGCCTGCTCCACTATCGTTGGCATCACTAATAGAGCCACCTCTGTTTCTCGGTTGTCCAACCGTAACTGTGTCAACACGGCCAGGGTTATTTCTTTCGAGGAACCGTCCGCCAAGGTTATCCGAATCCATATATCCCGCAGATTTGCCTCCGTTCCCAACAACCGTAACATACGCTCACTGATGAATGCTCGTGTTGCTCCGGTGTCGAGTGTAGCTGCTATCGGGACTCCCCCAATCGTCACCAGTGCCTCGATCCTCCCCTCTTCCAGTCGTCGCGGGTGCGTTACTGGCGGGGGTTCCAACTGCTGCTGCTCTCCGCCCTGTCCCCCGTCGGACGGAGACGCTGACCGTTTCCCGATCTCGAGGAACGAGAGCATCCGATTGTGCGAGTCCCGCGCCGGCCACACTCCGAACAGAACAACAGCTGTGGTTTGTTACACTCCTTGGAGAAATGTCCAATTTCCCCACAATTCCGACATGTGTCTTTCACGTCGATTGGCCTGTCTGTGTCCTGTGCGATCATCCTATTTGATCCTTCGGGACTGCGAGGGACCAGGGCTGCGTCTAGTGACACGGATTCAGACGTGCTTACAGTGAGTTCTCCGTTCTCGCTGTTTGGGCTCAGCTGGGGCTTTCCAATGCGAGTGGGCACTATTGTAACGTATCGGCTGGGGTCGCGGGGTCTGGCAGTCTCATAGCCCGTGATCAATTGTATCAGCGTGGCTATATATACCCGGCGGCGGCTCGGGAGGGGTCAGAACCGAGAACGCTCTAACGCGCGGTTGGAACCCGGTCCACCTCCGAAGCAGGGTTAGCGAAGGGAAGTTTCACCGCCAGCCCCACCCAACACGTACACTGAGACTCTCTTATGCGCGGCTTGGGGCACATGGAAGTAGTCCAGGCGGGGAACGGGACCAGCAGAGTGTACGGAGAGCTTTCTAATACGCTTTGCTGACCAGTCCACCGACCGGGGTAGAACTTTGAAGGAAGGAGCCGATACAACCCCACCCAACACACACACTGAGACTCTCTAACGTGTGCATTGGGGTACCTGGGGCGATCCATTGAGACAGGGCCAGCAGAGCACGTTGAGAACTCTCTAACGTCCTCTGTTGGCCCATTCCCCGCTAGGGAGAGCTGAGGCTGATGGTAGAGGGAGGGAAAGGAAAGAGGTTGTACCACTGAGACTCTCTAATGTGTGCATTGGGGTACCTAATGTCATCCAGGTGGGGGACAGGGCCAGCAGAGCGTGTGGAGAACTCTCTAACGCACTCTGTTGGCCTGTTTCCCGCCAGGGAGAGCTGAAATGGAAAGAGAGGAGGGGCATAGTTTACTCACTAATGCATGTGGGGGAGCTCCGGTCCTGCCACCACGACAGGGTGGAATGCACAACACTAAGTAGAAGAGGGGTAGAAGCGGGATTTCGAGACATGCTTCCTGGTCTTTATTTAAATATATGAACAATAAATTTCCTTAACCGCACCATGAATTCTTCCTTACTCGCTGCTTTGTGCACGCATGGCCAGCTAACCCACTCTTTGAAATCCTGCTCTCGGCGTTACTTCGGCTTTTAATGGTCGCTTGTGTTTGTCAGTGTTGTCCGTGCCTATCAGTGATGCTCTGCTCTAATGTGTGCCCGTCAGTGTTGTCCTTGTCTATAAGTGATGCTCTGCACTAGTAAAATTATATACTATAGTTTCCTGACTTAATATATATTCATATTCAAATGCTTTTCACTTATAAACTATTAAATTCAAACTTCATGTTTCTTAAAATAAAAATAAACAGAACAAGTAAGAATGCTATAGTCGAGTATACCCGACTACGAAACTCCCTGTACCCAGGTCTAAAACATTCAATCACATCTACGTCCAATTACACATACACACACACATACACAAAGACGCACGCACACAGGCAGCAAAAGCGACAGCGCAAGCGAGGCATTTTAATTGGTGGCTGTGCTTCTCCTTCCCCCTCTCGCTGCATCATTGAATCTTCTTTTGTGAATAACTGTTTATTACCGTGTTTATTATCCGATCGACTTGAAATTTGGACAGTAGATTAATAGAGACTAAAGTATTGTACATGCCAAATCTTAAAGTTATATCTTGAAAATTGTTAATATAAAACGGTTTTAATCGATTTGCGGGGGAACGGGGGGAGAAATCTGAAATATCAAACAAACTTGATTTGCGTATGGTATACAGGAACCTACATTCCAAATTTGGTGTCTCTAGCTCTTGTAGTTGCTGAGATCGACGCGTTCATACGGACAGACGGACAGACGGACAGACAGACGGACATGGCCAAATCGAAATCTCTTTTGATACTGATCAAGAATATATATACTTTATAGGGTCGAAAATGTCTCCTTCTGTCTGTTACATACATTTGCACAGATGTAATACCCCCTTTTTACCCATTTTATGGGTACAGGGAGTAAAAATAAGGGGAAGCGTTCTACGCTCCTTCAAAACTAATTAAAGGCAATCTATAGTGACGGACGGTCACTAATTTTAAAACATAAAGAGCAATGTAAGTATAGTGCTCATTAAAACAATAAAGAGTATAAATATTTTTCTTTCAACTGAATTCAAATAAAAACAAGTAAGAATGCTATAGTCGAGTATACCCGACTATGAAACTCCCTGTACCCAGGTCAAAAATTTCCGATCGCATCTTCGTAAACTTACACATACACACACATACATACACAAGGGCGCACACATACATACACAAGGGCGCACACACACGAGCCACAGCGCAAGCGAAGCATTTTTAATGGTGGCTGTGCTTCTTCTTCCCTTGCTGCAGCACTGAATCTTGTTTGTTGAATAACTTCCGTGTTTGGTTTCTGATCGACTTGAAATTTGGACAGTAGATTAAGAGTGACTAAAGTATTAAACATGCTAAATCCCAAATCTATATCTTGAAAATTGTTACTGTAAAACGGCTTTTATCGAATAGCGGGGAAACGGGGGAGATATCTGAAATATGAAACAAACTTGATCTGCGTATGCTATACAGGTACCTACATTCAAAGTTTGGTGTCTCTAGCTCTTATAGTTGCTGAGATCCTTGCGTTCATACATACGGACGGACAGACAGACGGACATGACCAAATCAAAATCTCTTTTGATACTGATCAAGAATATATATACTTTATAGGGTCGGAGATGTCTCCTTCTGCCTGTTACATAAATTTACACAGATTTAGTACCCCCTTTTTACCCATTTTATGGGTACAGGGGTAAAAAGAATATTTGCGGGATCTCTGATTTATAATCTTTGTATAGTGAGAAAGTGAATAAAGGCAAGTTGTGAAGAATATACCATTACCTAATCATCTAACCATTAAAATCAAACAAAAAATTTTTTAAAAATTAAAAATTCCCTTTCTTAAAGCGTCTATCTTTGTTTAGACCCTATATGAGCGATGTGAACTTTGAAGACTTTCTCAATAAGTTCAAATAACTCACTAGCAGGGTACCGGCAGTACCGACAACAACTCGACAACCATTCAATACCGGGACGTCGATATTAGTCCAAACGTACCGTGCAACGCAACCTTGGGCATAGTTACCAGATTTTGAGGGCAAATATGAGACATACGTCTCATGGAGGAAAGCCGCGCATATCGCCCACAAGGCTTATAAGAAATTCGGGGGTGGTTCCAAATACTACCAGGCATTAGGAATTTTGAGCAATAAATTAAAAGGCCCCGCAGACATGATACTTTCATCTTTTGACACCCCACTTAATTTTGAGGCCATTATCAACCGCTTAGACTTTAAACGGTCAATATATTTAACTAGCTGGTAATACCCCGGCCTTGCCCAGCGAAATATTTAGATGCACTTTGCAATTTTTGGAATTTGACTACTTTCGTCAACCGTAAGATATACACAAAAAAAGCGCATCACGATTTTTCTTCCCGTGGGAGTAGCAAACTTCCCGATGGTGTTGACGGCTTGATTCCAGCTGCTTTGTTATTTTATTTTATTTTTTCCACTTTGCCGTCGGTGTTGACGTGCGTTTCGTTTTTTTTTCGAAGCTATTTAGTTTAAAGTGTTCGTGTTGCGTTTCTATAAATTTTTTTACACTTGCCGATGCGTCGGTGTTTACGTTCATTTGTCGCGGTTACTTAACAGGTGTTCAAGGATATCGATCCCGTTGCGCGCCAATTAAGAAGTTCTCTTTTATACTGTAAAATATTTTACATTTATTTTCGATCGCGTATTTTGGTCAAGAGATAACTAAAAGCTAGAATACAATATTGCTTATAATAATAGCTTGATCCTATTCCTTAATGCTGAACCAGAGATTCAACGTGTTGTTAACATCGCGAGTGCGCTGTCCACGTCTCGGTCGATGACCCAAGCCGTTGCGCCAGTTTTTACCCGCGCTGTCAGCGTGTTTACGCAAACTCAATGATGCCGCATAACCCGCTAATGTTGCATTTAAGCCATTGCTGCATCGGCGTGGTTATCTCTTTCTGGGTGATGGTGTTAACTTATATATATAAATCGCGCCAAATATATATATGTGGCCTCACATGGACCATCTGGTCCTTAGTGTTACCGCATATTTGACCGTTGCGACGTTTAAGATTCATTGAAGATAACTTTCGCGAATTTCAACAGTTGGTTCAGTGGTGTCCTCGATATACTCTCCAAGGAAGTGAAGGTGTGGGAAGCGATGGACAGATAGAGGGGAGGTGTTCCAGGGTTTCGGGTACCCCCGGTTCTCTGCACTTCCTGCAGTTGTTGTCGTTTGTGATGCCAAGCTTCTTCGCATGGGCCGCTGTCATACAGTGTCAGTGTGTTAGAACACGCACGTTCCACATTATTTTAGCCGATCTGCATGTCGTCGCTGCTCTCCATCTGCGGCTGACTGTTCTTCGAGTTCTGTACCGCTTGCAGGGGGATTGATAGATTCTCGACGCTACCAGTCGTTAGTTCCACGCCATCCTTAGCTAACTCGTCTGCGCTTTCTCTTGGAAGTGCTTAATGTATCCAATGCTTCCCTGCTTGCCAGAACATTTTTGGATTTGATGGCGTCCAAGAATAGGGATTTTATGGCCGCTTGACTGTCAACGAATATGTTGACATGTGTGTGCTGCGTGTTGAGCTCTAAGGCAGCTTCTGCCGCCTTCCGGATGGCGAAGACCTCCGCCTGGAAGATGCTGCAGTAGTCCGGAAGTTTCTGTGGTCGCTCTATGTTGCGCTCCTCACAATAAACCACCGCGTCTACTCCATTCTGCATCTTAGAGTCGTCTGTGTAGAAGTTTATCGTACACAGCTGCTTTTTGAGCTATTAGTTCCGCATGTATGGCTTTTGTTGGAGTTGATCTCAGTGCCCCTGTAATGCATAGTAGTGCCTGTCTCTGGGTCTTCTCCATCAGCCTTAAGTAAGTGATTTTTGAGTTGCCGGCCACCACACAATGATGCCGTAGAGTAGAATCGGACGCACCACTGATATGAAGATCCAATGCATTAGAGAGGGCGAGAGGCCCCATGTGCAGCCTAGCATCTTCTTGGATGCATATAGTGCACTAGTGGCCTTCTCGACCCTTTCCATTACATTGGCCTTCCAACTCAGTTTGCTGTCCAGAACTACCCCCAGATACTTGACCTGTATCTTTGGTACGAGTCTTGTGTCTACGATTCGGGGTGGGGTCTATGCTGGTACCTTGTACATCTTCGTGAAGAGGATAAGGTCCGTTTTCTCTGCATTGATACTTAGTCCGACTCCAGTGGCCCAATTAAGTATCTCCCTCAGAGTTTGTTTCATGATGGAGCTTAGCGTAGACGGGCATTTCCCTACGATGATTAGGGCTATGTCGTCTGCATAGGCGGTGATCTTGGGGCCTTGCCTTCAAATGACGTTAGGAGCTGGTTTACAACCAGATTCCAGAGAAGGGGTGATAGTACACCTCCTTGCGGACTGCCTCTGTGCGCCTCTTTTATTGCTGTTGTTGGGCCCCACTCAGCCTGGACCCGTCTACAACTCAGAAGGTTGTCTATCCAAAGGTCGAGTACCGTTGCGCGCAGTCCTTTCAAAATTGCGTGCTTTGAGACATTGTTGAATGCGCCTGAGATGTCCAGGAACGCTCCCAGTGCATATTCCTTGTGGAAGAGCGCATTCTCTATAGTGGCTACCAGGGAATGCAGCGCAGATTCTACCGATTTCCCTTTTGTGTAGGCGTTTTGATGTTTCGAGAGCTGGATTTGGTTAGTGCCTGTCCTTAAGCTTAGTTCAATTAACTTCTCGAGTGTTTTGAGGAGGAAGGCAGTTAAACTAATCGGCCTGTATTCCTTCGGATACAGATGGTTGCTTTTGCCTGATATCGGCAAGAATACAACTCTAGCTGTTCTCCAGGGTTCGGGCACGTAGTTTAAGTTCAGACAACCCTTGAATATTTCTTCAATCCATAATGTGACTTGGGATTTTGTCATCTGTAGCATGGCTGGAAATATACCATCAAGTCCAGCCGATTTGTAGCCGGCAAAAGAGCTGATCGCCCAGTTGATCTTCTTTGCGGTTACTATATCTTCTTGCGTATATGCGAGTCTCAATCGTTGAATTTGGGAGTGACTCACAGGCTCTGTGCAGCCCGGAAAGTGTGCCTCCATGAGCACATTCAGTGTTTCCTTGCTGCTCTCGGTCCAATCTCCATTGTCCTTCCGCATAGAGCTCTGCGTGGTTGGTGGACTGGATAGTAGCTTCCCGAGTCGGGATGTTTGCTAGGTGTTATCGGTCGCAGAAGTTCTTCTAAGATTTCCTTTTTGGTCTTCGTACTTCTTTTTTAAATCTTTAAGTCTAAGTTTGTATTCTCTCCAGATAACTTCGTGGTCAGCTGCTTTAGGTAACTGCTAAAACTGTCACCATCGTCCTCCAGCGCCACGACCGTTAGATCATCAGTACTGTAATGAGGTAATAAGTAGCTATAGATGCCTTTTCTAGTTAGAATGACAGTTCTATTTAAACTTACGGTTGTCGGGATAAATGTTGCGTATGTGTTTGACCTTATGCCGGATACCCTGTTTCCCGACGATATCCATGGCTCCTGCAATAAGGCCACGTCGACGGCTCCTTCGGCTAATGTGAGAAGGAGCTCCGTTGAGGCGAACTTACTTTTATGAAGATTCAGCTAAAGAACCATCAACTGCATTGTTGGTTGCTGATTTCTCCACGGGGTCGACTTCCATGGTCGTTCCACCGTCGGCTGCTGCGTCCGTTAAGTTTAGAGCCAGGGTGGCGTCGGTCACAGCTTCTAGGCCGAGATCCTTTTCCACCTCCCATGACTCTAGCGTGTTTTTGTTTTCGTCTGCAGGGTGGCGATTCCTCAGACGTTGGTACACGCTACCTACGCCCCACGCCATTTTCCCAAATCGTGGATACAGAACGTCCTCTGCCTCCTTGCTGATTTGTATGATGTAATGCTGCCCGCCACTGCTCTGAGGCAGTGGCTCGGCAACATGTAACACCTTCCAATAAGCCGTTGGCACGTCGGGGTTCTGTGTCCTGAGCAGTCTCAACGCCATATCTGGGAGGAAGACTCTGGGGATGAGTACCTTTGATTTTGGTACCGACGGAATCAAAGGTCTCTCGACTACCTCCAGCTTGGCCCCGTCCCACAGGTCCTGGAGTGCTACAGCAGCTCCCCTCACCCAGTTTGGCGTTGGTTCGTCGTTGCATTTAACGATATTGACCCCATTCAACCACTCCGCCCTATAAAATGTGGGCATCGGGGAGTCTGGTAGAGCCTCCATTCTCTCAAATAAGACCTCATCTGCACCGTCTACCAATGCTCAATCGTCATCTGGCCTTGCGGGTTGCTCCGGTCGATGAGTGCTACGATCAAGTGTCTTTTAGCCACGTCGCTCGCCTTTGCGGTGTTTGCTTTGGAATGCCTCACATTCGTCTTCTGCATTTGCAGTTTACCTGTGGGGGTCCGGTCTTTTCACTCTCGGTGGAACGCTGCCGCTTTTTGGCGGCAGGCTCCTCCATTGGCGAAGTGGCCATCCTTAGTTGCGTGCTGGGGTCTTGATGCACAATGCTCCCGACTCTCCTTGATTCTGCTTTCTGCCCAGGCAAGGGACTTCTTCTCTTTGGAAGTGAGATCCTCCTTGCCCGTCAGTCTGCCTTGGATTCTCAACGCAGCATCGCACAGTGCCTTCGCCTTCAGTCCATCCTTTGACTTCATCTTGGGCCCTTCCTTGCGTGAGGAGGACTTGGTGCCCGAGGACTTGTCCGGAGACTGAAGGAGGCGTTCTGCGATATTGAAGGACACTTTGCTATCTAGGTCCGAGTCTGCATCGATTACCGCACCTGATCGCAAAAATGACTTGTTGTTTGTGACAGTAGCTGTGAAATCACTAAGACCTGCTCCCGACTTAGTGAAGTTGTGACCACTGGTGACACAAAGCGAGGATTGCTCTCCGCAGTGCCCGCCGGTGGTAGTAGCCACGCATCCCACCGACGTTTGGGCTGACATCCCAGCTCGTGTTGCATCCTTCTTCTGGTCCATCATGCAAGGTTGGTGGTTTTTTTCTGGGACACCACCCCATAGCGTTTTTAGCCTACCGCCAAGCACCTCTGAACCATGGCTGTGATCTGAGTACCCCTGGCATGCCGAAGCCGTCGAGGTCTACTGTATCACAGCCTCTGCACTGCCTGAGCTGTAGGCGCGCAAATGACACATGGTATTACCCGATTACACCGAGGCAAATACAGTGTCCATTGCCCGACCAGCACCCTCGTGGAGGGTTCAGTTCGAGGGTTTTTGCTAGCCTACAAACACAATAACAACAACATAAAAAACTACACAACAACAACAAAAATACAAACGACTGTCAGATGGATGAGGCTTTGATGTTACCACCTCGCGCGCCCTCCGTACCTGTGGTCCAATACATGATAATTATTTGGGCTACCCTCTGCTGGAACAGTTGCAGCTGCAATAATCCATGGCACAAGCCACGTGACCTCCCTCTAAATTAATTTACAACTCCATGATTTCCTCTTCCCTCAATTTAATATACATGTTCTGACCCTTATATAAATTCCATTCCACAATTTAATTCTAGTTTTAAATAAATAAATAACAAAATTTGCAAATAAATATTGAAATTATAATAAAACTAAAAAATTACGAAATTATAAAAATTTAACTTTAAACACCAAAACTTTTGAACGCAAGCAGATTAAATACTGAAAATAAATATATTTAAACTCAAAGAGATTTCATGCGCGTATAAAATAACAAGTAAGAATGCTAGTTGTAGTTGACCCAACTACAAAACTCCCTGTACCCAGGTCAAAAATTTCCGATCGCAACTTCCAAAACTTAGAAATTACAAACTTACACGCACACATACACAAAGACGCTCACATACAAGCGACAGCGCAAGCGAGGCATTTTAAGTGGCTGTGCTGCTTCCCCCTCGTGCTGCAGTTCGGAATCTTGTTTGTTGAATAACTTCCTTGTTTATTATTCAATCGACTTGAATGAATCGAATGTAGGCAGTGTAGACAGATTAAGAGTGAATAAAGTATTGTACATACAAAATTCGAAATCTATATTTTGAAAATTGTTACTGTAAAACGGTTTTTATCTAATAGCGGAGCAATGGGGGGAGAGATTTTGGAAATTTCAGCCCCATGGTCGGAAAATTGGCTGAAAACTATGGAATTTGACATTTTTAATTTTCATGCGATTGGCTTCAAACTTATTTTCAAAGCTCCACACATTAAATAATTTGACACGTGTATCAGCGATATTAGAAATTTCAGCCCCATGGTCGGAAAATGAGCGGAAAACTATGGAATTCGACATTTTTAATTTTCATGCGATTGGCTTCAAACTCATTTTCAAGGTTCTACACAAACTCATAATAGGCGCGGTGCCCAAAGATTTTGGAAAATCTACCCAAGTTCGGAAAATTCGCGGAAAACTGTTGTATGCAACTTTTTTGATTGTCGTCCGATTGACTTCAAACTCATTTTCAAACATTTCTGTTTATCATTCAATTATTTTGAAACTAATTTTTAAAGCACCTCACATTAAATAATTCGACACATGTGCTACCGGTTTTGCAAAATGCACGCCCACGGTCCGAAAGGGGTGAAGTCTGGAATTCAGCTTCATAATAATTTCCAAATATAAATAATAAAAAAATAAAAAAACTCGGTACTTTGAGGGCAATACAACGGGCGGAAAATAGTTTGAAAACTTCAGTCTGGATTTGTAGTATTATTCGTTGAATTGGTTTTCAAATGCCAAATGATTTTAGAAAATCTACTCCACGTCGCCCCGGGCGGGAAGTCAAGGACAAATGAGTAGGATTAGTGTTTAGTTAGATCGGCTTCAAAGACATTTTCATAGCCCTACAACAAAAACATTAGTCACGTGGCTGAACTATACAGTTTCCTTCCCCAACATAATGCATTTTAATCTAAATATTTCGCCGGGCAACGCTGGCGTTTTACCAGCTAGTATACTAATAAATAACTAAATATTAAAAGGAACGTGCACTAGCAGCTTTATTGTTGCAGTTTGAAATGCCGGCTGCTTTTGAAGATGCGCATCAGAATTGGGCCTCACGCAGGCACATACATATGTTGCGCAAATGCGTGCGCCACCACAAATATGCACAATGGGCAAAAAATAAGTGAGTTTGCACTAATTTTAAAATGTACAACTGTACAGAATATAATATTGCCTTTTTGCAGGGTATTGGCTGCTGTATGGCCTGGCCGAAAGCTTGCACTGCCCGGTATGGGCTTAAGAAAGGTGGATCAGCTGCGAGGCTGCATATCACATATATCACTGCATCTGGATGGCGATGGAGACCTCCGATTTGGTCCGCCGTGTTCGGCTCCAGCGCACCTCTCTGCCACTTGCCGGTGAGTTCCTCGAACTGTGTTGTATTATTCGAACAGAAAAAATTCACTGACCCGGCTGCTGCGTTGTCTACGCCTTTTCGGTGCTCAATGCCGAAATCAAACTCCTGAAGTTGGAGAGACCATCGAGCCAAGCGACCATCCAAATTCTTAAGCGTCATGAGCCATTTAAGGCTGGCATGATCTGTGATCACGGTAAACGGACACTCCTTTTCCGTCACCGAATAGTTCTTCTGGTGACAATTCAATTTGGCTGAAAAGATCGAGATGGGCCTCTCATGCCGTTCATCGTCCCGTTGGAACAATACGGCTCCTACTCCGTAGTACGTCGCACTGTATATAGAAGTGCCGCTTAAAGTCAGCGTGGACCAAAACTGATGCCGAGGTAAGAGCAACTTTTAATTTCGCAATGGCATGTATTGCTTCCTCCGCCAATTTTAATTTGCCTTTCACCGACTCCTTGAGAGCGTCTGTGAGCGGGACAGCCAGTTCCGCAAAGTTTTTAATAAATTGCCTGCGTAGGATAGCAGAGACGCGATCAGGATAAATTTTCAAAGTTCCCCCTCCGACAATCAAGCCCAAGTACTTAATATTCCTATAGCAGAAGTGAGATTTCCCTAACCCAATGGTCAAATTTGCTTTTCGTATGTGCTCCGCAACCTGCCTTAGGATCTTTACGTGCGTGCTGAATCCTCAGTAATGATCAGCAAATCGTCCAGATAAACGTAGACGTTGGATCGCATCTCCATCGGAATAACTTTATCCACTAGCCTGCATAGGCGCTGAGCGGCGTTACAAAGACCAAACGGCATCATTCGGAATTGGTACAGTGGCCTCCCAGGCACAGTGCCTCCCAGGCTGTATAGCCCTAATTTTCTCCTCTAGCTCGATCTGCCAAAAGGCGAATTTAAGATCTACGCTAGAGATGTAGATCGTCTGAACGAGACGCGACAAAATCTCCTCGATGCTAGTTAGTGGATAAGCGTCCTAAATAGTCAATTTGTTGAGCTTGCTGGCATCGAGACAGAAACGATTTTTACCCGGCCGTCTCACAACAGTAGTACGGTTGCTACACGGGCTATCACTGCAATCGATGACCCCCAAAGCCAACATTTTGTCCACCTCTGCACACGCTACCTCCTGCATCGCTGGTGACAACGGATAGTGTCGGTCCTTTACACGCTCGGCATCGTCCACTAATTGGATTTTGAGCGTTTCCATAGACGTCTTTCCCAGACCTACAGTTTCGAATGTAAGGAGCTCGGTCTTCACGTGCTCCAATTCGGCTTTCTGCTCTGCTGACAATCGCCACTCTTCCTGCTCTATTTCTTGCTCAGGCCCATCCACATAGTGAGACACTTGTTCCAACATCACCTCTTCCATGAATGATCACCAAAAATCAATGCCCATGTAGATCTCTTGCTCGAGGAAAGGGCATAAGAAAAATGTAATGCTTCTAACCTCTCCCTTGTACTCTACCGTCAATTCCACTCGGCCAACAATTGCGCGATCTACCTGATTGGCTACCTTCACCATCGAAATATACTTTCGAGGAGCTACACCTAGCTTCTCCAGGAATTTGTGACAGCTATTTCCCAACATGCTATGTGGAGCGCCGGAGTCTGGCAGGCCTCTTGCAGATTCGCCCATGGATATGGCTGCCCATTATTTCTAAGCCGCTCCTCATATGACAAATTTCTTAACCTAGCATGCAATCTCTAACTAACTTATCTATATATAAAAGAGTTCATGCTGACTGATTGACTGACTGATTGGCAATCATCGCACAGCCCAAACTGTAAGAGCTAGGAAGCTGAAATTTTCACAGTAGGTACCATATATGATGAAAGTGCACACTAAGACGGGATTTTGGAAAATTCCACCCGCAAGCGTGGAAAATCACGGAAAACTGTTGTATAATACTTTTTTGTTCACCATCCAATCGGCTTCAAACTAATTTTCAAAGATCTACACAAAAATTAATTTGACACATATTTCACCGATTTTGGGAAATCCACCCCCCTGGGCGGAAAATAGGGGTCTCAAGGAAGTTTAATTTAGTCCGATCAAAATGGTTGGAAAGCTTTAGTCTGGATTTTTAGTATTATTCTTGGAATTGGTTTTCAAATGCCAAATGATTTTGGAAAATCTACTCCGCGTCGCCACGGGTGGGAAATGGAAGTCAAGGACAAATGAGTGGGATTATATGTTTTAGTTAGTTCGGCTTCAAAGATATTTTTATAGCCATACACAAAAAACATTAGTCACATGGCTCAACTATATAGTTTCCTACCCCCACGGGAGGGAAAACTGTGATACGTTAGTTCTGTGTATTTATTTTTATTTATTTATTTACGAAGGCAAAAACAGTGCTGCCGCGAATCAAAAAATATAATATAATACATAGATATAAGGAAAACATTTTAAAAGCTAACGCGAAATTACAATTGAAATCTAATAACGACACCAGCACATTGGGGGAAGTTTATTTGCCAGTCCGGCTAGCTATACCCCTATTCACAGCAAAGAATTGCCGGTGGCGTTATTAAAGCCTATATCAAGATAGTGAAGAGTTAGTTATGAAGAAAAAGCTTATAGAATTTAAGGATAATTTAAAACAAAACAAAAGAAAGACAGTAGGAATGAAATGAAATTTCCAACCCGGTGGGGGAAGTTTTAGTAGCCAGTCAAGCTGTGCCCCAGCTCACAGCTAGGTTGGTTAGAGATTACATTAAGGAAAAAAGGATCTAGGAGCGGGTAGGGATGTGAAAGAATAAAAGAGTTATAGAGTAGAAAATAGGAAATAAAGGGGGACATAGAATGGGCAATCTCCGACCCGATGGGGGAAGATTATTTGCCACACTGGCAAGCTGCGCCCCTGCTCACAGCTGGGATTGGCCAGAGATTACCCGTAGGAGATTCAAACGAGCAAGCTTAATGAAGGGAAGAGAGAGTTCCGAGGAGAAAACATGAAAAACAGAATTGTACTGTGTGCGTAGTACACGAAAAGGATTGTGTAAAGCGTAATCAGTAGAGCATGTAGGAAGAGATAAAGGAATAAAATTTCTAGTAGGTCTACAAGAGACAGATAAATTAAGACGACTTAAAAGAAAGGGAGAATCTATGTCGCCACTAATCAACTTATGTATAAAAACCACACCAAGACTTACTCTACGGTTAGCTAATGTCGGAAGATTTAAAAGTAAGAGTCTACTGGGATAAGATGGCAGACGAAGATTAAGATCCCAATTTAAACTACGTAGGGCAAATAATAGAAATTGCTTCTGGACTGACTCAATACGGATCTCACTATTTTTGTATTGAGGAGACCATATACATGAGCAGTATTCCAGAATAGGGCGTACGAGCGACACATAGAGCAGTTTTGTGGTGAAAGGATCATTAAATTCCTAAGACCAACGCTTGATGAATCCAAGTACACCCTTGGCAACATTAACAATTGAGGAAATATGCAATTTAAAGTTAAGCTTAGAATCAAAAGTGACACCTAAGTCCTTAAGAGAGGTAATACGTTTGAAGGGAAAGTTATCAATAGAATAGTTACCGAGATAGGGCGAGATAGTTTAAGTCACGTTGAAGTAGTCTAGTTTGGAGAGAATTATTAAATGATAGAATAATTTGTAAATCATCTGCATAAATGAGTATATGAGAGTGTAATAAAATAGATGGAAGATCATTAATAAAAAGTGTGCAGAATAAAGGACCAAGGTGACTTCCTTGGGGTACACCAGAAGTTACGAAAACAGGTTTAGAAATTGTAGATCTAAGTAGTACTTTTTGGGATCTATTTTTTAAATAAGAAGAAATCCAAGACAGATAAGAGATAGGAAAACCAATACAATTAAGTTTATAACGGTGGTTATATTATGGAATGCAACATTTATAATATATGAAAACTCTAGTAAATTGGTCGTAGTAGACCGACTCTTTATGAATCCATGTTGGGAAGAAGAAATTATAGATTTACAGAGATGCTGCAAAGTTTCTGTAATAATTTTCTCAAATAGTTTTGGGATAGCAGACAACTTTGCAATATCTCTATAATTAGAAATATCAGACTTACCACCTTTTTTATGTAGAGGTATGATAAATGAGTCTTTCCAAAGAGATGGAAAGACTCTAGTAGAAAGGGAAAGATTAAAAAGTTGAAGTAAGGGAAGAGTTACATTCCTTTAATACACAACTTGGAATATGATCAGGCCCAGGAGAGTAAGAATGTTTTACGGACTTAATATCAGATAGAAGTGATAATGGGGAAATAGTGGGAGCAAAAATATTATTAGAAGAAGAAATACTGTAGGGATAGGATGTGTTAGAAAGAGGAATAGATGAATAGGTGGATTGAAGAAATTTCAGCCCCATGGTCGGAAAATTGGCTGAAAACTATGGAATTTGACATTTTTAATTTTCATGCGATTGGCTTCAAACTTATTTTCAAAGCTCCACACATTAAATAATTTGACACGTGTATCAGCGATATTAGAAATTTCAGCCCCATGGTCGGAAAATGAGCGGAAAACTATGGAATTCGACATTTTTAATTTTCATGCGATTGGCTTCAAACTCATTTTCAAGGTTCTACACAAACTCATAATAGGCGCGGTGCCCAAAGATTTTGGAAAATCTACCCCCAAGTTCGGAAAATTCGCGGAAAACTGTTGTATGCAACTTTTTTGATTGTCGTCCGATTGACTTCAAACTCATTTTCAAACATTTCTGTTTATCATTCAATTATTTTGAAACTAATTTTTAAAGCACCTCACATTAAATAATTCGACACATGTGCTACCGGTTTTGCAAAATGCACGCCCACGGTCCGAAAGGGGTGAAGTCTGGAATTCAGCTTCATAATAATTTCCAAATATAAATAAAAAAAAAAATAAAAAAACTCGGTACTTTGAGGGCAATACAACGGGCGGAAAATAGTTTGAAAACTTCAGTCTGGATTTGTAGTATTATTCGTTGAATTGGTTTTCAAATGCCAAATGATTTTAGAAAATCTACTCCGCGTCGCCCCGGGCGGGAAGTCAAGGACAAATGAGTAGGATTAGTGTTTAGTTAGATCGGCTTCAAAGACATTTTCATAGCCCTACAACAAAAACATTAGTCACGTGGCTCAACTATACAGTTTCCTTCCCCAACATAATGCATTTTAATCTAAATATTTCGCCGGGCAACGCTGGCGTTTTACCAGCTAGTATACTAATAAATAACTAAATATTAAAAGGAACGTGCACTAGCAGCTTTATTGTTGCAGTTTGAAATGCCGGCTGCTTTTGAAGATGCGCATCAGAATTGGGCCTCACGCAGGCACATACATATGTTGCGCAAATGCGTGCGCCACCACAAATATGCACAATGGGCAAAAAATAAGTGAGTTTGCACTAATTTTAAAATGTACAACTGCACAGAATATAATATTGCCTTTTTGCAGGGTATTGGCTGCTGTATGGCCTGGCCGAAAGCTTGCACTGCCCGGTATGGGCTTAAGAAAGGTGGATCAGCTGCGAGGCTGCATATCACATATATCACTGCATCTGGATGGCGATGGAGACCTCCGATTTGGTCCGCCGTGTTCGGCTCCAGCGCACCTCTCTGCCACTTGCCGGTGAGTTCCTCGAACTGTGTTGTATTATTCGAACAGAAAAAATTCACTGACCCGGCTGCTGCGTTGTCTACGCCTTTTCGGTGCTCAATGCCGAAATCAAACTCCTGAAGTTGGAGAGACCATCGAGCCAAGCGACCATCCAAATTCTTAAGCGTCATGAGCCATTTAAGGCTGGCATGATCTGTGATCACCGTAAACGGGATAAGTTCAACATACGGGCGGAACTTCAGCATTTCCATGAGCGCTGCCAGACACTCCTTTTCCGTCACCGAATAGTTCTTCTGGTGACAATTCAATTTGGCTGAAAAGATCGAGATGGGCCTCTCATGCCGTTCATCGTCCCGTTGGAACAATACGGCTCCTACTCCGTAGTACGTCGCACTGTATATAGAAGTGCCGCTTAAAGTCAGCGTGGACCAAAACTGATGCCGAGGTAAGAGCAACTTTTAATTTCGCAATGGCATGTATTGCTTCCTCCGCCAATTTTAATTTGCCTTTCACCGACTCCTTGAGAGCGTCTGTGAGCGGGACAGCCAGTTCCGCAAAGTTTTTAATAAATTGCCTGCGTAGGATAGCAGAGACGCGATCAGGATAAATTTTCAAAGTTCCCCCTCCGACAATCAAGCCCAAGTACTTAATATTCCTATAGCAGAAGTGAGATTTCCCTAACCCAATGGTCAAATTTGCTTTTCGTATGTGCTCCGCAACCTGCCTTAGGATCTTTACGTGCGTGCTCCTCAGTAATGATCAGCAAATCGTCCAGATAAACGTAGACGTTGGATCGCATCTCCATCGGAATAACTTTATCCACTAGCCTGCATAGGCGCTGAGCGGCGTTACAAAGACCAAACGGCATCATTCGGAATTGGTACAGTGGCCTCCCAGGCACAGTGCCTCCCAGGCTGTATAGCCCTAATTTTCTCCTCTAGCTCGATCTGCCAAAAGGCGAATTTAAGATCTACGCTAGAGATGTAGATCGTCTGAACGAGACGCGACAAAATCTCCTCGATGCTAGTTAGTGGATAAGCGTCCTAAATAGTCAATTTGTTGAGCTTGCTGGCATCGAGAAAGAAACGATTTTTACCCGGCCGTCTCACAACAGTAGTACGGTTGCTACACGGGCTATCACTGCAATCGATGACCCCCAAAGCCAACATTTTGTCCACCTCTGCACACGCTACCTCCTGCATCGCTGGTGACAACGGATAGTGTCGGTCCTTTACACGCTCGGCATCGTCCACTAATTGGATTTTGAGCGTTTCCATAGACGTCTTTCCCAGACCTACAGTTTCGAATGTAAGGAGCTCGGTCTTCACGTGCTCCAATTCGGCTTTCTGCTCTGCTGACAATCGCCACTCTTCCTGCTCTATTTCTTGCTCAGGCCCATCCACATAGTGAGACACTTGTTCCAACCTCTTCCATGAATGATCACCAAAAATCAATGCCCATGTAGATCTCTTGCTCGAGGAAAGGGCATAAGAAAAATGTAATTCTTCTAACCTCTCCCTTGTACTCTACGGGCAATTCCACTCGGCCAACAATTGCGCGATCTTCCTGACTGGCTACCTTCACCATCGAAATATACTTTCGAGGAGCTACACCTAGCTTCTCCAGGAATTTGTGACAGCTATTTCCCAACATGCTATGTGGAGCGCCGGAGTCTGGCAGGCCTCTTGCAGATTCGCCCATTATGGATATGGCTGCCCATTATTTCTAAGCCGCTCCTCATATGACAAATTTCTTAACCTAGCATGCAATCTCTAACTAACTTATCTATATATAAAAGAGTTCATGCTGACTGATTGACTGACTGATTGGCAATCATCGCACAGCCCAAACTGTAAGAGCTAGGAAGCTGAAATTTTCACAGTAGGTACCATATATGATGAAAGTGCACACTAAGACGGGATTTTGGAAAATTCCACCCGCAAGCGTGGAAAATCACGGAAAACTGTTGTATAATACTTTTTTGTTCACCATTCAATCGGCTTCAAACTAATTTTCAAAGATCTACACAAAAATTAATTTGACACATATTTCACCGATTTTGGGAAATCCACCCCCCTGGGCGGAAAATAGGGGTCTCAAGGAAGTCTAATTTTAGTCCGATCACCTTCAAATTCATTTTCAAATAATTCGACACGTGTATCAGCGATTTGGGAAATTCAGCTCTATGGTCGGAATTGGTGGAAAACTCTGGCATTCGACATTTTTAATTTTCATGCGATTGGCTTCAAACTCAATTTCATTGTTCTATAGAAAAACTAAATAGGCGCGGTGGTCAAAGATTTTGGAAAATCTACCTCCAAAGTCGGAAAATTTGAAGAAAACTGTTATATGATCCTTTTTTGATTATCGTCCGATTGACTTCAAACTCATTTTCAAACTTTGCTGTTTATCATCCAATAATTTTGACACTAATTTTCAAAGCACCTCACATTAAATAATTCGACACATGTGCTACCAGTTTTGAAAAATGCGCAGCCACGGTCCGAAAGGGTTTGAAGTCTGGAATTCAGCTGCATAATAATTTGCAAATATAAATAAAAAAAAACCTCGGTACTTTGCGGGCAATACAACGGGCGGAAAATGGTTGGAAAGCTTTAGTCTGGATTTTTAGTATTATTCTTGGAATTGGTTTTCAAATGCCAAATGATTTTGGAAAATCTACTCCGCGTCGCCACGGGTGGGAAATGGAAGTCAAGGACAAATGAGTGGGATTATATGTTTTAGTTAGTTCGGCTTCAAAGACATTTTCATAGCCATACACAAAAAACATTAGTCACATGGCTCAACTATATAGTTTCCTACCCCCACGGGAGGGAAAACTGTGATACGTTAGCTCTGTGTATTTATTTTTATTTATTTATTTATGAAGGCAAAAACAGTGTTGCCGCGAATCAAAAAATATAATATAATACATAGATATAAGGAAAACATTTTAAAAGCTAACGCGAAATTACAATTGAAATCTAATAACGACACCAGCACATTGGGGGAAGTTTATTTGCCAGTCCGGCTAGCTATACCCCTATTCACAGCAAAGAATTGCCGGTGGCGTTATTAGAGCCTATATCAAGATAGTGAAGAGTTAGTTATGAAGAAAAAGCTTATAGAATTTAAGGATAATTTAAAACAAAACAAAAGAAAGACAGTAGGAATGAAATGAAATTTCCAACCCGGTGGGGCAAGTTTTAGTAGCCAGTCCGGCAAGCTGTGCCCCAGCTCACAGCTAGGTTGGTTAGAGATTACATTAAGGAAAAACGGATCTAGGAGCGGGTAGGGATGTGAAAGAATAAAAGAGTTATAGAGTAGAAAATAGGAAATAAAGGGGGACATAGAATGGGCAATCTCCGACCCGATGGGGGAAGATTATTTGCCACACTGGCAAGCTGCGCCCCTGCTCACAGCTTGTGGCTTACGCAGATTACCCGTAGGAGATTCATTAACGAGCAAGCTGCAATGAAGGGAAGAGAGAGTTCCTGAGGAGAAAAACATGAAAAACAGAATTGTACTGTGTGCGTAGTACACGAAAAGGATTGTGTAAAGCGTAATCAGTAGAGCATGTAGGAAGAGATAAAGGAATAAAATTTCTAGTAGGTCTACAAGAGACAGAGAAATTAAGACGACTTAAAAGAAAGGGAGAATCTATGTCGCCACTAATCAACTTATGTATAAAAACCACACCAAGACTGACTCGACAGGATAGCTAATGCCGGAAGATTTAAAAGTAAGAGTCTACTGGGACACGATGGCATGACGAAGATTGATGATCCCAATTTAAACTCACGTAGGGCACATAATAGAAACTGCTTCTGGACTGACTCAATACATGACCCCACTATTTTTGAATTGAGGAGACCACATAAATGAGCAGTACTGCCAGAATAGCGCGTATCGAGCGACACATAGAGCAGTTTTGTGGTGCAGAAGGATCATTAAATTCCTACAGACCAACGCTAGAGGAATCCAAGTACCCACGTGGCAACATTAACAATCAGAGGAAATATTCAATTGAAAGTTCAGCTTAGAATCAAAAGTGACACCTAAGTCCTTAAGAGAGGTACATACGCTTGAAGGGAAAGTTATCACTAGAATAGCTACCGAGAGAGGGCAGAGATAGCTTAAGTCATGCTGAAGGGCCCAGCTTGGAGAGACCACAATGAGGACAGCCAACGACTGCAGAAATGGAGGAGAGGATAAGAAATAGATGAAGATCATTAAGCAAAAGTGCAGAATAAAGGACCAAGAGATTACCCGTAGGAGATTCAAACGAGCAAGCTTAATGAAGGGAAGAGAGAGTTCCGAGGAGAAAACATGAAAAACAGAATTGTACTGTGTGCGTAGTACACGAAAAGGATTGTGTAAAGCGTAATCAGTAGAGCATGTAGGAAGAGATAAAGGAATAAAATTTCTAGTAGGTCTACAAGAGACAGAGAAATTAAGACGACTTAAAAGAAAGGGAGAATCTATGTCGCCACTAATCAACTTATGTATAAAAACCACACCAAGACTTACTCTACGGTTAGCTAATGTCGGAAGATTTAAAAGTAAGAGTCTACTGGGATAAGATGGCAGACGAAGATTAAGATCCCAATTTAAACTACGTAGGGCAAATAATAGAAATTGCTTCTGGACTGACTCAATACGGATCTCACTATTTTTGTATTGAGGAGACCATATACATGAGCAGTATTCCAGAATAGGGCGTACGAGCGACACATAGAGCAGTTTTGTGGTGAAAGGATCATTAAATTCCTAAGACCAACGCTTGATGAATCCAAGTACACCCTTGGCAACATTAACAATTGAGGAAATATGCAATTTAAAGTTAAGCTTAGAATCAAAAGTGACACCTAAGTCCTTAAGAGAGGTAATACGTTTGAAGGGAAAGTTATCAATAGAATAGTTACCGAGATAGGGCGAGATAGTTTAAGTCACGTTGAAGTAGTCTAGTTTGGAGAGAATTATTAAATGATAGAATAAGTTGTAAATCATCTGCATAAATGAGTATATGAGAGTGTAATAAAATAGATGGAAGATCATTAATAAAAAGTGTGCAGAATAAAGGACCAAGGTGACTTCTTTATAAATCCATGTTGGGATGAAGAAATTATAGATTTACAGAGATGCTGAAAAGTTTCTGTAATAATTTTCTCAAATAATTTTGGGATAGCAGACAACTTTGCAATACCTCTATAATTAGAAATATCAGACTTACCACCTTTTTTATGTAGAGGTATGATAAATGAGTCTTTCCAAAGAGATGGAAAGAC
Source organism: Hirtodrosophila confusa (assembly GCA_035043065.1). Classification (NCBI taxonomy): domain Eukaryota; kingdom Metazoa; phylum Arthropoda; class Insecta; order Diptera; family Drosophilidae; genus Hirtodrosophila; species Hirtodrosophila confusa. Next base: position 197,748 of record JAWNNI010000053.1, read on the forward strand.
TCTAGTAGAAAGGGAAAGATTAAAAAGTTGAAGTAAGGGAAGAGTTAAAGAAGAGCTACATTCCTTTAATACACAACTTGGAATATGATCAGGCCCAGGAGAGTAAGAATGTTTTACGGACTTAATAGCAGATAGAAGGGATAATGGGGAAATAGTGGGAGCAAAAATATTATTAGAAGAAGAAATACTGTAGGGATAGGATGTGTTAGAAAGAGGAATAGATGAATAGGTGGATTGGAAAAATTTGGCAAATAAATTCACAGCAGTTGAGTCACTGCATGCTCTTTCAGTGCAAAAAAGAAAGAAAAAGGAAGACGTGAAGATTTACGTTTAGAGTTAACAAAATAATAGAAAAGTTTAGGATTGTATGCAAATTGACTTTTGCATCGGGCGATATATTCCATGTAACATTGTGAGTTAAGAAGAGAGAAGTTAGATTTAGCAATAGAATATTTAGATAAGTCGAGACTAGAACCAGACATCTTAAACTTTTTAAAATATTTAGATTTAATATTTTTTAAGTTGAAGAGTCTGGGTGTAAACCAAGGGGGCTTAACACAACTAGATTTGCGAGAAGAGTTAGGAATACTTATATCTAATAGAGAGTTAAGTCTTACATAGAATGAGTTAAGAGCGCAATCAATGTCAACTGTGTTATCAAGCGAGGTCCAATCAGTTCCAGAGATCAGTTGATTAAGCAAGATAAAATTACCTTTACGAAAGCAACGATATGGCTCAGAGGAAATGGAAGGTGAGCTAAAAGGCTTAGAAAAATAAAGAGAAATTTCTAATGTAGGATGATATAAATCTTCAGGCGCAGATAAGGGAGTTGACCTGGAGATGGAAGCATTTAGATAGTCGTTAGTAAAAACAAGATCTAATATTCTATTTAAGTTATTAGTTATAGAGTTAATTTGGTAAAGAGGAAAGTCTAGTAGACAGTCTAAGAAGTCGTGCTGAGAGGAGGGAGTAAGATAATTTGCGTAGTTGACAAAAGACCATTCTATGGCAGGCAAGTTGAAATCACCCAGCACAACAATTGAGTCAATGTCACGCGCTTGGAAAAATACTTCGTTAATACAGCCTATATGTTGCATATAAACTTGTAAATCAGAAGCAGGAGGAATATATGAGCAGGTAATATAGAGAACAGATGATGAAAAAGTAACTATTACAGCAACTATTTCAACATCCGCAGAACAATTTAGGGATAATAATTCCGACTGAAATGTGGTATTGACGGCAATTAGAACGCCACCACATCGTCTAGTCGGTCGGTCATGCCTAAAAGATAAAGAGATTTAACACTTTATAAGACCGAAATGATAGTTAGGATTGTAGATATTTGAATTTAAATGTGGAGCGCAAAAAAACACAGCTGGTCGCAGGTCGATATATCGATCTGTTGATTCTTACGGTTTACGAAAGTAGTCAAATTCAACATAATGCATTTTAATCTAAATATTTCGCCGGGCAACGCTGGCGTTTTACCAGCTAGTTACCTATATCCTCTTCTACCTTTTCTGTGCAGGCCCCATCTGCGGGCGTGATTCGCCTGCCTGAATCGCACTCCTTCTCGCGTTTCCCGAGCAATTTGGCCAACTTGGAGCATACGTATCTGGTTTTCCACACCTATAGCCGAAGATGCGCCTCTCTACTGCCATACAATCCCTGAAGCCATGATCTGTTTGTCCGCAGTTCCAGCAAATCAGGTTCTGATGCGGACGGCGTACCATTTGCGCCTCTTCGACGACTTCAGTCAGTTGCTCCTGCGCGATCTCGCTCACACCTGCTCCTCGCCCATAATTGCTGACTTTTGGGGCTCCTCGCCACGACGATCGAGTCTTGCGCTTGATATTCACCTCGATTTCCACGCATTCGTCTCGCAGCTGGTCCAAGGAGTACACCCGTAAGCCATATTTCATCTACGAGTGCCTTCTTGATGATCTTGATCATGTCGCTCTCAAATGGTGGCATCACCAATCGCGAAGCGAGTTTGCGCATAGTGTGGAAAAATTCTTCCAAGCTCTCGTTTGGGCATTCCTGCATTCATTCTGCAGGAACTCGATGCGGAACACGAAGTCCTCCACTGTCATTTTCGTAGCGTCTCCATCGAACGGCTTGGCCACATCGTGGCCTCTGTCTGGAGTTAGGCGTATATGGACTCGGCTCTTCATGTTGGTACTCGCCTACTCGCCTGTTCTCAACCCGCCAGTGACTATTCTGCCTAGGATTTCGCCAATTTCGCGCGTGCTGCTCAGTCTGGTTGAACAGCTTCCCAGATGAAAAGCCCCTTAAAAGGACGGATCACTTCCACCCGGTCGCGTCGGTCGCTTCGGTCGCGCTGGAAATCTCACGTTTCGGAATTGCTCCCTGCTGTACCTGCACCTGACCACCTTCATTTGTTGTTGGAGCAATCGACTGTGGTGGCGGTAGCCTAGCTTGCTGCAGCACCTCATTAAGAGAACGCATCATCTCCCTGAACCCCTGGCGTATCTCTTCCTGCACCACACGGCTTATCGAGACTGCGCAGCCCTATGGTCGCATGAGCCTGCGCAAGCAACGCAAGAAACGCTGGAGCGAGCTCTGTGGGCAATTTCAGCGGACTATCACCCCAATCAGACTGTGCCTGATCTCCACCTCTTGACTAAACCGATGTCCTACTCAAAGCACTACCGCCAATGTCTACCAGAAACGCGTTATTCTGAGTACGCGTCGCGTCTGGTAGTTTTGGCTGTTCCCTGTATGGGACATTTGACTTGATGTGGAAACAGAACTGAGGAAGGCTAACGAAGACTAGCTTCTGATATCTGTGGGTATGTATAGATTACTAAATAAATACTTATTCAAATAAATAAATTCAAATAAATAACCAAATAATTAAATAAATAAATACTTAAAGACTAAACAAATAAATAAACTCTCAAATGAATAAATAAATACCCAAATAAATATTAATAAATAAATAATTAATTAAATAAATCGGATTCGCACCTAACAATAAAAAATTAACTTCACAAACATCTATTTAAACACCAACAAAAAAATCTTTTCAGAAAATTACTACGATGTGGAGGACAGGTGACTGGCCGGAACCAGTAACCGGTCCAGTTTCTGCGCTCCACCTTAACAGTCGCTACTCGGATGCACTACAATTACTGACATACTAGTGTGACTTGTCGTCTATTCTAGTCATCACTTTAAGTGACGGCCGATAGGCAACAGTCTCACGATGCACCAGCTCGCTTTACTTGCGTTTTGGCATCAACCCACCGAAAACACGAAAAGCGGATTATTCTACAAAAACAACACGGTGAGAAACTACATTAAACGGATAAATAACAAACAACTTAATCTGGCTTATTCCAATTTCACATTTCATCACAGATTTTATCAATATCACAGTCCACCAGGAAAAATGTCCGTCGCTAACTACCAGTTCATTTATGAACGGCAGTGACTTACGTCCAACAGTGACATCAATTGTGAAAAAAATGTGATACTAGTAAGTCACCAATCTATAAAATTGTATTCTCTTCAAACTATTGCTTTTGTGTCTCATCCTAGCATTCATCGCTCCGCGCAATTAAAGGCCAGCTTTACGCTCCCCTGGCAAATAACCCCACCGGGTCACTGACTTCCCAGTCTGTTTCTATCACCTTTTTATTTTTATTTTTTACCTTTTTAAATAAATTATACCTGGTCTTCACTCTCCTCTCTGATTGCGGCTGGCCTAATCCATGGCACAAGCCACGCGACCTCCCTCTAAATTAACTTAAAACTCCATAATTTCCACTTCACCTAATATAATATACATTTTCTGACCCTTATATAAGTCCCATTCCATAATTTAATTTAATTCTAGTTTTAAATAAATAAATAACAAAATTTTGCAAATAAATAATGAAATTATAATAAAAATGAAAATTTACGAAATTATAAAAATTAAAAACTTGAAACAGCAAAACTTTTAAACGCAAGCAAATTAAACACAGAAAATAAATATAATTAAAATCAAAAAAATTTAATGCGCGTATAAAAAAACAAGTAAGAATGTTATAGTCGAGTATACCCGACTACGAAACTCCCTGTACCCAGGTCTAAAACATTCAATCACATCTACGTCCACTTGCACATACACACATACATACACAAAGACGCACGCACACAGGCGGCAAAAGCGACAGCGCAAGCGAGGCATTTTAATTGGTGGCTGTGCTTCTCCTTCCCCCTCTCGCTGCATTACTGAATCTTCTTTCGTGAATAGCTTCCGTGTTTATTATCCGATCAACTTGAAATTTGGACAGTAGATTAAGCGAGACTAAAGTATTGTACATGCCAAATCTTAAAGCTGTATCTTGAAAATTGTTACTGTAAAACGGTTTTAATCGATTTGCGGGGGAACGGGGGAGATATCTGAAATATGAAACAAACTTGATCTGCGTATGGTATACAGGAACCTACATTCCAAATTTGGTGTCTCTAGCTCTTGTAGTTGCTGAGATCGACGCGTTCATACGGACAGACGGACAGACGGACAGACGGACAGACAGACGGACATGGCCAAATCGAAATCTCTTTTGATACTGATCAAGAATATATATACTTTATAGGGTCGGAGATGTCTCCTTCTGTCTGATACATACATTTTACCCATTTTATGGGTACAGGGAGTAAAAATGTCATGGGAATAAATTATTTTATGCGAAAAGGGGGTTAGTTAACTGTTAATAAGGCGCCAATAATCAACCTGCACCTACCAAGAGCTCTTGTCATGGGTCAGGGAGGGGCAAAATAATATGGAGTAAATATTATATTATATTATACCCTTCAATGAGATATTTTACCCCCGACACCACATACGGGCTTATGATTTTCAACGATCAGCTGATCAGCAGCAAAAGTTAAACGTGTTGGTGTTGTCAATTACAGGGTCAACGAACTCTTAGATACAAAGGGTAAGTATTACAAAAAAAAACACAATTAAATAAATAAATAAATACACTAATATACTAATAAATAACTAAATATTAAAAGGAACGTGTACTAGCAGCTTTATTGTTGCAGTTTGCAATGCCGGCTGCTTTTGAAGGTGCGCAGCAGAAATGGCCCTGACGCAGGCACATACATATGTTTGTTGGCGTGTGTGTGTGTGTTGCGCAAATGCGTGCGCTACCACCGCAGGGTATTGTCTGCTGTATGGCCTGGCCGAAAGCTTGCACTGCCCGGTGTGGGCTTAAAAAAGGTGGATCAGTTGCGATGCTGCCAATACAAAACGGAACGGACTCACATATATCACTGCCATCCAGCTGGCGATGGAGAACTCCGATTTGGTCCGCCGTGTTCGGCTCCAGAGCACTTCTCTGCCACTTGCCGGTGAGTTCCTTGAACTGTGTTGTATTATTCGAACAGAAACAAGTAAGAATGCTATAGACGAGTATACCCGACTACGAAACTCCCTGTACCCAGGTCTAAAACATCCAATCAAATCTAAGACCACTTACCCATACACACACACATACACAAAGACGCACGCACACAGGCGGCAAAAGTGGCTGTGCTTCTTCTTCCCCCCTCTCGCTGCATTACTGAATCTACTTTCGTGAATAACTTCCGTGTTTATTATCCGATCGACTTGAAATTTGGACAGTAGATTAAGAGAGACTAAAGTACTGTACATGCCAAATCTTAAAGCTACATCTTGAAAATTGTTACTGTAAAACGGTTTTAATCGATTTGCGGGGGAACGGGGGAGATATCTGAAATATGAAACAAACTTGATCTGCGTATGCTATACAGGAACCTACATTCCAAATTTGGTGTCTCTAGCTATTATAGTTGCTGAGATCGACGCGTTCATCCGGACAGACAGACAGACGGACAGACGGACAGACAGACGGACATGGCCAAATCGAAATCTCTTTGATACTGATCAAGAATATATATACTTTATAGGGTCGGAGGTGTCTCCTTCTGCCTGTTACATACTTTTGCACAAATCCAATACCCCCTTTTTACCCATTTTATGGGTACAGGGAGTAAAAATTCATTCAAGGATAAAGACTATGTCACACACCGTTCACTATGCAGATCGAATATTTATACTCACATTGTAAGGAGGCTTTTAAGCAACCCTCCTTACAGAAATAGAATAGCGCAGGAAGCACAAGCGCATGGAGCGCGAGCAAATGAATTAAATGTATTAGTTATTAGGGTTGTAGCGCAAGGAGCGCCAGCGCCTAGTGCGCTGTAGTTATAAGACATTAGTAATAACAAGTAAGAATGCTATAGTCGAGTATACCCGACTACGAAACTCCCTGTACCCAGGTCTAAAACATTCAATCACATCTAAGTCCACTTACCCATACACACACACATACACAAAGACGCACGCACACAGGCGGCAAAAGTGGCTGTGCTTCTTCTTCCCCCTCTCGCTGCATTACTGAATCTTCTTTCGTGAATAACTTCCGTGTTTATTATCCGATCGACTTGAAATTGGACAGTAGATTAAGAGAGACTAAAGTATTGTACATGCCAAATCTTAAAGCTATATCTTGAAAATTGTTACTGTAAAACGGTTTTAATCGATTTGCGGGGGAACGGGGGAGATATCTGAAATATGAAACAAACTTGATCTGCGTATGCTATACAGGAACCTACATTCCAAATTTGGTGTCTCTAGCTATTATAGTTGCTGAGATCGACGCGTTCATCCGGACAGACAGACAGACGGACAGACAGACGGACATGGCCAAATCGAAATCTCTTTTGATACTGATCAAGAATATATATACTTTATAGGGTCGGAGATGTCTCCTTCTGCCTGTTACATACTTTTGCACAAATCCAATACCCCCTTTTTACCCATTTTATGGGTACAGGGAGTAAAAATTAATATCTAAGCCGTTATGATTCGGGTTCGGATGTTATATGGCAAATGAAAGAATATATGTTCAATATTTTTACATATAAACTTATATGGCACGTTTCTACCATAGAAATCTTTGATTTGCTATATCGTGTGAGTAAGTCCGCATTTAGACGATGATTTAAACTCGCGAGTTTAACTAAAGAGCGTTTTGCTTGTAGGGAAGAGGGGCAGTGGAGGAAGCGAGTCGTACAAAAACTCACGACCAGATTTTTTGCGCATTTTGGCCCTGTCTTTCAGAATTTTCCTCATTTTGCGCATAAATCGAAATTGATTATCGATGATGCGGCTCGCAGCTAAGCTGATATAACGGCGCTTTTCATAAAAAACATAATGTGCTTGAAACAATTAGTTGAATTATTGCTCACGCAATATGAGCAGCATGAAAAATTATATAATGTTCGCGATATGGACTACAAAAATAGGGTCAAGCGATCCAAGTCGCTTTTCAAAATATATGAGTGTTGGAAAGCGGTAGAGCCAAATATCATTGTGGAGCATATAAAGTCATAAATACACATATCAGACAATCGAGTTTGGAAACCAGTGCTTTTATAGGTTTCCCCTGTGGCAAGATATCGTAGGGTCACGGCAAGCTTTTCATCCCACGCTATTGACGCCATGGCTTAATCCATTCCATCCTTCTGCGTTTGTTCGGCAATTCTGAAACTGTTTTCCAGCAGTCCAGCAAGCCCAAAACAGCATGCACGTCGGTCTCGTCATCAAAATCAGTGGCTTCTATTGGCAGGCTTGTGACATCCGCAATATTTTTTATTATATCACTTTTATCTCCCATTTTTAAATAAAACAATTAAGAATGCTATTGTGGTATGCACATATCGAGAGGTCATTGTGCTCAGCACTATGTCCAGTATATACTTATATACATACATACATATATACATATTCAAGTGCACCGAAATATGATCGGTCACAAGTGTCTCGACTACAAACAAGCCGCGTCAGCATGTGTCCCATGCAATGACCGCTTGCATATGTGCACAGCACGCTCTGTCCCCACAGCGACGCCTTCTCCGCTTACATATAAGTTACATATATTCGTTTTATATGTTATATATAAAACGACTTATATACAAAAGGCAGCGCTGCCACTGAGGACCGCGCAACCTTAGGCTTAACTATACTTAATACCAAATTGTAACGAACAGAAGAATAAAAGTATCTGGAGCGACAAGAACAGTCACTCCTAACTCAAAAACTAAAAACAATTCGAGTGTCTTTATTCCTAATCCCACATGGCGACCGTGACACTGGTCAAGATGGACTTAAAGAACGGACGGCAAAAACAGTAAAAACAACAACAACAGCAGAAACAGCAACAATGGCAGCAACAATGGCAGCAACAGCAGCAGAAACAATAACAACGGCAGCAGCAACAACAACAACAACAACAACAATGGCAGCAACGGCAGTAACAACAACAACAAAAGCAGCAACGGCAGTAGCAGTAAACGCAGTGAGTAGAGAGTGATGAGTGCCAAGCGAAGCGGCGTGGTGAAATGACTAAAAGCCAGAAAGGCAGAACTGTTGAAGCTGTTAAACAGCATAAGTTGGAACAACTCGGTTAAACTACATGCCGAAGTAAGACATTTAATATCAACAAAAAAAAGTCAAAATCCAGCCGCGCACGAATCCACCTACCCTGTGATTATTAATATTTCAAAACAAAGAATAATTCAATCTCCACCCAATCCAAAGGAGATTCCGAGGCTGCAGAAGACCTGCCCCAAGGACTGCGAGGGACCGCTAAACTCACCTCATTGTGAGTACACCTGTGCAGCCATCACCGGTGCACCAACATTAGTCGAGTATACCCGACTACAAAACTCCCTGTACCCAGGTCAAAAATTTCCGATCGCATCTTCGTATACTTACACATGGACACACATATACACAAAGACGCACACACGTACACAAAGCCGCACACACACAGGCGGCAAAAGCGAGGCATTTTAAATGGTGGCTGTGCTTCTTCTTCCCCCCCTCGCTTGCACTGTATCTTCTTTCGTGAATAACTTCCGTGTTTATTATCCGATCAACTTGAAAGAGGCAGTAGATTAAAAGTGACTAATGTATTGTACATACCAAATGTTAAGGCTATATCTTGAAAATTGATACTGTAAAACGGTTTTTTATCGATTTGCGGGAGAACGGGGGAGATATGTATCTAAAATATAAAACAAACTGGATCTGCGTATGGTATACAAGAACCTACATTTCAAATTTGGAGTCTCTAGCTCTTGTAGTTGCTGAGATCGACGCGTTCATCCGGACAGACGGACAGACGGACAGACATGGCCAAATCGAAATCTCTTTTGATACTGATCAATAATATATATACTTCATAGGGTCGGAGATGTCTCCTTCTGCCTGTTACATACATTTGCACAGACTTAGTACCCCCTTTTTACCTATTTTATGGGTACAGGGAGTATAATCAACGCCAATGACTTATCGATGACAAACTTAAATCAGAGTTGCAAAGCAACATAAAATCAATTGCATTGCGTGATTTAAAACTCACCGTCTAAATGCAAGTGATTTTTTCAGTAGTTTTCTAGAAGAAGAAAAAAACTCGTGAGTTTAAATCATCGTCTTAGTGCGGACATCAACGACTTAATTTATAGACGACCCAAATGGAACGACGGTCGTGAGACGACAAATTTTCTTGTATCAGGGCCACTGAGACTTCGTATTCCGTCGGGTGGCCCTGATGTACACGCGCTCGCATTCTCGTGAGAGCGTTATTTGTATGGCATCAGAGCCACACAGCCTTCGCTCTCGGTCTGGTGGCTCGGATATGATGAGCGCTCGCGTTTTGTCTGTATGTATGTATGTGTGTACGAATGTACGCAATGCAGCGTGTGGCTCTGATGTGAAGCACGGCGTCGCCGCGATCGCATCCCACTCAAACGTTTACCATTGACTGCTTATATGAATACCCATTACATTTGAATATACGTACAATTATTTCAATTATTTTATTATACCATATTTTTTATATATATGTGGGACCGCATTGTACAAGATAAGGCACAACAAAGAATGATTTTCGCAAAATTAGATGAGGACGTCCTTCTTTATCAGCCAAGAGCAGAAATATTTTTGTTGTATTTTGGCGGCATATATTTGCAGCACCCAAGCGTACATCAATAAATGTTTTTTGTTTGCTCTTCCATTTCGTTTTCTGTCAACACAATATATTTGATATATTTTCAAAATATATTCATCCGCCTCTTATCAAAATGTTGGCAATCACTTGACAAAATACATTTTGAACTTTTTTTACAGTCATTATTTTTCTATTCGACCTATCGATTCACACAATTTAATTTCTTATAGTCTCCTTAAACTACAGCCAAAAAATGTCACATTTAAACATTGAGGATGATGGTCTTTCCACGGTCAAATATGCAATTTGTCATTTGCCCGATATAAATGAGCTGTTCGGCTTGTTTTGAGGAAAATTAAAAAAAAAAATTTTTTTTTTAATTAAAAATATGGCAAATAATGGCAGAACTGTAGAAAAAGCAAAGTTGCATATCAATTGGCATTTTGTTGCGATGTGTTTCTTAAAGTTTTTAATAATTGGAATGCGAAGATGGGAGAAATTTGCAATGAAACCAGAGAACTGCAACAAGCCACCGGCACTTAAGGTGCACTGGGTAAATGTAGGGTGATTTTGACACCCTGGTGTTTTTAACCACCGGACAACTGACTATAATCGCTCGGCTTAAAATAATGCATAAGTATTTGGGCACACAAGCAAGAAAAGTGAATAGGTAGTTTTTTGCAAATGTGCGTATGGCATACGTCGGTGCATCGGCGTCGAAAGAAGGATGGGTGAAAATAGAAGCACAAAAATTGAGACACAAAATGTATGGAGTGTCTTGGGTGTTAAGGTTTCTTCTGTGCAAGCCTTCGCTTGTGTTGCTTTTTCAGTACCTGCTACTGCCAATGCGTGCACAATACGAAAGTTTCGACAAACACGAAGAATTAACTTCATTTGTATCTCAAAACTGAAAACATAATACAAAATAATATATAACAATAATAATTTAACTTAGGAAATTATTATTTATTTATTAATTTAACAAACTTAAAATATATGTATATTAAAATTAATCAATTAATACTTAACATATACATAAACCAAAATATTTGTTATTGCTTCAGTGCATTGAGCATTGTAAAATAATACTTAAAATATCAACCAAATTATCTTTTTATGCTTCAGTGCATTAAACCATTAAGAAAACAACAAATAGAGTTGCCAGCCTATGGAAACGTTTTGCACCAAAAATTTTCAACGCGGAAGGTCCCATTCGCTTCGTATTTGTTCGGGTGGGACCTGCCGCTTCGGGTCGTGAGATTGAGCGCAGCGCTGCGGCAGATCCCACCAAGATCGCAGATGCTTAGGGACCGCCGAGTCGAGAGCAACAATGAATGTATGCGCTGTTCTATGTTTGCATGCGTGCATACATACATATATGTATGTGTGTATGTATATGCAAGAGAATTGTTTTCGTTTATTTGCTGTTACTGACACTGACACTGTCAATTTATGTTATTTTAAGGACTATCTATATTCTTAAACAATTCTACCCATAATACTAGGTACTAAAAAAAAATTTGATGTACAGAGTATTTTATGCAAGACTCAATGATCTTCGCATGCATGCCCGTCGTGGCTGGCCAAACCATCGAAATAGCAAATAAACGAAAACAATTCTCGTGCATATACATACATACATACATACCTATGGCGAAGTCTGATCGTTTTCCATTAGAGCGTAGCGCGTTTCGAACTTTCACAGGCAATGACTCAAAAGCAACTGCCATCCTCATTTTCAAACTGCCTGTACAATACCCTCGAACCACACTCGGCGACAGCGTCGCGACACATCGCCGTGTTTACAGACAGGCAACGCGCCGCTGTCGCCCCGCTCAAAACGATTCCTTGAAAAGCGACCAACCGAAGAGAAACGATCATAATGCAGACACAAAACATAAGATGATGAAATAATTCGACTGCATACGAATTATTAATATTCTAAGAAATTGATTTTCCTAATACACCGACGAGTACATGCGAATTATTAAAATTATATGAAATTAATATTAATGTATGTATGCACTCATGCAAACACAGAACAGCGCATACGTTCATTGTTGCTCTCGACTCTGCGGTCGCTAAGCATTTTCGAATTTGGTGGGATCTGATGCAGCGCTGCGCTCAATCTCACGACCCGAAGCGGCAGTCCCCACCCGAACAAATACGAAGCGTATGGGACCTGCCGCGTTCCCAAAAGCTGGCAACTCTATTTGTTTTTTTCTTAATGGTATAAATTAAGGGCAACCGGTTTCGATTACCTTTGTAAATATCTGAGCATGCCGCTCGGATATTATCCAAATCGTATTCGATATCATTGGAAATTACTTCAATTGCATTTAATGCGATTGAATATTATTCAAAGTTATTTGTAAATATGATTATAATAAAAACGAAATAGTTTAAAGAAACGTTTAGCTGTTTGGCTTGTTTTGATGAAAATTTTCACAAAAAGTGAAAAATATGGCATTTAATGGCAGAACTGTGAAAAGTCAAAGTTGCATATCAATAGTAGCATAGCATAGCATTGCATAGCATTTAGTTGCGATGTGTTCGTACGGTTTTGAACAATTGGAAGATGTCTGGGATGCGGAGATGGGAGAAATTTGCAATGAAATTGCGAGTGCGCACCTGTGAAGTGCACAAACTTCAATGCTCCTCAATGGCGGTGTACCTTGTCAAAACGTTGCCATTTCGAGGGTGCACCTTCAGGTAAACCTTCCCTTTTAACCTCATCCTTACTAAATACAGGAACATTAAGATATAAGCATTTTAATATTTGTTTTAAAAATTAATTTTGGCGCACATCTCGTCATTGTTTACCTTTGCACCAGTTAATCGATAAGCATCGTGAGTTTGATAATAAAATACTAAAAAAATGCCGGGGTACATGGGGGTCATATTAAAAATATGACGAATTTGTCATGTCAAAATCCTTATGGGCTTTTCTGCAGGAAAAATGTAACATTTTTAAAAATCCATAAAAATTACGAAAAATGTGGAAATATGATGTAGCGGAAAGAGGCTATTACCTTGGGTGCTAAAGGGAGAGTTACGATTACTCGTTACTTTAAAATACTTGATACAAGTAATGTATGCATGACTATCGTTCTTCTCTGATATCTTGTGTGCATTGTCCGTTTTCACCTAATACCAGTGTACGAACTTAATCATATGCGTAGAAAATATGTTCGTCAGTCTTGAATATCATAAATAGAAACATTGTATACATGTGAACTGCGAGCGTCGTGTATTTATTAAGGATTCTTATTTTGCAAAATGCAGATACACTTTAATCACATATACCTTTAAGCGATTTTTAATAAAAATTTATAATTTTGGAACCATAATCGTTTATCATAAACAAGTTTTAAACATGCGCGAGTTTAAAGTTGTTGTGCTTGGATCTGGTGGAGTTGGTAAATCGGCTCTAACTGTTCAATTTGTTTCGGGCTGTTTTATTGAAAAATATGATCCCACTATTGAGGACTTCTATCGAAAGGAAATAGAGGTTTGCTACATATTTATACATATATCCACATACATATGTACATGCATTGTAAGCAGATAACATATGCACATATGTATGTATGTACGTCCTTATATATTGTGTACATATATATTTAAGTGTGTGAATATATATATGTATATGTCTACACAAAAATTCCATGTACTATGTAAAAACTAATTCATATAAGTACACATATTTGCAAGTTTAAATGTACATATGTACATACATATGTATGTTTTAATCAAAAGCTATTCCTCAATATATGTACATACATATATACAGTGAGTGAAAAAAGTATTGGCACAAAAGAGTATTTTTTAAGTTTGTTTCGTTATAACTTTTATCTAATCAACTAACGGTAAATATAAAATTGCCAAATATTAAAGAAATATGTGTTAGTGTAAGCTGTTTTTCATAATTAGTTAAGGCGTAGCGTAATGATAATTGAATAAGACACGATTTTTATATACATACATATACATATGTACATACATACATATGCATGTATGTAAATGAAGTACGACCAGCGTGCCGAAGATACATACATACATACGTATGTATATATGTACCAATGAAGCAAGGTTTATTTTTACTTCCTGTACCCATAAAATGGGTAAAAGGGGGTACTAAATCTGTGCAAATGTATGTAACAGGCAAAAGGAGACATCCCCGACCCTTTAAAGTACATATATTCTTGATCAGTATCAAAAGAGATTTCGAATTGGCCATGGCCGTCTGTCTGTCCATCTGTCCGTCCGTCCGTCTGTCCGTATGAACGCGTTGATCTCAGCAACTAGAAGAGCTAGATACACCACATTTGGTATGTAGGTTCCTGTATACCCGTTTCCAGAAGTCGATTCCCTTATTTATATGATTTTTTGCGAACTCCAAGCGAAGTTTCTGGTTTTTCTCGCTTATCAGGGGCTTCCTTCAGGGTCCGTGTTATTGTGCGTGGGTGAACAACAATATTTGACCTTTCCGCTATGTCCTGGGCCAACTTAGTGGCATGCACTTTGGGATTTCGGTCCACTTCCTTACGTATGAAGGATACGTCTCTACGGTCAAGCTTCTTCGGACGACCAGTACGCGTCTTGCTCTTCACGGAACTTGACTTTCCGAAGTTATTTACTATGGTTTGCACCGTCGATTTACTTAAAAATAATTATTTTCCTATTTCGCCAAATGATTTGTTCTCATTTCTCTGTTTAATAACCAAATTTCGCACATCCGATGAAATTTCTTTGCGTGGAGCCATTTTGCCGATTTAAAATGCCAAAATACAATGAATGCAAATGCAATGCAAAGAAAAATTCTAAGTAAACACAATATGAAACTAACGGTACCTTACCGTTACGTTTCAGCAGAAAAATGTAGCAAAAGGAATGAGACTAACAAAACGTACGTACACTTTTGTCAGTGCCTTTTTTTCAGATATTTGGATGTATCTTTATATGTTAATATTGGAGAACTATAGTTTTTTGTTATTTGTTATAAAATAAGATTTAAAACAAACCTGCATCATTAATTTTCTTTCAAAAGCTCTTGAACTTGTTAATTTCAAGAAAATGGGTCGTACGTAGACTTTTGTCCGCCACTGTATATTCTTGATCAGTATCAAAAGAGATTTCGATTTGGCCATGTCCGTCCGTCTGTCCGGTTGAACGCGTCGATCTCCGCAACTATAAAAGCTAGAGACACCAAATTTGAAATGTAAATGTGAAATGAAAATACCATACGCAGATCAAATTTGTTTCCAATTTCAAATATTTCCCCCGTTCCCTCGCAATTCGATAAAAACGTTTAACAGCAACAATATTAAAGATATAGCTTTGGGATTTGGTCTGTATAATATTTCGTCACTCTCAATCTACTGTAAGAATTTCCAGTCGATCGGATAATAAACACGGAAGTTATTTCACGAAAGGAGAGTCAGTGCTGCAGCGCGGGGGGGAGGAAGCAGCACAGCCACCACTTAAAATGCCTCGCATGCGCTGTCGCTTTTGCCGCCTGTGTGTGTACGTCCTTATGTATGGGTGTGTGTATGTGTAAGCTTACAAAGATGCGATCGGAAAATTTTGACCTGGGTACAGGGAGTTTTGTAGTATCGAATATAGCATTCTTACTAGTTTTTTTTATTTTTATGGGAGCTACATAATGTGCTTCGATTTTTATCAAATTATAGGACACTATATGAAATACTAGCTGGTAAAACCCCATCGTTGCCTGGCGAAATATTTAGGTTAAAATGTCAATCGTAAGAAATACACAAAAGTAGCGCACAACAAATTCCCGCCCGCGGTTATGCGTTTTTAAATAGTTGAGCCCCATGCCTAATGACTTTTTGTATAGGGATATGAAAATGTCTTTGAAGCCGATTTAACTAAACAAATAATGGGGTGACGACGTATATCCGGGGACATATCTCCGCCGAACTAAAAAGGACATAACTCCGCGCGGAGATATGTCGTATTTAATTAGGCCGAGATATGTCGGCGAAGATATGATGCTATGCCCAAATAATTTCACTAATTTGTCTTTGACTTCCATTTGCTGCCCGTGGCGACGGGAAAATAGGGCCCAAACTCATTTGGCACTCTTTTAAATATTTGTTGGTGTAGTTTTGAAAATGTGTTTGAAGCCAATCCGACGATAATCAAAAAAGTTGCATACAAAGTTGAATTTTTCGCGAATTTCCCGACTTTGGGGGTAGATTTTCAAAAATCTTTGACCACCGTCCCTTTTATTATGTAGGACCTTGAAAATGAGTTTGAAGCCAAAATCTTAAATTATCGTATGCCAGAGTTTTCCATCGATTTTCCGATCGTGGTGGTGAATTTTCAAAAATCGTTGATGCACTTGACAAATTATTTAATGTGTACTGCATTAAAAATTAGTTTGAGGCCAATTGAACGATAATAAAAAAAGTTTCATACAACAGTTTTCCTCGAATTTTCCGACCATGGGGTTGAATTTTCCAATATCGGTGAGACGTGAAGAGCCATAAAAATGAATCCGAAGGTGATCGGACTAAAATTAGACTTTTGCCCATATAGCTTTGGCACCTCATTTCCGCCCATATGGGCGAAATATGGGTGAAATAAATTTTTTTGTAGTTCTTTGAAGATGAGTTTGAAACCGATTGGATAGTAAACAAAAAAGTTTCATACAACAGTTTTCCGAAAACTTCGGCGCTTGTGGGAGATTTTTTTTTGTATATCTTTTGCAGTTTCACGTAGTTTTGTAGCAGCTGGCGCATACAGAGATATTCATACCATTTTCAAATGCATTTTTGACCTACTTTCGAATATATTATAAGCCAAAATTTTCCAGAGTTCCAGTTATATAAGAAGCTACTGTAAAAATTGCAGACTTCTAGCTGCTACTGCTAGGGCTGCCCGTGAGTCACCAATCAGTCAGTCAGGTTAAAGTCTTATATATTATATTATATATATACATATGTAAATACCAGAGAGCTGCTTTGAGTATGATCGAGACGGCTAAATCTACCTCGCTTAATTTCGATTACAACTCAACACAGCGCTTTGCAACAATATGTTCAACATGTGCTCTGCTTACGAACCAATGTTGATTTCTTGCTTCGGGTATGATGATGCGAAAATTATTGTACCGAAGAACACAATAAATTACATTTCGAGTACGTTGTGAATGAATTAATTATGAGTGAAGCAAATCAGATCAAGTAAATGCTTTGTGCGATATGTATACCTACATACATATACATATGTACAAGTTGGGACGCCGGAGCCGGAGCTGCGTAAGGCGATGCAGTTACAAAAAAAAAGAATAATAAAATAAAATAATAACAACAAATCTATGTGAAATGAAGAAACATAAATAACTAGTTGGTAAAACGCCAGCGTTGCCCGGCGAAATATTTAGATTAAAATGCATTATGTTGAATTTGACTACTTTCGTCAACCGTAAAAAATACACAACACTAACGTATCACAGTTTTTCCTCCCGTGGGGGTAGGAAACTATATAGTTGACTGTTTTTTGTGTAGGGCTATGAAAAAAAAAACAAATAATCCCACTCATTTGTCCTGAACTTCCATTTCCCGCCCGTAGCGACGCGGAGTAAATTTTCCAAAATCATTTGGCATTTGAAAACCAATTCAACGAATAATACTAAAAATCCAGACTAAAGTTTTCCAACTATTTTCCGCCCGTTGTATTGCCCGCAAAGTACTGAGGTTTTTTTATTTATATTTTGAAATTATTATAAAGCTGAATTCCAACCTTTACCCCTTTCGTATTTTTCAAACCGATAGCACATGTTTCGAATTATTATTATTAAAGTGAGGTGCTTTGAAAATTAGTTTCAAAATAATTGGGGGTAGATTTTTCAAAATCTTTGACCACTTCGCCTATTATTTTTTCCCATAGAACCTTGAAAATGAGTTTTAAGCCAATTGCATGAAAATTAAAGATGTCGAATTCCAGAGTTTTCCACCAATTGTCCGACCATAGGGCTGAATTTACCAAAATCGCTGATACACGTGTCGAATTGTTTTACGTGAAGAGCTTTGAAAATGAATTTGAAGGTGATTGGATGGTAAACAAAAAGTTTCATACAACAGTTTTCCGCGATTTTCCACGCTTTTGGGTGGAATTTTCCAAAATCCCGTCTTAGTGTGCACTTTCATCATAGATCATACTGTGAAAATTTCAGCATCCTAGCTCTTACGGTTTGGGCTGTGCGATGATTGCCAATCAGTCAGTCAGCACGAACTCTTTTATATATATAGATTATAATTGATAAAAGTTGTACAAATAAAAAAAGTAATAAAATAATAATAATAAATTTATCTTCTTCGGTGGCAGCTCACAGCTGACCGAAAGTATGTGAGATGTTTTGCTTAATAATTTATAAATATATATCTATGTACATATATATGTATATATAAATTATCTGTATATATATATCTATGTACATATATATGTATATATAAATTATCTGTATATATATATATATATACATACATAAAATGTTAGTTGCAATAACTCTTTATTTATTATAATTAGCCAATGTAATTTATTAGATAATAACTAGTCTACAAATAATAATAAAAATTAGAAAATCAAAAGAGTATAAAAAAATAAATATTGTTTCCCATTATTAAAAGAAATGGATGAACTGGGGATCGAACTTGCAAAAAGCCGATTATCAAACAAGCACTCTATCAACACCGCCACCGCATCATGAATTATATCGCCGACAAAATCAACCTATGTGCATATAACAGAGCATGTGTTGTGCGCTTGGTCGCTTCCATTTCCATTTCTGAATTCAGATTTCATATTGCCATGCGCTGTTGCATTTTTTCATTGCTCACGCATACTAAGAAACAATCACATGCGTACTTGGACCCACACAAAGAAACGAAATAAGAGCGCAAGCGACATAAGCCGTGCTCACCGTTCTGTTGCTCACTGTTCCGTCGATCCAAGACTAATTGTTTATTCGGACCCGGGGTGTTAGTAGCTCGGCAACACACGACTGGGGTTGTGGTAGTTCGGTTTTTTTTGCCGAAGTACTCTGGGGTTCTGCGGTCAGCAAAGCATCTGGCCTCAGAAAAATGTGTGTTTGACGTATCTATGTATTCAGTAATTAATGTTATAACTGAATAAGGACGAGATGGCATTGAATCAACCAGCGATTTAGGGGTGGATGGATTGATATACGCTCATTCTTGCTCTATTCACAATGTAACGTTCTTGAAAACTTTGGCAGAGAGGATACCCCAGAGATTCTCAATGGGATTCAGATCCGGGCTTAATGCTGGCCAGTCCTATACAGGTTGTGTTCTGCATGTAATGAAGCTTTTAGTCACCCGTAAATCCGCTTACCTTGCCTTGGCTACTCAAATTGGGTTATGTTGACTCGGCCGTCAGCCAGGCGGAGCAAGAGCGCACCGTACGCTGCCTTAGAATAGTGGACGTTTATCTGCAGAGTCCGCTGGGTCATTTAAAGCCGGTACCCTGCAGTCAGCGGCGACGCATAAGATGAGTAACTATAGGAACCCGTTGCATTCAACACATACCCATTGATGGTGAATTGGGTTGAGTGACTCCTTATTAATGACGATCACTACCGGATTGATTGGGTCTTGTGTTGCCTCAACTTTCACCACCCTCCAGTCGCTGGACTCAATAACCAATAACCACGGAAAGCATTAGAAAACTATACTAATTTAAATACATTTTTAGATCTTGTTTAAAATCAATCTCAACCGGCGATTCTGGAACTTATAATTTTAAATTCGATAAAAATTTAAAATGAAATTATTTATCTTGAACTTCTCTGAAACGGACACATTTTTTTAAAACTAAATCTCTAGAGACATGCTGAAAACATGAATAAATTTAACATTTACATATTACTTACAGGTAGACAGTTCCCCATGTGTTTTGGAAATTTTGGACACTGCTGGAACTGAGCAATTTGCCTCCATGCGAGATCTTTACATAAAAAACGGACATGGGTTTATTGTGATGTACTCGCTGACAAACCATCAAACATTTCAGGTATGTTTGCGGGAATGTGATTTAAATAGTATGAATGTATATGAGTGTGCTTTGCAAGGTTCAAGCCGGGATTCCAGTTTTTCCTGTACCCATAAAATGGGGAAAAAGAGGTACTAAAAATGTGTAAATGTATACACACAGCCACAGTGTCAGTTAGGGCTCGTTGGTATTGTTGAGAAATTAAAAATTATTTTGATGTTACTATTGTTTGGGTTTGGTAAGTGATCCATTATCACTTATCACAAGTGGTGGTGACCACGCAGCCGACTAAAAGGGTTGCGATTCAGCCAAATAAGAAGTTCGCTAAAAACCGAGGTCACATCGGCCGTCTTCGCTCACACCTGGAATGTAAATGGAGTCTCTTTTGCAGACATGGCCCGAAGCTCTGATAAAGACCCAAAACACTCCGCAAAAAGTGAATACCCTGATAAATAGTGTTTCACCACTACAATACCCAAAACCCAGGCGTTTGGTCAAACTAGTACAAATGCGTCAATATACTCAGAAATTAAATCATTTATAACACAATCCATCTCGAGCGCATTTCATAGTCTCAATGACAGAAATGGGGCACATGAGATGCATTGGTAGCCTGCCTGTAATAATCAACAGGAACTTTTATAAATTCTTTGAGCAGCAATATAAGGTCCTTGAAATGCAGACCTAAATTCTGGCTACTCATCGCGGCTAACCGCAAATTATTATTTGGAACGCCAGGGGACTCCTCAACCTCCGCAACCTCGTTTTATCCAACAACATCGATATACATCAAGTGTGATCAAAGCCATTGGGCAGAAGGTCCATAGAGCTCGATTGCTTTTATATATTCATGCCGATATTTACTCCATTGATAAAGGAGCTGTAAAGGTAGCTGACATGGTGAGGGGAAATATAAGTAACTTTCCCCAAATTGCAAGTCGCCACTGACAAGTTTTAACTATCCTGTGCCAAAATATACACAGTTTGGTGAAATCTCACTGGGTGCGCAAATTCACATGGCACAAACACGACTTTACAGGCGTATTCACCAGCATGAGTAACCATAAATCGGTTTTGGCAGGGGATTGGAATGCTATCCATAATGGGGCTCCAGATTCATCAACGCACGTGGCAGAGAGCTCGCGTGCTGCCTACAATCACATCGGCCAACATCATTGCGACCGGTGCCCCCAGCAGAGAGGATTCGAGGCCCTCTTACATAGATTGTAGGTCTACGATTATTGCCAGACGGAACAGTTGGGACTTTGAGTTAGATAACCTAGCATTGATAATCAATTTGGACTGCGAAGAGTCACGGAGCTCACGTTACACTCCACTAGGGGAAATTTGCCAACACAGCTGTTTCAACAGAAAATCACAATGTTAAGTTATGTGCAATTTTAGGTGGTTTTCAAATGCCTATAACTTCGAAGAATATAGCTTTAGCTAAAATATTAATGATTGAATTTAATCTGTGACTGTTGTAGTATGTCCAGTGTAGCTTCTTTTAATTAAATTATATTAAAACCTCTCAAAAACACATTTTGTAAATATATCTCAACTTTGGATAGAGCTACAAGTTTTTGGCAGCAAAACGTCTTTTTGCACTTCTTAGATCCATAAAGTTCGATTTAAAAGCAGTTAATGCCAAGTTCAACTTATCGCAACATTTGGAGAAATTTAAGTTCTTAGCTGATAACCTTTTACTAATTCTGAGTTATTTGTATTGTGTAGACAACAAGATGGTCGATCTAATTAAAACAAAAGTTGGTTTATTGTTCTTAAAATGTGCGTATATGATTGATTATAATTATTTAAGGCAAAAAGATAATAAACATACACGCTTCAAGAAACACGTTTTCAGCAGTGTCAGGCATTCGTTTCTCATTGAAAGCAAATTTATGCTTAAATAACTTCTGTTCTAATTATCCGATTTTCATGAAAGTTTCAGTGTAGTTGGTAGACGTGATAATTTACACGTAGTTCGATAACCAATAATCCAACTCTTATATTGTAACTGTTTCATTAATAAATGTGTTAAGTGGGCGGTATCACGCCCACCTTTCTCAGCCCCACTTTATATTGATATTATAATCCCAAAGTAAATCTAGACCAAAAAATCTTATTTGGTTTCTCGAGTTATTAATTAATTCCAAAAAAGAATGGGAAAATTTTCCATGATGCACTCACACCTAGGCAGGCATAATAACATTGCTGCGTTACGAACTCGCTAAACAGGTCCATTCAGCTCAATCTGGACATAAACACAGATGAAGATATAGACCACGTAGTGGACCTGTACACGAATTAAGTGGTTCAATGCTCCGGTGAAGCCAACAATGATGCTAACGGCACAGATTTATATACTGTCTGTTGAGCACGACGTCCTCTCATCGAGGTCGCTGACCTTGCAACCAAAAGACAGTTTAGAAGGTGGAGTTTTGCAACGGTGTCTTTCTGGGCATACAGCAAGCTTTCGACATAGTTGGACATCTTTCTTGAAGGAAAACAAATCTTGGTGCAAGTCCAAGATTGCTAATCACGCTAGCGTACTTGCGCAACTTCTATATTTAAGACAAAATATGTGTCAAATGAATTTTTGCGTAGATATTTGAAAATGAGTTTGAAGCCGATTGGATGGTAAACAATAAAGTTTCATACAACAGTTTTACGGGATTTTCCACGCTTGTGGGTGAAACTTTCCAAAATCCCGTCTTAGTGCGCACTTTCATCATAGATGGAACCTGCTGTGTTTGGGCTGTGCGATGATTGCCAATCAGTCAGTCAGTCAGGGCGAATTCTTCTATATGTATAGACTTACTGCCGACATTCGGAATCGGAACGAAATTTTTGGTATCAACACAAGGAAGATTCTTCTTCCATCATACCGGTGATGTTTTAGTCCTCTACTCAATCAAGAGTGAAATAGAACTGCCTTTGGGATTCTGCAATTCCTGCATATATTTTCAAGTTGTGCGAGTAGATGATGTATAGGCATTTTAAGTAGCAAGCCCGTTAATGTTTGCTACACCTTGCGGCATAAACTTCTTCTAGCAGTTCTAATCCAAGCAGAGCCACTTCCGAAAGCTTTATTTCTCTTCGATGCAAGAGACTAATTACAAGCAGATTGTAACGCCTACATAGAGATATGGTACCAAAAATTGCGGTACTGCGGCCAAATCATATATACCGATATATGTTCCAAATCGTTCTAAATAAGCATTTTCCGCATATTACTGGTTGCGAATGGTATCAATCAATTTGACGTTGCACCGTGACGTCAATCTGAGCTATATAGAAGATCCGGTTTCATTTTTGTTTAGAAGATACAACGAAAGGGTGATTAGTCCTCAAAACTCAGGGGTTCTATATTAAATAAACTCAGCAAACGGGGAATTTTGGCTCTATACTCAAGTCATCATAGTCCCCGAACGTATACAAACTAATAATTAAATGATGACAGCCATGTTATGGTGGGATTTGCTAAAAAAAAAAAAGAACAAGTAAGAACGTTGCAGTCAGTTCCCTTCGGGAACATAGTATAATAAAATTGATCGTGGTGTATATACCGTAGCTGCAAAACACAAAGGCAAAAGTGTAATTTGGACAATATAATGTGACATTTTACAAGAGGACCAAACTGCCTTACATGGCTGGATTTATTGCAATTCATGCAGAAAAGTGCTCAAATTTGTTTTCAACCAAACTCCGAATTTGTCACGTCACAAGTGCCGTCTGTCTTTACGACAGCCAACGGAAGCAAAAAAATTTCTAACTTTGACAAAAAAACAGCTACAGAGAAGTGCAGTGAGTGAACGGGACTGGATTTCAAAACCTGGTGAAAATATTGTCAAAATTGGTGCTACATATGGATCGAAAGTTGATATTGAAGACCTACTGCCTGACGCAACGACATTGAGCCGAAATGCAGCAAAAAAAAAGTCGAAGAGAAGCGGACAATAATCTCCAGCGAAATAAAAGAAGCAGTGGATAATGGTGGGGTATCGGCAACCATTGATATGTGGACCGATCAGTACGTCAACAGAAATTTTTTTAGGTGTTAGGTTAGGTTAGGTTACCGTGGCTGAAGCAGAGCAAAGAAATAATTATAACCCTACTCCACACTTGGGCCAGGAATTGGCCCCTTGTGATACCACATGACTCTTTTTAAACGTTTTGTTCCCCCTTAAACCAATTTGAAGATTTTAGGAGTCTAAGGATATTGTATATCCCAGCCTTGGATACGTCCGATAGGGTATTAAGACTAGTGTCCCAGGAGTTGGAACCTTCTCCTGCTTAGTGCGTGGCAGTGGCAGAGCAGATGCTCTACGCTCTCTTCCTCTTCTTCTATACCACAGCTCCTGCAGAAATCGTGGTGTGGTACGCCCAGTCTGCTAGCGTGAGTTCCTATTAGGCAGTGGCCTATGAGAGCCCCTATAAGATGTGGGATCTCTTGTGTTTAATCAAAGCAGAGGTGCGCTTTGGGTCAAGGGTGGGCCAAGTGAGTTTGGAGACCGTGCATGTAGTGAGATATCTCCAGCGTTCAGCGGTTTGACACCTGGTGTACTCCTTACTATGCAGTCTGAAAGTGGACAGAGGCATACCGACGTTGCTCCTTTCAGCGAGGAGTATATCGTTGGTGCCTAGTCTGGCCAGTTCGTCTGCTATTTCGTTTCCTTCAATGTTACGGTGTCCGGGCACCCATACGAGGGTAATACTGAGCTGTTGGGCTATCTCGTTTAGAGACTGGCGACACTCAGTGAGTGAGGCTGCATTGTTGGTGCATGAGTCAAGCGCCTTCACGGCGGCTTGGCTGTCTGAGTAGATGTAAATATTCCCTGCACTGATGTTATGCATGCGCAGGCAGAGGGTGGCTTCCTGGATGGCCCTCATCTCTGCCTGATACACGCTACAGTGGTCGGGAAGACGGAAACTGGTTCTGATTCCTAAATCGGGGGAGTATATACCACCGCCCACACGTTCCTCCAACTTCGACCCATCAGTGAAGATTTTGATCGAACCTGGTCGTGTTGAAACGGCTTTTCCCAGTCTGATCGACTAGGTATGCAAACTCTATATAACTTGTCGAAAGTCAATTTTGGTAGGCAGTAGTCTGTTATGGGGGGATCCGAGGTATGGACTTGAGAACTACGGTGTGCCCCGTGTTGCCCGTCGTCCAGTTGTTGGATTCCCTGAGCCTAATGGCTGAGTTTCTAGCTAATTCACTGGACAGTAGGTCCAGCGGTATAAGGTGAAGCATGATGTTCAGGGCTTCGGTTGGTGTGGTGCGTAGGGCTCCACTAATGCAGATTTCTGCACTTCTTTGAACTTTATGGATTGCTTTGAGGTTGGATGGTAGCTCAAGTGCGGGCCACCACACTAGCACTCCATAAAGTAGGATGGGTCGAATGAATTTTCTTTCCAGTATAGTTTGCTGCCCAGAGCTACACCAAGATACTTCGCATGGATGTTTAGGGTAAGAATCGTGTTATTGATTCTAGGGAGGCTCAAAGCTGGGGGTTTATATTTCCTAGTGAAAAGAACGAGCTCTGTTTTGCTCGGATTCACTCCTAGTCCACAGGTTTTGGTCCATTTTACTAACGTATTGAGTGCTAATTGCATTTTATCACAGAGGGTTTGCGGAAATTTACCCTGGGTTAGGATGGCAACATCATCCGCGTAGGCTACCACCACGTGCCCCTCCTCTAGTGTACATAGCAGTTGGTTTATCACCAGTACACATAGAAGTGGAGATAGGACACCTACCTGAGGATTGCCTCTACTGACGCACCTGCTGATCGAGGACTCTCCTAAGCAAGAGCTCACTGTCCTGCTGGTGACCAAGAGTCCTATGAGCTCAACCAGGGGATCTTCAACCCCCAGATTCGTCAGTGCCGATGTGATGGCCACTAGAAGAACGTTGTTAAAAGCTCCTTCTATGTCTAAGCAGGTCACCAAGCTGTATTCTTTAACACTAAGCGATCTCTCAATTCGAGAGACTAGGGAGTGCAGAGCTATCTCGGTGGACATGCCTTTGGTATATGCGTGCTGCGTACGCATAGTAGGGAGGGGTTAATGAAGTTTCTAAGATGTACATCTAAAATCCTTTCGAGGGTTTTTAAGAGAAAGGAGGAAAGACTGATTGGTCTGAAGTCGTTCGGTTTAACGTGAGAAGGTTTTCCTGCCTTGGGTATGAAAACTACCTTCGTTTCACTCCATGCTAGCGGAATATGGTTCGTCGTAAGGCAGCCTGTGAAGATGTTACGAAGCCACGCTATGATATAGCTATGTTGAAGTTGAGCCGGGTATATGTTGTCTGGGCCCGGTGATTTAAAGGGCTTGAAGGTACTGATTGCGCACCTAATCTTGTGATCGGTTATTATTTTGTATGCTGGGTTTCGGGTGATCTGAGTCGCTAGTCGTGGTGCTTGAGAGCACCCCGGAATGTGGGTATCTAGCAGAAGCTCGAGGGTTTGCGAACTGGATTCTGTCCACGATCCATCGTCCCTTAGTAGAAGCCCTGAGGGGGTTGGTGAGGAGGCTAGAATCTTCCTCAGACGCGATGCGTCAGATGTAGATTCAATATTACTGCAAAAATTGGCCCACGAGGCACGCTTTGCATTTCTTAAAGCTTTTTTGTAGCTATTTAGCTCAGTCTTGTACGGCGCCAATGTAGTGTCAAACGTCGTACTTTTGGCATGTTAAAAGTTCTCCTACACTTAGTTTTAAGTGTCTCGAGATCTGGGGACCACCATGATGGCTTGAAAGATTCTTTGGGGGTTATTTTAGGGAAAGATTTGTCTAGGGCGTCTTTACAAACCTTTGATAGGGTATCGACTAGGAAGTCCACCTCTACGGCATTTTTCGGAGTTAGGGGCGGGCTTTGTGCCAAATTACTCCAAAGTATTCGCATGTATTTACCCCAGTTGGTTTTTTTTTTGGGGCTTTGTGTTTTCTTGAACGAGATTCGTCCATTTGAAGTTCAATGTAGCGGAGGCCTGAGAAGGAGTGTTCTGGATCTCCAGGACTTTACCCGCTGGGAAATACAGTCTGAGATAAGGGTAATATCCAAGACCTCACTTCTGTTGATAAAAGGTGGGGTCGTTACCTCTATTACATATATTTAAGTTGGTGCTAAGAAGAAAGTCAAAAATAAACTCACCCCGCTCGTTGGTGTTTGTACTTCCCCATTGTGTGCGATGAGCGTTCGCATCTCCTCCCATGATCAAATTCGTCTTCGTGCCCGCGCTTTGTGAGACCAGGTCACGGAAAGTGGTTGACGGAATTCATCCCTTGGTGTCGTGAGGGAAGGTGAAAAGAGGCCAGCCTATAAGATTTTGCCCCCAGTTCAAGGCTGGCTACCGTGATGTCTCCATCACTGAACTGGGGGAGTAGGAAAGCACGGTAACGTTTTTTGATTAATAAGCAGGTTCTTATTTTACCCTTACCGGTACTATGAAAAAGGGTGTATTCCTCAGGCCACAGACCCTGCCAGCAACGATCCATGGCTCTTGAACCATCACCACATCCACCACGCCAGGTCTTATAGTAGGCCCAGTGTACTACCGTAGTCCGAGCCCGAGGAGACGTAGCCGTCGATGCTGCCGTGTGCGGCAACATCGGTTTCCATCTCCTCGGCCTCGCTCGGTGGGCCCACCGACTCCGCTTCAACACAGCTGGCCAGGTCCGAGTGCGCCCCGTCGTCGGACTTGTAAACCTTGACGCCAACCTTGCCGAACGAGTAGCAAATGCTACCGCCCTTCCTTTCCAGATGCACCGAGCTCTCGTTATCAATCCGGAAGACGACCTGCATGGAAGCGCGGTTCGTCTTCTGGATTTTGAAAACTCTCCAGTTGGTGGCAGGCAAGTCTGGATTTCATAGCCTTACCATCTCCAGTATCTCAATCGGCTCCGAGGGTTCGCACGGTAGCCAAGCCCTTTCTATGGGTCTCGAGGAGATGTCCTTGGCATCCACTGCCGCAAGTCGCGCTCCGGGGTATACCTGCTCTAGCTGTTCTACCGCAGCCTTGTAAAGCTGCGGCGCCCTCTCGTCTCCGCAAGCGATCAACTTGACGGTTCCTTGAAACCATCCTGCATCTTCGCAGATCGGTGGTGGGCCTGGGGTTTCGCGTAACATCTTGAGGCAGACTGGCGCAAGAGCCACCTGCACCCAGCGTCACTGATATCGTGGAATGCGACCTTGGCAGTTTTTGTCGACGACCCCGATAAGGATCCTGTCCTTCGCAACCTCTGCGAAGGACCTCGACAACGGAGCGTAGGTTCGCACTCTCTTGGCCGTTGTGCTCGGCTCCTCCATGGAGCGATTCCGGTTGGTTGCGGTGTTCTGCGCGGTATCCTCCAGTTTAAAATTGGACAGGATGGCATTTGCCCACTCCAGATCCTGTTGGATCTTGGCAAAGTCCTCCTCTGACGCCTGATATCTGGTTATCGGAGCGGTTGCATTACGCGTCAAGATCCTCTTGGCCGTCCGCTTATCATTCGGACGGGCTTTTGACGGGTCCGGTCGAGTAAAGTCGGCCGCCCTTTTGCTCACCACCGTGTCTGTTCACGATTTGCTACCAGCTGACGCGCCAATAAGATAAGTGGCTATGCTAAAGCAGGTCGGGGCAGACCCAGTAGGAATTTGATCAGTAGCGCCGGCACAGCACTCTTCACCATCACCGTTTCCGCCTTCTTGCCAGCTGACACGCCAGAGGCCGAGGGCCTGCTGGTGGCTTTGGTTCCGGCAGAGGAAGACTGGCGTGCTCCAGTTGAAGTACCGGAAACTGCTGGCTTCTGCGTGCTCGTAAGGTTGGAGACTCTCTTTTTACCGGAGTTGATTGCTCCTTCCGGTTTTCTAAGAGTACCGGGCTCTTTTTTATTTAAAATATTCTTGCTTTTGTTCATCTTGCTATTGATTCCCACGAGTTGCGAAGAAGGGGAAAGGTCCACCCGGGCAGAGGTCCGCAGTACCCGGTTAAGGCAGAAATAAAACAGGTGTTTGCCAAGCACCTGAGCCCTCCGTTCACGACTGAGATATATTTGTTAAACCTGGGCCCCCAGCCAGTCTGACCATCAGCACGGGTCGGATGACACCTTGGTCCGCCCCAGGTGTGAGATGTTAGGGGTAGGAACGCATGTGGGGATGTGGTTGTGTGTGAGACTATAATTTTAGAAAGCGGTCAGACAAGCGCCTCGTCCCTACAGTGGTGACGCCCGCAGTACCCGCTGGTTGTCCGGGACTGCTTATTTGAATATTCGCAGCTAACCCCCAAACAGTAGGCCATTCGCTATCCGCAACCGGCGACCCGTCCGGTGGCCTCAGCTAGGCCGCCTTCAGAACCACCTCACCAGCTCTTAAAGGATACTTCGGATACTTTAGGTGTTACTCTATTATTTAAAACACTTTAAAATGAATGATATAATTTTTGGCTTGAAATCGATGTATTACGACAAATCAACTAGTGAAAATATTTTAAACAAAATTTAAACCATTTTTGCACAATTTGATGTCGAAAACATAGCCGACATTAAATTCGTGACAGATAGGGGAGCCAATATAAAAAAAGCATTAGACAAGAATATTAGACATATTAGACATATTAATATTAGAATATTGAAGCAGCCATTTATTTTCAAATGTATTGGAAAAACAAGTGAGAACGTTGCAGTCGGACGCACCCGACTGCAGAATACTATGTTCCTAGTCATATATAATTTGCTTATTTGTGGGTTCGGAAAGAGACGCGAAAAAACAGTAGTCTGTATGCTAAATTTGGTGACTACCTGTACAGGTGTGGGAGATGTAGATCTTTCTCATTTGCTGGGGAGGGGGTGGGGGTGGGTGTGGTGGGTTGATCTCGACACTTCATAAATTGAGGATATACACCAACATGTGTACCAAGTTTGGTTGCTCTAACTTAAAGATAATGGCAAAAAATTGCGTTCATACGGACAGACGGACATTTCGCAAACCCAATATACTATTTTTCCCTTCGGGAACATAGTATAAAAACAAAACAAAAAAGACCAGCGGTTTGTACCTGTTACACATAATTTTTAATAACTATTTCTAGCAAATCTGTCAATATCAACGGTAGTCTGCATGTAAAATTTTGACTACACCCTTAAAAATGTGGAAGTTATTGGTTATCGGGGTTGCGAAATGTCCGTCTGTCCGTCTGTCTGTATGAACGCAATTTTTTCCACACCCCTAATGCTAGAGCAACCCAACTTGGTATACATGTTGGTGTATACCCTATATTTATACAGTGTCAACGTCAAGATCGGCAGAGCTTTCCCAAAACCACGTTTTTGACAAGGGTACATCTACAGTTTCATAGCTAGAGTCACCAAATTTGACATACAGATTACTGTTGACGCCCTGGACAAATCAGAATCAAAAAATTGTTGTCACCCGCACTCCCTTTCCCGCAAGTGTGCCATTCTATATCTCCCACTCTGTATAGGTAGAGTCCCCAAATGTGGCACACAGACTACTGTTGACTCCCTTGACAGATTCCACAAAGACCATTTTGGTACTCCCCGCAAATGAACAAAATCTATCTACCAAACACCTGTTCAGTTAGATTCACCAAATTTGAAATACAGCCTACTGTTTTTTTACGTCTTTTCCACACCTCAAATAACCAAATTTTACGAGACTTGAAACCGATTGTTTTGGTGTCGGGTACGTCCGTCTGCAACGTACTTCTAATTTGGTGAATCTACCTGAACAGAGATACATTTTGTTCATTTTCGGGAGTTGGGTGGGAGGACCAAAATTGTTTTTGTCAAACCTGTCAAGGGACTCAACAGTAGTAGTAGCGTGCTAAATTTGGTGACTCTGCCTGTACAGGTGTGGCAGATAGATATAGACTTCGCTCGTTCGCGGTGGAGGGGTTGGCAAACATTTGTTGATGCAGATCTGTAGATGAGCTCAACATTAGCTTGTATGTAAAATTTAGTGACTCGTCTATACAGGTGTGGGAGATATAGATTTGGCTCATCTGCTTGGGAAGGGGTAAGGGGTTGCAAATATTTTTGATGCAGATTTTTCAAGGAGGTCAACATTAGTCTGTGTGTCAAATTTATTGACTACGAGCCCTAACCATTATTAATTGGCACGGTATGTTGTTTTATGATAGTTCAAACTTCAATGGCTTCTATTTTTGTCTATGTGATACGTAATCATACAAACTTGTGTTTTTTGGAAAGGTTATTTAATTACCTTTAATTTGATATCAAAACATGCACACATTTCATAAACAAAAGCTAAAAATGTATATTTATATTACCCACTTGATTAATACATGCGAAGGAAATTTGGGCCTCCATAACTCCAGAAGATTGCTAAAAATTAAAAAAAAAAAATATGGAAAAACGAATTGAAGCCGTTATTAAAAATAAAGTTGATGTTACTTAGTTTTAATTTCATCGATCTTGACACTTTATAAGCTGAGAATATAGACCAACATGTATACCAAGTTTGGTTGCTCTAGCCTCAAGGGTGCGGAAAAAATAGCGTTTATACGGACGGACGGACAGATGGACATTTCAACAGCCCAATATACTCTCTTTCAAAAAATTTTGTTTTCAACTGGTATAATAAACTAAATTGATGGAACATTAAGGGAAACAGAGAGGGACATACGTTTTTTGTCAACTTGTTTAATATATTTAGAAGAGTATATATATTTTTGCATCGATTGGACGAGTTTCTGTGTAGCTCCGTTTAATTCATCGAGTTGGATCTGTTTCTGCATTGGGATTTCAATCAATTGTGGATCAATTGGCAACACGGGCACTTTCCTAAGGTTGTCATGGTAGTGTGCTGACTGCATCAACAATTAAAGCCGTATTTTTTGCATTACAAATCCAGGTATATATACATATGTATGTGTGTAAGTAGAATATTACACGAAGAAGCCATAAAGGAACTAGAATACTGCGCAAAAAACAATAAAAGCAGCAATTTCGCGTTTTACCATCACGTCGAACACAAAAATCAACTGGCCATTCCGATGGATCAGTGGGATACACTTATCACCTGATCTGCACCGAAATCACCAGTGCAGCCTCAATGGTAGCTTAGTCAGCCACCCGCGCAAAGTAGCAGTGACTCTAGAACAGCAAGCGCAGTGTGGGAGTAACACAGTTTGAGAAGCTTTTATATTTCATATTCAAACTGCAAATGAAGCGCACGCCCCCTAACGCACAGCAAACAATTAAAAGGAAAAAGAGCGAATTCTCCCAAGAGACGACCCAAATGGAAGCCAAGATATCTGAAGGGAATATGCAACAGCTCATGATTGCAATGCAAAAGACGGTGAAATTAAGGTTGGATGCTAAACTGGTCCATTTAGCAACTAAAGACGACATCAAGGGAGTAAGCGATCAGCTAGGACAGGTAGCCGGGCAAATCGAGGCAATTAAGGCCGAAAATGCTATGCTAAAGCAGGAACTTGAGCAAATAAAAGCTGAGCAGAGAAATGACCGAAACGAAGTAAACAGAATGTTAAGCCAAGAAAAACGAAAAATTTTAATTTTCAGAGGTATGCCAAAATCAATAGATACGAAACAAGCAGTAATCGAGCTATGAAAATCTAAACTGGACTTACAACAGTCTCGAATTTTAGCAGCCAGGGTTATCTCGGAACGAGAGCATCGGTCTCATCGCGGAATTGGCAACAATTGAGGAAGCCAACAATATTAAAATATGGCAGAAAACTAACTGGTATATACGTCAAAAAAAAATGTAACCGAGCACAAGCAAAAAACAAAAGTCTGCTGCTGCAGCTGAAAAGATATCTTCGAGTTGTCAAGCAAGACGTAAAGGTTTTAGTCATAAACGACTCTGAAGATTGGAAATGAATGGCATCATTGGGACGATAATAATAAACTGATGTGCGGCAAAGGCGGAGATATATCACACACAGCGCTCTGTCAAGCAAACTGCCTTAAAAAAACTAGGAGGTCGCAGGCTTAACAATTTTAGAACAAGCAAAACTCAAACCCACAGGGTAGCAACGGCATAACAACACAATCCAGATCCAGGCACATAATCTAAAGATTCTGTCGTACAATATTTCGGGACTGGCAAGCAAACTGATACATAATAAATTCTTCACGTTAATCAATGATCATGATGTCTTCTTCCCATATGAAACATTTGTTGAAAAGAACACTGACAGCTTCGAGCCGTATTTCGAAAATGTCAATATCCGTAGAAGCGGTGGGATGCTTCTCGGCATTAAAAAAACGCTATGCCACGCAATTAAGTGTAGATTCGTAGCCATCTAAAACAACACCATCGTGGAGATCACTCTGTCAAACGAGAAACTTCATGTAATTCCAGCAAAAACTGCAACAACTGGGCAGCTGATTTCGAAAATTTATACAATATCTTGAAT
Organism: Hirtodrosophila confusa; assembly: GCA_035043065.1. Classification (NCBI taxonomy): domain Eukaryota; kingdom Metazoa; phylum Arthropoda; class Insecta; order Diptera; family Drosophilidae; genus Hirtodrosophila; species Hirtodrosophila confusa. The sequence goes on from JAWNNI010000053.1 coordinate 231,262, forward strand.
GAGCCATCTACCCAAAACATATTGCTAATAGAAGTCGATGGCACAGTTGGAGTCAATCAGATTGAAATAGCTGAGCCCTCAATGGTTGAGCAGATCGCCAACAAACAAAGAAAATCTGTAGGCGCTGTAACACTCAACAAAGAAAGAATCAAAGTTAGCGCTCGGCGAAGCCTTTCGTCTGACCGTCCTCAACGGCAAAACAAGAAGCGACCGTAATGGCTCTTTTACATTTTTAAGATGACAGGCGACCTCCTTCATCTTCTATTGTTTGGCTTAGGGCAAATGGCATCAATATGTCTCTGATCTACGCAATGGCACCGAAACTTTTTCAGACTACATGCCCCTAATAGTAGACATAATTCTAGAAAACGGTGCACGTACGTACAGATACCAGTGAGCTTGGCGGCGAAATTCATGCAAAAACGCAGAACTCAAAAATGGACGCAGCCATGGTATGACGCAGGATGTGAAAAGTAAGACATATCTCAATCTCCTCCCTAAAACAAATTAGAGCTACAAACTCGCAAATTGCAAAGGAATCCTACAGACGGCAAAATTCGCTCTAAAAAAGACTGTGCTAAGAAAAGCAATAGATAAAATGAACCGCAGTAGGTCCTTTTGGTCGCTGGTCAGGACGTTAAACAATTACAAAAGAAAAACCATCGCAGTCTCGTCAGATCTTGCGCAACATTTTTACAGTCTGCTATATGCGAACACAGCTTATTGCTATTAGTTATGCCTGGCCAAACGTAGGAGTGGAAGAATTGGATCGCGTCTTCACATTTCAAGACGTCAAAAAGCCAATTAAAGCGCCTGGCATAGATCGCGTGCCTGCCTGTCGAATGCCGCAACTGGGTCTGTCTGAGGGATTCGTTCAACACTATATACGAAACTGCTCACGTACCCCCACCAGCTTCCTATGCAACATTCTTTATCCCATTTACAAGAAAGGAAACCCAAAAGATGTGCGAAATTATAGAGGAATTTCCTTTCTGACAGCAACCATGAACTTTTGCGTCTGCAGTTCTTACTCGCCTCACAATAAAAATCATCGGCTTAGCGAAAATCAGATGGGCTTCAGAGCTGGAGACAGCATTTTTAGACTATCATCAGTTGCCAAGGATTACCTGCTCATGGGCTTTTGATACAATCAACAGAAGAATTTTGCTTCACAAACTCAGTAACAAGGGACTATTCTCGAAAATGGTAAACATACTCCGGAGTCTATACTGCAACAACGTCACAATGATTTGGGACGGTCACAGCCTTTCTGAAGGATTTGAGTCAAGCCAAGGTGTAAAACAAGGATGTCTGCTAAGCCATTTACTCTTCGCTCTCTTTGTTGACGACATCGCGGATGAGCTTACAGGAGGTGTGAAACTGGGATCCAATCATTTCAAAGTTCTGATGTATGCGGATGATATCGTCGTGTTAGAAGAGAGCCCGAAAATGCTGCAGCAAATGATAGATACGATCCAATGCTACTGTCAGATGTTGAGCCTGTACGTCAACAGTAAAATTTCAAAAGTGATGGTGATTCGAAACAGCAAAGGGCGACTTACTAACACTGAAAATTGGAACCTAGCCGTCACACCACTTGAAGTCGTAAAATACTATAAGTACTTAGGGGTCCCAGTACAAAATACAATTTATACCAAGCAACAGCGAAAACGATCACCGCATAGCACCAAGTTATTTTCACGACAGATTTGGGACCCATAAAATTTCGATCATATTTAAAGTACGAGTTGAAATGTTGAGTTCGGGCTAACGACCAAAATTATGAGAGCACTGCACACTGTGTAATCTGCTCGAACGCGAGGAAATTCGAGTGAGGCATCTTAGCAAATCGGCTCTGTCAAACGAAGAATTGATAAAGCAGCATATCTAACCACGCCATGCATTACAGGAAACATATATTGAACGGCTCGTTTTAAGCACACACATCCTATCCAGATCCTAGTACTTACATATATATAATATTACTTTTTATACGTTTAAAAAAAAAATGTTTGAAAAAGAGTATATGGGGTTTGCGAAACGTCCGTCTGTCCGCATCAACGAAAGCTAAAGTAACCAAACTTGGTTCACGTGTTTGTGTATACCCTCGATTTATAGTGTCAAGATTGACCGCCTACCTCCACACCCTCCCACGCATTTTGAGCTAGACTCGCCAAATTTGACATACAGACTAATGTTGACCTCCTGAAAAAATGTGCATCAAGAATTTTTTGCCACCCCCTTTCGCGCAAATCCGCAGAGCTTTCCCCAAAACAAGTTTTTCACAGGGGTATATCTCTTACAGTTTCACAGCTAGAGTCACCAAATTTGACATACACAATACCGAAGACGCCCTGAACAATTAGGCAAAAAAAATGTTGCCACACTAACCCTCCCCCGCAAATGGGCAAAATCTATATGTCACCAAATTTAGCACGCTCCTACTACTGTTACTCCTTTGTGACTCCTTTGACAGATTTGACATAAACAATTTCGGTCTTCCCACCCACTCCCCCGCAAATGAACAATATGTATCTCTCAAACAGCTGTTCAGGTAGATTCACCAAATTTGAAATACAAACTACTGTGTTTTTCTCACTTCCCCACCCCACAAATATTGTGTAGAGCTTTGAAAGTGGGCTTGAAGCCAATCGCATGAAAATTAAAAATATCAAATGCCAGAGTTTTCCAGTAATTTTTTCACCGTGGGAGTGAGTTATTTTACGTGAAGAGCTTTGGAAATTCGAAGGTGATCGGACTAAAAGAACTTTCGCTCATACAACTTTGACACCCCCACTTTCCGCCCATGAGCGTGGATTTTACAAAATCGGTGAAGTGTGTGTCAAATGAATTTTTGGGTAGATCTTTGAAAATGAGTTTAAAGCCGATTGGATGGAAAACAAAAATCTTTTATACAACAGTTTTCCGCGATTATCCACGCTTTTGGGTGGAATTTGTTAAAATCCCGCCTTAGTGCGCGCTTTCATCATAGATGGAAGCTACTGTGAAATTTCCAGCACTCTGACTTACGGTTTGGGGTGTGTGTTGATTATGAATCAGTCCGTCAGTCACGACGATTTCTTTTATGTATATAGATTATTGCCAACAATATACAATTTGATTTGAGAGGAAAGGCCTTATTATCTTTCACAGTTGACTGTAAAAGCTATTTTCTCGCGGTTGCCAGTATATTACTGACGCGAAAAATAAATGTAAATAAATTGAATTATGGTGTCAAACTTTGAGCCTAATCGGTGCAGAACTCTTCGAGTTTTAGATACACAGACCAACAAAACATTTGTATTCCCTGTAGCCCTAAAATGGGAAAAAGGGGGTATTGAATCTGTGTAAATGTATGTAACAGGGAGACATCTCCGACCCTATAAAATATATGTATTCGTGATCAGTATCAATAGCCGAGTCCGTATGTATGAACGCATCGATCTCAGCAACTATAAAAGCTAGAGACATCAAATTTGGAATGTACGTCAAGTTTATTTTGGACCTTAAATATTTCCCCTCATATCCCCGCAATTCGATAAAAACGTTTTACAGCATCAATTTTAACAAGGAAGAACGTTGCAGTCGGACGCGCCCGACTGTAGAATACTATGTTCCCAGTCCTATATAATTTGGTTATTTGTGTGTTCAGAAAGAGACGCGAAAAAACTGCACAGGTGTGAGAGATATAGATTTTGCTCCTTTGTGAGGGAGGGGGTGGGGGGTCCCAAAATTTTTGATGCAGATTTGTCCAGGGGGTCAACATTAGTATGTATGCCAAATTTGGTGACTACCTGTACAGGTGTTGGAGATATAGATTTTTCTTATTTGCGGGGGGGGGGTGGGAGGGTTAAAATTTTTTTGATGCAGATTTGTCCAGAAGGTTAACATTAGTCTGTGAGCCAATTTTGGTGACTCCACTTGTAAAGGTGTGGGAGATATAGATTTTTCTCCTTTGCGGAGGAGGGGGTGGGGAAGCCCAAAAATTTTTTGATGCAGATTTATCCAGGTGTTCAACATTAGTCTGTATGCCAAATTAGGTAACTCTATCTTTGAAACTGTAGGAGATATACACCTTGAAAAACGTGTTTTGGGGATATCATATGCCGATTTGTGGGGTTGGGGGTCAAAACTTTTTTGATGCAGATCTGTCGGGAATCTCAACATTAGTCTGTATGCCAAATTTGGTGACTATAGCTTTAAAAATGGGGAAGATACAGGCATTCCCCAAATTGTTGGGGAGGGGGTGGGGGTGGGTGTGGTGGGTTGATCTCGACACTTCATAAATTAAGGATATACACCAACATGTGTACCAAGTTTGGTTGCTCTAGCTCAAAGATAAAGGCAAAAAAATTGCGTTCATACGGACAGACGAACATTTCGCAAACCCAATATACTATTTTCCCTTCGGGAACATAGTATAAAAATTTAACTTTGGGATTGGTCATGTCTTATAATTGGGTCACTCTTAACCCACTATCCAAATTTCGGTTCATAATCAGAGAAATTGTTCAAAAAATAAGATTCAGTACTGCAGGGGGAAGCAACAGCGCAGCCTCCACCTGAAATGCCTCGTTTGCATTGCATCATGCTGTCGCTTGTGTTTGTGCGTATTTGTGTATGTGTGTGTATGCTTAAGTGTACGAAAATGTATTGGAAAATTTAGATCTGGGTACAGGGAGTCACAAGACTCCCATATACTCGTATGTATACTCCCGGGTATATTCGACTAGAGCATTCTTACTTGTTATATATATATAGATTGAATGTTATTTTAATTTTGTTTTGTATTTAGGATATTTCAAGTATGAAAAATGTGATTACTCGCGTTAAAGGAAGTCAACCAGCGCCAATATTGCTAGTAGCGAATAAATTTGATTTGGATTGCCAAAGAGAAGTATCTACTGCTGAAGGTAAGCTATTTGTTTTTTTACTCGCTGTACCCATTTTATAGGTAAAAGAGGTACCTAACCTGTGCAAATGTATGTAACAGGCAGAAGGGGGACATCTCTGACCCCATTCATGATGAGTATTAATAGCCGAGTAAATCTGTCCATCCGTACGTATGAACGATCTCGGAAACTATTAAACAGACACTTTAAATTTGGAATTTACTTTAAATTTGGAATTATACCCCACTTTCTTTTTTACTCCCTGTACCCATAAAATGGGTAAAAAGGGGGTACTAAATCTGTGTAAATGTATGTAACAGGCAGAAGGAGACATCTCCGACCCTATAAAGTATATATATTCTTGATCAGTATCAAAAGAGATTTCGATTTGACCATGTCCGTCTGTCTGTCCGTCTGTCCGTCCGTATGTATGAACGCAAGGATCTCAGCAACTATAAGAGCTAGAGACACCACATTTGGAATGTTGGTTCGTGTATAAAGTGAGCAGGTCAAGTTTATTTTAGATTTGACATATTCCCCCCCGTTCCCCCGCTATTCGATAAAAACCGATTTACTACTTTGATCACAACTTGGTTTTCAACTACTTTGGTCACTCTTAACCTACTGTATAAATTTCAAGTCGATCGGATAATACACACGGAAGTTATGCACGAAATAAGATTCAGTGCTACAGCGCGGGGGGGAAGATGCATCACAGCCACCACTTAAAATGCCTCGTCGGCGCTGTTGCTTGTGCTGTCGCTTGTAGTAAGTGTGCGTCTTTGTGTATGTGTAAGTGTACGACGATGCTATCAGAAATTTTTGACCTGGGCACAGGGACTTTTGTAGTCGGGTATACTCGACTATAGCATGCTTACTTGTTTAAAACTTTATTTGTCATATTCACAAATAATAATAAATAATAATATAGTGTTTCTGCTACTTGTAAAATGTGTAGCCATTGTGGAGATTACCAGTTTTAGGTCAAGGGACTCCATGCTATCAATGAGATGAGTTTCATTTAATATGTATATTACTATTAAAGTCTCCCGTCAAAATTATATCAGTATATGTCAAAGAAAGAGTCGAGATAAGATTCGTCAATTCTGAATAGTCAATATTGCGATTAGTTCGATATAAACAGCCAATTATTATTTTGTTTGTTGTTCTAATATTGTTAATCTGAATAAATATAGACTCTATTGCATTTTCCACAGAATTTGTTCACTTAACATTAGCGTTAAGTTTTTTGTTAATGTAAATTGCGACACCACCAGGATCAGAACGAAAGACATTATAACCATTACAATCAATTAACGAATCACATATACCAAACATAAACCATGTTTCAGTCACACAAATCACATCTACAACATTAGAGTTTATAAACATATATCGGAAGTCATCAATTTTCTTGGCTAAACTTTGAGCATTTATATGGCAAATATGTAAGCCTGTCTTCTGCTTTACAAGAACCCTTAACATGGCATAGCTATTCCTAGTTATAACAAACACCACATGCAGTGCAGCCTGGCAACTTAACAGTGGCGACAGTCTATCCATATATAGGTATTTCTCGTAATTTGGGGCGGGCCCGGCGTCAGATGCCCCCAGATTGTCATAGGGCTCGTACACATATTACGTAATCACTTGTTTGCCCCTATTTTGATACCATTCCCCCTATGTAATCAAGCATAATCATTTAGCTGACCCCTCCCCTTCCCCACCTATGATTACTTAATCATCCAAAATTAATTTCTTTAAACTCTTCTTACTTTTCCCGAATCTTGCAAGTATTCGTTCTCTGAATGCCTTTTGTAGGGCTCGTCAATGGGACCAGCTCAGTTCACTTTGAGAATCGGTCAATAAACACAAGCAGTGTCGTGTTTCTTTAGAGATTTGGTGAGAATTTTGGCTTGGCTTGTAACGATGACACATCGCAAAGCACTGTATATAGGCTTGTAAATCCCAATATTATTCCGGCCAGTAGTTTCGTGCCGCAGCACTCGGGATATGGTTTTGTAGGTCCCCAAGGGTGCGGCTATGACTACGTCGTAGCAATCGCATAAGCAATGTATCGAAAAGAAACGGCACACATTTAAATTAAGATTTCTCACAGTGTGAGCTTTCGAACCCGCCAGAAAATGAACCGTTAGTAAGTTTGATCGATTCTAAAGTCTTGCATTTTTTTCTTACTTTATTTGCTTTTAACATGACTCGAATCGAAGAGCAAGTACGCAAAAAACTGCGCAGTTACTGTACTAAAAAGACATTTCGTACAGAAAATTAGGTAAACGCTTTAAAGTTATTCTATTCTCTATTCTATTCCCACTTGCCGAAAATCGGCAGAAAAAGGTGTACATGATAAAAAATAGAACAATCGGTGTTAGCCTTAGTTGACAAACAATGTCCGTTCGAGATTTAGCAAAAAAAAAAAAAACGGGCACAAGCGTGTCAATGATATAAAGGGTGAATCAAAGAAATAATCTTAAGACGTGCAAAAAACAAAAAGCATCAAAAAAATGTCTGCGACAAGTTTAAGTTGGAAAGCAGAAGGCTACAAAGCTTTACGATCGGTTGTGCAATGATGCAATCGAATGCATTGTGATGGACGACGAAACGTTTGTAAAATTCGACTCAACAACTTTACCCGGTCCACAATTTTACACTAAGGAGAGAGGCAGTACTGTTGACGAGTCTGCATCGACAATTCAAATGGAAAATTTTGACCATGAGGTGCTGATTTGGCAGGCGATTTGCACCTGTGGCCTTACAAGTGCTTTTTTTTTTTTTTTTTTTTGTACAACGGGAACCATAAATGCCGATATTTATATGAAAGAGTGCTCAAAAAAAAACAGTCTATTCCATTTTATAAAAACAATGTGCCTTGTGTGTTTTGGCCGGATCTTGCATCCGTGCATTTCGCTCGAGCAACACAGGCACTCCTTAACGATAAAAACATTCACTTTGTGCGTAAAGAGGAAAACCCACCAAACTGTACGGAGCTACAACCCTTAGAGCGATATTGGGCTTTTGTGAAAATAAATTTAAGGAAGGAACAACAGGAATGACATGAAGAAAAACTAGTCGGAAAGTCACTCATTGTCCTTAGATTTTTGGTACGCAACGCCTCCAAGCAGCAACAGCTTCATTTTTTGGTCGTTGTGCGATGTGCCTATTTCCTGACTACGGTATAGTCCGCGAACTACTGAGATTTATTTTGAACTTTTGCTATTATTTTCTGTATCCAGGCGTAGTATGTTACTCCCTCTTGTTTCGATCCTTAACCCAGTATTCGGCCGCATTCAAGGGTTCATGGGTTGTCGCGATAGAGCATCTGAAATAACACTTAGTTTCCCCTTGCGGTAGAGCCATTTTAGACCCAACTGATCTGCGACGACGGCGAAGTGATATCCAGTATGATCTCAGCTTCCTACTCGCCCACACAATTGGCAGGCATACTTTTTTTCACAAGCCGAGCAGTTCTTCTCAGTCAGTTTAGTGTTATACTTGTGCACGAGATGACTTGTTCGTCCACCTGTTTGTTGATCTCTTTCATTTTGGGGTTCTTCGGGGAGTATCTTTGTTTGATTGGCCGGTCGCCGTGCATAACTATCTGGTGTTCATTGGGTGTTGTGCCAACAGGAGCCAGTTCCTCTTGGAGAAATTTGTCGATTTCTTTGTCCCTCATATACTCGCCTCTTCTTGTGCCAGATTCATTGCTTGCTCCTGTGATATTGCCTGTTCCTGTGTTTTGCTCGTTTCTTTGTTCTCTTTCATGGCAACTTCTACCGAGAGCGTTTCCACCAACCGCTCGCTTTGCCTGTGATGGGTCGAAACTTTTACTCGTGAGTCCGGTGTGCTCCAAGAATGGTGCTCCATGCCGGCGGGAAAATTTCTCCCTAAGACCTTTAATTACTGAATTTATATAGATGAGTCAAACAAGAATTTTTCTGAGGCCAGATGCCTTGCTGACCTTAGCGCCCCAGAGTGACTTCGGCAAAAAAGCCGAACTATTAGCGCCCCAGTCGTGCATCGCCAGCTCTTCAAAAAAACAGCCGAGCTACTAACGCCCCGGCTCCGAACAAATATTTAGTCTTGGATCGACACCAGAACAATGACCACGACTTACGTCGTTTGCGCTCTCATTTCGTTACTATGTGTGTGTCCAAGTACGCACATGCGCTTGCTTCTTAGTATGCGTGAGCAATGAAAAATTGCAACAGCGCATGTGAATGTGAATTCGATTCAGAAATTGAGAAAGCAGCGGCCAAGCGCCTAACACATGCCCCTGTTATAGGTACATAGCTTGATTTAGCCGGCGATAGCTTTCAAGATGTGGTGGCCGTGTGGTTAGAGTGCTTGTTTAATAAACGACTTTTTGCTGTTCGATCCCCAGTTTATTCATTTCTTTTAATAATGGGAAACAATATTTATTTTTGATTTTCTCATATTTCTTAAATGTTAATATTATTATCCAATAAATTACATAGGTTAATTATAATAAATTTATTGCATACTTTCGGTCAGCTGTGAGCCGCCCCCGAAGAAGATAAGTTGTTCAAGCAGCCCCAGTCTCCAAGCCTCCTCCGCATTGCGTCGAGGGTGCCTGTAGAAGAAACTTGGAAGTCGTCTCCATAGCAAAATAAATCGTCTTTTTACTACTAGTACACATAACATGGGTAAAAAGGGGGGTACTAAATCTGTGCAAATGTATGTAACAGGCAGAAAGAGAAGCCGAGCTACTTACGCCTGCTCCGAACAAATATTTAGTCTTGGACGACACCAGAACGATGAGCACGGCTTATGTCGCTTGCGCTCTTATTTCGTTTCTATGTGTGGGTTCAAGTACGCACATGCGCTTGCTCTAGTATGCGTGAGCAATGAAAAATGCAACAGCGCATGGCAATATGAAATCTGAATACAGAAATGGAAATGGAAGCGACCAAGCGCACAACACATGCCCTGTTATATGCACATAGGTTGATTTTGTCGGCGTTAGAATTCATGATGCTGTGGCGGTGTGGATAGAGTGCTTGTTTGAAAAGTGGCTTTTTGCAGGTTCAATCCCCAGTTGATCAATTTTTTTGATAATGGGAAGCAATATTTATTTCTTATTTTCTTTTGATTTTCTAATATTTTTTAAATGTTATTATTATTTTTTTAGACCAGTTATTATCTAATAAATTACATTGGCTAATTATAATAAATTTATCTTCTTCGGTGGCAGCTCACAGCTGACCGAAAGTATGTGAGATGCATTTAATGTGTACACTTGCATATGTTGTTGTTGCCAATGCAAGTGTTTGGAAGGTTTTGTGGACGATGGCATTGAAAAATCAGATGTTTTGTGCAAGCAGATTTGTGTTTTCATGGTGAGGGGACTATACGAGAATTGGAAATTTGTTTTAAGCTATTTCGCAACATTGCATTGGCAACAACAACATATGCAAGTGTACACATTAAATGCATCTCACATACTTTCGGTCAGCTGTGAGCTGCCACCGAAGAAGATAAATTTATTATAATTAGCCAATGTAATTTATTAGATAATAACTGGTCTAAAAAATAATAATAACATTTAAAAAATATTAGAAAATCAAAAGAAAGTAAGAAATAAATATTGCTTCCCATTATCAAAAAAATGGATCAGCTGGGGATTGAACCTGCAAAAAGCCGCTTTTCAAACAAGCACTCTATCCACACCGCCACAGCATCATGAATTCTAACGCCGACAAAATCAACCTATGTGCATATAACAGGGCATGTGTTGTGCGCTTGGTCGCTTCCATTTCCATTTCTGAATTCAGATTTCATATTGCCATGCGCTGTTGCATTTTTTCATTGCTCACGCATACTAAGAAGCAAGCGCATGTGCGTACTTGAACCCACACATAGAAACGAAATAAGAGCGCAAGCGACATAAGCCGCGCTCATCGTTCTGGTGTCGATCCAAGACTAAATATTTGTTCGGAGCAGAGGCGTAAGTAGCTCGGCTTTTTTGTTTTTGCTGAGCTGGCAACCCGACTGGGGTTGTGGGAGTTCGGCTTTTCTGCCGAAGAGTGTGGGGTTGTGCGATCATCAAAACATTTGGCCTCAGAAAAAGGCTTATTTGACACGTCTATCTAATTGCTTTGTTAATGCTACTGTGCAATAAGTGTCTGGAAAAGTGTTTTTTCTTGCTGTGTGCGAGAAAGAGAAAAGAAGCGGCATAAATGTAATGAAGAAAAACAAGAAAATTCTGAATTGTTTAATTATTAAAGAGTTTGTTTTCTACACTTAGTGAGCTGCGCCTCTCATTTAAAATAAAGTGCAGGGCAGAGAATGCTCTTTCCACGGACACTTGAGTGGCCGGGGTAGCAAGTACCACATGCGCGAGATCTGCCAAAAGTGGTGTTTTAAACTTTAAATCGTTAAATAAATAATTAAATATATATATTTGCATTTAATGGCAAACGGCCATTGACAACTTGTCTGTTATTGGCTCTGCTTGGATTTGAGACACGGATTGAACTCCATCCAAATATGCAGCGATCCGTGACTTTTCCTCAGCGCTAGTTTTAGCGATAAAGAGTTCATCTTCTGAGCGACTCGTCAATTCTTCTCCAGAGTGCGATGCCAAATTCTATTAATACCAAGGAATTTCAAAAATTTGTATAAACTAAACAATATTTATGATCTTAGTATTGAGGTTTAGTAATTTTATTAGCTAATGACAGACACAATTTAATATCTAAACGACACTTACTAAAATAAAAACAACACACAATAAACAGTGATATAACAACATCAGACGGGAGTCATAAAACATAGTTGGTGCTTGCTTACTTGCTTTAGCTGGTAAATGCGAAATGCTATTTGTTTTAAATTTTGTTTCGCCAACATTTTTTGGTTATTGGTTAAAACCAGGCTTATGCGTGGATCCATATAAATGGCGGCCAACGAAGCTTCATTTTCCAGTAGCTTACTCTCTCTCACCTTAAGCTGATCAAATAACATTTGCGCTATATAATTTTCGCTCTTTTCGGACTTTAACCTAAGTTCCATCCATAATATGAAAAAGTCACTATAAACCAGTTGTTGATGCTGTAACCTTACAATTGCCTCGAATGTGTCGTTGAATGCGTCAACATAAAGATCGATCCAGTCCCAGTCGATGCTCATGATTGGAAATGATTCGGCAGCAAGGAACTCTCTCTGCTCCAACAATTTTTTCAACATGGTATATGTTGAATTCCATCTTGTGGTCACATCCAGTGTTGGAATATTCTTTTTGTGCTCCAATAGCGTACGTCTGTGCAAGTTGAATAGTAAAATGGTATTGTTTTTTTTTAATATTCTTATAAACTTATTCATTTTTTCTTATATTTTACTCACCTATGGGTTCCTGTACGCAAAGTTTTACACAAATTACGGCAAATACTTATATTTTCGCTGATTTCACTTTGCTTGTTTACATCGTAAACGCACAATTGAAGTGTGTGTACAGCGCATCGTACAAGATGTACATTTGATAGCTTTATGGACTCCAACCTTTCCATAATTTCGCCGCTGCTTCGATCAGGTGTTGCTCTGTCGCCTCATCATTCAAGATTTCAATGGCCTTGACCATATTTTTGCCATTGTCTGAAGTTATGGTGAAAATTTTTAAAAAATTTTTTATATATTAATATTGAAGAAAACTAAAATTCGGTGTTCGGAAAGTAGTACATACCTAAAAACGTTTTCTATATCTATTTCGTATTCTTTTAAAATTTGTAGTATACGTTCCTTTACATAACAACCGGTATGCGAATCATATAATTGAATCATTCCAAGTGTTTTGATTATGATTTAATTATTTTCCATAGAAGAATTAATCATCTGTAGGTTGACTCCTAAAATGGCTTTGTCCAGCCTAGTGGCAACATCTATTTTAAGTGATATCAGCTTTCCTTTTACCAAGGACTTGATGTCATGTCTGATGGACAGCTCTTTTACTTTACCATGACCCATAATGTTTCACTATGTCGCGAAATCCTTCACTATCCAATAACAGAAAGGGTCTGCCGTCTGTGGTGACAATTTTCACAATCGATTCTGGACGTTGATGTACTAACGAACAGTACATACAAGTGGCCCAACGACACCAAGCACGGGCTTGTTAACGCGCGGTCCCAAGCATAAATGCAACCCACCTCCCGCCCAACCGACCGAGAGGCACGCCGCATAACGTACGGTAGCGAAAGATCGCGGGCATGAAAATACAACAATAACATTATACAAAAGTTCCTAAGGATTACATAAATAACGTAAGAGTAAAGTTTTAAGTGTAGAAATTGAAGTAGCATTACTTATTAGATGGAAAAGATTGTTATAGTTATAGCATAAGACTCGAAAGGGGTTATGAATAGCATAATTAGAACTACAAGCTTGAAGAGAAAGTGGAAGAAAGTTTCTAGAACATCTGGTCGGAACTGCAAAGCTAATTTGGCCGATTAATTCAGAAGAATCAATTTCCCCATTAATTAGTTTGTGTAAGAAAATTACACCCAGCATGGTTCTACGATCAGAAAGAGAAGGCAAATTTATAAATAAAAGTCTACTACGATAAGAAGGCAAGCGAGTATTAGTATTCCAGTTAAGACCCCGGAATGCAAAGAGCAGTAGTTGTTTTTGTACCGATTCTAATCTATCCTGATGAACCTTGTATTGGGGACACCAAATACAAGAACCATATTCAAGAATAGGTCGGACAAGAGAAGTATAAAGAGTTTTAGTAATGTAGGGATCGTTAAATTCCTTCGACCAACGCTTAATGAAACCCAGGACACCAAAGGCACGATTAGCGGTGGAAAAGATATGCTTGTCAAACTTAAGCTTGAGATTTAAGAGGATACCCAAATCATCAACCGACTCAATTCGAGCAAGCGGCTTACCATTAAGAATATAATTATTAAGAAAGGGCATTCGCCTGTGCAAGGACATTACGGTACACTTACCACAATTAAGATTTAATAAATTTACCCGACACCAGGCTTGAAAACTATCAAGATCAGTTTGCAACCTTTGACCAGATAAGAAATCAGTAGATGACAGACAAATTTTAACATCATCGGCATACATCAGCACCCGGGAGTGATTTACAACAGAAGGAAGGTCATTTATGAACAGAGTAAATAATAAGGGGCCAAGATGACTTCCTTGTGGAACTCCGGAAGTAACTTGAACAGACCTAGAAACTAAGCCTTTGAAATACACTTTTTGGGTTCTAAGAGTTAAATAGTTGGGGATTCAAAAAATTAAGTTATTTGGAAATCCCAGAATGTGAAGTTTATGAAGTAAAAGAAAATGATTAACAGAGTCAAAGGCCTTACTGAAATCAGCGTAAATATGAAGTGATGAAGTGATTAATTCCTCATTTCTCTCAATGCAAATTTTTTTACTCCCTGTACGCATAAAATGGGTAAAAAGGGGGTACTACATTTGTGCAAATGTATGTAACAGGCAGAATGAGACATCTCCGACCCTATAAAGTGTATATACTTTTAATCAGTATCAAATGAGCTTTCGATTTCACCATGTCCGTCTGTCAGTCTGTCCGTATGTTCGCGTCGATCCCAGCAAATACAAGAGACACCAAATTTTGAATGTAGGTTCCTGTATACCATACGCAGAGCAAGTTTGTTTCATATTTCATATATCTCCCCCGTTCCCCCGCAAATCGATAAAAACAGTTTTACAGTAACAATTTTCAAGATATAGCTTTAATATTTGTCATGTACAATACTCTTAATCTACTGTCCAAATTTCAAGTCGATCGAATAATAAATACGGAAGTTATTCACGAAAGATTCAGTGCTGCAGCGAGGGGAAAAAGAAGCACAGCCACCATTTAAAATGCTTCGCTTGCGCTGTGACCTGGGTACAGGGAGTTTCGTAGTCGGGTATACTCGACTATAGCATCCTTACTTGTTTTTTTGCTGTGTGTTTCGTACTTCCAAATCCTTCAATGTTTCTGAATGCTGTGATAAATAGCGTTTCAGATTTGTTATGTGTTTTCCGCTCAGCTTCAGACCACACACATAACAAATAGATTTTCCATTATCAAATTTGAAATACAAATATACTTTATTTTGTTCGCGACCCATTTTAAATCACAATGGTTAAACCTCAATGCATATGTATGTTATTGCGACTAGAAATCACCTACTCAAGTTCGCTGACACGCGAAAGTCACGCCGACACACGCATACATACACAAAAAAATACTTTTGACGAAACTGTACGATCAAAGTAGTCAGTGAAAGACTGGACCAAAGAAAACACAAAACCAAGTGTCTTGCTCTGAACGGAACAGCTGTTGAGCGAAAACACTTTTGAATGTGTTTGTTCGCTCCACGTTCTCATATTGTTCGTAGATGATCGGTTTTGTTCGGACACTTTGAAATGGTTGACGGTTATTTGCGAGCTCTGAACATCAGTTAAGATTGTGAGACATGGGCCCTGGGAAATCTTTTGTTAGGTTTCTAAGTTCTTCGTACCCTATACAAAAAACAAAACACGGGAGGAAAATTGTGGTATGTTATTTTTGTTTATTTCTGACTTTCTCATCTATGCAACCACAATGTGCCACAGGGAAGTGTGGCATCTTATTTATTGTAGTCTTTTTTAAAGAGCGCAAGCGACATAAGCCATGCTCATCATGGTGTCGATCCAAGACTAATTATTTGTTCGGTGCCTGGGCGTTATTAGCTCGGATTTTTTTTTGCCGAGCTGGCGATACCCGACTGGGGCGCTATTAGTTTTTGCCGAAATGGCTCTGGAGCGCTAGGGTCAGCAAAGCATCTGGCCTCAAAAAAGAATCCTACTTTGATTCATCTATGTATTCAGTAATTAATGGTGAAACGTTATATGATGAAATGGAAGATCTTACTGAATATTTTGATAACTAGATGTCATTGGTAACATTGTCATCTGTATATATTAAAGAGTTCCTGACTGATTGGTGACTGACTGATTGGCAATCATCGCACAGCCCAAACCGTAAGAGCTAGAATGCTGAAATTTTCACAGTACGTTCTCTTTATGATGTGCACACTAAGATGGGGTTTTAGAAAAATCCACGCACAAGCGTAGAAAATCGCGGAAAACTGTTGAATAAAACTTTTTGTTTACCATCCAATGGGCTTCAAACTCATTTGCAAAGATCTACACAAAAATTCATTTAATACATCTTTCACAGATTTCGGAAAATACCCAACCCTCATGGACGGTAAAGGGGGTCTCTCTTGAATAATTATCAGCTAAAGTCTAATTCTAATCAGATCACCTTCAAATTCATTTTCAAAGGTCTTAACATTAAATAATTAAACGTATGTGTTACCGATTTTTGAAAATTTACCTCCATGGTCGGGAAAATTGACGGAAAATTATGGTATGAAACTTTTTAATTATCGTCCGATTATTTTAAAACTCATTTCCAAATCACTTCACGTTGAATAATTGGACACATGTTTGATTTTGGAAAATGCACGCCCACTGTCGGAAAAGTGATGAGCTCTGGAATGTAGAAATTTCTTGGCTTCATACTAATTTCCAAAGCTAAACATAAAAACCCCGATACTTTAAGAGACAACGGGCAGAAAAAAGTTGGAAATCTTTTGTCTGGAATTTTAGTATTATTCTTGCAATTGGCAGCAAACTCATTTCAAAACTACTCTGAAAATTGTTATGCCAAATGATTTGTGGGTGGGGACCCGTCACCACGGGCGGGAAATGGAAGGGAATGTCAAGGTCAAATGAGTTGGGTTATTTGATTAGTTACCTCCAAAGACATTTTCATAGCCCTAAACAAAAAGTCAATAAGCATGTGGCTCAATAACTTAGAAACGTCTACTCTCGCGGGCGAGAACAATTGTGTATTTCTTATGATTGACGAAAGTTGTCAAATTCAACAAAATGCATTTTAATCTGAATATTTCGCCGGGTAACGCTGGGGTTTTACCAGCCAGTTATGGTATTGTGTCGAGACCGCCAACCCACTCGTACGCCCTCCCCCTCAAATTGATCGATACCTATATCTTCTAAATTTTTATAGTTACAAAATTTAACATTTAGACTACCGTTGACTTCCTTGACAGATAACCTCCAAAAAATTTTGACACCACCACAAACTTCCACGCAAATGTGTAAAATCTATAATTCCACACCTTTGACATACATTTTACTGTTTTTTTCACTCCCTTTTCCGACCCCACAAATAACCAAATTATAGCTGACTAAGAACCGAGTATTCTGCAGTCGGAAGCTTCCGACGTGAAGGGTCTTACATGTTTAAACGGATTTTGAAAACATGAAGTACACTGGGTCTGGTAATCCAATCCCAAATACTAGACACAAATTTTTTTATCAGCGTATTATAAACAAAAATAGTTATTTCTTTATCAGTAATAGAAGAAATATTTTAGCCCACCATCATACATTTATCTGATTTGACTTGCATCTTTATTTTTTCAGGAAATGCCTTGGCCCAGCTCTGGGAATGTCCATTTATTGAAGCTTCAGCAAAAGATCGAATAAATGTCAATGAAGTGTTCGCAACCATTGTTCGAGAGATGAATTTAACACAAGAAAAACGACAAAAAAAAAAATACTGTTGTTGTACGCTTTTATAGAAATTTGTAAATATCTAAGAATATTATAGTTAAAAATAAAATCACTAATATGTATGTAATAAATAAATCGATTAAGTTACTATATATCAATAGGAGTAAGCAAATCCGTTCCGTACCATTTCGGAAAGAAGCTTTTACTACAATTTCCTAAATATTTGTTTTGTTGAAAAGGTTGTGTCGATGTGTAGCTCAGAATATAATCTGCAATATAGTACCCTTACCCCCGGGGCAAAGGCCATTACCAAGTAACTGAGACTGAGCGATCCTAGGATAATGAAATGTGCTATTATTATCGCGGACGCCCCCTTTCCGGCCCTGCCGGTCATATACGATCTTGCATTCTGCCTTCTCAGATGGACAGCTAACCTAATTCTTCTAATAATTAATCTAATAACGCTGAAATGAGTCTTGGGTTATGTGACACCAATACACCTCGGTGAACTCGAACGTGTCTGCTAAGACTGTCATACAGCCAATCAGGATTGTCTTTTCGCAAAGGCGGCGTACTTTATTTATTTTAGTAATTATCATATACAGGCTCCCTATCGAACAACAAATTCTATCTGTTGGAGTAGGAGGACCAACCGACCAACAGGTTGCAGCGGTTGGGATAGACAGCAATGCAAATCTATCTTTTGCCGCTGCCTATTTGCGACTGGCCCTTAGTCGCGACCAACTTACCTCTGAAAAGCTGAAGATCGCTGCAAGCTTGGGTCCTCGATTTACCATTGGCTATAGTATAGCTTTTGGGACTATCTTTAGACTAATCGTGGGCACCAACTGGAATCTCTGTGCAACTGGAGAAGCTACTCGATTCTCACCCAGTGGTTTGAGGTAGCGCCTACGCTGGCAGCAACAGTATCGGTCCTGGCTGGTATACCAGCACCGCGTTTTGGCGGCTTCTTTAACACATGCTTGTCAAAGGTGGTGACCGGTGGGTACGGCGTTCGCATACCAAGAGATGTACCCGTGGTATCTCCAAGTTACAGCTCCCGTTGGTGCAACTAGTTGATCGTTCTGCACTGCGGCCATTAGATCGATTGTATAAAGTATTGGGCTGGATTTTCTTTCTTTTTTTTTAGATCAAGCCTTTCCAAAAGCTTTGTTTTTATCAATGCAGTAAATAAATAAGTGGAGGGTGTGGTCCTTGAAATTGCTGCTGATAATACTAAGTACGTTAAGGTATCTACTAAGAAATGTTCCATTTAGGAGGACGGTAAGTGCAATGAGCGAAACTTTCCTAACTCACATTAAGTTGCCGTTTATCCTGATGTGTTCTTCGCATTGTGTGCCTTCCAATGCCAGAAGCATGCTGGGACCAATGGTCAGAATGTTAATTCAAATGATATTTAGTTTGTGCAGGCTAGCCAATTTAACAGCGACCAACTCATCGATAAATATAACTATGCAGTAAATTCTCAATAACCGGCTTTAAGTTAAGCTGTGAAAGTTCCCAAATCGCTCTGGTTGTGTTTGTTCTAAACACGTGTTTTCACACAAAATGTAAATTTTTATAATAATGGGTTTGACAAAATTTTAGTTTCAATATCCCACAGTCGAACAATAGGCAAAATGTCTAGCTTCTACCTGTGCTTAGGAGTTGCGGCACCCTCCAGAAGCCCTACATCCTACCCCCGGGGAATAGGAACACTTACCTTACCAAGCGACTGAGGCTTAACTTACGCTATCCAAGGATTAATAAATGAGCTGTTGTGGTCGCTGACGCCCCATTTCCAGCCCTGCTGGTCATATACGATTTTGCATTCTGCCTTCTCAGATGGAGAGTTAACCTAACTCGATAATTCCGCACATAAGCGGTCCCATATAAAGACTGCTTTAAAATGTCTGATTTTGGTCTGATGGAAAATTAGAAAGCGAGTTTGGGCGGCGTACTTTTGCAGAAATAATAAAATAAATGCAAATAAAAATTGTCCGATCTGCGAATACCGACCCTATAATTGATAATTTTTACTCCCTGTACCCATAAAATGGGTAAAAAGGGGGTATTGGATTTGTGCAAAAGTATGTAACAGGCAGAAGGAGACATCTCCGACCCTATAAAGTATATATATTCTTGATCAGTGTCAAAAGCGATTTCGATTTGGCCATGTCCGTCTGTCCGTCTGTCCGGATGAACGCGTCGATCTCAGCAACTACAAGAGCTAGAGACACCAAATTTGGAATGTAGGTTCCTGTATACCATACGCAGATCAAGTTTGTTTCATATTTCAGATATCTCCCCCGTTCCCCCGCAAATCGATAAAAACCGTTTTACAGT
Source organism: Hirtodrosophila confusa (assembly GCA_035043065.1). Lineage (NCBI taxonomy): Eukaryota > Metazoa > Arthropoda > Insecta > Diptera > Drosophilidae > Hirtodrosophila > Hirtodrosophila confusa. The sequence goes on from JAWNNI010000053.1 coordinate 251,088, forward strand.
AACATTTTTCAAGATACAGCTTTAAGATTTGGCATGTACAATACTTTAGTCTCTCTTGATCTACTGTCCAAATTTCAAGTCGATCGGATAATAAACACGGAAGTTATTCACGAAAGAATATTCAGAAATGCAGCGAGAGGGGGAAGGGGAAGCACAGCCACCAATTAAAATGCCTCGCTTGCGCTGTCGCTTTTGCCGCCTGTGTGCGTGCGTCTTTGTGTATGTGTGTGTGTATGTGTAAGTGGACATAGATGTGATTGAATGTTTTAGACCTGGGTACAGGGAGTTTCGTAGTCGGGTATACTCGACTATAGCATTCTTACTTGTTAGAGTTGGAAAATATCGAAAAATGGATGTTGGAAAGGAGCAGATGAACGAACAACAAAAAGGTGAATGGATAAATAAAAGGAACTAGAGTGAGCGGAAAACGAAAACTGCCTCTTCCGGAACAATAGATGAGCATGACAGCCATGAGCACGTGAAAAGAAAAGGAGATATAGTAGTAGTAGTATTTTATTTATCAACCTTGTCATGATGTTTTGCATAAAAAATTAACAAAGTAAAAAAATACCAATGGTATATAATAGATGATAAATGTAAGACGCACATGCCCATCATTTTGCCACTTGCCCCAATTTATTGATTGGTGCGATGACAGTAGTGTTACTACCATCCACTGCCCGTCTTTTCGTTTCTTTAACTTTTTGATTCCTTTCGGCTTCACATTAACATCCAAAATCGCTCATATAAAAACAAAAATAAAAACGCCACGGGGATGTAGCGAGTACCAGAGTGCCACCGCAGTAGCCAGCGCATCAACAGGTACAGCAGCACGACAGCGGCAGCAGCCAATGCAGCAGCGCATCAACGGCGCAACTGCAGCAGCCCGTGCAAAAGCACAGCAAGTATTAGCAGCCAGTGCTGCAGCGCATCAGCAGTGGCAACGGCGCCACAGGGCAGCCAATGCAATAGCACCAGGAGAGTGCAGCAACGCAGCCGGATCAGCGACCCAGCGCAGTAGCAGGAGCACAAGCACAGAAAAAGAGAAAGTCTAGATCACCACGAAAAATAGCTTGCAGCCTGCAAACTAAACCTTCGGGTGCATTACTAACCCCTCCGCGTCCATAACCTCACTGGACACGAATGGCCTTCCGCCACCAACTAGGAGCTACGCCGCAGAGAGGACCCGACATATCACAGAAGGCTGAGCAGTTAAACTACAAATAGCTGCCATCCGCCCAGCTAAATACCGCAGAGACGGATCTTCCTCATACCCTATCCTATATTCTCCCCTAATTTAGATATATTATTTTATATGTACTATTCTATATACTTTTTTATAACTACTACATCTATGAAATAAAAACAAGAAAGAGCGGCTTTCTTCGGGTGCCGAAACTATATACCCTAGCAGCAATGTTTCTTATACAAAACTTAATTTTTGTCTGATTGCTCCTAAGTTTTTCGATTTTGATCAAATTATAGGAAACTATTTGAAGTATAAAACTCACACTAAGTTTGTATGAAATATTTGTATAAACAAAAAGTTTGATATAGTGGTCTGATTTTGACCAAATTTTGTCAGATTGTATAAACTCTCTAGAGACTCGGCTTGGGAAAGTTTGGTAAGAATATATTAATAAAAACAAAAGTTTTTCATACAAAAACATATTTGTCGATCGATCATTCCTATGGCAGCTATATGTTATAGTGGTCCTTTCCGGCCGGTTCTGACATATGTACTGCTTGCAGCAAAAAGAAGGGTCTGTGCCAAGTTTCATTACGATAGCTTTATAACTGAGAGACTAGTGCGCATAGAAACAGACGGACAGACAGACATGGCTATATCGACTCGGCTATTCATGCTGATTCAAAATATATATACTTTGTTGGGTCGCAAATGTCTCCTTCGGTCCTTTACGCATTGATGGTAGGAGAGAGCACCAGCACTCATCGTCAGGATGATTGCTCTGTATTTGCTTAGAAACTAAACATACAACCCTCGCAACCCTCAAGGAGTACAACCAAAAATCAAGTCTAAAAATACACATGCATCCGAACTTCGCTTGCCACTTGAAAACGGTCTAGGTAAAAAGGGGACAATTCACATGTGGGTGCTCGGGTTGCGGGAGAGGAAAAAATGCGACCGATTAAAAATAAGAATCCACATGTACTAAGTAAATAAGGACAAAAATTGTATATCTTTTTACTCACACAATTAATAGAATCCACAAAACGGTATAAAAACACATGGATTGTCAATAAAAGATCGGTACCAACGAAATCGCGACCTTGCATGTAGCATTTCTTAGGGAAACGGCAGTGCGACGGTTTAACAATTAGCTGCAACTCTGAAAAGTTGCGCTGTAAGTTAAACCAAAGTTGCAACGTGCATTATAGATTGGTTTCGACCAATTTATCTTGTACATTTGGTCCTTCGAGCATAAAAAAACTGCTCACGAAGGCTGCCAAACCGATGTGATACACCTAAAACGGTACCCACGGCCAAGTCCGAAGCCAGCACCCTCTCGGTGCGCCAAGGCAAAGCTATGGAATAATAAATTGAATAATAATACCCAGACAGCGGCGTTGGACAGGCAGACGACGTGGGAGCAATAAAATAAAACCAGCGACAAGGCGATCGACAGCAGCGTTGGAGCGCCGTAACAGCAGCGTTGGAGCGCCGTAACAGCAGCGTTGGAGCGCCGTAACAGCGGCGTTGGACGACTGAGAAATCGACGTAGGAAACATAACAAGAGACTCAGCCCGGATGTACGAATTTTTCGAAATTCGGGCAAATATTGGAAAAAGATTCTGCTTTTCAAAAAGCAATAGCAGAAGGACAAGGACCAAGACCTTTGACGATCGAAGAATACTAGGCAAGGCAGGAAAATAAGATGGAAATAACTCGTGTAACATAGAAATCCAAGAATAAAACAAAAAGAGGTGGGAAAGGAATACAGCAAAGCAAGGAATTGAAAGAGCTATATAGACTCATAAATATATCAGAAGGAGATAATAAAAAGGAAATGTTAAAAAACCTTGAAGGAAAAACAAAAAATGAAGAATAAATAAAAATCGTCTATTTTGTCTTAACTAATACCGCAAAATGGTGCTCACAAGGGAGCAACTAAATGCCCTGGCAGGAAGCCAGAGCAAAATGGTGCTCACAAGGGAGCAACTAAATGCCCTGGCAGGAAGCCAGAACAACATTTACTTACAACTGGGATGAGCAGTTGGGTCTTTTGGACGGTCAGAATTTACAACTGTTGACCGAAGTACAAAGTCCATGGGAATTTTCCAAACACAACATCAGGAAATGTTAAAGTATAAATCTTCGTTTGTAGGAGATAACTTTGAAAAAGGTGGTTATGAGAAAACACAGAACCTTAAAATCAAAATAATGTCAGAATTAAACAGAAAGACAGCTGAGCTTACGATGAACTCATCGATGCAATAAAACATTGAAGTGCGTGAAAAGAGAATGCTGAGATTCAAAATAGCTACTACTAACACTAATAAAATCATTGAGAAACACGGTTGAAAACCAGTACTCCCAACAAATGGACATCGACGAAATTAAAGAAGATTTCGAACAACTGACGGAAATTTACAAGGATCTAGAAAATAATGGTCTGGAAACTCCGTCAATTCAAGCAAAATATGAAGGACTTAAAGCTATGAAAAGAGAGAGGATGAGATGGCTGGTGGAAAACTAGCCAGCGAAACAGTACATAAATCTTAAACAAAGAGATACCACAATTTTTTGGCGACATCTCCACATGATCAATTTTTTTTTTACATGTTCAAGGAAATAGTAGCAAACAACAACAGTATCTCAAAAAGAGAAAAACTAATGCGCTTAAAAGAATAAATAAAAGGTGAAGCATCTCCTCTAATAAAACATCTAATAATATCCTAAAGGTTAGATATGAAAATCGAAGAGAGCTATTTATGAAGCATTTTAATCAAATTCTGGAAATTCAACAAATGCCAGACACTATACAAAAAAGTATACATGCTATTCGTGGAATGGGAATTAATCTAGATGACACCGATATTCATGGCAGGAATAATTCTGAAAAAATTTGATCGTCATGGATTGCAACAATACGAACATACATCCACGAAGACGAAAGATGTACAAATTCTAAAGGACGTAATACTCTTCATGGAAAAGCATCTACAAGCAATAAAAGCTATGAAACCGAAGTCATATAAGGAAAATCCAAGAATTTTGAGCACTACGATCGACAACGAATGCATGCATTGCAAGATACCAGGCCACAGGATATTTAATTGCAGGAAATTTAGCAATCTAACAATAGATGCCAGATGGGAATTTATACAATCAGGAAACATATGCTTTAAATGTCTAAATCATAAATTTACACCAAGTAGATTCTGCAATGAAAGATGCACAAAATGTAATGAAAAACATCATGAACTATTGCACTATGAAACAGAATCGAAAACATCATTGACAACAGGAACAGCTCAAACCACCCTTCTAGCAACAGCCCAAGTTGAAGTGCAAGCATTAACTGGAGAATGGGTCATATGTCGGGCACTTGTGGATCAGGGATCACAGATAACAGTGATATCCGAAGAAGCCGCGCAGATGTTAAGGTTACCAAAAAAGAAAAAGGTGACAAAAATTTATGGACTTGGCGACAATCCAGTGTCTCAAAAACTATAATGGAGCTAAGGATGCGGCCCCGATTTCCTAGCAGCGATAAATTCCAAACTGAAGCAGTCGTACTCAAAAAGATTGCGTGTCCTCAGCCTGCAAATTTAGTTACAACAAAAAATCTGGAAAGATCCGACATTTAATAAAAGATGCAGAGTAGATACTAATCGGAGAAAATATGCTTATTTAAATTGAGAAAAAATAAATAAAACAGGAAGAAAACTTACTTGGCAAGTGCACAAAGTTAGGATGGATCTTATCGGGAGTAGTCGACATACCAGGAAATAAATGTATACAGTCAGCAGTGAACTTGGAGAAACTCTGGGAATTGGAAGAAGTCCCAGACACTACAAGTACCACAGACAATGAGAAATGTATGGAAATATATAAAAATACAACTCAACTCGATGTTGACGGCAGATTTGTAGTGAAAATGTCATTCCTAGAAGACACTTCACTAGGTGAATTAAGGAAAAGAGCAATGGAAGAATATGAAATGAAGAATCGTATGGAAGAAACGAACTTCATTGGAGCAGAGAAAAGACTAAATACAGAATTTAGACAAGCCTTACAACAAAATAGTATATCTCCAGTGCTAACAGAAGAAAAAATCGAATGACATTTTATCCCGCCGGCAAGTCCCCATTTTGGAGGACTATGGGGAGGCAAAAAAATCAGATAGAGGTGATATTAAACTCAAGACCGTTATATCAATTCGACCACAGCAACGAGCTCGACGACGATTTGGCGCCGGGTCATTTTTTGATAGGAAGGCCCATGATTGGATCGTTGGAAGTTAATTACCAAAATGTGAAACCACTTTTTGCAAAAATGGAAGGACAAGTACCTTGTAACTCTTCAAAAACGACTAGAATGGCAAAAGGAATCAACCAATTTAGAAATAGGCCACATAGTATTAATAAAAAATAAAAATACTAGCCCGACAAAATGGCCTCAGACGAATTGAAGAAACGCACCCAGGAAGTGACGGAAAAGTCAGAGTTGTATCAATCAAAACTCAAAATGGAATCATAAAATGCCCGATCCATAAGGTATGCCCATTGAGATCGGAAATGGAAGAGGATAAGCCAAGGCGAGAACCAAAATCGGTCAAACCAGCAGTCATCGTGACTTGTCTCCTAATATTATCAATGATACGGGGAGTATCAACATCAAAAGCACAGACAATCAAAAGTTAAGTGATGACACTAGAAAATAGCACGATAATATACATGGATAATTTGGGCTTGGTGGATATAGTGTTTTCAAAATGGAACATGATCATATATTACAAGTTAGACTGTTAATACCGACCATACGAAACAGAACTAAACCAAAGCGGGAAAGATATTGAAGAACAATTAATTGCAAAGCATTGGTACATTGGTATTGGTTTGAAGGAGCATTTCAAATCATGGCAACGACACTGAAGAACCGTTACAATCAACTCCAAGCAAACAATGAACTCATATTCAAAAACAAGAATTATTAAGCGCGCACCATTCAAGTTTGTTGGAACATTACATCACATAATATTTGGGACAATGGCTGCCGACCACAGAAACATAATGGAAACAAACATAAGGAATGTTTTTGAAAACCAGCAAAACCTACAGGAGCTCAACAAAATACAAACATCACAGAATGACTCCACACTCAATATATTAACAAAAACTACGGGAATAAGAGCAACCACTTCATTGAAGTGGATGACACAATACGAAATAAATTAGAAACAGTATGTAAATAAGATGTCACTATCGTATCAAATAGTACTATTACAAATAACCCAGGTAATAAAAAGACTGCAAGAAAACACAAGCATCAATCACAAATTTACTCATCGATTTGAACCCTGGCGCGAGTAAATCCACAATTACTTAAACCAACACAAATAAAACGAAATTAGCATCATCAACGAAAAACTACCACCCAAACTACAAATACCAGGAACACCATCTGGAACAGAAATTAGAGAAATCTACAAACTTATGAGTGCACAAGTCATCATTGTGGACAATAAACTAATAATATACGCAGATATTCCGTTATTTAATCAGGAATCCACCAACGTGTATAAATGAATTTCCATACCCTTTGAAAGATATGGGAAAACCATCACAGCCCAATTAAAGACTGACTTCCTGATCTATAATTTCAACATGGACGCTTACACGCCCATAACAGCTACACAATTAAATACCTGTTCACGTCAAACGAACAAACATTTACTGTGCCCCGGAAACTGGGTATGGAAAGCAGCCTCAGACAATTCATGCGAACTATCCGCGCTTAAACAATGTCCGGATCTGTGATTTCAAAAACTAGCATCTGAAAACATGTGGACCGAATGAACCACACCGAACACTTGGTTATTTAAAACTGCAATCGGTCCTATAATAGAATGGACATGTGGAAATCACCAGAGCCAAGTGATGAAATTCCCCGGCCAAGGAATACTGAAGTTGGGACAAGTCTGCACTGCTCGCAATGGCAAACATATACTAGCTGCGGCACATGATCTAACAACTCAAGACGTTAACACGGAGCGATTTTCCCCTCTCTTTACAATAGCAAATAAGATAAAATTAGAAAATGTAAAACCAATGGTAACAAAATTAATACAGACAAGAAAAAAATTAAAATCGAATTTGGAAATCCACCAATAGAAAACTAAATATACTATGTCATATACCCCTCCGCAAAATGTTTAGAAATTAAACATACAACCCACGCAACCCTCAAGGAGTACAACCAAAAATCAAGTCCAAATTTGGAGTCTCTAGCTCTAATAGCTGCTGAGATCGATGCGTTCATACGAACAGACAGACAGACGGACATGGCCAAATCGAAATCTGTTTTGATACTACTCAAGAATATATTTACTTTATAGGATCGGAGATGTCTCCTTCTGCCTGTTACATACAATTGCACAGATTTAGTACCCCCTTTTTACCCATTTTATGGGTAGAGGGAGTAAAAAGGAAACTAACAGAAACACAAAAAGAAAATAGAGAAAAGAACGCGAATAAAAGATGAAAGGAGCGACGAGCGGGTTATTTAAAATAAATGCAAAATGATAAACAACAAGTGCGCATCAAATAACAACAAACAGAATGACGTCATTCTGTACGCTTACGTGGCGGGGTCTGACTAAGAGTCGGCGATTTCCATCGTTGGGCGCAAATGGAAAATACGAGGGCCCTGCGCCTATCACCAGATGCGCACTTCTAAGTCAACCAACATGTCCGCTCCTCTTTGGGGCGAAAATACATTTGCTTCCGCTGGTGTTGTTATTTTTGTTAAAAACATGGCCTTTTACACTGCCTATTCTGTTTGTTTGCCGTTTTGAGATAGGGATGGCAATGTCAGTGTGTTGTTATGGCCAGCTGACAGCCTATCGGCGAGATGTAGGGAATACCTACATATATACTAATGGGGTTGGTAGACTGTAGGAGGTAGCTTAGCAGTGCAGCAGGGCTGGGCAAGCACGGAAAAGGGACGGCTAGCGGAGGGCGCACATCGGTCAAGGGGCCGTTGAACCTGGCAGCTGAAACGACTGTCAAGGGCAACCGATCGTTTCAGCTGTAGATCAGTCAGAAGTCAAGGCAGGACGTAAGCGACGGTGCAAAAGATAAGGTGCACAAAAAATAATGGGCTGCGGGCAAAAATTTTAAATTAAAATATTTATAAATAGACGCTTAGGTTACGTTAGGTAGAACAGGTTGACCACCACATGGTGGTCCCACATAGACCGAGCAGGTCCTTAGTGTCGTCGGATACTGAAGGTCGTTAGGAGGTTTGTTGGTCCTATAGAATTCGTGTGCGCTTGGAAAACGCCAACAGCGCATTGGGAGTGTGTCTGGCCACTTCTCCTAGTGATGCGAGCCAGTGTCTGTTGAAATATCGATGTCTTAGTGTTGCGAGTGCTGGACAGCTGCATATAACAACAACACGACTCCTGGTTTCTTACATTTCCGGCAGCCGTCTTCCGTTAATATCCTCAGCTTTTAAGCATGAGCAGTAAATACTCCTATCATTAGTCTGCAATCTTTCTTTGGAAGATATGGCAGGAAGTGAGTGAGTTTCTGGTTTCGCTTGCATATAATTTTGATGATTCTGCAGCTGGTAGTGTTCTGCCACCTTTCATCAGCTTTAGCCCAAGCGGATGCATCCAGTTTGCTGTATAGCGAACAGCTCGGCTGTCTACGAATATATTCATTCGTTCATTCCTAGTTGTTATGGATAGAGCTACTTCTATTGCATTCCTTATTTCGAAGATTTCCGCATGAAATATGCTGCAGTAGTCGGGCAGCTTGTATGGCAACCTTATTGCTGGTTCTGCACAATACACGGCCGTACCTACTCATGTATCCATTTTTGAGCCATCCGTAAATATCTTAATAGCGTGTTGGTCCAGTCCTGAACAGTTTCTTTGAAGTTAGCTCGAGGAGTCATGTAGTCCGTGCTACTTTGCATCTCCCTCCCAAGCGAACTGTGTCCAAAACTTTGAAGTGCCATGTTTCCCGTTGCGCAGACGTTGGGGCGTCCTCTGTGCGAGCAGGTGAGCGTGGATGTCCAGGGGATTAACACTCATCTTCTGCGATGCGTAAAGCGCGACTGGTGCCTTTTTCACCCTTTCTTCAACATTGAGTCTCCATATCGGTATGCGGTATTCCGTTCAACTTTGGCGGGTTCCACCGCGGTACCTTTATCTCTTAGTAAAAAGAATGACGTCCGTCTTTTCCGCGTTGATGCTAAGTCCGGCTCCGGTGGCCCATCTTAGTATTTCCTGTAACGTATATTCCATGACGGAGCTGAGGGTTGGTGGACATTTTCCCGTGATAATAATGCTTGTGTCATCCGCATAGGCAGTTTTCTTTGGGGCTTTCCTGTAGAACATTTTAAATAGTTTGTCCACCACTAGATTCTATTACAGAGAAGACAAGACTCCGCCTTGTGGCGCGCCTCCATGAGCTTCCTTTGTTATGGTGGTGGTTCCCAATTCGGCTTTGGCTCTTCTGCAGCTCAACAGGTTCTGTATCCACGAGTGTATTGCCGATTGGGATGATTTGGCTCTAAGGCCTCGCATTATCGCTTCTGTTGATACATTGTTGAATGCACCGGAGATGTTTTGAAATGCTCCCAGGGCGTATTCTTGGTGGTGAAGGGCTTTTCCTATATTAGTTAGTATGTTTTTTATGAATGTTTTTAGTATGAATGAGTCTGTAGTCTTTCGGCTGCACGTAACAGACCTTGCCTGCTATGGGCAGGAATACGACCCGTGCAGTTCTCCATGCCACAGGCAAATAGCCGCGCTGCAGACATGGCTTAAACAGTGGATTCAGTCATGGGATGATCCAATTCTTCATTCCAATGCTCATTTCAGGCGTCGCTGGAAAGATTCCGTCCAATCCAGGGGATTTGTAGCTCGTGAACGAGTCTATTACCCACTGGATTCTCTTCGGTGTGATTATGTATGCGGGTAGGGCCGAGTTTATTGTTTGGATAGTTTGAGGTGTATCAGACTCTGCGACTTCTGTACACTCAGATAATTGTGCATCAATGAGAGCGCATATCGCTTGCCTGCTGTTTTCCGCCCAAAATTTTTAGCTGACTCTGTATGGTTGGCTGTCTAGAAAGCAGCTTCCGGAGTCACACCGTTTCTGCAACCTTCTCTATGCCGGAGCATGAGTTCCTCTTTGCCTTCCGAACTTCTTTTTTGAAGTTACGCAGCAGTGTTTTGTATTCGTCCCAGATAATCTCTACTTCGGCTTGTTTTGTAAGCTTGAACTGCTCCTGTACATCTTTTCTTTGTGCTTTTAGCTCTGGAGTCCACCAGGGTGGCCAGGTCCTTCTCGTGCTTTTTAATGGTTTGCACGATGTGTGATACGCCGTCATGAGGTGATGTGTGAGTGTCTTCAGTGACTTCTCTATATCATTATACTATGTTCCCGAAGGCAAAAATAGTATATTGGGTTTGCGAAATGTCCGTGTGTCCGTCTGTCTGTATGAACGCAATTTTTGCCTTTATCTGTAAGCTAGAGCAACCAAACTTGGTACACATGTTGGTGTATATCCTTGATTGATGAAGTGTCGAGATCATTATATAGGACTAGGAACATAGCATTCTGCAGTCGGGTGTGTCCGACTGCAACGTTCTTACTTGGTCTCTAATGAGATTGTGGGTGGTGTGGGTAGCTTCCTTTCCAACGTTGTTACAAACTTCTCCCAGTTTGTGTTCCAGCGTTTCTGTATAAACTTTGAGAGGTAGTATAGTCGAATTGCTCTTTGAATTGGATGTACTTGTGATCCGAGAGGGAAGGCTTATCGAGAACCCTCCATTCCGTCAATTGTGTACTATTCCCGGCTGCAAGTGTTACGTCTAAAATGTTGAAGGAGGTGGTTTCCACATATGTAGGCTCACCCCCAACATTTGCTATCCTTATATTATATTGTAGTATATAGTTTAGAAGAGACTCACCTCTGTCGTTGATGGCCGGACTGCAAGAAAGAGCGTCTATCTTCGGATGTCGACGCTATATACCCTAGCAGCAATGTTTTTTATACAAAACTTAATTTTTGTCTGATTGCTCCCATGTGATCCGATATTGATCAAATTATAGGAAACTATTTGAAGTATCATAAAACTTTCACTAAGTTTGTATGAAATATTTGTATAAGCAAAAAGTTTGATATAGTGGTCTGATTTTGACCAAATTTTGTCAGATTGTATAAACTCTCTAGAGACTTAGCTTGGGAAAGTTTGGTAAGGATACATTAATAAACAAAAATGTTTTTCACACAAAAACATATTTGTCGATTGATCGTTCCTATGGCAGCTATATGTTATAGTGGTCTGATCCGGCCGATTGACAAATGTACTGCCTGCAGCAAAAAGAAGGGTCTGTGCCAAGTTTCATTACGATAGCTTTAAAACTGAGAGACTAGTTCGTAAAGAAACAGACGGACAGACGGACATGGCTATATCGACTCGGCTATTCATGCTTATTCAGAATATATATACTTTGTTGGGTCGCAAATGTCTCCTTCGGTCCATTACACATTTTGAGACAAAATTGTAATACCCTGCTAGGGTATTAAAAAGAGAACTCAAACTACGAGTAACGAGGGAACGGAATCAAATTTTTAATGGGTTATTGTTCAAAAATAAACCAAATATGCAACATTCTTACTGTATGTGATAGTGTATGTTTTACACACGCAACATTTGATTCACCTTATCGATGTAAACATTGGGCCAAAGTCGACGTTGATGTAGTGGCGAAGCTGTATAATAATTCAAATAATAAAAAATCGATGCTAACTACTGCTACTACTACTACTATTTAGTGTCTTTTGTTTATGTCTGAACGATATCCGCCAGTGTCGAAGTTATCAACAGATTTGTTTACAATAATTTGGGTAGCTTATGACTGTATGTGGTTGCTAAGTGGTATGTGGTTTCTAAGTGTGTACGTGACGGGAGATGGATATATCACTCCCCCAACCATTAGAAATTTGCCTGTCCTCAGGCGGCTAATCTTGGATGTTAGGGTACAAGTGGGGTGTCGAATCTTTAATTACAACTATTCCTTCGTTAATATCTTTGATTTCTTCTTTCTTAGTTTCTTGATTTGATTTGGTTTTTATGTATTTCATTACAATATTATGTGGTGCTGTTTTGCATTTGATATAAAGATAAGATATGCCAATTATGGCCATTAAAACTAAAGTGATTATGGTTATAGCTATATAAATTGTGTTTTGCTTATTATTAAATAAAATCATTTCCTTAATTTCTACGTGCGATAGTGGTTCAAGCTTAGTTACGTTAGGTTCAGTAAATATTAAATTGGTATATTGCTGAATATTGTTTGTAATTGTAATATTGTTCAGCTCTGCAGTACAATTGTATATTTTTATGATTTTATTATTTTCAATGTAAATTTCTTGGTTGTTACAATTTTGGTATAATTTATTTTGGGTCATATTTCATGTAATTAAAATATTTGGTTCAATATATTGAATGTAATTTTCTTTGCGAAATTTATTAAAAGTACAAGTTGGTGTTTCATGTTTTATAATATTGGCAATACAATGATCTTTGACGATTTCTTTTGTCAAGGTGTTTATTACATTATTGTTGTGTATATAAAATTTACTTGCAATGTTTTCGTTAATAATTTGCCCGTTATTATCTGGGTATGGTGTAATCAAGAATGTTGGTGTTTCTATTGTGTTAATGGGGATATGTGAAATCAGAAATATTTCGTTAGTTGCTGTGCTGTACCAACCGGAAGTTTTTATGTCAATTATATTTTTGTGGTCAATATTTTCAAGTCTGTCGTGTTTAAGTCATTTGGGGTTAAAAATTCCTAGACGTGTTAGTTGTGTACCCATTTCAATGTTTTCAATATATTCGGTGAAGTGTTCAATATTAAAAATACATAAGTTAAGTTTCTGTTCGGTTAGCATAGCATAATTTTTTATCATGTTAATAATGTCATTAATAGTGTCGATGACAGTTCAAGCTACTAGTTTGTATAGAATTTTGTGCAAGGTTTGTAATTTGTTGTTCAATTTCTAATTTATCGTTTTCGCCGAGTGTGCCGAAAAGGTATTTGTATGTGGAACCCACAAAGTTTATAAGTCCTCGTTTGTTACGTTTTGTAATACGAATGCCAATCATTTCTCGTTGTAGTTTGTCAATTAAAAATTTTATCTGTGGTTTTTCGTTAAATTCTTGGCTTTGTCTTATTATGTTGTTGAATGTGTACTCTATGTGGTTTATATTTACGGTAAAACAATGGTTTTCAAACTTAATAGGTATTTGTATTGTTCCTGATTCAAACAAAATGAATCCTTGATTATTTTCAATGGGGTTGATTTCAATTGATCCTGCTGTTATCAGTTTTATCATTGTCATTATCATGATTGCTGTTATGGTGGATTTGTACAATTGAAAGTGTCGGCTTCCTGTGAATATTTGCTTTTATTAATTTTCTTTTTCTTTTTAAATTTGCTTCTGTAATGTGTAACCTTTCTACCTCTGTTTGTTTCTTCGATGTGTTTTTCGTCAATTTGTCTTAACTGTCCTGTTTTCTTAAAGGGTTTGTAGTTTTTGACTTAACTAGTGGGGCTTGCCTGAATCTAGTATCTATTTCAAAATTATTACGTTTTTTATTAAGTGCTTCTATTTGTCTTCTTTTATTTTCTTGGACGCCGTATTCTGGAGTTCCTGCATAAATGAATATGTCTGCTGAGGTCCTGTTAGTAGTTTTATGTTTTGTTTTGTGATTATACGTGTATAATATGGTTTCGAACTTAGTCATCTTATTTTCTATGTTTGCTTCATTATTAACTATTCTTAATTTTTCGTTAACTGTTTTATGGGATCTTTCCACATCTGCAATGCCATTCTTGCTGGATGTGATGTTTATTATAACGCCTTCAGATTTCAAACATGCCTGCAATGCTGCGCATATGAAAGCTGAATCTTTGTCGGCTTTTATTTCTTGGGGTTTTCCCATTTCATTGAATATTTTAATGATGGCTCTTTTAGTTTTTAGCCAATCTCTGCTTTTTACTTCAATGAGTGCTGCATATTTTGAATAAATGTCAATGCATGATAGGAATTGTACATTGTCTATCATGTAGAAGTCCATGACATATTTTTCCCTAATGTTAAAGATTTCTGGTGTTAATTCAAAGGTTAGTTTTGTGTCCCTATGTTCTGTTTTAGCTATGTTACAGATTTCACATTCGTTCAGAATGTTTTGGATTAGACGTTGGTAGTCTGGATAGTAGTATTTTTCCTTGAACCAGTTTATAGTTTTCTCTATGCCTGGATGTAGCAAATCTTTATGAGTTTTTAACGTGAGTTCTTTAAATTCAGCATATGTTTGGATATTGGTTAGCATACCAGTGGATCGCATAACTTTTGTTATTTGATCTGGGTTTATGATTTCTAAATACGCCTTTTGAAATGTAGGAAAGTCTGTTTCGTTATGGAAATAGATTACACTATTTTTTGTACAGAGATATTCTTCTTATCTCTTTCTAATTATCTCTTTTGCGTATGCATTGTTCATATTTTTGTATGTGATTTTTACAATAGTTTTATGAATGTAGTGGATAACTTCCACTTTATTTTCACCCCTTTGATGAATTCCAATTGCCTACTATAATAATTGAACGGCCTTTTTGTTATTTGGATAAGGCTCGAGTTATCTTCATGTGCGCTGTGTATTGTGGCTACATTACTATCTGCTGATTCTCCTAATAAGTTTTCTTCTAGTTTTACTCTGGAAAGAGCGTCGGCTACCTTATTTTCTTTTCCTGGGAGATATTTGATATGAAAATCAAACTCATTTAGTCTGATCTTCCACCGTTGGAGTTTCATGTTAGGCTCTTTGATATTGTTTAACCAAGCTAATGGTCTGTGATCACTTAAGATCTCAAACTTCCTACCGAAAAGGTAAGATCGAAAATATTTCGTAGCCCAGACAATAGCTAACAACTCTTTTTCAATAGCAGAGTAATATAACTCATGCTCATTGAGAATTCTACTTGCAAAACAAATGGGCTTGTGTTCTTGTGACAGAACAGCGCCAATTGCTATGTTGCTTGCGTCAGTAGTTAAATGAAATGGTTTATCGAAATTTGGGTAGACCAATATAGGGTCAGACGTGATCAGCAATTTCATCTTTTCGAATGCCGAAATGTATTCTTTTTCTTGAATGTTAATAGTTGCTCCCTTTTTGAGTTTCAATGCCATCGGTTTAACTATACTGGCAAAGTTCGGTATGAACTTTCTATAGAAGCCGCACATGCCTAAAAATGATTTGATTTGTTTTGGAGTTTTAGGTATGGGGAATTTTATGATTGCTTCTATCTTATTCGGGTTTGGTTTTATCCCATTTGTGGTCACAATATAACCCAAGAATTCAGTTTCTTTTTTCAGAAACTCACATTTGTCAAGTTGAAGCTTTAGGTTGGCTTCCCTCAATTTCCTGAATACCTTTCTGAGTGATGATAGATGCTCTTCCAATGAAGTGGAGTAGATGATGATATCATCAAGCTATACGAGATAATCCTTATAGATTAAATCTTCTAAAAGGTTGTTCATACAACGCTGAAACGTTGCAGGAGCATTTTTAAGTCCAAAAGGCATGCGAGTGTATTCGTAGTGGCCATGTTTGGTACTAAATGCAGTTTTGGAAATCGACTTCGGATCCATTTGGATCTGGTGAAAACCTTTAGCTAGATCGATGGTTGTGAAGCATTGGCACTTTCCTAATTTGTCGAATATTTCGTCCATGATCGGTATTGGGTACTTGTCGTCAACAGTTATTTCGTTAAGTCCGCGATAGTCAATGACTACCCTAAATTTTGGTTTTCCCGAGGCATCGCTCTTTTTTGGCACGATCCAAATCGGGAAGCTTTTCTAATAATCCCTTGCTCAATCATTTCGTTTATTTGTTTGTTTACCTCGACATCGTAAGTCTGAGGGTATTTATAAGGTCTCTTATAGACCGGGTCTTTGTGTTTTGTTTGTATTGCGTGTTTTATGGTACTTGTAAAGGTCAAATTTCCACCTTCTTTGTACTGTATATCACGGAATCCGAATAAAACCTTTTTGAGTTTTCACATTCTTCTTGATTCAAATGATCTAACCTAAATTCATTGGATTCTTTTAGCGCATTGTTAATGGCAAAGTTAAAGAATCTGTCTTCTGAGGACGGAGGATCGAGGCACTCTGGTGCGGTCAAGTCCTCTTCTGTTTTCTCATCATTATATGTGAATGAGAATTTGTATTCGCCTAATGTTATTGTTTCATTCGCGTAGTCAATTTGCGCTTGACACGCTGCGAGGAAATTCCTACCTAACAAGGCATCGTAGTTTTCTGAGAAATTATGAATATAAAATGTTTTGGTTTGGTTGACAAATCTTACTGGGTCCTAATTTTATACTTTCGCTTAGTTCTATGGTACCATTAATTGTGTGTACTTTTAATTTATCGATTTTCTTTGGGAATTTTAAAAAGTTTTCCCTCATTATATTTATAGTTGAACCTGTATCAATTATACATTTCAGCGGCTTGTCATTCATAGTTATTCGTATGAATGAGTTGGCGTTTCTTCGTCCGTCTCTTCCTGATCCGAGGCATGTTGATGAAAATTTTCGGAAGTATCCATTTTCATATGCCCAGATGTACTTTCTCTCTGTCTCTTTGTGGATGGATTTGGTGCATTAGATGCAAAAGTTTGGTTCTGTTGATAGTTCATTGTATTCTGAGTACTACCTTGAGTTAGTTTATGTCGGAATTCGTTCTGTAATTGTTTTGGGTCTTCGTAGATTTGCTGTCTATTTTGTGAATTATTGTTTTGTTGAATATTTATAGTTGGTTTACTTGAAGTGGCAGGCACTTGGTTTGAATTTAGAGAATTGTTTCCCCCATTGAATTGTTTTGTGTGATAGTGTAAGTTTTTATGAAACTATCGTATAATCCCTCTCTCTGAGCAATTTTTTTTAAATTTTGTATAGTGTTAATGTCATAACGAGCAAGTGTCATGAAAAGCCTATCTGGTAATTTTTTGTTAATTACGTCTTTAATGGTGTTTTGCATTGCATTGGTATACAAGATGGTATTGCTTGGAATGTTTTCCGTTAGTAGACTTCCGTTAAAGTTGGTATTGTATAATCGTCTCAAAAGTTCCTCATATGGCGTCTGCACTTTGAAGGCATCGATGAGAGCCTGTTTTAATTCCGGCCACGTATTAGATTGGCGTAACTGTGATATCCGTTGAGCTTCTCCAGATACTTGTAGTTCGATAGCTCCGAATAGGACGCTATGTTGACGAACATCCCTCGTTGCATACAATTGTAATATGAAGTCGATTCGTCTAATGAAGGCTGCTAGGTGTTCCGGTGACCCATCAAAGTGGGGTTCCTGTCTCAATTGAGACAATGCCTGATGACAAGATGTTGTTTTGATAATTCCAAAGTCATTTTTGATGTGTTGGTTGTTGGGCTTTTAGTTAATTTTTTCGACGTTGCAATTTTGCACTTATTGTCTTTGTTGCTGTTGTTTTTTTTTTTTAAATTTTTTTGTAGAGGATGTTTGTTGTTTTGATTTTGATTGTATAGTTCTTGATTAATTTTTTAAACGTTGCAATTTTGCAATTAATGATCTTTGTTGTTATTGATTTAAATAATTTTGTTATAGATTGTGTTGTTTTGATTTTGATTGTATAGTTCTGCACACAAATTTTCGCGCAGATATTGGTGGCACACAAATTTTCGTGTCACCAATTTGTTGTTACTGGGCTTAGATTGTTTAAGTTTTTGCACACAAATTTTCGCGCAGATATTGGTGGCACACAAATTTGCGCGTCACCAATTGTTATTTTTGAGTTTATTTGCATATGCAAATGAAGTGAAACAGTGCAAGTGAAACACGGGTTACAGGGATCAAAAATTTGATTTATAACACCCAGACGTGTTCGCTGTTATTGTAGTGTTTAAACACTACCAAGTAATCTCGTTTAGCCAAAGACTAATACTTTTTGAGATTTACTTGACGATCCTAGGTTGCGTATTTTACAACTTGAGAGTATCCTACCGGCTGCGCCAATTAAGAAACGGAATTTTTTAGTGTATACAAAATATATCATTTATTCATTGAATAAATTTGACCGAATCAAATGGAATACAAAAATGAACTGAATTAATCTAAGTGCGTGGGCGCTGATCAAACCTCGGACCGAAGCTTTTAGGAAGATTTAGGTTGAAAAACGTTTTTGTTGAGAGCGAGCTTTTGGCTCTCTTAAAGAGTAGTCTCTTAGGGTCTCGGCGTCAGCCGAGATTTGTGCAGCGTCTGCATTTTCGTGTGGGAAAGTGGTGGCCTGATGCTAACTACGACAAGTGGCTTGGGCTCTTAGATTTAGGGTCTTTTGTTTATGTCTGAACGATATCCGCCTGTGTCGAAGTTATCAACGGATTTGTTTACAATAATTTGGGAAGCTTATGACTGTATGTGGTTGCTAAGTGGTATGTGGTTTCTAAGTGTGTAAGTGACGGGAGATGGATATATCACTATATATATATATGATACTAGAACTAGATACTTGATTTTTCCCCACGGGGCGATGGATGACTGTGATGCTGGCGCCTTGCACTAGACGGGGAGCAAGGTTGTTGCCTTGTACGAAGGCCGCTGGGAAGTAATGTGTATTCCCACGAAGTTCAAATCGCCTGGCAGCGGTGCAGCTCGATATTGTGCGATAAATGCGCACCTGAAGAAAAACCACGTGCTGTCGACTACGGGACAAGGTTGGAGCTTAGCTCGACAACTTTGGCACCTTTAGCCATCCTGTTCAGGATCTGCGAGCCAGTTTTAATTATGGCACGTGGCCTAAAATGTAGACTAGCTATAAGATATGCACTACACTAACACATTTACATACCTTAACTAAAATGTGGCACTTTTAAACTCCTTTGTCGCAAAGAAAATAATTATGCCTCCGTATATAATTCGCTTTATACGAGGCTAAACGCTAAAATATATTTGAATCGTATCAATATATTTTTTGCGTATCAACGTGGTTCAACCATGTTTTCTTGTAAAAAACTCCGCGCTTCGCACATAGACGTCTGCTTTGATTCAATAACCTTGACTCACTGACCTCTGTAATTTCGCCCGCCCAGGCTGTACCGCCTGTTAACTTTTGTCTCGTTCTCGCGAGCAGCGCAGACGAACGATCGCTTTCTTTTGTCTGGCGCTATCTTCGTCAACATGCGGGGGCGACGAGCGAAACTTTAAGAGAGCCAGAAAGGCTCGCGAGAGAATACATTATTGGCGTTCCTGATATGTGTTGAAGCCGTTTAAAAAATAAAAATTCCCATTATTTCTAACGGACACTACAAATGTTCCAAAATTACAATATTAATATACCATTCGCTTTAGAACCGTCTCATCTTTCACATTAAAAAAAGCCATTAAGAATCGAGTGAGCCGTTTGGTTATAATACCTTCGCATAGGTCAAAAATTTTTCCCATAAAATCATATTGACAAAAAAGTGGAAATATTTGTCCCCTTTGGGGACCTGAACCGCCCAAACAGATGCACCAAATCCCAAACAATTTCAAATCCATAAACTATGGTTAATTTTCTATCAAACTGCATTTGCCGATTTACATTTGCTCACCTCGGCCAAAGGCGCACCGGCGGGCACCAGGAGGAGCAATTCTCTCTGCGTGTCGCCAGCCGTCACACCTCTGCCATGGTTGGAGCAGGCCATGCTAGTTGCAAAGCTACTGCCACCACAACTAACGCTAAGCTGTGGCGTATTGGTGCCGTAGTCAAAACAGACTCGGAGTGCAAATCGCACGGCGATAGTATAACGACGGAAGCCGAAAATAAGCTTCTCCTCTACCCTGTTCAGGCGTCTGTCAGTACCTCTAGTAGAGTCGGGCCCAACCGGACAAAGGAGAGCATGCGAACCAAGGCACAACATATAGTGGCTCTAAAAATCAGGGCTCGGCTCAGCGGCAGCGGCAACCTCATCCCTGAGAAGAGGAGCAAGCTAGCGTGGGCCGATCTCAAGATTAGCGAGTGTCGCAAAAATTTTTCCCAGAAGCCCACTCTACAGGCTTCTAGTGGCAATTACGCGAACAAGGTCGAGGAGCAATTGGCCATTAAGCGCCATCGCTCGACTGAGACGCCAAAGGCTGGAGTGCCCGTGAGCAAGCGGCCCGCCCCATCAACAAAACCACCAGGTAGTCCGCGAGCGACGTAGCACAACGACATCTTGTTTTTTTTTTACGCGCGTCGTCTGTGCTGTGTTTGTTGTTGTGCTTTTCGTAACTTTCTTCTTTTGTGCTTCGCCTGCGTATTCTTCTTTGGTGCTTTGCGCTCAAATCGAATACTCTCTCTATTGCTTTGTAAACGTTGTTTGTTTACTTCCTAACTTTCATTTAACTCATTTTGAGTGCTTTTAATTTGCTCTTTTTGCTGAAACTAATATTTTCGTTTAACCCCGTAGACATGTCGTGCTGCAGTAAGTCCTGCTCATTTAAGTCGGCACCTGAATCCCCTCAGCCTCAATATGTTGATTGTTGGCTGTGTGAGAATATGATGCATGCCAAATGTGTTGGTCTTACTGGTCGTGAATGCGACAAGATCAACACTGCTGCTAAGAAGCGCATGGGTGGCTTGAAATGGTCTTGCCAGTCGTGCTATGGTATGCAGGCTGATTTTTCCAAAATGTATAATTCTATCCGCACTCAATTCCTTAAATTGAGTAAAGTAGTTAATACTCTTTCGGGAGTTTTGACTCAAGCATTGATTTGCTTAGTCAATTCAAGTTTGAGTCGCCACCTAATCGCCAGATAGAAAATCATTTCTTAACTGTCCCCTCACCACTACCCTCTTCTTCTACTTTACCTTCACCTAATAACATATCTACTCCACCTTTACTTGATGATTCTCCATTACTGTCCCTTTCGCCTTCTCCGAATAATTTTTCTAATATTTCTCATTCCCCACCATCTGTGGCTGTACCGCTGCTACTTTAATTTATCCTTTACCGACTATTGGAGCTGCGGTTAAGGCTTCTAGTCGTAAAAGTAAACCCACCCGTACCCTTGCTCTCTCTCCAACTATTAGAAATATAGAACCATCGACTTCTCCTATACTTCCTACTCTTTCTTTTGTAGCGCCCCGTAGACAAGTATTTGTGTCTAGACTTTCTTCTGACACAATTTGTGAATCTGTAGCTTCCTATATTACCAGTAGAACTTCTGCTAATATATTAGTAACTAAATTCAACTTTTCCGCGCCTCACGAAATTTCCTCTTTTAAATTTGGTGATGCTTTTTCAATTATTTGCGATTCAAATTTCTGGCTTTCCAAAATATTTCTATTAACACAGCTCCAAAAAACTAAACTTTTCGTTCGATTGTGTTACTATTCAATACCAGAATGTTAGGGGCCTCCTTTCTAAACTCTAACACCTGTATTTGAGTAGTACTGCTTTTGAATCTGACATTATCGCTTTTTCTGAGACTTGGCTAAACTCTACCATTTCTGTCTGCGAAATAAATTTATAACTTTTAGGCATGACCGACCGACTAGACGAGGTGGTGGCGTTCTAATTGCCGTCAATACCACATTTCAGTCGGAATTGTTATCCCTAAATTGTTCTGCGGATGTTGAAATAGTTGCTGTAAAAGTTACTCTTATTTATTTTTATTTATTTTTATTTTTTATATTTATTTTATTTACGAAGGCAAAACAGTGCTGCCTCGAATCGAAAAATATAGTATAATACATAGATATAAGGAAAGCATTTTAAAAGCCTACGCGAAATTACAATTGAAATCTAATAAAGACACCAGCACGTTGGGGGAAGCTTATTTGCCAGTCCGGCTAGCTATGCCCCTATTCACAGCAAAGAATTGCCGGTGGCGTTATTAGAGCCTATATCAAGATAGTGAAGAGTTAGTTCTGAAGAAAAAGCATATCGAATTTAAGAATAATTTAAAACTAAAGAAGAAGAATAAAGAAAGACAGTAGAAATGAAATGAAATCTCCAACCCGGTGGGGGAAGTTTTATTAGCCAGTCTGGCAAGCTATGCCCCAGCTCACAGCGAGGTTGGTTAGAGATTACATTAAGGAAAAAAGGATCTAGGAACGGGTAGGGATGGGAAAGAATAAAAGAGTTATAGAGTAGAAAATAGGAAATAAAGGGGGACATAGAATGGGCTATCTCCGACCCGATGGGGGAAGATTTTTGCCACACTGGCAAGCTGCGCCCCTGCTCACAGCTGGGATTGGCCAGAGATTACCCGTAGGTGATTCAAAAGAGCAAGCTTAATGGAGGGAAGAGAGAGTTCCGAGGAGAAAACATGAAAAACAGAATTGTACTGTGTGCATAGTACACGAAAAGGATTGTGTAAAGCGTAATCAGTAGTGCATGTAGGAAGAGATAAGGGAATAAAATTTCTAGTAGGTCTACAAGGGACAGAGAAATTAAGACGACTTAAAAGAAAGGGAGAATCTATGTCGCCACTAATCAACTTAGGTATAAAAACCACACTAAGAGTTATTCTACGGTTAGCTAATGTCGGAAGATTTAAAAGTAAGAGTCTACTGGGATAAGATGGCAGACGAAGATTAGGATCCCAATTTAAACTACGTAGGGCAAATAATAGAAATTGCTTCTGGACTGACTCAATACGGAACTCACTATTTTTGTATTGGGGAGACCATATACATGAGCAGTATTCCAGAATAGGGCGTACGAGCGACACATAGAGCAGTTTTGTGGTGAAAGGATCATTAAATTCCTTCGACCAACGCTTGATGAATCCAAGTACACCCTTGGCAACATTAACAATTGAGGAAATATGCAAGTTGAAGTTAAGTTTAGAATCAAAAGTGACACCTAAGACCTTAACAGAGGTAATACGTTTTAAGGGAAAGTTATCAATAGAATAGTTACCGAGATAGGGCTTGCATCGACTGAATGTCATAAACATGCATTTACAACAATTAAGAGGAAGATGATTAGCCAAACACCACAGTTGCATAGAGTTTAAGTCACGTTGAAGTAGTCTAGTTTGGAGAGGATTATTAAATGATAGAATAAGTTTTACATCATCTGCATACATGAGTATATGAGAGTGTAGTAAAAGAGATGGAAGTCATTAATTAAAAGTGTGAAGAATAAAGGACCAAGGTGACTTCCTTGGGGTACACCAGAAGTTACGAAAACAGGTTTAGAAATTGTAGATCTAAGTAGTACTTTTTGGGTTCTATTTTTTAAATAAGAAGAAATCTAAGACAGAAAAGAGATAGGAAAGCCAATACAATTAAGTTTATGAATCAAAAGATCATGGTTTACAGAGTCAAATGCTTTACTGAAATCAGTGTAAATGATATCAGTTTGCATTTTCTTTTGGAATGCAACATTTATAAAATATGAAAACTCTAGTAAATTGGTCGTAGTAGACCGACTCTTTATAAATCCATGTTGGGATGAAGAAATTACAGATTTACAGAGATGCTGCAAAGTTTCTGTAATACATTTCTCAAATAATTTTGGGATAGCAGACAACTTTGCAATACCTCTATAAGTAGAAATATCAGACTTACCACCTTTTTTATGTAGAGGTATGATAAATGAGTCTTTCCAAAGAGATGGAAAGACTCCAGTAGTAAGGGAAAGATTAAAAAGTTTAAGTAAGGGAAGAGTTAAAGAAGAGCTACATTCCTTTAATACACAACTTGGAATATGATCAGGCCCAGGAGAGTAAGAATGTTTTACGGACTTAATAGCAGATAGAAGGGATAATGCGGAAATAGTGGGAGCAAAAATATTATTAGAAGAAGAAATACTGTAGGGATAGGATGTGTTAGAAAGAGGAATAGATGAATAGGTGGATTGGAAAAATTTGGCAAATAAATTCACAGCAGTTGAGTCACTGCATGCTTTTTCAGTGCCAACAAAAAAAGAAAGAAGAAGGAAGACGTGAAGATTAACGTTTAGAGTTAACAAAAGAATAGAATAGTTTAGGATTGTATGCAAATTAACTTTTGCATCGGGCGATATATTCCGTGTAACATTGTGAGTTAAGAAGAGAGAAGTTAAATTTAGCGATAGAATATTTAGATAGGTCGAGACAAGAACCAGACATCTTAAACTTTTTAAAATATTTAGATTTAATATTTTTTAAGTTGGAGAGTCTGGGCGTAAGCCAAGGGGGCTTAACACAACTAGATTTTCGAGAAGAGTTAGGAATACATATGTCTAATAGAGAGTTAAGTGTTACATAGAATGAGTTAAGAGCGCAATCAATGTCAACTGCGTTGTCAAGCGAGGACCAATCAGTTGCAGAGATCAGTTGATTAAGCAAGGTAAAATTACCTTTGCGAAAGCAACGATATGGCTCAGAGGAAATGGAAGGTGAGCTAAAAGGCTTAGAAAAATAAAGAGAAATTTCTAATGTAGGATGATATAAATCTTCAGGCACAGATAAGGGAGTTGACCTGGAGATGG
Organism: Hirtodrosophila confusa; assembly: GCA_035043065.1. Taxonomy (NCBI): domain Eukaryota; kingdom Metazoa; phylum Arthropoda; class Insecta; order Diptera; family Drosophilidae; genus Hirtodrosophila; species Hirtodrosophila confusa. The sequence goes on from JAWNNI010000053.1 coordinate 275,845, forward strand.
AAGCATTTAGATAATCGTTAGTAAAAACAAGATCCAATATTCTATTTAAGTTATTAGTTATAGAGTTAATTTGGTAAAGAGGAAAGTCTAGTAGATAGTCTAAGAAGTCATGCTGAGAGGAGGGAGTAAGATAATTTGCGTAGTTGACAAAAGACCATTCTATGGCAGGCAAGTTGAAATCACCCAACACAACAATTGAGTCAACGTCACGCGCTTGGGAGAATACTTCGTTAATACAGCCTATATGTTGCATATAACCTTGTAAATCAGAAGCAGGAGGAATATATGAGCAGGTAATATAGAGAACAGATGATGGAAGAGTAACTATTACAGCAACTATTTCAACATCCGCAGAACAATTTAGGGATAACAATTCCGACTGAAATGTGGTATTGACGGCAATTAGAACGCCACCACCTCGTCTAGTCGGTCGGTCATGCCTAAAAGTTATAAATTTATTTGACAATATTTCGCAGTCAGAAATGGTAGAGTTTAACCAAGTCTCCGAAAAGCGATAATGTCAGATTCAAAAGCAGTACTACTCAAATACAGGTGTTGGAGTTTAGAAAGGAGGCCCCTAACATTCTGGTATTGAATAGTAACACAATCGGACAAAAAGTTTAGTTTTTTGGAGCTGTGTTAATAGAAATATTTTGGGAAGTATTAGAAAGAGATAGGGTTACAGGAGGTGGTTGCATTCGCTTTTTTGGCTTAAACTCATGAACAATCATGGGAGGAGGCCAGAAATATTAGTAAAATTACTTGGAGAAGGCGAAAGAGAAAGTAATGGAGAAACATCAAGTATAGGGGGAGTAGAACTGATATTAGGTGAAGGTAAAGTAGATGAAGAGGGTAGTAGTGAGGGGACAGATAATATTTAATTATCTATCCGGCGATTTGGTGGCGACTCAAACTTGAATTGACTTAGCAACTCAATGCTTGAGTCAAAATCACCGGACAGAGTCTTAACTATACTCAATTTAAGGAATTGAGTGCGGACAGAATTGTACATTTTGGTAAAATCAGCCTGAATACCATAGCACGACGGGCAAGACCATTTCAGGCCGCCCGTGCGCTTCTTAGCAGCAGAGTTGATTTTATCGCATTCACGACCAGTAAGACCCGCGCATTTAGCATGCATCATATTCTCACACAACCAACAATCAATAAATTGAGGCTGAGGAGAATCAGCCGCCGACTTAAATGAGCAGGACTTACTGCAACACGACATGTCTACTGGGTTATTCGAAAATATTAGTAAACAACAAAAGAGAGCAAATTAAAAGCACTCAAAATGAGTTAAATGAGAAGTTCAGAAGTAAACAAACAACGTTTACAAAGCAATAGAGAGGGTATTCGATTTGCACGCAAAGCACAAAAGAAGAAATTACGAAAATCACAACAACAAACACAGCACAGACGCCGCGCGCAAAAACTAAAATGCACAACAACAAAGATAGCACAGACGCCGCGTAAGAAATTAAAATGCAAATAAACTTACAATGCACAACTGATAACACTTGACACAATGGTAAGGCACTTTAGAAGGAAAAGATAAAGAGATTTAACGCTTTATAAGACCGAAAGGATAGTTAGGTTTGTAGATAATTGAAATTGAATGTGGAGCGCAAAAAAACACAGCTGATCGCAGGTATCGATATATCGATATTGTATATATCTTCCATCATCTGTTCTCTATATTACCTGCTCTTATATTCCTCCTGCTTCTGATTTACAAGTTTATATGCAACATATTGGCTGTATTAACGAAGTATTTTCCCAAGCGCGTGACATTGACCCAATTGTTGGGCTGGGTGATTTCAACTTGCCTGCCATAGCATGGTCATTTATCAACTGCGCAAATTATCTTACTCCCTCCTCTCAGCATGACTTCTTAGACTGCCTACTAGACTTTCCTCTTTACCAAATTAACTCTATCACTAATAACTTAAATAGAATATTGGATCTTGTTTTTACTAACGACTATCTAAATACTTCCATCTCCAGGTCAACTCCCTTATCTGTGCCTGAAGATTTATATCATCCTACATTAGAAATTTCTCTTTATTTTTCTAAGCCTTTTAGCTCACCTTCCATTTCCTCTGAGTCATATCGTTGCTTTCGCAAAGGTAATTTTACCTTGTTTAATCAACTGATCTCTGCAACTGATTGGTCCTCGCTTGACAACGCAGTTGACATTGATTGCGCTCTTAACTCATTCTATGTAACACTTAACTCTCTATTGGACATATGTATTCCTAACTCTTTTCGCAAATCTATTTGTGCTAAGCCCCTTGGTTTACAGCCAGACTCTCAAACTTAAAAAATATTAAGTCTAAATATTTTAAAAAGTTTAAGATGTCTGGTTCTTGTCTCGACCTATCTAAATATTCTATCGCTAAATTTAACTTCTCTCTTCTTAACTCACAATGTTACACGGAATATATCGCCCGATGCAAAAGTTAATTTGCATACAATCCTAAACTATTCTATTCTTTTGTTAACTCTAAACGTTAATCTTCACGTCTTCCTTCTTCTTTCTTTTTTTGTTGGCACTGAAAAAGCATGCAGTGACTCAACTGCTGTGAATTTATTTGCCAAATTTTTCCAATCCACCTATTCATCTATTCCTCTTTCTAACACATCCTATCCCTACAGTATTTCTTCTTCTAATAATATTTTTGCTCCCACTATTTCCGCATTATCCCTTCTATCTGCTATTAAGTCCGTAAAACATTCTTACTCTCCTGGGCCTGATCATATTCCAAGTTGTGTATTAAAGGAATGTAGCTCTTCTTTAACTCTTCCCTTACTTAAACTTTTTAATCTTTCCCTTACTACTGGAGTCTTTCCATCTCTTTGGAAAGACTCATTTATCATACCTCTACATAAAAAAGGTGGTAAGTCTGATATTTCTACTTATAGAGGTATTGCAAAGTTGTCTGCTATCCCCAAATTACGTGAGAAAATTATTACAGAAACTTTGCAGCATCTCTGTAAATCTATAATTTCTTCAACCCAATATGGATTTATAAAGAGTCGGTCTACTACGACCAATTTGCTAGAGTTTTCACATATTATAAATGATGCATTCCAAAAGAAAATGCAAACTAATATCATTTACACTGATTTCAGTAAAGCAATTGACTCCTTAAACCATGATCTTTTGATTTAAAAACTTGGATTTCTTCTTATTCAAAAATAGAACCCAAAAAGTACTACTTAGATCTACAATTTCTAAACCTGTTTTCGAAAACTTCTGGTGTACCCCAAGGAAGTCACCTTGCTCCTTTATTCTTCACACTTTTTACTCCCTGTACCCATAAAATGGGTAAAAAGGGGTATTACATCTGTGCAAATGTATGTAACAGGCAGAAGGATACATCTTCGACCCTATAAAGTATATATATTCTTGATCAGTATCAAAAGAGATTTCGATTTGGCCATGTCCGTCTGTCTGACCGTCTGTCCGTATAAACGCGTCGATGTCAGCAACTACAAGAGCTAGAGACACCAAATTTGAAATGTAGGTTCCTGTGTACCATACGCAGATCAAGTTTGTTTCATATTTCAGATATCTTCTCCCGTTCCCCCGCAAATCGATAAAAACCGTTTTACAGTAACAATTTTCAAGATATAGCTTTTAGACTTGGCATGTACAATACTTTAGTCTCGTTTAATCTACTGTCCAAATTTCAACGCGGAAGTTATTCACGAAAGAAGATTCAGTAATGCAGCGAGAGGGGGAAGAAGAAGCACAGCCACCAATTAAAATGTCTCGCTTGCGCTGTCGCTTTTGCCGCCTGTGTGCGTGCGTCTTTGTGTACGTGTGTGTGTATGTGTAGGTGGACGTAGATGTGATTGAATGTTTTAGACCTGGGTACAGGAAGTTTCGTAGTCGGGTATACTCGACTATAGCATTCTTACTTGTTATTAATGATCTTCCATCTATTTTATTACACTCTCGTATACTCATGTATGCAGATGATGTAAAACATATTCAATCATTTAATAATCCACTGCAAACTAGACTATTTCAACGTGACTTAATTTTTATGCAACTTTGGTGCTTGGCTAATCATCTTCCTCACAATTGCTGTAAAGGCATGTTTATGACATTCAGTCGATCCAAGCCCTATCTTGGTAACTATTCTATTGATAACTTTCCCCTAAAATGTATTACCTCTGTTAAGGACTTGGGTGTCACTTATGATTCTAAGCTTAACTTTAATTTACATATTTCCTCAATTGTTAATGTTGCCAAGGGCGTACTTGGATTCATCAAGCGGTGGTAGAAGAAATTTAATGATCCTTTCACCACCTTGTGTCGCTCGTACGCCCTATTCTGGAATACTGCTCATGTATATGGTCTCCTCAATACAAAAATAGTGAGATCCGTATTGAGTCAGTCCAGAAGCAATTTCTATTATTTGCCCTACGTAGTTTAAATTGGGATCCTAATCTTCGTCTGCCATCTTATCCCAGTAGACTCTTACTTTTAAATCTTCCGACATTAGCTAACTGTAGAATAACTCTTAGTGTGGTTTTATACCTAAGTTGATTAGTGGCGACATAGATTCTCCATTTCTTTTAAGTCGTCTTAATTCCTCTGTCCCTTGTAGACCTACTAGAAATTTTACTCCCTTATCTCTTCCTACATGCACTACTGATTACGCTTTACACAATCCTTTTCGTGTAATATGCACATAGTACCATTCTGTTTTTCATGTTTTCTCCTCGGAACTCTCTCTTCTCTCTATTAAGCTTGCTCTTTTGAATCACCTACGGGTAATCTCTGGCCAAATCCCAGCTGTGAGCAGGGGCACAGCTTGCCGGTGTGGCAAATAATATTCCTCCATCGGGTCGGAGATTGCCCATTCTATGTTCCCCTTTATTTCCTATTTTCTATTCTATAACTATTTTATTCTTTCACATCCCTACCCGTTCCTAGATCCTTTTTCCTTAATGTAATCTCTAACCAACCTCGCTGTGAGCTGGGGCACAGCTTGCCGGACTGGCTACTAAAACTTCCCCCACCGGGTTGGACTAATGTTGACCACCTGGATAAATCTCCATCAAACAATTTTGGGACCCCCACCCCCTCCCTCACAAAGGAGCAAAATCTATATCTCCCACACCTGCAGTTTTTTTCGCGTCTCTTTCTGAACACACAAATATTAAATTATATAGGACTGGGAACATAGTATTCTGCAGTCGGGTGCGTCCGACTGCAACGTTCTTACTTGTTTTATCCTTATTCTTTAATTTTTTTTTGCTTTAAATTAACCTTAAATTCTATAAGCTTTTTCGTTATAACTAACTCTTCACTATTTTGATATAGGCTCTAATAACGCCACCGGCAATTCTTCTCTGTGAATAGGGACATAGCTAGCTGGACTGGCAAATAAACTTCCCCCAACGTGCTGGTGTCGTTATTAGATTCCAATTGTAAGTTCGTGTAAACTTTTAAAGTTTTTTCCTTATATCTATGTATTATATTGTATATTTTGATTCGAGCACTGTTTTGCCTTCGTAAATAAATAACAATAAATAAATACAAATAAATAAATAAAAGATGTCGCCGGAACGGTGAAAATTAGTGGAAACACGACTGCTCGAGACGATGCTGAAGAGGATGGAGATTCCGGATGCCATACCTACCACATTCGATGGTGCAGGTTGGCTCAATGGAGTCAAAATTCTCAGCTACAGAGACGACCCCACCGTGGAGTGGGTCTCTCAAACAGTCGTCTCAATAGCCGCCCCGTGGAAGGGTGCCAAGCTGGAGGTAGTGGACAGAACTAGTATTCCGTCCATAGCAAAGGCAAAAGTGCTACTACCGGGGGTCGTGCCTAAGGAGCAGGCTCTGAAACTAATTAAGTGGCAGAATCCTGACGTGCCCAGCGCTCATTGGCAGGTCATTCATCTCGCTAAGCCCGATAAAAAGGGATGTGCTGTCCCTGCAAATTAGCAAGGAAGTCGTGGATCTGCTTTATCCTAGGAACGGGAAGATGGCGTGGGGCGTAGGAAGCGTATACCTGCGTCTCAAGAAACGCCACCCCCACGACAACAACGCCAACACGTTGATGGCTGGTAAGGTGGAGCACGACCTAGGCCTTATGTCTATGGTGGAAGCTACCCTCAGCTTAGAAATCGGGGAAGTGGCCATAGAAGCCACGCCTGAGGACCCCAAGACAGAGGACAACGAGAATGGTGAAACGACGTTGGTAGTCGAGCCACCGCGAGTGGAGGAATTCAACAGCCATGCAGCTGAAGGTCCTCCAGCTCAACTTACATAAATGCAAGCTATGGTGCTCTAGTCCAGGAACCTTGGGTGGCAGCGGGCAACAAGGTGTCTGGGCTAAAGTTCGCTAACTTCAACACGTTCCACTCAGAGCAAGACACTTGGTTTTGTGTTTTTTTGGTCCATTCTTTCGCTGACTACTTTGATCGTACACTTTCTTCAAAAGTCTTTTTGTGTATGTATGCGTGTGTCTGCGTGACTTTCGCGTGCCAGCGAACTTGAGTTGGCTATTTTTAGTCGCAATTACATATGTACATATGCATGGAGGCTTAACCATTGTGATTTAAAATGGGTCGCGAGCAAAATAAAAAAGTATATTCGTTTTTCAAATTTGTTAATGGAAAATCTATTTGTAATGTGTAAGCTGAGCGGAAAGCGCATAACAAATCTGAAGCGCCATTTATCGCAGCATTCAGAAGCATTAAAGGATTTGGATACAATCGACACGCGTGCGAAACATACAGGAAAAAAATAAAAATTTGCATTGAGACAAATGGGGAATTAATCACTTCATCGATTGTGAAAATTGTCACCACAGACGGCAGACCCTTTCTGTTATTGGATAGTGAAGGATTCCGCCACATAGTGACTCCTATTTATGATGCCCTTTCCATGAATCATATAACTTTGCGAAACATAAGGGCTCATGTTAAAGTAAAAGAGCTGTCCATCAGACATGACATCAAGTCCTTGGTAAAAGGAAAGCTGATATCACTTAAAATAGATGTTGCCACTAGGCTGTACAAAGCCATTTTAGGAGTCAACCTACAAATGCTTAATTCTCTTATGGAAAATAGTGAAATCATAATCAAAACACTTGGAATGATTCAATTCTATGATTCGCATACCGGTTGTTATGTAAAGGAACGTATACTATAAATTTTACAAGAATACGAAATAGACATAGAAAACGTTTTTAGGTATGTACTACTTTCCGAACACCGAATTTAGTTTTCTTCAATATTAATATATAAAAAAATTAAAAAAATTTTCAGCATAACTTCACACAATGGCAAAAATATGATCAAGGCCATTGAAATCTTGAATGATGAGGCGACAGAGCAACACCTGTTCGAAGCAGCAGCGAAATTATGGAAAGGTTGGAGTCCATAAAGCTATCAAATGTACATCTTGTACGATGCGCTGTACACACACTTCAATTGTGCGTTTACGATGTAAGCAAGCAAAGTGAAATCTGCGAAAATATAAGTATTTGCCGTAATTTGTGTAAAACTTTGCGTACAGGAACCCATAGGTGAGTAAAAAATAAGAAAAAATGAATAAGTTTATAAGAATATTTAAAAAAAAAACAATACCATTTTACTATTCAACTTGCACAGACGTACGCTATTGGAGCACAGAAAGAAATATTCCAACACTTGATGTGGCCACAAGATGGAATTCAACATATACCATGTTGAAAAAATTGTTGGAGCAGAGAGAATTCCTTGCTGCCGAATCATTTCCAATCATGACCAGCGACTGGGACTGGATCGATCTTTATGTTGACGCATTCAACGACACATTCGAGGCAACTGTAAGGTTACAGCATCAACAACTGGTTTATAGTGACTTTTTCATATTATGGATGGAACTTAGGTTAAAGTGCGAAAAGAGCGAAAATTATATAGCGCAAATGTTATTTGATCAGCTTAAGGTGAGAGAGGGTAAGCTACTGGAAAATGAAGCTTCGTTGGCCGCCATTTCTGGACGTTGATGTACTAACGAACAGTACATACAAGTGGCCCAACGACACCAAGCACGGGCTTGTTAACGCGCGGACCCAAGCATAAATGCAACCCACCTCCCGCCCAACCGACCGAGGGGCACGCCGCATAACGTACGGTAGCGAAAGATCGCGGGCATGCAAATACAACAATAACATTATACAAAAGTACCTAACATAAATAACGTAAGAGTAAAGTTTTAAGTGTAGAAATTGAAGTAGCATTACTTCCATCTAATGATGGAAAAGTTTGTTATAGTTATAGCATAAGACTCGAAAGGGGTTATGAATAGCATAATTAGAACTACAAGCTTGAAGAGAAAGTGGAAGAAAGTTTCTAGAATATCTGATCGGAACTGCAAAACTAATTTGGCTGATTAATTCAGAAGAATCAATTTCCCCATTAATTAGTTTGTGTAAGAAAATTACACCCAGCATGGTTCTACGATCAGAAAGAGAAGGCAAATTTATAAATAAAAGTCTACTACGATAAGAAGGCAAGCGAGTATTAGTATTCCAGTTAAGACCCCGGAGTGCAAAGAGCAGAAATTGTTTTTGTACCGACTCTAATCTATCCTGATGAACCTTGTATTGGGGACACCAAATACAAGAACCATATTCAAGAATAGGTCGGACAAGAGAAGTATAAAGAGTTTTAGTAATGTAGGGATCGTTAAATTCCTTCGACCAACGCTTAATGAAACCCAGGACACCAAAGGCACGATTAGCGGTGGAAAAGATATGCTTGTCAAACTTAAGCTTGGGATCTAAGAGGATACCCAAATCATCAACCGAGTCAATTCGTGCAAGCGGCTTACCATTAAGAATATAATTATTAAGAAAGGGCATTCGCCTGTAAAAGGACATTACGTTACACTTACCACAATTAAGATTTAATAAATTTGCCCGACACCAGGCTTGAAAACTATCAAGATCAGTTTGCAACCTTTGACCAGATATGAAATCAGTAAATGACAGAATAATTTTAACATCATCGGCATACATCAGCACCCGGGAGTGATTTACAACAGAAGGAGGTCATTTATGAACAGAGTAAATAATAAGGGGCCAAGATGACTTCCTTGAGGAACTCCGGAAGTAACTTGAACAGATCTAGAAACTAAGCCTTTGAAATACACTTTTTGGGTTCTAAGAGTTAAATTGTTGGAGATCCAAAGAATTAAGTTATTTGGAAATCCCAGAAGGTGAAGCTTATGAAGTAAAAGAGAATGATTAACTGAGTCAAAGGCCTTACTGAAATCAGTGGAAATAACGTCTGTTTGCTTTTTAGATTGAAATCCCTTAATGACAAATTAAGTGAATTCCAATAGGTTAGTGGTAGTATATCTATATTTCACAAACCCATGCTGGCAGGGTGAAACTATAGATCTACATAAATGTTGAAGTTGAGAAGTTATTAATTTCTCAAAAATATTAGGAATAGCAGACAACTTAGAAATACCTCTATAGTTCTCAACATTAGACTTGTTTCCTTTTTTATGGAGAGGAATAATAAATGATTCTTTCCTAATGTTGGGGAAAGAGCACAACTCCACGGACAGTTTAAAAATAAACAAGTAAGAATGCTATAGTCGAGTATACCCGACTACGAAACTCCCTGTACCCAGGTCTAAAACATCCAATCACATCTACGTCCACTTACACATACATACACACATACACAAAGACGCACACACACACAGGCGGCAAAAGCGACAGCGCAAGCGAGGCCATTTAATCTCCTCTCGATGCATCACTGAATCTTCTTTCGTGAATAACTTCCGTGTTTATTATCCGATCGACTTGAAATTTGGACAGTAGATTAAGAGAGACTAAAGTATTGTACATGCTAAATCTTAACGCTATATCTTGAAAATTGTTACTTTAAAACGGTTTTAATCGATTTGCGGGGGAACGGGGGAGATATCTAAAATATGAAACAAACTTGATCTGCGTATGGTATACAGGAACCTACATTTCAAATTTGGTGTCTCTAGCTCTTGTAGTTGCTGAGATCGACGCGTTCATACGGACAGACGGACAGACGGTCAGACAGACGGACATGGCCAAATCGAAATCTCTTTTGATACTGATCAAGAATATATATACTTTATAGGGTCGGAGATGTCTCCTTCTGTCTGTTTCATACATTTGCACAGATGTAATACCCCCTTTTACCCATTTTATGGGTACAGGGAGTAAAAATAGTGGCTTTAAAATACCTTCAGCACAGTACCTAAGCACACAGCTTGGTACTCCATCAGGTCCCGGTGAAAATACGGGCTTAATGGCCTTTAAATCCAATTATATGGATCCACGCATAAGCCTGGTTTTAACCAACAACCAAAAAATGTTGGCGAAACAAAATTGAAAATAAATAGCATTTCGAATGTACCACCTAAAGCAAGTAAGCAAGCACCAACAGTATATTTTATGAGTCCCGTCTATTGTTTTTATATCACTGTTTATTGTGTGTTGTTTTATTTTAGTAAGTGTCGTTTAGATATTAAATTGTGTCTGTCATTAACCAATAAAATTACTAAACCTCAATACTAAGATCATAAATATTGATTATACAAATTTTTGAAATTCCTTGGTATTAATAGAATTTGGCATCGCACTCTGGAGAAGAATTGACGAGTCGCTCAGAAGATGAACTCTTTGTCGCTAAAACTAGCGCTGAGGAAAAGTCACGGTTCGCTGCATATTTGGATGGAGTTCAATCCGTGTCTCAAATCCAAGCAGAGCCAATAACAGACAAGTTGTCAAAATTATATACTGACATTGAGAACTTCAATGTGGCGAATGGCCGTTTGCCATTTAATGCGAATATACTAGCATTTTTTAACAGAGGATGATATAGAGAAGTCCCTGAGGACACTCACACATCACCTCATGACGGCGTCCCACACATCGTGCAAACCATCAAAAAGCAAGAGAAGGACCTGGCCACCCTGGTGGACTCCAGAGCTAAAAGCACAAGGAAAATATGTACTGGACCGCTTCAAGCTTGCAAAACAAGCCGAATACAAAATACTGCGGCGTAACTTCATGGAGAACCTTCTGATCCGGCATAGAGAAGGTTGCAGAAACGGTGAGACTCCGGAAGCTGTTTTCTAGACACCCAACCATACTGAGTCAGCTAAAAATAGATGATGGACGATGGGCGAAAAACAGCAGAGAAGCGATATGTGCTCTCATTGATGCACATTTCCCCGAGTGTACAGAAGTCGCAGAGCCTGACACACCTCAAACTATCCAAACAAAAAACTCGGCCCTACCCGCATACATAATCACACCGAAGAGAATCTTTCCAGCGATGCCTGAAATGACCAAGAATTGGATCATCCCATGGCTGCATCCACTGTTTAAGGCATGTCTGCAGCGCGGCTATTTGCCTGTGGCATGGACAACTGCACGTATTCCTGCCCAAGCAGGCAGACTACAGACTCATTCATACTAAAAACATTGGAAAAAGTACTAGAGCTATTAAGGAGCGCTACATTCCCTGGTAGTTTATATAGGAAAAGCCCTTCACAACCAAGAATACGCCCTGGGAGCATTTCAAGACATCTCCGGTGCATTCAACAATGTATCAACAGAAGCGATAATGCGAGGCCTGAGAGCCAAATCATCCCAATCGACAATACACTCGTGGATACAGAACCTGTTGAGCTGCAGAAGAGCCAAAGCCGAATGGGGAACCACCACCATAACAAAGGAAGCTCATGGAGGCGCGCCACAAGGCGGAGTCTTGTCTTCTCTGTAATGGAATCTAGTGGTGGACAAACTATTTAAAATGTTCTACAGGAAAGCCCCAAAGAAAACTGCCTATGTGGATGACACAAGCATTATTATCACGGGAAAATGTCCACCAACCCTCAGCTCCGTCATGGAATATACGTTACAGGAAATACTAAGATGGGCCACCGGAGCCGGACTTAGCATCAACGCGGAAAAGACGGACTTCATTATTTTTACTAAGAGATAAAGGTACCGCGGTGGAACCCGCCAAAGTTGAACGGAATACCGCATACCGATATGGAGACTCAATGTTAAAGAAAGGGTGAAAAAGGAACCAGTCGCGCCTTACGCATCGCAGAAGATGCTAAGTAGATCTTCACCTCAGTAGTGCGACCGATACTACTATACGGCGTCCTGGTTTGGTGGCAAGCCACGGAGAAGACCACATACCTGAAACCATTAAGTATACAACAAATAGAGTTGCCAGTCTTTGGGAACGTTTTGCATCAAAAATTTTCAACGCGGCAGGTCCCATACGCTTCGTATTTGTTCGGGTGGGACTTGCCGCTTCGGGTCGTGAGAGCAAGCCCAGCGCTGCGGCAGATCCCACCAAGATCGCAGATGCTTAGCGACCGCCGAGTCGAGAGCATATACATATAAGTATGCATGTATATGCACGAGAATTGTTTTCGTTTATTTGCTATTTCGATGGTTTGGCCAGCCACGACGGGCATGCATGTATTATGGGTAGAATTGTTTAAAAATATACGTATTCTTTAAAATAACATAAATTGACAGTGTCCATTTAAATAGCACAGACATAACAGCTTTTATGTTAACTAAAAATAGTAAAAATAACATAAATAATTCCAGGTTCCCAATATACAAAAAATGCATAGTGTCCATTTAAATTACATATACATTATATACACAATTATTTAAAAATATTATAAATTCATTCAGATCGCACTACTCGTCTTGGTGGTGGTGTACTTATTGCTGTTGACGTTGATTTGTCATCTCAGTTAGTAATAACCGATAGTTCTGTAGATATTGAATTTATTGCTGTTAAAGTAAGTTTTTGTGGTGTTTGTTTCTGTCTCATCTATGCTTTCTGATCGTGATTTTCTTGTAGTTCTTGGTAATTTTAATATTGCCGGAACTACCTGGATTTCTAGTCCTGACTCCAGCGTGTTGACACCCCCGACTCAGCATGATTTTATTGACAGTTTATTTGGGATGTCATTGTGTCCATCAATGGTATCCCAAATTCTTTACATAAAATGCTTGATCTTATTTTTGTCTTGGATTCCTCCTTCTATTCTGTCTCCCGTACTATATGGATATGGAATATGGAATGGAATGGAAATCATTCCTGAAGATCCTTATCACCCATCTTTGGAAGTGTTGATTGACTTACCAGCCAGGGTGCCAAGCCCAGGCAGAAAATTTGCAGAGCGAGTTCGTCAATTTCGGAAAACCGATTTTTCTAAACTTGCTCTGCTCAAAGGTTGCAAACTGATCTTGACAGTTTTCAAGCCTCCAGTTGCGTAAATTTATGAAATCTTAATTGTGGTAAGTGTAACGTAATGTCCTTTTACAGGCGAATGCCCTTTCTTAATAATTATATTCTTAATGGTAAGCCGCTTGCACGAATTGACTCGGTTGATGATTTGGGTATCCTCTTAGATCCCAAGCTTAAGTTTGACAAGCATATCTTTTCCACCGCTAATCGTGCCTTTGGTGTCCTGGGTTTCATTAAGCGTTGGTCGAAGGAATTTAACGATCCCTACATTACTAAAACTCTTTATACTTCTCTTGTCCGACCTATTCTTGAATATGGTTCTTGTATTTGGTGTCCCCAATACAAGGTTCATCAGGATAGATTAGAGTCGGTACAAAAACAATTTCTGCTCTTTGCACTCCGGGGTCTTAACTGGAATACTAATACTCGCTTGCCTTCTTATCGTAGTAGACTTTTATTTATAAATTTGCCTTCTCTTTCTGATCGTAGAACCATGCTGGGTGTAATTTTCTTACACAAACTAATTAATGGGGAAATTGATTCTTCTGAATTAATCAGCCAAATTAGTTTTGCAGTTCCGATCAGATATTCTAGAAACTTTCTTCCACTTTCTCTTCAAGCTTGTAGTTCTAATTATGCTATTCATAACCCCTTTCGAGTCTTATGCTATAACTATAACAAACTTTTCCATCTAATAAGTAATGCTACTTCAATTTCTACACTTAGAACTTTACTCTTACGTTATTTATGTAATGTTTAGGAACTTTTTTGTATAATATTATTTTTGTATTTAGTTAGTATTTTCATGTCCGCGATATTTCGCTTCCGTACGTTATGCGGCGCGCCCCTCGTTCGTTTGGGCGGGAGTTGGTTTGCATTTTTGCTTGGGTCTGCGCGTTAATAAGCTCGTGTTTGGTGTCGTTGGGCCACTTGTATGTACTGTTCGTTAGTACAGCAACGTCCATAAGATGAACTATTTTCGAAGATTCGATTTGCTTAAAAAAATCTTGACCGCCAGTTGCAAGCTATGGGCACACTTAATGGACTTTACCGAACTAATTTCTACATCCATTGTCAAGTGTTCATCATCGAGCAATTTTTGCTCTACATCTTCGGATGCTGGGCATTCTTCGTTGAGGAGCTTACAGCTTTAATCATATTGCGCCCATTGTCTGTAGTTGCGCAAAATACTTGGCTTTTTGCAACATGAAAGAGTTCAATATTTTCTCAATTTCAGAACTTAGATTGCAGTAGTATGGCGGTAGACAGCAGTATGTTTGTTGCATGGCACAATTAATTTAAGAGTCTTCACACAAATTTGGCCACAGAGTTAGAACTAAACATTGACGCCTAAGATTCCACGATTATGACTAGTGGCTGTGTCCTTTTTTATGGATACTATGTTCCTTTCATCAATTTAAGTGTAGCATATTTTTCTTCCACAATGGTCATCACGTTCTTTGATGTGATTGGGTTCATATTGAGGCCCTTCAAAATTTCGGCAGTAACCAGCTCCACGCAAGCATCTCTGACATCTTCTTTACCAATTTTTATAGAAAACTTGACTTTCTTCTCAGGAACTGAATTTTTTTCATGTTTGGCCAATTCACTGTAGAAAACGTCTTTATGTTTTCTTCCAAATGTCTTTTAATATTAGAAATCTAATTGCCTTCAAACGCTTTTTTACAAAGCAAGCACCTCAACACATTTTTCTGGTTGCAATGTTGAAAAACTTTCTTGCACAATGGTCGCGTTTGCGTACCATTTTTAATTTCGAATTTTAATTAATATTCACTTGCCGGCAGTAATAGAAGTCAACAAACGCACGTACATCAAGATAAAGCTTTGAATGTAGCGGTTAAAGAAAGCGCATGTGAGCTAAGCTTTGAATGCAGCACTCAAAGAGAGAGCTTTACTTTCAGTTGCCTGTTTGGTTGTGATTTTTTCTCCTCTTTACCAGATGATTGTGCTCATAGTCATATGAGTTATGGTTGATCTATTGAGTTCAATTAATAACCACTTAACGAAAATTATTCTTATGCCTTAAAATAATGGTATTTTTTGTGTTCTTGACTTGTTACGAAAAAATTGAATTTTGGGATTTTTTTGGTACTTTTTGTTAGTGCAGAAATGAAATGGACGCTAAATATCATAAAGATGTAAGAACTCCGCAACTACGAAAACTAAGAATACGATGAACGTTTTAATGGAACTGAACTTGGTATAGTAGATACATGATATATTAGAGATGGTACTTAACATAACATTAGAGATGATAAACGATCGCACAAGTAAGATCGCTTTTACAAATTTAATTAACTGTCAAGTCCAAGTAACTTTACAAATTTATAATGCTTTTCCTTTTTCAAGTTTCTTGTAAATATATCAGCAAGATTATCATTTGTGGGAACATAATTAATACAAATCTCGTTTCTAGCAATAACCTCTTATATGATGATACTTTATGTCAATGTGCTTGGTTCTTTTAATGTGAAAGGGATTTGTAGCAATCTGCGCTCAGGTAGTCGCCGTTTACTTCAATAGGCTCAATTTCTTCCAACAGCCGACGTAGATATATTGCCTCTTTTGAAGCAGTGGAATTGGCAATATCTTCGGCCTCCGTGCTGCTGAGTGCAACCAGTTCTTGCTTTTTTGATTCCCAGGAGAATGCCGAACCTGCAAGATAAAAAGCGTACCCAGAATACGATTTTCTATCATGCTTATAATTTGCCCAGTCTGCATCGACAAACGCATGCAAACGTTGACTAGTTTTGCGATAATGGAGCTTTAAGTCAATCGTCTTTGACAAATATCGCAGAACATGTTTGGCGCCGGACTCGTGCTCCAAATGTAGACTAGAATTACGTTGCGCCAGCTTACTTATAGAATGAAAAATGTCTGGACGGGTTGAAATCGCTTACTACTCGTTTACCTTGTCACATTCGTCTTTCTGGCAGCAAACCTCAAATCCAGGATCCAACGGCGTCGAAACAGAACGACTCACGTTGATGTTATACTTCTCGAGCAGCACCTTTATGTAATGTTTCTGACATACAGAAATATCACCTCGCTCGCTTTGACGCTGTATCTTCATACTTAGGAATTTATGTAATGGCCCATTGTCATCAATTTCAAAGCTTGCCTTCAACTTCTTCTTAATCTCGTCCAGATCGCACTTTTTGGAGCATGCTATAATTAAGTCGTCGACGTATATGGCTATCAAGTTGTATGCATTTTTGACGATCTTCTTGTGTAGACATGGCTCTCCCTTTGTAGCTTCAAGCCCAAGTCTCCCTAAAGCATCGTCTAACGTGCTATTCCAGGCCCTGCCAGACTGTTTAAGGCCATAAAGAGCTTTATTAAGCCACTCGGCTCGGATACGTTTTGCTAACGAAACCCTCTGGTTGACGCATGTACACAGCTTCGCTTAGCTGACTATTTAAATACGCATTTAAGACATCCATTTGGTGTAGGTACAGCTCCTTCTCTGCCGGTATAGCTAACAGCAGCCTAATATTCTCATATCGGATAATGGGTGAAAAGGTCTCGTAGTAGTCCACACCAAATTGTTGACTACATCCCTTGGCGACGAGTCTGCTTTTAAACCTGTCAATGTTACCTTGATCATCACGCTTAACTCACATGTACCCTATAGACTTTACTTAAGATGGAAGATCTACTAAAGACCACGTATTATTAGAGATTGAAGCCTCATATCCTCGCTTCATTGAATCTTGCCACTTTGAAGCATGTTTACTAGATAGTGTCTCGACATCTTGGTAATACATCTTTTCTTGGTCTACCTGGCAGTCCAGTATGTATTAACTTGGGCCGACCTGGACCACGACGAGATTGTGCAACTGCCTCAGAGCCACTTGACGAAGTCTCAGCTTCTGTATCCTCAAAACTCTCGAACATGTCGTCATTATCGTGCTGATTAAAACTTTGCTCGTTCGACTCTGGATACACTTCCTCTGGAAACGCTACTTTTCTGGAACTGCTTCTACTGTGCATACTCCCTCTGGAGCTGCTTCTTCTGGACACACTCCCTCTGAAGCTGCTCTTTCGTTGTCCTCAGTTTCTTCTGCAGCTGCAAGCTAAGGACCTCGATCGCTCTTATTGTGTTCATAACCTTTTGAACGAGGGAAAAAATCTATGATAAAAGAAGCATAATTATTGGTTCTTAAATCAAGATTTTTGTCTGCCATTTGGCCTTCAACAAATTTTATGTCACGCCTCTCTACGATTTGACGAGCCTCCTTATCGAACAGCCGATAAGCCTTGGCGGTAGGAGAATATCCTACAAATACATACTCTTTACCCTTAGCGCTCATCTTCTTGTGATGCATTTTGTCAAAGGCGTACACCGGCGATCCAAAAATTCGTAAGTGTTTTACTGTTGGCTTTTTACCGCTCCATAACTCGATTGGAGTCCTGCCACCTAGTGCCTGTGTTGGAGATCTATTGCGTAAATAGCACGCCGTTGACACAGCCTCAGCCCAAAATGGCTCCTCGATGTTTTTGTGCACCATCATGCAACGCGCCATTTCCACAAGGGTTTGGTTTGCCCTTTCTGCAACTCCGTTTGGCTGTGAAGTGTATGGCACTGTCAGCTGTCTTTTGATGCCACATTGCTGTAGGTATTCGACAAACTGCTCATTGACAAATTTTTTTCCATTGCCACTACGAATGGCCTTGATTTTCTTTTTAGTTTGGCACTCAACTAATGCCTTTTATGTCTTAAACTTTTCAAAGGCCTGGTCTTTTGTTTTCAAAAAGTAAACAAACACTCTTTTTGACCAATCATCGATAAACGTAATAAAGTACTTAGCGCCACCAACCGATTGCACATTTATCGGACCACACAAGTCAGTGTGAACTAGTTCTAAAAGTTCACTTGCGCCTGACGCGCTTGTTTTAGGAAACACATAAGCACATATCTTTGATTTGTTGCATGTATTACAATTTATATTTATCGGAATTTTATTCGCGTCAATGCCATTAACTCTTTCATTCACTATTAAGTCATTAGGGCTCCGAAAATTTAAATGTCCGTAACGATTATGGCACACAACTGCCTTGGCTTGCAATGTAGTCGTTTTACATTTAAATCTTTGAACAAAAATAAATTTCCAGTCATTTGTGCTTTTATCGCCAATTTTCCATCCCTGGTTTTCACAATCGCGGTATTCTTGCTGAAAATAATCGCATGTCCATATTTCATTGCTTTGCTCACCGAAAAGAAGTTTATTTGCAAGTCTGTCACATACAAAACATCGTTCAAAAGAATTTCACTGTCTGTTGTTATTCTCACTTTGCCTTTGCCGGGTGATTCAATTGTTTTGTTTGCAGCTAACATGACTTGATCGTTCACTTTTTCAAATGACACAAACAAATTCTTTTCACAGCACATATGGCAAGTTGCGCCACTATCCAAACACCACATTTGTTTCGATATATTTGCATTTTTCTCGGCAACAAAACACGACAATACTTTGTTATAATCTTTCGATTCATTTTGTTCTTACCGATTTTGTCTTTTCTCTTTTCTTTACACTGTGCAGCTCTGTGCCCGCGCTTTCCGCAAATGAAGCATTTACCGTTGAATTCATTTTTGTCTTTCGTTTTGTCTGTCTTGCATCCAGCATAAAACGCACTTTGCTTATTCTGTTCATTCTCATTTTGACTATCACTTCTTTCTTTCATTCTTTCGGCCTCTACCAAAAGTTTGACCTTGAGTGACTCGAAGCATGGTAACGAATCTCTTGTTTCCATTCCTACTACAAAATGTTCAAATTTCTCTCTCAAACTGGACAAAAGAATTATTGCTTTTAATTCTTCACTTAACTCAATGTTCACTTCGGTTAATTTATCAATTATTTCGACAAATTCGCTCAAATATTGAACCATGCCAGTGCACGCCGAATACTTTGAATTTAACAGTTTTTTTTGTAGAGCGACACTTTTTGTATGGGACGTGCACCGCGCGCAACCGGTTCCATGCGTTTTGCGCTGAGATTTCGTTTTTTACATCATTAATTTGTGACACATTCACGTTTAAAATTATGCAGGCTAATGCCTTTTCGTCTATTGAGTTCCAATGATCTGTTTGTTGGCTTGTTGACTGCGTTGTCAATTCTAGCTTTCCACAAACAACACTCCACAGTTCTTGATGTACAAGAACACTTCGCATTTGGACACAACACACATCGTAATTATGTTCATTTAACTTTTCTATATGATATGCACTCATTTTCTTTAAACTTGTGAGCCTGGACCCATAACCAATGTTAGTGCAGAAATGAAATGGATGCCAAATATCATTAAAAAAATAAGAACTACGCAACTACGTGTGAATACGCTGAACGTTTTAATGGAACTGAACTTGGTATGGTAGATACATGATATATTAGACAACATAACATTAGAGATGATAAACGATCGCAGTTGCAGATTTTAACACTTTTGAAAAATACTACATTTTGGAATTTTTGGTATTTTTCGTATCTGAAAAATACTAAAAGGATACTAATTAAAAATGTTCTTGAGAATTTTCAAAAATTTCTGATATTTTAACCCAATACTTCAAATCAGAGATGGGCACGAAAAATAACGGTAGGAGCCAGACAACAAATGTAACAACAACCAGCGACGCTGCAGCGTCGCTGTCGTGAAACAGACAGAATGTGCGAGCAAGTGAATACACTGTTATTGAGTTATTTATGATTATTTTTGTATTAGTTTGTCAAAGCCCACGTTATCTTTACTTAATGTTATTCTTAATAAAAAGCTGACAGGTTTATATCACTAAATCTATTTCTATAGTTATTACTCCCTGTACCCATAAAATGGGTAAAAAGGGGGTACTAAATTTGTGAAAATGTATGTAACATGCAGAAGGAGACATCTCCGACCCTATAAAGTATATATATTCTTGATCAGTATCAAAAGAGATTTCGATTTGGCCATGTCTGTCTGTCCGTCCGTATGTATGAACGCAAGGATCTCAGCAACTATAAGAGCTAGACACCAAATTTGGAAAGTAGGTTCGTGTATAGCGGGAGCAGGTCAAGTTTATTTTAGATTTGAGATATCTCCCCCCGTTCCCCCGCTATTCGATAAAACCGTTTTACAGTAACAATTTTCAAGATATAGATTGGATGATGGGATTTGGCATGTACAATACTTTAGTCACTCTTAATCTACTGTCCAAATTTCAAGTCGATCTGATAATAATAATAATACGGAAGTTATTCACAAAAGAAGATTCAGTGCTGGTGCGCGGGGGGAAGAAGCAGCACAGCTACCTATTAAAATGCCTCGCTTGCGTGTGTGTGCGTCTTTTGTGTATGTGTGTGTGTGTATGTGTATGTGTAAGTGTACGTAGATGTGATCGGAAATTTTTGACCTGGGTAGGGAGTCTTGTAGTCGGGTATACTCGACTATAGCATTCTTACTTTTTTATAACTTTTATAACCATTTTACTTGCTCTCTTACCGGTTTCACAAAAACTTTTAAGTCACAAATTGCAAATTCTTTTATTCAGTGTAGAAATCGTTATCAGCGCAGCTGCTCGCATAGATTTTGTTTTTGCTTTGATCTTCATGTGCGCAGAACAATGCATACATTTTGTTTTTGTATTCCTGAGCGAGCAGAGTCAAAATATATTTAACAGCCTCTTCGTCACCAACTTTCAGTGGTATTCTTTTTGTAAAATTGCGACAAACGCTCAACTCTAGCAACGACCACCTCTGCCGAGATGCTGGCGACTATCATAAAACATAACGGAAATAGCCGCGTGAGCTCTGGGAGCCACTACGTGCCCATGGCTGCTTCAAACAATACAAAATAATAACGCAGTATTAATTTAATACAGATTTGAGTTTCATATTTTGAAAACAAAAATAGAACTCAAGAATTATGTTTTATTTTTAAGCAAAAATATTAAACTCAATTATTCAAAATTTTTATTTCTGAGCGAAAAAATATATTTTTAAAATAAGTTTTATTTCTAAGCAAAAAAATAATTTTTTTTCTTGAGCAATAAATAATTTCAGGAAATTCAGGGTCATTTTGTTAAAATATTACTTATAGCCGTTACGGTCCCTGGTAAACTCTCTTAAAGCTAATTGCAACTAAATAATTAAATGTACGAATATTTGTAAAACCTTAAGAATAACTTATAATTAAATTAGTGTGCTGTCACGGTTAAAATGAATTTTGTGTGAGGGTACTTTCTAGAAGGGAAGGGAGAGGGATCTTTTGTTGCATGGAGTGAGCAGCAAATTTGTGTTCTTTTGGGCAGGGATCGCAAATAAAACTTATGAGTTTAAAAAAATCAAACCTGTACAAAAATACCTAGAAATTCGGGAAAATTTTTTAAATACCTTTTTTGAATGGGATATCCTGGAAACAGGATAAACTTTTTTTTCAATTTTTATTATAAAAATTAAAAATAAAAATTATTTTTCAATTTTATTATAAAATTAAAAAATAAAAATTGTTTTTCAATTTTTATAAAAATTATTTTTCAATTTTTATTATAGCAATTGAAAATAAAAATAGAATGTAAGCATCTTTTGAACCAAGTGGTGTATTACAAAAATGTAAAAATATTCGTGATCTATGATATAATACCTTTCATATGATGTATCACATGTCCTTCAAGGACGAATATGAAGGATTACACTATCACCAAAACTTCGTTCATTCAAAGAATCGGAATATTTTTACTTATAACAGTAAAACACAACAAAACTATTTTTGCACACAAATTTATTTGTATGACGTAGATGCATACGGTTAATGTGAACGCATCGTGTACCATCGTGTGTCGATAAGTTGTGAATACTGTATAGTGTAGGCCGTATATAAAGCAAACATGGGTGAATGGCAATTTTTTGCTATACTGAGAAATAAACAACTTTACCAACAGAAGTGGATATTTCTATACCAATACGAGAAGTGTTTGGCTTGGCAGAATCATATTGGCGCTTGATTGTGAACATTGTTGTTAGCATTTAGCAAAATATACAACTATATGAGAAAATATACACATAGTGTGAACACGATCTGCATATGTGCAATACGTATAGCGATATACGGTATATAAGCGCTCCACAGTGTGCGGGGCTTAACATCTAATAACTTGGTGCGAAAAGTCTGTTTTTAATTCAAGTAAACAATTTTTAAAACAATTATTTCAAAAAATTCAAAAGTCCCAAATTTCACGGCAAAGTTATAACATAACCTATAACTGTCAAATATCAACCGACCGCCAGATGTATCGATTACCTATCATTATATCGAATGTGAATGTGTGTGCAGCTGGGCCGACATACTACATAATGATAATAATGTTAATTTGTACTAAATCTGCCCAGCAGCATTCACATTCTATTTACTAAAAATGTTAAAAATGAATTAAAAAGCTTAAGTGATTAAAATGAACCAAATCGTAATATAACAAAAATAATTGACTCCAGCAGCAGCGCTCCATCCACCGTAGATCGATAACAAAGCATAGGCAGAAGCTGTGAGATATGTCAATATGTCAATTTCAGTCGCACGTTTAGGTTGTAGGGCCGAGAGATCGATAAATCGCGAGATTTATATTAAACGGTCTATTCACAATTTATTTTAAGCTGTTATTAACAAATTAAAATTTCCGAGGTTCTATATCGACCAATCTGGCAACTCTGGTAAATGTTTGATGTTGTCCAAAGTCAGACATTTTGACGCAGTATATATTTAATTTTTATTGTACCATCGCTCCCATGCTCTCCTTTGTCCGCTTGGATCCTAATAGGCGTCCGCCCGAATAGGGGATTGCAGAATCTTATTTTCGGCTTCCGTCGTTATGCTTTCGTCGTGCGATTCGCAGTCCGAGTCTGTTTCGACGGCACCGCTCGTTAGCGATCATTGTGGTGGCTGTAGCTTTGCAACTACCATGGCGTGCTCCAACCATGGCAGACACGCAGAGAGGATTGCTCCTCCCCGTGCCCGCCGGTGGTACCAGTCACGCTTCCCACCGACGTTTGAGCCGACATCCCGAGTATCCTCTATTATGCCTCTATTATGATTTTTTTCCTGGGGAAATCACCCTAAGCGTTCTATACCTACCGCCAGGTACCTCGAACCATGGCTTCGGTCGCAGTACCCCTATCTTGCCAAAGTTAGGGAATACTGTGCCTTCGCCTCCGCTAGACACTGCGCTACCTAGGGATGCAAGCGCAAGTGACACAAAGCATAGCACGATTACTCCGAGGTTAATATAGTGTCCATTGCCCGGCCAGCACCCTCTGGTTCAGGGGTTCAGTTCGAGGATTTTTGCCGACCTAAATGACCGTATTACGGTGGAGAAATTTAAATTTGCTTACCCTCGGGAAATCTCGTCGTTTAATAAGTGTTTCGGCTGAACATTTCAACAATTTTTGTTGCAAAGAATTCTAGCTTGACACCTTAGTTATTAAGAGTATAGTGCAAAAACGAAAAATCGGCGTAAAATTAACTTCCTTCTTCTGGTGGTAATTCTAATCCACCTCTTGTCATCTCTAATAGTACATAAAACTAACAACCTCCCTCTCACTCATCAGAATGTAAGAGGTCTTTGTAGCAAACTTAGTAATCTTCACCTAAATAGCCTAACTTTTCCTTTCCATGTCGTTGCCTTTTCTGAAACATGGCTAGGACCCGACATCCTTAATTCTGAAATCTTGTCTAACAAATTCTCCATTTATAGAAAAGATCGCACCACTAGTCGTGGTGGTGGTGTTCTTATTGCTGTTGTTATCGGAGCTTGTAAGAATTGATAATTGCATAGATATTGAATTTGTTGCTGAAAAATTGTGTATTACCAGTATTTGCTTCTATATTACTTGTTCTTATATTCCACCTTCTTCTGATATTTCCTTATATTCTTTGCATGCTTCTGCTATACAATCTGTCTCATATATGGTTTCTGATCGTGATTTTCTTGTAGTTCTTGGTGAATATTGCTGGTACAAGATGGATTTCAAGTCCTGACTCCAGCGAGTTTAGCTCCACATTTGAGAAAGATTTTACTGACAGATTATTTGGGATGTCATTGTATCAAATCAATGGTATCCCAAATTCTTTACATATAATGCTTGATCTTATTTTTGTCTTGGATCACTCCTTCTCATTTGTCTCCCGTACTGACCATACATCCATTTCTAAAGATCCTTATCACCCAACTTTGGAGGTGTTGATTGACTTAGGGTACTAAGCCCACGTAGTCAGCCTGCAGCCTGATTTTATGAAACTCGCTCAGCTTCTATCCCAAACTGACTGGTCCCGGTTTTACTTGTGTAGAATCATGGATAGAGCAATTAAATTTTTTTACTCTACTTTAAACTCACTATTTGATACTTGTTTCCTTTTGGTTAAGCCAAGTAGGTCTAACAAGCCTGTGTGGCTTACTCTCTATTTCTCTCGCCATTTGATTGCCCGATCTAGCTTCTCTGTACTTAATATACACTGTTATAACAACTACCTCAGGAGCTGTAGGTTACAGTTTCAGCGGGATTCGTTAATGCGACAGCAGACTCTGATTAGGCTATCGAGTTTTTTGCCGGGACAGCTAGTAAATTTATAAAATCTCATTGAATGTTTAAATATTTACAGGCACATAGTTTTCTACATTTTATTTTAATATGTATATGTAAAGTGTATATTTAGTTGTTTAAATGTGTATAAATATGTGTATAAATAAATATAATTTAATTGTATATGTGATTGAATATATTGTTGCTACATTTGTAGAATTACAGCACTCGGTAGCAAAGCTTAGAATTTTAGGATACAAATGTTTCCAAAAGTTAATTCTTTGATTATTAGAAAGGTAACCCGTGTTAAAATTTTCATCGATCATTAAATACGAATATTTGGGTGGTGTTATTGCGCTCCATTTAACATACACGTTGGATTTAGTAGGATTTGATGCTTTAGCGAAATTTGCCCATAAGGTCATGATAATATCAGCCATTTTTTTATCGGTTGACTTCCACTCTACAATATTGCTCATGTATGGAACTCCCCAAACAAATATTTGATCAAAGTATTTAGGAACTCCAATCCAATTTGGTAGATCAATTTTAAGAGATTTTGTGCGAAACTTAAATATGTAACTATAAATATGTTGATGTTTACTTAGTATATCTATAAATAATTGCAATGGTGTTATAAATAATTTCTCAGTGTGGGCATTGATTAAATTTTTATTAATTGATACTCTTTCGTCATTACTTCCACCCGAATACATAAAGTCCATTGCATCGGAAATTAATGGGAAATTCATACACCATTCATTTTTACCTGTGATTTTCTGAATATCATTTGCTGCAATTTCATTGAAAAAGTTTTTGAGGTCATCAGGAGTCAATTCTAGAGACATGTAATCCTTAAGTAATGTAAGAACTTCCTCCATGTCTGTAATTCCAATAATTACAGGTACCTTATGATAAGCTCCACTCCTAAATAATATTTCTGGCTGATTTTCGATAAATGGGTATGAGGTATTGCTTAATCCAAAATCTACAATTGGACCCCAATGGACGGACGGTAGATTCTCAGATATTATTTTTGCGTCAACTCTCTTAAGGCATTGAATAAGCATTGACGTAGGCCTTCGAGCGCATCCAAAAATATTTGATAATTTATCTAAATCACTATTGTATTCGTTAGGTAATGGTATATATGTCAATGGATTACCAGACATTATAATAGCTTTATGAAAGGCTCCTTTTGACCACTCCCCGGAAGTCATATGTAATGCTGTACTTACAGCTCCGGCATCATGGCCCATCAAAGTGATACGATTTTCGTCGCCTCCAAAAAAGTTTATATTTTTTTTGACCCAGTATAGTGCAGCAGATTGGTCCATTAATCCATAATTACCTTGAGCCTCTCCATCATCAGTTGAAAAGAACCCAAAAATATTTAGCCGGTATGAAAATGTGACAACAATTACTTTTTGTTTAAAAACTAGTTGAAATGGCTCGATGTCAATTGGGCTCCCTATAGAAAAATTTCCGGAATGAATCCAAACTATTACCGCATATCCATCAACTTCAGGCGGTCCTAAAAATAAGTTTTTTTAAACATTAAAAATTTAAAAGAAAGTAGCTTAAAATAAATGGGAGAGACATATTCGGCTTCTCTGCGGCAAAAAGGGTGGTTGTGTCAAAACGTTTTTACTCCCTGTACCCATAGAAGAAGAAGCACAGTCGCCACTTAAAATGCACCTCGCTTACGCTGTCGCTAGTGTGTGTATGTGTAAGTGGACGAAGATATAATTGCAAGTTATAGACCAGGGAGGTTTTAGTACAGGCAGTTTCGTAGTCGTGTATACTCGACTAGAGCATTCTTACTTGTTTTCCGTAAATTTGTTCAAATTTATGTATCAGGCAACAGAAGACATGTATTTATTATTTTTAAAAGATAAACAGTGCTGCCTCGAATCTTAAAATATAATTCAATATATATATGAAAAGGAAATTTTGAAAAGCCTTCATAAAATGATATTCCATTCTAATAATTACACCAACACGTTGCGGGAATTTGTTGAATTGTACTTTTTTCGTCGACCGTTAGAAAAAAAAAATAGTGCATCACGATTTATTCGCCCGCGGGGTACATTTTCCAAAATCTTTGAGCACCGCGCCTATTATATCATTGCGTAGGCCCTTGAAAATGAGTTAGAAGCCAATCGCATGAAAATTAAAAATGTGGAACCTACTGTGAAAATTTGAGCATTAAAGTTCTTACGGTTTGGGCTGTGCGATGATTGCCAATCAGCCAGTCAGTCAGGATGAACTCTATACTATGTTCCCGAAGGGGAAAATAGTATATTGGATTTGCGAAATGTCCGTCTGTCCGTATGAATGCAATTTTTTTGCCTTTATATTTAAGCTAGAGCAACCAAACTTGGTACACATGTTGGTGTATACCCTCCATTTATGAAGTGTCGAGATCGCAAAAGCAGTACTACTCAAAAAAGATGTTAAAATTTAGAAAGAAGGCCTCTAACATGCTGGTATGGAATAGTAACAAAATTAGATCAAAAGTCTAGTTTTTTGAAGCAGAATTAATAGGAATGTTTCTGGAAGTGTTGGTGAGAGATAGGGTTACAGGCGTTGGTTGCGTTCGCTATTTTGGCTTACACTTATGAACAATCATATGAGGTGGCCAAAATTTGAATTGCACATAATAGAAAATGCGTCATTCGGAGCACTTATTTTAAAAGAGGCGATTTCGCGAGGTACGGAAAAGTTAAATTTCGTTACGGAGCTACATTTCCGACCCTTTGGAGCATTTATATTATTGATCCGTCTATCTGTTATTCCGGATGAGCGCATCGATTTCAGCGACTATAAGAGCTAGAGACACCAAATGTGGAATGTAAGTATGTGTACCATACCCTGGTCTAGCTTTTTTCACACCCCAAAATCGATAGAGCCGATTTTACCTGACAATTTTAAAGATATTGCCTTGATTTTTACCAAGCATAATACACACATATTAATAAAGCTCTAATGTCTTACCCCCATTTTATGGGTCAGTATGTAAAATGCAGAACCATAAATTTATAACGTAGTTACTTTAAATGCAAAGGCACAGAATCACATTTTAACAGGTGAGATGTGCAAGAGAAAAACAAAAATGTACAACAGCACGTAAATATTAACTAATTTGATTTGAATACATGTGCTGTCTACTACTTACCGTCAGGTACAAATATATTTAAGTGTAAGCAGTTCTCCTCATATTTTTTTACTTCAGCTTCGTTAAACATTTCGCCGGATATAATTTCTAATACATTATCTAGCTGCACACTAATTGATGTACGTGTTTGTTGCCAGCAGCTAGATGCAAAGGAAGTTGCGTTGAAAATTCCTTTCCATGGTGGCAATTCAATATCAGGAGGAGAAAATCTTGCAGCATGTGCGTATCGGATACCCAGATATGCCTTAATATTTTGAGTTCGGTACATTTTTAAATAAGTCCCAGATATAATTCCATTTCCAGGAATATGTACAAATGGTGCATCCACGCTACTCACACAAATGTACAAAAAGTTGAAATTGATGTAGAAAAATGAAACAAAAATCAAATTCTTTGACCACATGATAAAGTGTATTTGTTGTGCACATGCTTTAATGGTTTGATATAAAGCAATTCCTCTTAATATTTTCATAAAACTTAAGAAAAATTATAGTTGCCAAGGGCCAAAAAAAAAACATACCAATAAACGTTGTTGCTAAGCCTTCGTAGCTATGGCAACGACTTGTTATCACATTAGGGTAAAGCCGGCCCGAATGGTAAATATATCATCTACGAAATCGCTATAAACATAGGGGATGATTTCATCAAATTGTATATGTATTTTTCTCGGGCGCATGGAACAAAGCCAAATCCTAATAACACACAGTCCATACGAAATCCTTTTTACTCCCCGTACCCATAAAATGGGTACAAAGGGGGTCTTAAATCTGTTTAATTTATGTAACAGACAAAAGGAAACATTCCCAACTCTATACAGTATGTATGTATGTATATTCTTGATCAATATCAATAGCCGAGTCGATTTGTTCGTGTCCCTCTGTCTATCCGTCCGTCCGTCTGTATGAACGAACTAGGATCGCGCAAACTATTAGAGATAGAGACACCAAATTTGGAATGTAGGTTTGTGTAGAGTAGGTGCAGGCCGTGTTTATTTCGGATCCCAGATATTCTCCCAAAACCCCGCAATTCGATAAAAACGTTATACAAGAATTTTTCAAATATATCCTTGGGATTTTGCATGAATAATACTTGGGTCACTCCTTATCTACTCTGCAAATTTCAAGTCGATAGGATAATAAACACAGAAGTTATTCACAAAAGAAGATTCAGTGCTGTAGATCGAGGGATGCAGCAGCGCAGCCGCCATTTAAAATGGCTCGCTCGTATGCAGAGCAATGCCGTTTGCATGTGTGTTTGTATGTGTAATAATACGAAGATGTGTTTGGAAATCTCAGACATGGTTACAGGGAGTCTTATAGTCGGGTCCGCTTAACTAGAGCATTTTTACTTGTTTTGAAAAATATTTTAATAACTCTATGTCACAAAATTTAACTTTTTGCGATCAGGCTGCACCCATGTATGACGCAAATTTTTCAACACCCTTGAAGCTAAAGCAACCAAACTTGGAACACATATTGGTGTATACCGTCAATTTATGAAGTGTCGAGATCGTTTGTTGTTTTTTCATGTTTTTGTTTTAAAAATAAGCCATTTAATATAAAAAAATAAGTTAAATACGAAGACTCAGATCGATTCAACGATGTACAATTCTAAACTTGCCCTTAAAAAGACTTAATTTTCTCTCTCAGCATATATTGGAACAGCTGTCGTTTTTTTCAAAACATAAGTTTGATGGATGATGTTGATGCCCTACGCTTCACATTAACGAAGTTATAAAGTCTTTTAGAATCCCGCTGAAACTGTAACCTACAGCTTCTAAGGTAATAATTATAACATTGGATATTAAGTACAAAAAAATTAGATCGATTCCTTGAACTTCTCTTACAATCTCGAGTTTCTGTTCATCAAGTTTTTTAATTCCCTCGTAAGCCATACAAGTTTGTTAGGCCTACGTAGCTTACAAAACGGTACACATGCATCGAATAATGAATTTAAATAGAATTATAAATATTTAGTGCACTGTCCATGTCTCTACACATCTAAGGCTAGGACCAGGAGGTGAGTTAGTTTAATAACTAACCTGGGCTTAGCACTCGGGCGGGTAAATCAATCAACACCTCCAAAGTTGGAATTCAGGAATTGATAAAGGGTCACTGCGGTAGACAGAAAGAAGGAGGGATCCAACATAAAAATCAGATCAAGCATTTTATGTAAAGAATTTGGCATACCATTGAATTGACACAATGACATCCCAAATATAATCGTGATTAGTCATGGAAGTAACACGGTGGAGTCAGGACTAGAAATATAGATAGTTGAAACAATATTAAAATCCCCAAGAGCTACAGAAAATTACTATGAGAAAATATTGGAAAAAGTTGGAATATAAAAGCAAGTAATAACAAGTAAGAATGCTCTATTTGAGTATACCCAACTACGAAACTCCCTGTACCCAGGTCTAAAACTTCCAATCAAATCTTCTTACACATACACATACAAATACACAAAGCCGCACACATGTGTGCACACGATCCACAGCTTAAGAGAGGCATTTTAAGTTGTGGGTTTAAATCAGAATGCACTCGAATAAGCAAGGGAAAAATACAAAAAATGGCTGATGAAAAAATATCACGATGACCTTTAAAAATAAGTTTTATTCATTTTTGATAGATAATATTGTAATTGCCAGAATAAAAGTTATTAAAAAATAAAATTATAGCCTTATGTGTATGTATTTAATGTGTCATTATTGGAAAAGCATTTCTTTTGGAATGCCATGAAACTAGAATGCCTGTATGGCATATAGAAGTTGCAACCAATTGAATGCCATTTAACGCCATGCATTGAGCAGCAAACGCTGCATGGCATATAAAAGTTGCAACCGATTGAATGTCTATTTCCGGCATGCATTGGTAAACGAACGCCGCATTGCATGCAGCTCTGCCTTCCCAACGTCAAATTCGGAAACCGAACCATGAAACAGAACCCGAGCGTTTCACGAAGTTGAAATTACAACAACCACCACATGCTGAATACTAACTATCGTATGCCTTATTAATGTGTTTACTCGCTGTATAAAAGCGAATAAAAGACCGCATGTGTTTGGAACTACTTCGCGATGGAAAAATTTGTATACGACAATGCCTTCTGGAAGGCAACCCTTGCCAACTGGGGTGCTGCTATTTTTTATTGCATACGCAACCCAACAGGCAATTTCGCGCTTCCTTAATCCATTCCGAGTTGCTTACTTGGAAGCCAATGACAACGTAAATTACGTTTGTATGACCATGGCCGCATTTTCTAGCAGTCGCGTTCACAGCTTCGATCGCTAATGTAGCGATGTTGTGTGTGATTCGATTACTATTCACTATACAGCTTATTGTTTTATAAGTAAACTAGCTGGTCTTGCCCGGCGAAATATTTAGATTGAAATGCATTATGTTGAATTTGACTACTTTCGTCAACCGTAAGAAATACACAAAAAAAGAACGTATCACAGTTTTCCCTCCAGTGGGGGTAGGAAATTATATAGTTGAGCCACGTGACTAATGTTTATTGTGTAGCGCTATGAAAATGTCTTTGAAGCCGATCTAACTAAACAAATAATCCTACTCATTTGTCCTTGACTTCCATTTCCCGCCCGTGGTGACGCGGAGTAGATTTTCCAAAATAATTTGGCATTTGAAAACCAATTCAACGAATAATACTAAAAATCCAGACTATAGCTTTCCAACTATTTTCCGCCCGTTGTATTGCCCGCAAAGTACCGAGGTTGTTTTATTTATATTTGGAAATTATTATGAAGCTGAATTCCAGACTTCACCCTATCGGACCATGGGCGTGCGTTTTTCCAAATCCGGTAGCACATGTGTCGAATTATTTAATGTGAGGTGCTTGGAAAATTATTTTCGAAATAATTGGATGATAAAAAGAAATGTTTGAAAATTAGTTTGAAGTCAATCGGACGACAATTAAAAAATTTGCATACAACAGTTTTCCGCGAATTTTCCGAACTTGGGGGTAGATTTTTCAAAATCTTTGGGCACCGCGCCTATTATGAGTTTGTGTAGAACCTTGAAAATGAGTTTGAAGCCAATCGCATGAAAACTAAAAATGTCGAATGCCAGAGTTTTCCGCTAATTTTGCGACCATGGGGCCGAAATTTCCAAAATCGCTGATACAGGTGTCGAATTATTTTACATGAAGAACTTTAAAAATGAATTTAAAGGTGATCGGCCTAAAATTAGCCTTTCGCCCATACAACTTCATTTGCTTCAAACTCATTTTCATAGTTCTTCACGTAAAATAATTCGATAAGTGTCTCACCGATTGTGGAAATCTTAGCCCCATGGCCGGAAAATTATCGAAAAACTCTGTCATTCGACATTTTTAATTTTCATGCGATTGGCTTCAAACTCATTTTTAAGGTTCTACACAAACTCATAATAGGCGCTGTTGCGGCTAGGGTGAGCTTTTTCACTAGCACCTCTGACTCAAATAGTCAGCAAATTAATCCAATTGTCTAATTATTTCGCGGCTAGAGTGAACCCTTTCACTAGCACTTCTGACTCAAAATAGTCAGCAATTAATCCAATTGTTTGAACCACCAAATGCAAAACAAAACGCACGAACACTGCTTCTGTTTAAAGCAAATACAATTTGGGGTTTATTGGCAAATGTTTAATAATGTTTGTCGCACAAAAGGTTGTTTTATGTAACTCAAGCGACAGGCCAACGTACTTGCCGCTTGTTACAATTTTGATTCCGAGACGAACAATTCGATATGATAGATAATTTCACACTGAGAGCCGAATTCAAGATCGGCTGCAGCTGAACCAAAAGGGTCCAGCGCGGGCGACAGTGCGTTTGTTCGAAACTACATTTTGTTTGTGCTGCCAACGCCTAAGCTGCGCTGCCTGGTGAGGCGCTGTACCGAACATACTCCCCCCGTTGGAGGACCCGAGTCTTCAACGTCCCTCTTTGGCAGCGAACACAGCTTTGCAATAGCTCTAGTTGTGATTCCAGTGGCAGTCTTCAGTTCCGCGACTCGTGCTACACCATCCGCCCCGACGATCAGCTTGGTTACTCTTGCCAGGGGCCAACTGAGAGGGGGAAGATTCTCGTTCTTCACGAGAACAACGTCGCCGACACTAAGTCCAGGTTGATCAGATCTCCACTTAGACCTCTCCTGCAGGAGAGTCAGGTACTCTTCTCGCCACCGTGACCAGAACGTTTGCTGAAGATAAGACACGCGCTGCCAACGATCGAGGCGATTGAAGTTTAATCCAGTGATATCTGGAACAGCAAGCGACTTGGGCGGTGTTGTACCCAAAAAATGAGCTGGCGTCAAAACATCAAGATCATCTGGATGCTCTGTAACTGGAAGTAATGGGCGTGAATTAATGATTGCAGTGATATGACAAACAAGTGTACGCAAATCATCAAAACTAAGGAGCGAACTAGCAGCGGATCGATAAAAATGGTACTTTGCCGTTTTTACTGCGGCCTCCCAAAGCCCGCCAAAGTGCGGGGAGCGAGGTGGGATGAATCGCCAGTCAATTGAATCCGCCACACAAAAATCTTGTACTGCCTTTCGATGCTTGTCACCCATAAATAATTGCTTAAGCTGCTGCAGTTCATTCTTGGCGCCTACGAAGTTGGTTGCATTGTCCGACCAGATTTCCTTCGGGCGACACCTGGTGCAAATAAAACGCTGAAGAGCGCTAAGGAACGCTGATGTCGACAAATCCTGGACCAATTCTAAGTGCACGGCCTTAGTCGCAAAGCAAATGAATACGGAGATATAGCATTTGATTGGTGGCCTGGTGCGAACTTCGCTTTTATAATAAAATGGACCACAAAAATCTACTCCGGTGATCATGAAAGTATACGCCGAGTCATCCACTCTCTCCTTTGGCAAGTCCGCCATGATGTGCTGAAGCAATCGAGGCCTTGGTCTGAAACATCTGATACATTTGTTGACGACGCTCAAAACAGTTCTCCGACCACCAATAGGCCAATACTGATGCCGAATAATTGCCAACAATCCAGCGTGCAAATTTCGCTCATGGAAGTATATAATCATCGCCTTAGTGACAGGATGACCCTTAGGGAGTATGATAGGATGGCGAGCGCAAAAGTCAAGTGATGAATTCCTCAGCCTACCACCAACGCGCAAAATTCCAAATTTATCAACAAAGGGATCAAGTGATGAAATAGAGCTAGACGAAGACGCACGCCCGTTATCCTTGATATGCTTGTAGTCCGACCACAAATGCGCTTGCTGCATTGAACGAATAAGCATCCGGTTGCCTCCAGCTATGTCAGCTACTGTTAATCCAACAGATTTAATTCCCTTCTGAAACTTGAACATAAATCCAAACATGCGTTGCAATTTGTAGAAGGAGTTTGCATATTTATGTACTTCTGTAATGTCGACAAAGGGGCAAACTGCAATCAGAACCCGTTTCCGAAGCTCTAAAAATGGCGCCTTTGGAATTGATGTCGCTGGCCATGCGCTCTTATCATTGGAAAGAAAAATTGGTCCATGAAACCATAATCGAGACAGTAGCAAATCCGTAGGCAAAACACCTCTTGATAAAATGTCCGCCGGATTCATTTTTGTTGGGACATACCGCCATTCCATCTGCGCTGTTAGCTTCTGAATGCTGGCGACTCTATTTGATACGAATATATTGAATTGCGTCGGCTCATTCCGAATCCAAGACAGAGCAGTTGTTGAGTCTGACCAACAGTAAAACTTTCCAGAAAACAGTTGTATACTCGCGATCTCGTTAATAAGCTCAGAGAGCAATGCAGCGCCACAAAGCTCCAGCTTTGGAACTGTAAGAGCCTTCAGAGGAGCCACACGGGATCTGGAACATAAAAGATGACCATGCGTACTTTCAGTGGACTTCGATACGATATAAATGCATGCTCCGTAAGCATGTATGCTGGCATCGCAGAAACCATGAACGTCAACTTCTGAATCTGGATATGAGACCAAACGTGGAAAAACAAAACGCTGCGAATTTGATAGATTATCGCAAAAAGTCATCCATGCAGTTGTGAGAGAGACTGGCAAACTCTCATCCCACTGAAGCCTTTCCTTCCACAAGAGCTGCAAAAATATCTTCGCTTTCGTTATGACCGGCCCAATCAAGCCGAGAGGGTCATAGAAGCGAGCAATGGTGGACAGCATAGAGCGCTTCGTTGACCTTAAAGACAGCTGCTTGGGCGAAACAGAGAAAAACAAATCGTCTGAAGCAGGATCCCAAGATAATCCAAGTGCCTTCGTGAAATCAGTTCCATCATGGAGCTTCAATAGCTGTTCTTTATCCTGGCTAGGGATTCCACTCAGCAATTCCGGAGCATTAGAGCACCATTTTCTAATCTGAAAATTGCCCTTAGCCAACAATTCAGAAGTCTGCTTCATGATTGTGGCAACTTCATCCACAGAATCTCCGCCAGTCATTAAATCGTCGACGTAAAAATCGCGCCTTAGTATGACTGAGCCAATTGGGAATTTCTCTTGCTCATCCTTAGATAACTGGTGCATGCATCGAATGGCAAGAAATGCAGCTGGTCTTGTCCCATAGGTGACAGTGTCAAGTCTATAAATTTGCATCTTCTCCTGAGGCGATTCTCTCCATAAGATGCACTGCAGGTAGCTGTCCGGTTCCGATACGCGCACGCACCTATACATCTTGCATATGTCGCCGGTCAATGCGACACGAAACGTTCGGAACCGTAGCAAGGTATGCAACAGTTTCGCTTGGATGATGGGTCCTGTCATGAGGACATCATTAAGCGAAAATCCTGAAGATGTTGCTGCTGAGCCATCGAATACGACTCGAAGCTTGGTAGTAGTGCTGTCCTCCTTCAGGACACAATGATGAGGCAAATAACATCTGCATAAAGGAGTTGATTCGGGCCCCACTAACGACATGTGAGCCAAATCTCGATATTCCTTTATAAATGCAGAGTACTGCGCTTTAAGCTGCGGATGACGCTCCAGCCTTCTCTCCAAATTGACAAAACGACGAAACGCTTGCGTGTATGAGTCCCCCAATACATCCAAGTTTCGCTTCAGAGGCAGCTTCACTGAAAATTCCCCAGATGGCAGGCGAGAAAAATGATTCCTGAAGTGATCTTCGCAGTCAACATCTTCCTGCTTAACTTTGTCTGATGCCAAGCCGCAACATTCGATCTCCCAGAACCGTTTCAGCAACACCGCGATTTTGTCGTGCGAATCCTCCTCAATAGTCGCTGTGAAATGTGTTGAAACCAATGCTGTTCTGCGCGATTGATGCCCTCCTCCCGATACCACCCAACCAAAACGAGTTTTTTGCAGCAATGGTAATCCTGGCGCCAGCTCGACTTGGCCGACTGAGAGAAGGCCAAAAAATAGGCTTGCTCCTATAAGGAGATCAATGCGTTGAGGCCTGAAAAATGCTGGATCCGCTAACCGTATATTATCGGGAATCCTCCAATCTGCAATATCAACAGAAAAACTCGGTTGATGATCAGTTATTCTCGAAGCGACTAAGGCGACGATGTTCGTTTCATAGTCCAATGCCTGAGAATGCACATTCAGACTGACGGTGTAGCCCTCAGATGCAACGCTGGTATCGCCAAGACCCGATACGGAAGCCGTTGACTTAGTCTTTTTCACCTGCAGGCGTTGTGCGAAACTAGACGTAACTAGATGGATCTGCGATCCTGAGTCCAATAGCGCGCGACACGGTATTAGGGATCCAGCATGATTCCTAATCAAAATAACTGCGGTTGCTAAGAGCGTGACGTCATTGTTGAGATTCTGGGCAATGAGAGAGCTAGATGGAGATGAACTTGCTTGGGGGGGTGATTGCGCCGCAGATTGAGACAAATGCAATGCACCAGGTTGCGCTGACGAAATTGGCGTATTGAAGTGAAGCAATGTATGATGCTTCATACCACAGGTGCGACACCCACTCGATTTACAGGCACGCACCTGATGACCTTTTTTCAAGCAATTCAGGCATAAGTCAAGCTTCTTTGCCTCCTTGAGCCGAAACAAAGGTGACAGGTTGCCAAAAAGTGTGCATGAATATATAGCATGCTCTTGCTTGCCACAAAATCCACAAACGGAATTACAAGAGTTAGTTGCTACAAATGTACTTCTACTGTTGTTAATTTTGTTGCTCTTTCCAACCTGCTTGCCAGGCGAGTTGGTTGCCGTGGCATGTTCCATATTTTCCATTCGCTGGCATCGAGCATCCAAGAACGCTGTAAATTCGGCAATCGATGGTATCTCGGCCATTGATACATGCTCCTCCCATTTAGATTGCGTTGCGCTGTCCATTTTTTTAAGAAGCATGTAAATTAGCATGCATCCAGCTATTTGCTCTGCACTTCCCATTGCCTGCAAAGCGCGCAAGTGCGCATTCAGGCTATCCGAAAATTGACGCAGCTTACTTGCGGACGACGTTTCTACTCTCTCAAGCCCCAGAATCTCGCAGACGTGTGCCTGAAAAACAAGACGCTCGTTACTAAAACGCTTATTAAGCAAATCCAAAGCCACGGAATAATTTTCCGCAGAAATCTCCAACGCCCTTATAGCATCCAAAGCTGGACCTTGCACACAGGATCGCAGGTGTTGGAGTTTCTCGATACTTGACAAATCCGGATCCTTGTCGATGATAGTTTTAAACATTGACGAAAAATCAGAAAACTCCGTGTAACCACCCGAAAATGTTGGCAGTTGTAGTTCGGGGATGCGGGATCGATTTGCCATAAACACGGTTGGCCGGTCCAATGAGTCATCGTGGCGAAACGTGGAACAAGTCGGATGTTCAGTTTGCCGTTTCTGAATATGATACCGAGCACGAACTTCGACCGTTATCACGAACTCGTCAAAATCACTTCGCAATTTGCTACCGATTTCGTTATAGTCTAGTTCTTCGAGAGAGTCATGCGCGCTTCTAAATGCCGTCTTAATATTCGAAATGAAGATTAAACGCACTTCTAATTCAATATTATTCATTGCATTGATTTTGGCATCACTAAGTTCAATTTCCATGGACTTTGCACGTTCAAATAGCGCATTGACCTTGCGCTTAAGAAATGTCACCCTGTTTGCCGTACCGGCATTGTTCGCGTTTTCTTCGTCTGCCATAGTTCCGTTACTCTTTGCGCACACTCAAAACCGAAAACTGAGTAAGCGAGAAGAAACGGACACTGTACTTGTTTGTATAAAACGCGCACCAACGGTAAATGTGCATATGTATGTATGCAACTATGCGCGCACTTTGCTAACAAGCAAGAGTAATTGTTTTAAATAATTATTAACAAATTATTAAATCACGTCGGGGTCACCAAATTATGTTGCGGCTAGGGTGAGCTCTTTCACTAGCACCTCTGACTCAAATAGTCAGCAAATTAATCCAATTGTCTAATTATTTCGCGGCTACAGTGAACCCTTTCACTAGCACTTCTGACTCAAAATAGTCAGCAATTAATCCAATTGTTTGAACCACCAAATGCAAAACAAAACGCACGAACACTGCTTCTGCTTAAAGCAAATACAATTTGGGGTTTATTGGCAAATGTTTAATAATGTTTGTTGCACAAAAGGTTGTTTTATGTAAGTCAAGCGACAGGCCAACGTACTTGCCGCTTGTTACAATTTTGATTCCGAGACGAACAATTCGATATGATAGATAATTTCACACTGAGAGCCGAATTCAAGATCGGCTGCAGCTGAACCAAAAGGGTCCAGCGCGGGCGACAAAACAGTAAGCTACAAATGAGCGTAATGAGTGCGTTTGTTCGAAACTACATTTTGTTTGTGCTGCCAACGCCTAAGCTGCGCTGCCTGGTGAGGCGCTGAACCGAACAGGCGCGGTGCCAAAGATTTTGGAAAATCTACCCCCAAGTTCAGAAAATTCGCGGTAAACTGTTGTATACAAATTTTTTGATTATCGTCCGATTGACTTCAAACTAAAGGTCCAAAAGGGTGAAGTCTGGAATTCAGCTTCATCATAATTTCCAAATATAAATAATAAAACTGTACTTTGCGGACAATACAACGGGCGGAAAATAGTTGGAAAGCTTTAGTCTGGATTTTTAGTATTATTCGTTGAATTGGTTTTCAAATGGCAAAGTCAAGGACAAATGAGTGGGATTCTTTGTTTAGTTACACCGGCCTCAAAGACATTTGCATAGCCCTCCACAAAAAACATTAGTCACGTGGCTCAACTATATAGTTTCCTACCCTCATGGGAGTTTTGTGTATTTCTTACGGTTGACGAAAGTAGTCAAATCCAACATAATGCATTTTAATCTAAATATTTTGCCGGGCAACGTGGGCGTTTTACCAGCTAGTATTGTACATTTGTCGCTCTTCATTTAATATGGAAACCCTATATCGGATTTCGATCTTCAGGAAGTCAGCCAGTTTTCTCCAACCAGTTCCATTTAGCACCTGGTTCTGCCTGTATGAAATGTAATTAATTCTCAACACCTTAGTTCTGGCTCTGAAAATAACAGAAATTGTGTACGGCTCGTACTGGTTATGAAAATAATTTTACTTTCGTCAATCGTAGGAAATACACACAAAAGCGTACCACAATTTTCTCGCCCGTGGTAGTAGACTTTTCTTAATAGTTTAGCCCAATGATTGTTTTGTATGACTATGAAAATGTCTTTACGTCGATCTAGCTAAATCGCACTCATTTGTCCTTGACTTCCATTTCCCGCCCATAACGACGCGTGGGAGTAGATTTTCCAAAATCATTCGGCATTTGAAGCCAATTCCAAGAATAATACTAAAACTCAAGACTAATTGTATGATAAACAGCAAAGTTTGAAAATGAGTTTGAAGTAAATCGGACGAAAATCCTAAAAGTTTCATACAACAGATTTCTTCGAATTTTCCGACTTTGGATGTAGATTTTCCAAAATTCTTGACAGCCGCGCCTCTTTTGTTTTCCTATAGAACCTTGAAAATAAATTTGAAGTCAGTCACTTGGCAACCCTGGCTGTCAAAGTGCGGTCGTGTTTTTCTCGCTGTGCCAAAATTAGCAATTTCATAGACAAGTCCACAATTTAGTGGCACAAATCAGTGTTACTTGTTACCAGTGCTCTAACAACTATTCGAAAATAACAGGAATCGGGAGTGATTTCAGTTAAAAGCCCTCAGCGCATATGCGCTATATACATATACACTACTCCTGCTCCACTGCTCCACTAACACATTCATAGTTTGGTTTTGCACCGTCACGTCAAAACCAGTGTTGTGAATCACCGTCATCTTCGTCGTGCTATTCAGCTAGTACCGATACTACTCGATACTTCGTGTCTGTTATAGCAGCTGAACTAAATCGTAAACAAACCAGTGTCGTCGAAACTCTAGGATGGGGGATCCTAAACCCCCTGACCTTGGTGGCCATGGGCCCGAAATAACACCGCTAAATCAACCTAACCTTCAGTTAATGGCTATACCTGGACCTAAATATTTAATTATAATCCGCTTAAACAGTTCCGAAACATTAGCTAATGTTTCCCCCTTCCTGATTAAAAAAGTTGTGGACTACACTTGTGGAAGTGAACTCGAAATGTGTAAAAAATTAAAGAATGGAACAATTTTGATAAAAACAAAAAACGTAATCCAAGCAAAAAAGCTTTTGTTCCTGCGCGCACTCTCTCCGTCTATCGAAGTTGAGCTCACCGAACATAAATCGCTCAATTTTTCTAAGGCTGTTCTGTATTCAAACGATCCACGCGGAATTGAAGAACACGAAATTCTCTCAAAGCTGCAAGACCAAAAAGTAAGCGACGTCAAGAAAATTCTAAGGAAAGTTGGTGACAATCTTATTGAGACTGGTTTGATCATTCTCACTTTTGCCACACCTACAACCCCAACCACTTTGAATATTGGCTACGAAACAATCCGTCTTCGTCCCTACATACCACAACCACTTAGATGCAACAACTGCTTCCAATATGGACACACTTCAAAATCATGCAAAAATAACAAAATCTGTCCAAATTGCTCAAAGACCTCCCACATCAACAAAGACAACAACGAAATATGCACACTCCCAAAATCTTGTGTCAATTGCAATTACCACAAACTGGATAATTGTAGCCATGCCGCTTTTGACAAATCTTGCCCAATCCTATTAAAGGAAAAAGAAGTACAAGCTATTATTACAATTGAAAAAGTCGACCGGAAGAAAGCAAAGGAGCTCTACTCAACCAGACACCCAACAAACGGCATGTCGTATGCCAATGTAGTCAAAACTACACAGAAGCCGACTTCAACACCTGACAACAACGAGACCACTCCCTTACCACACGCATCATCAAACAACAACAACATGGACACCATTGAAGAAGAAGCCCGCTCGCCGATAGACTATTCCGAGATAGTCTCAATATTTGACGACTGCAAGCCCCCAGCTGAACACGCTACCAAATCATCAAAAAAGCGTCCAATAATTTTGCCAAAAAAAACTAGCGCTAGAGCTAGACAATTAGCAAAAAAAATCAAGCCTGCTCTTAGTACTGGCTCACAAAGAAAATTAAAAAGAAACTCTTCACCCGACACCTCAGATTCCTCATATAAAGACTTGACATAATCACCTTACTAGTATTCTCTACAGCCCGCGTGTGCCGGGGTCATCTCACAGACTCACTCCACAGTGATGGGGTCTGTGGGATGATCCCGGTACGCGCAGTGATCACTTTCCAATAATTATTAATCTTTTTGACCGCTCTCCTTCCCCAAAACTTACCCCAAAATTCAACCTCAACTCAGCAGACTGGCCCAATTACACAGCCTCAACATATCTCCAGCACTCCCAACGCCCTGTCAGCCACAACCTTAATAAGGAATCTGCTAACCTAATCAAAATAATTAGAGAAAGCGCCAACTTCCATATCCCACAAACCTCTACGGCCTACAGAAATAGACGTCGAGTACCTTGGTGGAATCACAATCTCAACTCCCTCAAACAAATAAAAATGCAGTTCGAATACCAGCTAAGAAATAATATTAACACCGAAAATATCTTAAACTTCAAAAAAGCAAATGCTCTCTACAGACGTGAGTTAAAGATAGCTAAGCGAACATCTCTCGAGGCCTTCACAGCCGAAATCAGCCCAAGCACTCCCACCAATAAAATTTGGTCGAACATCCACACCTTCTGCGGCCTTAAACAAAAAATCCCTGTACACTGCATTTCCCTTCCCAATTCAACAAACTTAACAAACAACAAACTAAAAGCAGAAGAATTCTGCTCCCATCTTTCTTCTGAATCTCACGACTCAAACTTCTCCCAAACCTTCAGAACAAATAAATACAGTTCTTCCAACCCCTCAAGCCCCTGCCAACTATCCCCGTCTGCCCTACAGATTGAGTGCCCCATAACAGCTATCGAACTGGGGAGTGCCCTTTCCCAGTTAAAGGGAAAAACTCCTGGACTCGACAGGGTTTCTTATCCCATGATAAAACACCTTCACCCCTCCGTTAAATCCAGGCTACTTGCCCACTACAACAATATATTCCACTCCTTCATACCCCAAAACTACAAACTTAGCAAAATTATCCCAATCCTCAAACCCAACTCCGATAAAACCAACCTCAACTCATACAGACCCATCTCTCTAAACTCCTGCTTCGCCAAAACGTTGGACAAAATTATCGCAAATCGACTGTGGTGGTTTGTTTCCCACAACAAATCTATTGACAGTCGACAAACCGGATTCCGAAAGGGTAACTCGATATCAGATACTCTACTCTCGTTAGACTACCTGATATCATCGGCTCTTTCAACAAAGAACCACATTTCCCTCGTCTCGCTAGACTTTTGCAAGGCTTTTGACAAAATCGGCATCCACTCGATAATCGATGAACTTAAACTTTGGAATATTGGACCTAAAATCACAAATTACATAAAATGCTTCATGACCCATCGCAAAATCACTGTCTACATT
The DNA here is from genome assembly GCA_035043065.1 of Hirtodrosophila confusa. NCBI lineage: Eukaryota > Metazoa > Arthropoda > Insecta > Diptera > Drosophilidae > Hirtodrosophila > Hirtodrosophila confusa. The sequence goes on from JAWNNI010000053.1 coordinate 318,829, forward strand.
AACAACCACTTCTCTTCCACCCGCCCTCAACACAACGGAATCCCCCAAGGCTCCCCCCTATCGGTCGTACTTTTCCTAATTGCCTATAATAAACTCAATAGATTAATCCGCATCCATCGAAACCTCAATTTTTATGCTTATGCAGATGACTACCTAATAATTAAAAAACACAATAGCACCAACTCCGTCTCCCTCGACCCCCTACTAACTGACATCCTAGACTGGTGCGACTACTCTGGAGCAAAACTCAGCGTATCCAAATGCAAACACATCCACATTTGTAGGAAGAAGTGTTGCACAGCCACACTGTCCTCCACCCTCGCCAACATTACAAATGTACAGCACCTAAAAATTCTCGGCATCATATTTAACAAACGGTACAATTGGTCCGACCATATAAATTCCCTTACCTCTCCCCTAACTAAAAAACTTAACATCATCAAATGCCTATCCAACAATAAATATAATTGCAACCCCACAACAATTCTTACAGTAGTAAAGCTCATAATTATGTCCAAAATAGACTTCGGCATATTTCTATATGGAAATGCTCCAGTTTCTCAAACTAATAAAATAAAATCAATATACCACTCCGCAATCAGAATGGCAATTGGCGCCCTGAGAACAACTCCCATCAACAACCTCTTATATGAATCCAACATCTCTCCCTTCGAAATAAGAAAAAACTTGAACACAGCCAAACTAATCAGATCTATCTTGAACTCAAACTCATCCCCAATATACAACCACATACAAAATATTAAAAAATCAAAAAAGCTAAACCCAAAATTACGCTCAGCCCTCCAATCATCGATTGACCTTAACAAACTCCTCGAGCTACCTACTACACCTCTTCCAAAAACCCTCCAACCCCAACCCCCCTGGATAAACATAAGTCCGCTAATAAACACCTCACTCCATTCTCTCCCAAAATCATCAACTCCACCTTCAACATACTTGCAACGCTTCCTCCAATTAAAAGAAACCCTCAACACCTACAAATTTGTATATACAGACGGCTCTAAGACAGGTAACGCCGTATCCTCTGGTTTCGTCTCTGCTCCAAAATCTCACCAATTTCTTCTTCCCTACCACACCTCAATTTTCTCTGCTGAAATAATCGCCATATATAAATCCATAGAAATGGTTAAAAATCTCTACTGCCAAACAGCCATTTGCACAGACTCCCTCTCCTCCGTTCACGCAATAGGCAATCATAGAAATCTATCCTTCTACCCTGCATTGATTAGACAAATCCTTCTACTCCACTCACCTAAAATAATAATAATTTGGGTACCAGGACACTGCAATATACCCGGCAATGAAAAAGCCGACGACGCTGCCAAATCCGCTGTCTCCTACCCCCTAACCTTCACACCGAACCACAACGTCTCAGATATTATAAAACATCTCAAACTTTCATATAAGCAAAAGCAGCTCTCAATTTTGTCACTTACAAACGCTTACTACAAAACCAACAACTCGCTTAAGAACAACATATACAGCTACGCCTTGCACTCCCAACTGTCTCGCCGCGAGCTGACAAGAATAACCCGACTCCGTTTGGGCCACACACTCATTACACACTCCCACTAATTCAACAACAGCTCAAACATTTGCCAACTCTGCAATCTGAGTCCAACCTCAGTCACTCATATCCTTACTGACTGCGTCAAAATTACTCACAATTCTAACTTCAATCCACTCCTCTCCATCTTTAACCCATCCTCTGAAAATTTAAAAAAAATCATACACTTCCTAAAGACTCACAAGATTTTTGAATCTCTGTAAATTCACTGTTAATATTAGTCATTAATTATAATTTAATAAACAAACTAGATAAGTTAATCCTAAATTTACACCACAATAGCTCAAGGCCTTGGCAGCCATAGCTTTTAGTTTATTTATAATTTTACATTATAAGTAAACTGTGTATAATAATAATAATAATAATAAATTTGAAGTCAATCGCATGAAAATTAAAAACGTCGGATTCCAGAGTTTTCCACCGATTTCCCGACCATGGGGCTGAATTTCCCAAAATCGGTGATACACGTGTGTAGAGCTTTAAAAATGAGTTTGAAGTCAATCGGACGATCATCAAAAAAGAGAGACTCAAAAACAAATTACAATTATAAACAGATACCAAACGCACACCTTCGAGAAACTAAAATAGAGACTAAGTCAAGAAGATATTACAGAATTAGAATTAGACCAAAAATTAGCGAACCAAAGAATAATAACAACTACTGACCAAGATATTGAGCGAAAAATTGACAAAGAAAAATCGTCGCCAACACACCAATATGACATGAAACTGAACGCAGAATGGTTTATAAACTTAACAGATGTCTATTTTCCGAAAGAAAGCCAGTGGCTCTTATCGCTGGGTCCAAAGCTTGCTCTTCCAATAGTAGCGGATCCAGAGCAAGGAATCCAGAATATAAAGGACGAAGAACAAAGAGACACTGCCAGAGGGAACTTAGCATCCAGGCTAAGCAACTTTAAGCACAACAGGAAAAATAATCAAAAGGACAAGATCATATAAAATTTATCAAAAATGACAAAAAAGTTGTTAAAGAACACCAAGACAAGGTCATAATCACACAGGCAGACAAGGGCAATAAGACAGTAGTTGTGTATAAAACAAGTAAGAATGCTATAGTCGAGTATACCCGACTACGAAACTCCCTGTACCCAGGTCAAAAATTTCCGATCGCATCTTCGTAAACTTACACATACACACACATACATACACAAGGGCGCACACACACGAGCCACAGCGCAAACCAGGCATTTTAAATGGTGGCTGTGCTTCTTCTTCCCCTTGCTGCAGCACTGAATCTTCTTTCGTGATAACTTCCGTGTTTATTATCCGATCGACTTGAAATGGACAGTAGATTAAGAGGAACTAAAGTATTGGACATGCCAAATCTTAAAGCTATATGTTGAGAATTGTAACTGTACAACGGTTTTTATCGAATAGCGGGAGAACGGGGGAGATATCTCAAATCTAAAATAAACTTGACCTGCTCCCGCTATACACGAACCTACATTCCAAATTTGGTGTCTCTAGCTCTTATAGTTGCTGAGATCCTTGCGTTCATACATACGGACGGACAGACGGACAGACAGACGGATATGGCCAAATCAAAATCTCTTTTGATACTGATCAAGAATATATATACTTTATAGGGTCGGAGATGTCTCCTTCTGCCTGTTACATACATTTACACAGATTTAGTACCCCCTTTTTACCCATTTTATGGGTACAGGGAGTAAAAAGACTACCACGACAAAATGATGAAACTATTAAATGACGAAACAACTAACAGAACAATGGAGAGATCCTACACAACAACTAATAAAGAAGAATAATACAATTATATATGTTCAGGAGGACATGCACTAAGGATATACGGACTACCAAGGATTCATAAGGATGACACCCCACTTAGACCGATATCAGCCTCCACAAACGCGTCATGCTACAAACTTGCAAAACATATAGGGGAACTACTCAAAAATATAACTTCGGAAAGGTACAACATCCAAAGTACAATACAGCTTAAAGCCAATTAGAAACAAGTAAGAACGTTGCAGTCGGACGCACCCAACTGCAGAATACTATGTTCCCAGTCCTATATAATTTGGTTATTTGTGTGTTCAGAAAGAGACGCGAAAAAAACTGCACAGGTGTGAGAGATATAGATTTTGCTCTTTTGTGGGGGAGGGGGTGGGGGGGTCCAAAAATTTATGATGCAGATTTGTCCAGGGGGTCAACATTAGTATGTATGCCAAATTCAAAATTCAAAAATTTTGATGCAGATCTGTCGGGAATCTCAACATTAGTCTGTATGCCAAATTTGGTGACTATTTGACTATTGACTATTTTGACTATTTTCCCTTCGGGAACATAGTATAAACACCAAAATAGAAGATGATGAGATTCTCGTGTCTTTTGATGTGGTCTCATTATTTACAAATATACCAATAAAACTTGCTATACAGAACATAATGGAAAGATTGACTGATACAACGCAATACACAAATATTTCTAAGCCGAAATTTAGGGAAATTCTTGACTTTATACTGATTGAGAATAACTATTTATCATATAACGACGTCGTATACAACCAAATATTTGGCATGCCCTTGTGCGACCGTACATCACCAACAATAGCTAACATAGAATTGGACAAAATTCTTGACAATGCCACATACGAACTCAAAAAGAAGAACATCCACATAAAACATATTTCCAAATATGTTGATGACTTATTTTGCATTATTAAAGAAAAGGATGCACAAAATATTTTGAACCCATTAAATAATCAGCATAAAAGGATAGAATTTACAATTGAAAGAGAAGAACAATAAAATTGCTTATTTGGCCACAGAACTGGTGAAGAAACGAGGCAGGAAGATATTTAAATGGTATTTTATTTTTTTATTATTTATTTTATTTTTTTATTATTAGTAATTGAAATATTAGTTTGATTAGAATACTATTTCCTATTATGGCAACTTAAGCTAGTGTGAAATAAAAAAAATGAAACTATGTCTAGATGAACTAAAATATTATATACAGGTATTTACATTATGCAAACGATTTTACAGTAATTAGGAGTTATTAATATAAGAAGAAACAAAAAGGAAATAAAATGGAAAAATATAATTATTAGGTCAATACGCGGTGGGGAAGGTCTTGAGGGTGATGACGTTTAAGTCTTCTCCTGGCTCTCAGCCCGAAGTTGCTCAGCCGTCTAGCAAGACGGTTTGGATGGAATGATAATCTCTCCGTGTATCGTCCAGCTATACTTTGGATTCTGTCACCTATCAGAGGAACATTCAGGTCTCGTTCAATATCCCTGGTTCTTATGTACCAAGGAGTCCCTGAGATTTTTCTTAATGTTTTGGCTTGCAATACACGGAGCTTGTTTAGGTGTGACTTGGCTGCAATTCCGAACACTTGGATAGCGTAAAACATACTTGGAGCTAGTATGGCCTTATATATTTTCGTCTTGTGCTCGAGTGACAGCTTATTTTTAGACGAAAGTAGCCACGACATATTAAGCACTTTGTTTTTAAATGCATGCTGCATAGCCGAAATGTGTCTGCCAAATTTTAGACTCCTGTCGAGGATGACGCCCAGATATTTGTGTTCTGAAGAGTGCGTTAGTACGCTTCCGTTGAGTCTTACAGCAGGGCAGTTGCTGACTCTGTTAGTGAAAGTCACATTTGCGCATTTGCTTGCATTGACGCAAATGTTCCATTTGGCCGCCCATTCCTGAAATGAGTCCAAGTACTGTTGTAAGGCACTCGCAGTCAAAAGAATGCAGTTACTTTTGGTGAGCACTACCGTGTAATCTTCTCGATCAACATCTGTAATTGCAGGTTGGTTTGGCATATCAGCAGAGAAGATTGAGTATAAAGTTGGGCCTAAAACACTGCCTTGCGGCACTCCAGCTTCGATAACTCTTGTAGTCGACTTGCACTCGTCAGATGTTACGCAGAAAGTACGCCCTTCCAGGAAGCTTTTTACAAGTAAGAATAGCTGTGGAGTTAAAAGTTGTTTAGCTTTGTATAGCAGACCCGGGTGCCACACCCTGCCAAAAGCTTGCTGAATGTCAAGGAGCGCTGCGACCGCATATTCTTTATGTTCCAAGGCCTCTAGTGCGAAGTTTACTACCCTATGGAGTTGTTCAGGGGTGCCATGCTGCCTACGGAATCCAAATTGAAATTTTGGGATCGCCAGTTTAACCGCGTCAATAGTCAGCAACCTGTTTAAAATCAGCCTCTCCATGATTTTTCCCAGCGATGATAGCAGGCGAATAGGCCTGTAAGAGTCCACTTCAGTTGGCGTTTTTCCCGGTTTGAGGATCATGATTATTTTCGCTGATTTCCATGCTTTGGGAAAATAACCCTCTCGCAATATGCTGTTGAAGATCCGCACCAGGAACAGCAGAGCTTGATCTGGGAGGAGACGTAAAGTTCTATTATCCAGAAGATCCTCACCAGGTGATTTTTTTGGGCGTAGCTTTGTAACTAATTGTTTCAGCTCTTGTATAGTAACAGGCTCAGCAGGCAATGCCATTTGAAGCGGTGTTTCTAGTGCTTCCTCAAGTTTTCCAGAAATTCATTAAATTGATGTTGTTTCCTACAGGACAAAACTTTGTGCAATCGGTTGGCAAGTCTGTTTCAGATGCGCTGGAGTCGAGGATCGCCTGTCCTTGTGTATTCCTTCCTTACTTTGCGCATAGTCCGTAGGAGAGCTACAATTGCATCAGGAAGTTGGGGCTGATTTGGCGATTGCGGGTAGTGCCTTTGACTGGGCGCAGCACTTGCCGCTGCCTGTTTCAGTTTGTTCATAAATAGATCAATGGCGAAATCTATGTTTTCCGCGGTTAGCATATCAACATCCAGGTCAGCCAGCTCCTCCAATTGAGTTTGAAAATTCTCTTGTCTGCGTTATGGGCAAGTAGCAGAGGGCGAATGTTCTGCCTTATTGGTGAGTCGTGCAGAACAGCTACAAGAGGAAGGTGATCCGATGAAAGCTCATGAAGAGATTGCACTTTAAGTCTGTTGGTATGGTATCCGTTTATTATAAAGAAGTCCAGTGCTGTAGGAGTTAGCAGGGAGTTGGAGGAGTAGAATATTGGCTCTCCTGTTGTCAATATTTGGTAGGGCCCATTGGCCCATGGCTTACTGCAACTGTTTGCCTCTGGAGCATGCCCTAGAATTTCCCCACCAGGAGTGCTTAGCATTAAAATCGCCAACAGCTATGAACTTACTGCCTAGCGTGACAAGAACGGTCTCAAATTCTGATTTAGTCCATCTCTCACTAGGGGGGAGATAGAGCGCTACAATCGCAACAGTTCCCTCCGATGTTTGCAGACTCACTCTTGCAATTTGGCTGTTGATTGATGAAATGGGAGGCAGAGGACTGTCTCAGGTTGGACCGCACCAAAACAGTTACGCCACCTCTGCTGTTGCCACTTGGGTGAAAGGCGTGGTAGGCGTGGTAACCTGGCATGAACATGCGTTGACCTTCACGCATGTGTGTCTCTGTTGCTAACATTATATCAATACAATTATATGAAGCCTCTGGAAGATCCGATGTTGCCATTCTTCGTCGCAGAAAGATTTGGTCTTTGACCGACTTTTTTTAATTTTTGTATCCTGACAGGACAGTCTTTATCGGTGGAAGCATGATCACCACGACAATTTACACTTAGAAAACTGTCGCTGGTGCAAAGTGGGGAGCCCGTTGGATGTGGACCAGAGCAATTTCCACATATTGGAATCTGCAAACAGTAATTTTTCGAGTGTCCGAAGATGTGGCACCTTTGACATTGCAGTACCTTATTTCTGCGGGGGGCACGTTCGACAGTGACTCTATACCTGCCGAGTTGGGTTATTTTTAGGGAATCAACAACTCCTTGCACTTGTTTGAGGTTGACAAAAAACAGGTTTTGTCTGGTCTTATAATCCACTGTTTTTCATCATCTTCCGCATTTGTGGGGATATTGCGCCAGTCTGCTTTTCTCGGGCAATATATATTAATGGTCTCAAATCCTTTATCTGCGAATGCTTCTGAAATTTGTTCCTTTGGAACGTTGGCATGCATTCCCTTGAGTACCACTCTGAACGGCTTGTCCTCCTTGAGCTGAAGATGCCAAAATTGGCAGTTAAGCTCAGTTAGTCGCTTTACAACTGCTCGGAAAGCGTCTGAGTTAATAGTATAAATCCGCGACACACCGAACTTCGAGATGCGAATGCTGTAGTTATTAATGTCAACACAAGTATTAAGCGCCTGTTCCAAGAAATTTGGATTAATGATATTCGGTACACATATTCCTGGAGGCTTAGGTGGCTCTTTCGAAGATCGTGTGACCCTATTTGCAGGTGCAACATCCTCCCCGTCAGAATCAGTTTCAGATAGGCCTATTTGCATAGCATTCTCAGCTTCTTCGGCCAGAGCTGCAAAACGATTGTTGCTCAGCACAGATGTAGATGAGGTGGATGTTGGAGATTTCTGGAGATAAGCTGAGTCAGTGATCTGGAATTCGGTTTTACGAATAGGTTGCGAGGAATGTGCAACTCCTTTTCGCTTCTTGCTGGGGACCATAAACGGTGCTTGGAAAGAGCATTTTCCTTTGTTAGCCTCGTTAACAGCCAGTGGAGATGATGAAGTTGCGTTCTGTGATGCGCTGGTCAGCGCTTTTGCCGTGGTACGGGCCTACGGACATACGGGCCTTGAGATTTGGCTACTGCACCAGTCGGAATGTTGCATGTGGAGCATAATCCACTACTTGCCGATGTGGTTACGCAGCACGACGTTGTCGAGGTGGACATGACGAAGGTGATTGCCGTCGTGGTGAGCGCAAAAGTTGCAAATTGGCTTAACATATTTGCGACTGTAGTTGTTATAGATTTTAAGGCCAAATCTCTCATCATTTCGGCTCTTATTTGGGCAGGTGTACCACCTGCTATTTCCTCTATTTGCTTTTCGTCTGACATTGTCTTTGTTGCTAACTCTAGCTAACAGTGTTATACAGTCCGATAAATTAAGAGTTAATATGGTGCACTTCACAACCCTTTTTTGCCCGGTCTGGCAACTTCTTACTATGAATTACACAATTGTTTCTGTTTTAAAATGATTAGGTTTATTAGGAGTTTAATGATCACAGGTATACTGGGTGGACCCAGATACTGGAATAAGCCTTGATGGCCGCAGCCAGTTGCACACTACTATGTGTTGCAGCAGTTGAACACACACGTGCGGGCACGCTTGTTAGCGCAGCTGCACAGCGGCCACACAATAGTTTATTTTTCTTATGCGCTTTCTTAATGTCCGTGTTGTAGCACTATCCAGAGGTGGACTTGTCCATAAAAACGCGAATATTTTCACATTTTACACAGAGCGACGTACCGGCACGTGTATCTCGGCTAAGAGCGTTGCCAGACATTTAAATGGTATACAAAAGAAATTGCATGCGGACGAATTATATATTTCAACTCCATCCAACCAATAAGTCAAAAAGTAAACACCGCGAAGAACATTATACAAAAAACTTACGCTATAAGTGACGAAGGACACAGACCAGACATACATATATATAAAATTAAAAACACTACTTCTGAAAAAAAACTTTACGGAAAAGCTTATTGACAATCTAATAACCGACGCAACAAACCAAAATAAGACAGAAAACCAAAAACAGACAGATTGAGGAAAGACAATATATTAGTGTACCATATGTAAATAACCAAACAAGCCGGCAAACAATAACACAAATAAAACCAGACGCACACTCCAAACACCTAATGTATGCATATAAAGTACACACAAACACAAGAAGTCTATTTACGTACACAAAAGACGAAATATCAAAAGATAAACAACAACACGTCATATACGAGATCAAATGCAACGGGGCAGAAGGCGAAAGATGCAGCGGGATATACATAGGAACAACAAAGCGAGCGCTTGGCACAAGAATTTCCGAACATAAAGGAGATGCGAATAAGGGAAAAATGACAACAGCATTTGCGCAACATATTACAACAACAGGTCACACAGCTGATTTTGACAACACCAAAATATTAGACATTGAGAGGAGAGAACGAACGAGACACGCTAGAGACCATACGAATGCAACAACAAGGGGAGAACACAGTAAACCACAAAGAAGACATTGAATAGACAAACTTTATTTACGCGGCAGCAATAGCAGTTGACGATAAAAATAAAAATAAAACGACGATGGATAAACATAAACAAATGTGTAATTTAGACGTAGGAACAATGACGACACGGTAGGAAATACTACAATAAGTTCAATGTATGTGTCTTAATGTAACTAAAAATTTTTGTTAAATCTTTATATGTATGTTAATGTCTTTTATATGCATGTAAAACCAGACTCCCTGAAAAATTCGTAACAAACGCCGAAACGCGTAGGAGGAGAATTTTAATAAAGGATGTAATATATTTATTAAAATGAACTACAACGGCCTTATCAACTCGCTTTAGGATACACAAAAATTGTTTCCTTGGTGGAACACCTATGAGGGTTTTCTTAGCAACTGACACAGAATAACCGTTTAATACCAACATCTTTATAGATACACCTTGGGATTTGACATGTACAATTCTTTTTTCACTCTTAATCTACTGTCCAAATTTCAAGTCGATCGGATAATAAACACGGAAGTTATTCACGAAAGAAGATTCAGTGATGCAGCGAGAGGGGGAAGAAGAATCACAGCCACCACTTAAAATGTCTCGCTTGGGCTGTCGCTTTTGCCGCCTGTGTGTGTGCGTCCTTGTGTATGTGTATGTGTATGTGTGTGTGCATGTGTAATTCTTGAGTGATTCTTCTTCTCGAGTGCTTCTTCTTCCCCCACAACTCTGCAGCACTCAATCTTCTTTCGTGTATAACGTCCTTGTTTATTATCCCATCAATTTGGACAGTAGAGTGACCCAAGCATTATACATGCCAAATCCGAAAGCTATATCTGTTCCTGTAAAAGTGTGAGGCGGATGAGCCCTAACCCGCCCACAATAACTAAATATTGATACATAAAAATTGTCATTAGCTAATAAATTATTGAAGTTGTAGTACAAGAAGCGCAAATTACTGTAATGATAATTATAATTAATCGATAGCATCACAATAAGCTAATGTCATATTAGGATACGAGTGACGGCGAGTACACGATCGCATGCTAAAGCTCCCTTTCCAGTGAGAGAGCCGCTCAGTGGTGAAGAGCGAAAACTGAGAGGTGAGCTTGTCATTAGAACCGAATCGCAGTGTTGCCGAGGAGAGACGAATTAATTAGTGTCGGACCACCAACGCGTGCGCAAGCAAAGCGGAATAGAGTTGGACCGCCAAAGAGTGCAAAAGTAAAACGGGGAAGTCGGCCGCCGGCCGGTGCGCCAGTGCAAGTGCTCTCAAGTGGGTGGTCAGCGAGTGCGTTATTTTTGATCTGAGAATTCCTATCTCGGGTGGGCGTGTGCGAAACTTTGAACAACAATTTATTGTGGCGACAAGATCAATACTTCTGACTATAAGCAGTTTTGTTAGGCGACTGATTTATTTGAATTTGCAGAAGGTACTTAACATAGCTTGAGCGAAAGCAATTCCGTTGAAATTCCGTTTTATTGCCATGCAGACAATATCGAGGGACTGTGAGAGTGCCTAATGAGTTGAGTGAAGCTAAACAGATCACCCAAGCCTGATGAAGTGATTGAGGTAGCGACTCATCCCATGCGAGCTTTAGCAACCAAAGTACTTGTAAAATGATTTTGGAAACAATGATGAGTGGAGACAGTAAGCCAAGTGGATCAAACAGTGAAGATGCAGTTGAAAGAATTGTCCTCTTGGTCACTACCGAGAACGAGTGCTTTGGATTGAATGTGAGCCGTATAGTATCACGATGTTGACCCCATGTTACACCTAAAGCGCTAGTCACAGCATCTTTGTTTAAATAAAACTCCTTTAATGATAACTCGATAACTCTTGTAGTCGACTTGCACTCGTCAGATGTTACGCAGAAAGTACGCCCTTCCAGGAAGCTTTTTACAAGTAAGAATAGCTGTGGAGTTAAAAGTTGTTTAGCTTTGTATAGCAGACCCGGGTGCCACACCCTGCCAAAAGCTTGCTGAATGTCAAGGAGCGCTGCGACCGCATATTCTTTATGTTCCAAGGCCTCTAGTGCGAAGTTTACTACCCTATGGAGTTGTTCAGGGGTGCCATGCTGCCTATGGAATCCAAATTGAAATTTTGGGATCGCCAGTTTAACCGCGTCAATAGTCAGCAACCTGTTTAAAATCAGCCTCTCCATGATTTTTCCCAGCGATGATAGCAGGCGTATAGGCCTGTAAGAGTCCACTTCAGTTGGCGTTTTTCCCGGTTTGAGGATCATGATTATTTTCGCTGATTTCCATGCTTTGGGAAAATAACCCTCTCGCAATATGCTGTTGAAGATCCGCACCAGGAACAGCAGAGCTTGATCTGGGAGGAGACGTAAAGTTCTATTATCCAGAAGATCCTCACCAGGTGATTTTTTTGGGCGTAGCTTTGTAACTAATTGTTTCAGCTCTTGTATAGTAACAGGCTCAGCAGGCAATGCCATTTGAAGCGGTGTTTCTAGTGCTTCCTCAAGTTTTCCAGAAATTCATTAAATTGATGTTGTTTCCTACAGGACAAAACTTTGTGCAATCGGTTGGCAAGTCTGTTTCAGATGCGCTGGAGTCGAGGATCGCCTGTCCTTGTGTATTCCTTCCTTACTTTGCGCATAGTCCGTAGGAGAGCTACAATTGCATCAGGAAGTTGGGGCTGATTTGGCGATTGCGGGTAGTGCCTTTGACTGGGCGCAGCACTTGCCGCTGCCTGTTTCAGTTTGTTCATAAATAGATCAATGGCGAAATCTATGTTTTCCGCGGTTAGCATATCAACATCCAGGTCAGCCAGCTCCTCCAATTGAGTTTTGAAAATTCTCTTGTCTGCGTTATGGGCAAGTAGCAGAGGGCGAATGTTCTGCCTTATTGGTGAGTCGTGCAGAACAGCTACAAGAGGAAGGTGATCCGATGAAAGCTCATGAAGAGATTGCACTTTAAGTCTGTTGGTATGGTATCCGTTTATTATAAAGAAGTCCAGTGCTGTAGGAGTTAGCAGGGAGTTGGAGGAGTAGAATATTGGCTCTCCTGTTGTCAATATTTGGTAGGGCCCATTGGCCCATGGCTTACTGCAACTGTTTGCCTCTGGAGCATGCCCTAGAATTTCCCCACCAGGAGTGCTTAGCATTAAAATCGCCAACAGCTATGAACTTACTGCCTAGCGTGACAAGAACGGTCTCAAATTCTGATTTAGTCCATCTCTCACTAGGGGGGAGATAGAGCGCTACAATCGCAACAGTTCCCTCCGATGTTTGCAGACTCACTCTTGCAATTTGGCTGTTGATTGATGAAATGGGAGGCAGAGGACTGTCTCAGGTTGGACCGCACCAAAACAGTTACGCCACCTCTGCTGTTGCCACTTGGGTGAAAGGCGTGGTAGGCGTGGTAACCTGGCATGAACATGCGTTGACCTTCACGCATGTGTGTCTCTGTTGCTAACATTATATCAATACAATTATATGAAGCCTCTGGAAGATCCGATGTTGCCATTCTTCGTCGCAGAAAGATTTGGTCTTTGACCGACTTTTTTTAATTTTTGTATCCTGACAGGACAGTCTTTATCGGTGGAAGCATGATCACCACGACAATTTACACTTAGAAAACTGTCGCTGGTGCAAAGTGGGGAGCCCGTTGGATGTGGACCAGAGCAATTTCCACATATTGGAATCTGCAAACAGTAATTTTTCGAGTGTCCGAAGATGTGGCACCTTTGACATTGCAGTACCTTATTTCTGCGGGGGGCACGTTCGACAGTGACTCTATACCTGCCGAGTTGGGTTATTTTTAGGGAATCAACAACTCCTTGCACTTGTTTGAGGTTGACAAAAAACAGGTTTTGTCTGGTCTTATAATCCACTGTTTTTCATCATCTTCCGCATTTGTGGGGATATTGCGCCAGTCTGCTTTTCTCGGGCAATATATATTAATGGTCTCAAATCCTTTATCTGCGAATGCTTCTGAAATTTGTTCCTTTGGAACGTTGGCATGCATTCCCTTGAGTACCACTCTGAACGGCTTGTCCTCCTTGAGCTGAAGATGCCAAAATTGGCAGTTAAGCTCAGTTAGTCGCTTTACAACTGCTCGGAAAGCGTCTGAGTTAATAGTATAAATCCGCGACACACCGAACTTCGAGATGCGAATGCTGTAGTTATTAATGTCAACACAAGTATTAAGCGCCTGTTCCAAGAAATTTGGATTAATGATATTCGGTACACATATTCCTGGAGGCTTAGGTGGCTCTTTCGAAGATCGTGTGACCCTATTTGCAGGTGCAACATCCTCCCCGTCAGAATCAGTTTCAGATAGGCCTATTTGCATAGCATTCTCAGCTTCTTCGGCCAGAGCTGCAAAACGATTGTTGCTCAGCACAGATGTAGATGAGGTGGATGTTGGAGATTTCTGGAGATAAGCTGAGTCAGTGATCTGGAATTCGGTTTTACGAATAGGTTGCGAGGAATGTGCAACTCCTTTTCGCTTCTTGCTGGGGACCATAAACGGTGCTTGGAAAGAGCATTTTCCTTTGTTAGCCTCGTTAACAGCCAGTGGAGATGATGAAGTTGCGTTCTGTGATGCGCTGGTCAGCGCTTTTGCCGTGGTACGGGCCTACGGACATACGGGCCTTGAGATTTGGCTACTGCACCAGTCGGAATGTTGCATGTGGAGCATAATCCACTACTTGCCGATGTGGTTACGCAGCACGACGTTGTCGAGGTGGACATGACGAAGGTGATTGCCGTCGTGGTGAGCGCAAAAGTTGCAAATTGGCTTAACATATTTGCGACTGTAGTTGTTATAGATTTTAAGGCCAAATCTCTCATCATTTCGGCTCTTATTTGGGCAGGTGTACCACCTGCTATTTCCTCTATTTGCTTTTCGTCTGACATTGTCTTTGTTGCTAACTCTAGCTAACAGTGTTATACAGTCCGATAAATTAAGAGTTAATATGGTGCACTTCACAACCCTTTTTTGCCCGGTCTGGCAACTTCTTACTATGAATTACACAATTGTTTCTGTTTTAAAATGATTAGGTTTATTAGGAGTTTAATGATCACAGGTATACTGGGTGGACCCAGATACTGGAATAAGCCTTGATGGCCGCAGCCAGTTGCACACTACTATGTGTTGCAGCAGTTGAACACACACGTGCGGGCACGCTTGTTAGCGCAGCTGCACAGCGGCCACACAATAGTTTATTTTTCTTATGCGCTTTCTTAATGTCCGTGTTGTAGCACTATCCAGAGGTGGACTTGTCCATAAAAACGCGAATATTTTCACATTTTACACAGAGCGACGTACCGGCACGTGTATCTCGGCTAAGAGCGTTGCCAGACATTTAAATGGTATACAAAAGAAATTGCATGCGGACGAATTATATATTTCAACTCCATCCAACCAATAAGTCAAAAAGTAAACACCGCGAAGAACATTATACAAAAAACTTACGCTATAAGTGACGAAGGACACAGACCAGACATACATATATATAAAATTAAAAACACTACTTCTGAAAAAAAACTTTACGGAAAAGCTTATTGACAATCTAATAACCGACGCAACAAACCAAAATAAGACAGAAAACCAAAAACAGACAGATTGAGGAAAGACAATATATTAGTGTACCATATGTAAATAACCAAACAAGCCGGCAAACAATAACACAAATAAAACCAGACGCACACTCCAAACACCTAATGTATGCATATAAAGTACACACAAACACAAGAAGTCTATTTACGTACACAAAAGACGAAATATCAAAAGATAAACAACAACACGTCATATACGAGATCAAATGCAACGGGGCAGAAGGCGAAAGATGCAGCGGGATATACATAGGAACAACAAAGCGAGCGCTTGGCACAAGAATTTCCGAACATAAAGGAGATGCGAATAAGGGAAAAATGACAACAGCATTTGCGCAACATATTACAACAACAGGTCACACAGCTGATTTTGACAACACCAAAATATTAGACATTGAGAGGAGAGAACGAACGAGACACGCTAGAGACCATACGAATGCAACAACAAGGGGAGAACACAGTAAACCACAAAGAAGACATTGAATAGACAAACTTTATTTACGCGGCAGCAATAGCAGTTGACAAACAAAACTGAACGCACAAAGGCGATAAAAATAAAAATAAAACGACGATGGATAAACATAAACAAATGTGTAATTTAGACGTAGGAACAATGACGACACGGTAGGAAATACTACAATAAGTTCAATGTATGTGTCTTAATGTAACTAAAAATTTTTGTTAAATCTTTATATGTATGTTAATGTCTTTTATATGCATGTAAAACCAGACTCCCTGAAAAATTCGTAACAAACGCCGAAACGCGTAGGAGGAGAATTTTAATAAAGGATGTAATATATTTATTAAAATGAACTACAACGGCCTTATCAACTCGCTTTAGGATACACAAAAATTGTTTCCTTGGTGGAACACCTATGAGGGTTTTCTTAGCAACTGACACAGAATAACCGTTTAATACCAACATCTTTATAGATACACCTTGGGATTTGACATGTACAATTCTTTTTTCAC
This sequence comes from Hirtodrosophila confusa, assembly GCA_035043065.1. Classification (NCBI taxonomy): domain Eukaryota; kingdom Metazoa; phylum Arthropoda; class Insecta; order Diptera; family Drosophilidae; genus Hirtodrosophila; species Hirtodrosophila confusa. The sequence continues at coordinate 335,071 of JAWNNI010000053.1, forward strand.
TCTTAATCTACTGTCCAAATTTCAAGTCGATCGGATAATAAACACGGAAGTTATTCACGAAAGAAGATTCAGTGATGCAGCGAGAGGGGGAAGAAGAATCACAGCCACCACTTAAAATGTCTCGCTTGGGCTGTCGCTTTTGCCGCCTGTGTGTGTGCGTCCTTGTGTATGTGTATGTGTATGTGTGTGTGCATGTGTAATTCTTGAGTGATTCTTCTTCTCGAGTGCTTCTTCTTCCCCCACAACTCTGCAGCACTCAATCTTCTTTCGTGTATAACGTCCTTGTTTATTATCCCATCAATTTGGACAGTAGAGTGACCCAAGCATTATACATGCCAAATCCGAAAGCTATATCTGTTCCTGTAAAAGTGTGAGGCGGATGAGCCCTAACCCGCCCACAATAACTAAATATTGATACATAAAAATTGTCATTAGCTAATAAATTATTGAAGTTGTAGTACAAGAAGCGCAAATTACTGTAATGATAATTATAATTAATCGATAGCATCACAATAAGCTAATGTCATATTAGGATACGAGTGACGGCGAGTACACGATCGCATGCTAAAGCTCCCTTTCCAGTGAGAGAGCCGCTCAGTGGTGAAGAGCGAAAACTGAGAGGTGAGCTTGTCATTAGAACCGAATCGCAGTGTTGCCGAGGAGAGACGAATTAATTAGTGTCGGACCACCAACGCGTGCGCAAGCAAAGCGGAATAGAGTTGGACCGCCAAAGAGTGCAAAAGTAAAACGGGGAAGTCGGCCGCCGGCCGGTGCGCCAGTGCAAGTGCTCTCAAGTGGGTGGTCAGCGAGTGCGTTATTTTTGATCTGAGAATTCCTATCTCGGGTGGGCGTGTGCGAAACTTTGAACAACAATTTATTGTGGCGACAAGATCAATACTTCTGACTATAAGCAGTTTTGTTAGGCGACTGATTTATTTGAATTTGCAGAAGGTACTTAACATAGCTTGAGCGAAAGCAATTCCGTTGAAATTCCGTTTTATTGCCATGCAGACAATATCGAGGGACTGTGAGAGTGCCTAATGAGTTGAGTGAAGCTAAACAGATCACCCAAGCCTGATGAAGTGATTGAGGTAGCGACTCATCCCATGCGAGCTTTAGCAACCAAAGTACTTGTAAAATGATTTTGGAAACAATGATGAGTGGAGACAGTAAGCCAAGTGGATCAAACAGTGAAGATGCAGTTGAAAGAATTGTCCTCTTGGTCACTACCGAGAACGAGTGCTTTGGATTGAATGTGAGCCGTATAGTATCACGATGTTGACCCCATGTTACACCTAAAGCGCTAGTCACAGCATCTTTGTTTAAATAAAACTCCTTTAATGAATCATCATCCATCAAGGCAGGCTGGTTTAAATGCCAGTTAGTTAGGGGAAATAGGCCGCGATTAAGTATCTCAAATACTTTGCTCTTGATTTTATGTAATATTTTGAGGTCGTCTGCCCCACTTAACAAATCATCGACATAGAATGAAGATGTGACAATAGATGCGCCGAGTGGAAATTCAGCGATATGCATGACAGCGAGGTAATGTAGGCTACGTACTGCCAAGTATGGTGCAGATGCAGTTCCGTATGTTACGGTGTTGAGCTCTGCAGCTCGCCGTCAGGCGATGTTCTCCAAAATAAATATTGGTACATTCGATCATCAGGATTACAGTTGCCTGTACATTTTGGTTATGTCGGCTGTGTTAGCGTAACGAACCAATCGGAAGCGAACCAACAGAGTATACAAATTGTCCTGCAGTGTTGGGCCAACCAAAAGAAAGTCATTTAATGAACGCTGAGACGACATACTACACGATGCATCAAACACGACTCTTAGTTTTGTTGACACGCTGCTAGGCTTAAGGACGCAGTGATGAGGAATAAAGTAATGCGATTCATTTACTTTTGGATCAGATACTAGAGTCATGTGGCCAAGATTCTGATATTCTTCCATAAAGTTCACATATTGCGATCGAATATCAGGGTTATGTTGCAGTCGATTTTCTAGTGCAAAGAATCGACGACGAGCAATGTCGAATGAGTTTCCTAAGCCAGTTGGATTCTCTTTAAATGGAAGGTGAACAACAATTCTGGAACTAGGCATCTGATGCGTTGTCTTCAACAATATATGTTCACACATACAATGCTCTGCCTGAAGTGAATTTACAGGTGCGTTTACAGCCTCGACTTGCCATAACCTTTCAAGATTTTGGTTATCTTCTTCATCTAACGATAGTAAGCATTTGAATGATTTGCTCTGCTGCTGATGCTTATACCTCCCAGTCACGAACTAAACAAACAAAGTCTTTTGCAAAAAAGGCAAATTTTCGCCAAACTTCGCCAAGACAAGACAAGTAGCAAGTCGATACGCCGAAATCGATAAAATTGCTCAACAGAAAGTGGAGTATTCGATGGCAAATTCCAATCAGAAGAGTCGATTTCAGTATCTGGCTGATAAGCAATACGTGACGTGATGTAAAATTGGAGAGCTAATTCAAATGCCGTTGTTCGAGACTTGATTGTGGTGGTGGTGCATGATTTTATATTCATGGTTGATTCACTAATGCTGTCAATTTCAACAACTGTGAATTTCGACGAAGCTGAAGGCTTTGTGAGAATCTTACAGTGATAAAATTCATTTGCCCTGCCTGCCCTGTATACAACTGCCGAATCCTTAACAAAAACTATCGCAGTTGCGAGTATAATTTGTTCGCCTTGCGATTCGCTCATATGTGAATGAGTGATAGCACTTACATGCGAATTTGTTGCCGATGATTGCGATAGTTGCGAAAGTGATGATGTTTGCGAAATTTGCGATGATTGCTCATGATGTAGCAGGGTATGATGCGGGCGCTTGCAGATCCGATAACGATTTTGTGATGGGCACTGTGCCATCCGATGGCCTTGCTGCAGACTATTGATGCATAGTTCAGATTTTTTAATGGCTTCAAACCTTTGCATAGCGCTCTTGCCCTTGAATTGTGAGCATTCAGGTAGCTTGTGATTAGAGCTAGAACAAACAATACAAATTGCATCAGTGACGGCACAGATTTAACGCTGCGTTTCTGTTTGTTATATTCAAACTTGCAAGCCGATGATGTGCCACTGGATTGCAAAGAATTGACAATGACGTTCCAAAACTTGCATGCATTTTTTCCATGTAAGCAGTGCAGTTAAGTCCATGGCTTCATTCCATTTGTTCCGAGTCTGCTGATCACATTTCTCCATGACAATGTAGATGAGCATCGCTTCCGATGATGATCGATAATGATCGTGGTTAACAATCTGGTTGAAAGAAGTTATAATGTTCTTATACTCTGCCCGATTTCTGTCAAATACAGACAGTGACTATCTTGGTAGACTTGACGACGGCATGCGTCCTACAATATTTGTCAAAAATAATCTACTTTTTAGTTTATCATTTAATTGGGCAATGCAGTTCCAATTGCGTCAATATTAATTCATTGTGTGAAGATGTTGCAACGAGGCCTTGGATGCGGACGAGGTTGCGCTTTATGGTGTATAAAAGTTGTGTGTATATGAAGCGACTGAATTCCAAACAGCTTTGCAACGAAATGCACCCACAACAGCTGCAATATGAGACAACGACCTCTTGACTTAGCCTTCCAATAGTTCACCATATTGACTCCGATTGCGTGCAATTCGACGAGTGATGCAAAGAAAGGCGCGAAAGTTCCAACGGCTTCAGCGTGTGAAGCAGCGACGAAAGGTATGCGATGAAGACGACGAAAGTAAAGATGCGGGAATGCAAATATCAATTTAATACATTTTCCGACTTTCACACACAAGCCCCAAAGTTGGGCGCCAAAATTTTTGATCAAAAGCGTAATTTTTTATTGAGAATTCTTATCTCGGGTGGGCGTGTGCTAAACTTTAAGCAACAACAAATTGCGGCGACAATATCAATACCTCTGACTATGTGCAGATTTGTTAGGCTACTGATTTATTTGAATTTGCAGTAGGTACTTAACATAGCTTGAGCGAAAGCAAAAAAAGTGTTTACATAGTGTTTTTTGGAGAGTTATGTTAATTCTTAAATACAGTGCTGAATAAAATTAAAGATTAAATTCAAATTGAATGAGCGATTTAGTACGACTAATAATATGAGAACTTGACCAAACAAGAGGTGTGTGTAAAAGGTAACGGCAAGAATCGAGCGTGTTGTTACGAAATATTGTAGTATAGTTAAACGGATAAAATTAAATATTTTATCAACTAACCATCTTACTTCGTTCGCCTTCCTTCGCCATTTTTGGTTGTGTTTAGCACGAAGTTGGAAAATAATTACATAGCTGTGGCTATTTGTTTTTAACAATAAATTGTGTCTAAGTACAACAACAATCTGCAGCCTACCCTTGCTGTATTGTACAGTTGTTTGGTGCCTAAATATTTTGTTTTTGTGTTTTGACGCTTTGCTATCGTTGCGCTCTCATTTCGCTCACTCTCTTACTCCCGCGATTACATTGTTATTGTTTGGTGTTGGCTTTATTTTGCTTTAATTCCGTTGCACTATGGGAAAAAGTCCAATATTTTGGCATAAATGCAAATTTTTTCTTGTTCGGTATTGTGAAATTGTTTCGATTTTGTCAATCTTAATACTCCAGATAGAAGAAAAGCTTTTTCTTTTAATTTTTACGGACTACCGTACTGTTTGTCGCTTGATCAAAGTCAGCTGATGCGGAGTATTTTTGTGAATTGAATTTGCGCGGAAATTGTTAGGCAACTTGCAGCGTGAATGGTGAGTAATTTGTACACACAAGAGCAAAAGTGCAAATGTAGAAAATATTAATCAAGATACATATGTAGAATATGTGATTAATAGACCTCGGAATTTTGCATATTTCGTAATTTTCATCAGATTGGTACCAAAATTTGTATGCACATGTCTTATCGTTTAAATATAACAAAAAATATATGCAAAATATGCAAAATATATGCAATCGAATTTCATCTAAAAATTGAATTCCTCTCGTAAAATATTAAAGGGCGAGCTAATATATTTCTACATTCAGATAAATAATTAAGTATTCTGTACTCAAACCAAGTACAAGCGGTGTCAAAATCCGACTAAGCTCGAAAAGTCTTATTATAAGTACAGAATTCTTATATTAAGAACGATTTACCACCAGAACCGATCATAACCAGATGGGGTACATGGTTGATGGCGGCATCATTTTATGCAGATAACATGGAATAACAGAGGTAATTACCGATAACCCATTATTTTTGGAAACGATATTATGCAATTACTTTAGTTTGGTAGAGAATAAAATTCTAAATTTCCATTTGAGGTTCTTGAAACATTGAACCCAGAAGAAGCTGAATGTATAAAGCAGGCAAAAGAGCTTATAAAAAGTCCCCAACTCCATCGGGATTTTATATAAAATCGAACTTCGGGAGAGTTGCCGAAATAATAACTTCCTTGGAAGCGAAGGGACTCCCATTGGCAAAGTGAATGGAGTTATTTAAGGAAGCTGGAAATATTGTTCAGAACGTAAGTGGGGAATTTGGAATGGAGTTGAAAGAAAAATTTGAAGGAATTTGAAAAGAAACCCTGACTTTAATATACTTTCAAAAATTAATAATATTTTAAGTCTCAATGCCGAAGATTTGTCTGGACTTAAACCCGTTTCAAATGACAATATAATTAAATATAAATTTGCTCCAATTACTTCGTGTGATGTTGAAAGAAGCTTTTCCGCCTACAAAATGGTTTTTTGGAGAAAAACGTCAAAGCCTCTTAATAAATAATTTAGAGAAAATTATGGTAATATATTGTAATAATAATTATATTGAATAGTTTTAATCCTATTTTAATATACACACGACCCCTTGAATCGCTTTTATATTGTTTCTTAATTTGTTTAACATAGGAAATTTTTTGCATATGTTTTGCATTTTTTGCATATATTGCATATTTTTGCATATTTTGCATATTTTTGCATATGTTATGCATATGCAAAACATGCAAATATGCAAAAAAAAATTAAAATATGCATATCCTTTTCAACTCTATTTTCAATGAAACGAATTTTGGTATTATCAGAAGTTACCTATCATAATCCTTTAAAAATATGCAAAATCCGAGGTCTAGTGATTAATGAAGACTTTTTAGTAGTTGTGTTTTATTGTGCAATTGTCCTATGTATTGTTCATGTGTATTTTTAGCTCAATACTAACAAATGTGTGGAATATAACTTTTGCATAGTTAAAGGTATTAGCAAAGTTGAAATGGAAGGTTATTAACGAAACCATCTAGAATCTGATGTAATTAATCCTTTTTGCCCCTTTTCGAGTTTCTTCGAGTTTCGTCGCACAGCGCTGCTTGAAGTTTGGGCCAGCAACAATCGCCATTCAGACACCGTAAAATCATATATACATACATACATATATGAAAATATGAAGTATAGTTAAGCGAGGACTTAAGTTTTGATAGAAGTAACGCAATTTGATTTTATAGATAGATCTGAGATCCAAAATATATTTGACCTGCGCTTGCTAAAGACGTACCTACATTACAAATTTTGTGTCTCTTATAGTTTATGAGATATTGGATTTGTTTCCATAGTTGTATGGAGTTAGTTTTAATTATATTTATTCAAAATTTCATGACTCTAGCTTTCTATTTAGAGATTATGCCAAAAACTTGAGCTTTTTACCCATAGTGCTGTGGTTCACTTAGCAATCTATTTAGAGAATGGACAACGTGTTTATTTCACAGATGCAAGTGTGGAACAAAGGGCCCTCAATCCACCAAATACAACTTTCTGCTGCTTTCTTCACCTTATGTCCGGAAGACACTTTCGCCGAAACGCTGATGTATTCAGAGGTGCCATCTTATTACACGTCGAATGTTGCTAAAAAAAAAAAGCATTCGTACGACGCAGACAAGGAGAGTCAATCAACGGTCAACCTGTAATTTTCAGAAAAAATACAATTGGTCGACTTTATACAGTTCATCCCAACCTAAATTTATGTTTCTTCCTCCGCATGCTGTTGCTAAATGTGACTGGTCCTAGATCTTTCCAGCAATTGGAAATTGAAAAAATGAAATTGTTGACGGCGTCACACATGACACTTTCCAATCGAATTTTTTTTGATACTGAGCAGATATAATCCCCTTATTTAATGGGTACAGGGAGTAAACAACTGATTGCGACCGTTGGCTCACCGTTTGACAACCATTGATGGATGACAACCGTTGGCTAACTGTTGCACAATCGTTGCTGCATAACAAAATTTAATTTTAAAAAACTAATATTTTTATACCCTAGCAAAGGGTATTATAATTTTGTCTCGAAATGTGTAATGGACCGAAGGAGTCATTTGCGACCCAACAAAGTATACATATTCTGAATCAGCATGAATAGCCGAGTCGATATAGCGATGTCCGTCTGTCCGTCTGTTTGTCTTTTTCTATGCGAACTACTCTCTCAGTTTTAAAGCTTTCGTAATGAAACTTGGCACAGACCCTTCTTTTTGCTGCAGGCAGTACATATGTCAGAACCGGCCGGATCGAACCACTATAACATATAGCTGCCATAGGAATGATCCATCGACAAATATGTTTTTGTATGAAAAACTTTTTGTCTATTAATGTATCCTTATCAAACTTTCCCAAGCCAAGTCTCTAGAGAGTTTATAGAATCTGGCCAAATTTGGTCAAAATCACGACCACTATATCAAATATTTCGGACAAACTAAGTGAGAGTTTTTTAACACTTCAAATAGTTTCCTATAATTTGATCAAAATCGAAACCCATGGATCCCCTAGGAGCAATGAGACAAATATTAAGTTTTGTATAAAAAACATGCCTGCTAGGGTATATACAGTGACTCAATTTTTGATCACGCTTTTGTAAGAAAGCTTTTTATCCTGCTTAAGCTTTTCAGTGAAAGCTTTTGCCAAAAGCTCAATTATTTCAAAAATGCAACTCTAAGTATGCAAGTATTTTGGAAGTGATTTTGCTGGAAAAGAACCGTTAGTTTGTAATAAAACAAAGCTTAACTGAAAAAAGTCATGTGATCAATTAGTTGACTGGTTTCATTCTGCACAGAAAGTTCCTGAATTTAGCACTTTTCTGTCTTCATCTTCAAATCTGCTTAGTTGTCTTATAGAGTGGACACTTTTAAAGGTTTGTTGATTATAAAATCAAAAGGAAATCAAATATTATGCCATTATAATTGGATTTTTCATGATTCATCCAGATGCCGAGAACATCCCAATTCCTTGTTAATGAAATTCAACGGCAGCTGAAATTGAGTTGCACCCATCGTGAAATTTCACAAATGCTAGGTGTTTCTGTTGGTTTGGTGTCCAAAATTCGAAAAAATTTGAGCGAACTTACAATAAAAAACAAACCTGGAAGAAAAGCAGTATTGAATCCATCAGTCCAAAGGCGTATTATTCGAAAAATTAAAATGGGCGTACATGAAACAGCCGTACAAATAAACAGAGAATTGAGACAAACTGATGGAATCGAGGTAACGACAGAAGCCGTCCGGAACATCTTACGGAAAAACAACTTTCATGGACGTGCAAAATTAAAGAAACCACTTTTAACACAACGCCATCAAATGCTGCGATTAAACATCGCTAAAAAAATTCAAAAATTTTACAGCTGAGGATTGGAAAAAAGAGACTTAGTCGAGAAGATATTACAGAATTAGAAGTAGACCAAAAGTTAGCGTACCAAAGAATACGAACAACTACTGACCAAGATATTGACCGAAAAATTGACAAAGCAAAATCGACACTAACACAACAATATGACATGAAACTGAACGCAGAATGGTTTATAAACTTAACAGATGTTTATTTTCCGAAAGAAAGCCAATGGCTCTTATCTCTGGGTCCAAAGTTTGCTCTTCCAATAGACAACAATAACGTAGACCCGATACATATAATAGCGGACCTAGAACAGGGAATCCAGACGATAAAGGACGAAAAACAAAGAGACACTGCCAGAGGAAACTTAGCATCCAGGCTAAGCAACTTTAAACACAACAGGAAAATTAATCAAAAGGACAAATTTATATTAAATATATCAAAAATGACAAAGAAAGTTGTTAAAGAACACCAAGACAAGATCATAATCACACAGGCAGACAAGGGCAATAAGACAGTAGTTATGTATAAAAAAGACTACCACGACAAAATGATGAAACTATTAAATGACAAAACAACTTACAGAACAATGAGAAGAGATCCTACACAACAACTAATAAAGAAGAACAATACAATTATAAACGACCTACAAAAAGAAAATCATATTGACTGGCGACTAAAATCAAAACTATACTGTTCAGGAGGACACGCACCAAGGATATACGGACTACCAAAGATTCATAAGGATGACACCCCACTTAGACCAATATCAGCCTCCACAAACGTGCCATGCTACAAACTAGCAAAACATATAGGGGAAGTACTCAAAAATATAACATCCGAAAGATATAACATCCAAAGTGCAATACAACTTAAAAACCAATTAGAAAACACAAAAATAGAAGAAGATGAGATTCTCGTGTCTTTTGATGTGGTCTCATTATTTACAAATATACCAATAAAACTAGCTATACAAAACATAATGGAAAGATGGACTGATATAACGCAACACACAAGTATACCTAAGCCGAAATTTAGGGAAATTCTTGACTTTATACTGATTGACAACAACTATCTATCATACAACGACGTCATATACAACCAAATATTTGGCATGCCCATGGGCAACCCTATATCACCAACAATAGCTAACATAGTTTTGGACAAAATTCTTGACAATGCCACAGACGAACTCAAAAAGAAGAACATCCACATAAAACATATATCCAAATATGTTGATGACTTATTTTGCATTATTAAAGAAACGGAAGCACAAAATATTTTGGACACATTAAATAATCAGCATAAACGGATACAATTTACAATTGAAAGAGAGAAAAACAAGAAAATTGCTTATTTGGACACAGAACTGGAAAAGAAACAAGGAAAGATAATATTTAAATGGTATACAAAAGAAATTGCATCCGGACGAATTATAAATTTCAACTCCAACCAACCAATAAGCCAAAAAGTGAACACTGCAAAGAACATTATACAAAAAGCGTACGCGATAAGTGACGAAGCGCACAGACCAGACATATATATAAAATTAAAAACACTACTTTTGAAAAATAGCTTTCCAGAAAAACTTATTGACAATTTAATAACCGACGCAACAAACCAAAATAAAAACAGTGAAAAAACCAAAAACAGAGAAATTGAAGAAAGACAATATATTAGTATACCATATGTAAATAACTTAACAAACCGGCAAACAATAACAAAAATAATACCCGACGCACACTCCAAACACCTAATGTTTGCATATAAAGCACACACAAATACAAGAAGTTTATTTACGAACACAAAAGACAAAATATCCAAAGACAAACAACAACACGTAATATACGAAATCAAATGCAACGGGAAAGAAGGCGAAAGATGCAACGGGATATACATAGGAACAACAAAGCGGGCGCTTGGCACGAGAATTGCCGAACATAAAGGAGACGCGAATAAGGGAAAAATGACAACAGCACTTGCGCAACATATTACAACAACAGGTCACACAGCTGATTTTGACAACACCAAAATATTAGACATTGAGAGGAGAGAACGAACGAGACTGACGCTAGAGAGCCTACGGATACAACAACAAGGGGAGAACACAGTAAACCACAAAGAAGACATTGAAAAGACAAACTTTATTTACGCGGCAGCAATAGCAGTTGACAAACAAAACTGGACGCGCAAAGACGAGAAACAAAAGTTGACGATGGATAAACAAATGTGCAATTTAGACATAGGAACAATGACGACACTGTAGGAAATACTACAATAAGTTTTAATGTATGTATTGTAATGGAACTAAATATGTTTGTTAAATTGTTATATGTATGAAAATGTCTTTTTTATATACATGTAAAAAAAAAAACCAGACTCCCTGAGGAAGGCGTAACAAACGCCGAAACGCGTAGGAGAAGAATTTTAATAAATAAATGTAATACAGATTTATTAAAATGAACAACAACGGCCTTAAAACTCGCATTAGGAAACACAAATATTGACGCACAAAAGGGCCCAAACAAATAACACAAAAAGTTATTTGGTCTGACGAAACAAAGATTAACAAAATGAACTCGGACGGACGACAATGGGTATGGAAAAGAAACGGCAAAAAATTGCCACGTCAAGCCTACTGTCAAATTCGGTGGTGGATCCCAAATGATCTGGGGCTGCATGACAACGGAAGGCGTTGGTAAAATTGTCAGGATCCATGGCCGTATGGACGCTGATCAATACGTGTCCATTTTAGATAGTGGTTTAAAGGGAAGTCTACAAATGTGGCGAAAAGAACTTTCGGACGTTATTTTCGAACACGATAACGACCCCAAGCACACGTCCAGGAAAGCTAAGGAGTATTTGACGGTCAACAATTTTGATGTCCTAGATTGGCCCCCACAATCGCCAGACTTAAACAAAATTGAACACCTTTGGGTTGAAGTCAAAAGGGAATTACTTAATAAAACTAACCTCAACTTAACAATGGATGAGCTGTGGAATGTAGTTGAGGACACCTGGCAAAACATGAGTCCAAACAAGTGTAAAAACCTTGTAGATAACATGCCAAGGCGCATAAATGCAGTTTTGAGGGAGAAAGGAGGTTACACCAAATATTAAGTTGATATTATCGTAGCCTCAACTATTTGATCATATGGACCACATTACTTTTTCATTTCATATTAGTGAATAAGTTGACTTTTCATTTATTTCAAAGGAACCAGTTAGCGTGATCAAAAAGTTGAGTCACTGTAGCTTCGGCACCCGAAGATTGCCGCTCTTTCTTGTTTTGATTTGATTACGGCAAAACGTTTGCGGGACAGCTAGTAATTATACTATGTTCGCGAAGGGAAAAAAATTTGTTGACACCCTTACCCCCTCCCCCGCAAATCGGCATGTGCTATCCCCAAAACACGTTTTTCACAAGGGTATATCTCCTACAGTTTAATGGCTAGTCACCAAATTTGGCATTCAGACTAATGTTGATCCCCTGGACAAGTCTGCATAAAAAATGTTTGGACCCCCCCCCCCCCACAAAGGAGCAAAATCTATATCTTCCACACCTGTACAGGTAGAGTCATCAAATTTGACATACAGACTACTGTTTTTTTCGCGTCTTTTTCCGAACCCACATATAACCAAATTATATAGGACTGGGAACATAGTATTCTTCAGTCGGGTGCGTCCGACTGCAACGTTCTTACTTGCTTTATAAAACTTTTATAAAATACTTGCTTACTGATACCGATATTTTATTTATTTATTTAATTGTTAAAGAGAATTAATTCTAAATAACAATTTATTTTAAAGCCAGAGCAGCAAAGGCCTTCAGGCAGACTTATTTTTCGTATTTATATATTTTTTTAATTTTTACTCCCTGTACCCATAAAATGGGTAAAAAGGGGGTACTAAATCTGTGCAAATGTATGTAACAGGCAGAAGGAGACATCTCCGACCCTATAAAGTATATATATTCTTGATCAGTATCAATAGAGATTTCGATTTGGCCATGTCCGTCTGTCTGTCCGTCCGTCCGTCTGTCCGTCTGTCCGTCCGTATGTATGAACGCAAGGATCTCAGCAACTATAAGAGTTAGAGACACCAAATTTGGAATGTAGGTTCGTGTATAGCGGGAGCAGGTCAAGTTTATTTTAGATTTGAGATATCTCCCCCGTTCCCCCGCAATTCGATAAAAACCGTTTTACAGGAACAATTATTAAGATATAGCTCTGGGATTTGGCATGTGCAATACTATAGTCACTACTAATCGACTGTCCAAGTCGTTCGGATAATAAACACGGAAGTTATTAACGAAAGAAGATTCAGTGCTTCAGCGCAAGGGGAAGAAGAAGCACAGCCACCACTTGAAATGCCTCGCTTGCGCTGCGCTCGAGCTATCGCTCGACTGTGTGCGTCCTTTGTGTATGTGTGTGTGTATATGTGTTTCTTTTTCTTTTTTTTTTTTTTTTATTGAATACAGCTTAAAGCAGGCTAGTAAAATAGATTATATACTAAGTGTATATCTTTAGTGGGTACAGAGCTAAAGAAGAGAAAGGAAAAGGTTTTGCTAAGGCTCCTGTCCAGCGGCACAGTCGTCAGACACTTCTCGCTGGGCGCTCAGTCTGTTTCGTTTCCGTGGCGGATCCTCTCCCTACGACGCAGGTCCTTCAGAATTGCTGCTGCCATGTTGGCGACAGCGTCCCATGCTTCTTGGCTGCTTAGCATGTGGCTGACAATTTTGTCAGCACTCAGTTCGACTCCGATTTGGGCCCGTTCGCCACTGTACCGTGGGCAGGCAAAGAATGTATGATCGGCGTCCTCAATGGCACCGGCTCCGCAATAATCACAGTTGGGATCATCTTCGTGTTTGAAGCGGTGGAGGTATTGCTTGTAACACCCATGTCCCGTCAGCATCTGTGTGATGTAGTAGTTGACTTGGCCGTGTCGTCGGTGCAGCCATGCCTTTACATCTGGTATGTGCCGTTTGGTCCACCTGCCATTGGTAGCACGTTCCCATTCCGCCTGCCACTGGGTCAGTGTGTTGTCACGCTGTGCTCTGCTTGTCGCATTGCCACTCTGCCTTTCCGCTGCAAGCAGGTGAAGGGGTATCATGCCCGCGACAAACAGCGCCGCCTCTTCAGAGACGGTGCAAAAGCAGCTGGAGACCCTGAGGGCACAGCGCCTATACACCGACTTACATTTCCTGCTGTACGATGGCACATCCATAGCCCTATACCATATGGCTGCTCCATATAGCATGATGGACGTGACTACGCTTGCGATGAGCCGTCTAGTGGTTTGTTTGGGACCTCTGGTGTTAGCCATTATCCTGCTTATTGCCGCTGTTGCTCCTGCTGCTTTGTTGCCGGCGTACTCCAGGTGATGCTTGTATGAGAGTCTGTGGTCAAGCATGACTCCTAGGTACTTGATGGCTGGTTTCGTTGTTATTGACGTCGAGCCAATCCGCAGTACCGCAGTCTCCACCCGTTTCCTGCTGCTTACTAGCACGGCCTCCGTTTTGTGCTCCGCCAAGGTAAGCCCGTTCTCGGCTAGCCACTCAATAATGGAGTCGACGGATGTGCTGCATTTCGTCGTCACCTCATCCAGTTTTTTCGCCACCGACACGAGAGCTACGTCGTCGGCAAACCCAACGAGGGTGTTGCCTTCCGGCAGACTCAGTCGCAGTACTCCATCGTACATGACGTTCCACAGGATCGGTCCAAGTACAGATCCCTGTGGAACTCCACCAGTGACCTCATACTGGCGCTGCCCTCTGTTGGTGTCGTAAACCAGGATACGGTCTTCGAAGTAGCTTTGTATCAGTTGGACGAGGTAGTCAGAGACTCCACGCTTGCTGAGTGCCAGCAGGGTTTTCTGCCAGTTGGCTGAGTTGAAGGCGTTCCTGATATCCAGGGTGCAGATTATGCAGTATTTCTTTGTTCCACCGGCCCATCGCGTTCCTTGCACAGCACTGCTGGCTAGACGGGTGACGGCCTGTATGGCATCCACGGTACTGCGCTGCTTCCGAAAGCCATACTGTTGGTCTGACAGGCGTTGGCCAACCGCGAGCTCTCTTTCCAGGCGGTTGCAGATGATTCTTTCCAGAATCTTGCCTGTAGTGTCCAGCATGCACAGGGGCCGGTAGGAGGATGGGTCCTCTAGCTCTTTACCTGGCTTTGGTATGAGCACGAGTCGTTGCAGCTTCCACTTGCGCGGCACAGTCTGTTCTACTATACAGCTGTTAAAGACATCTACAAATAGCCCCGGGTATGCGGCTATGATCGCTTTCAGGGCGCAGTTCGGGATGCCGTCGGGTCCAGGTGCCTTGTTATCCTTAAGTTTTGCTGCCGCTTCAAGTACTTCACCAACTGTGGTCAGGTCGGTGAGCGCCACGTCAGCTAGCGTGGCGTCGGCTGCTATGGGGGGTTGCCATGGGAACAGTGTTCGGACTATATGCCCAAGTTGTTCCTGACACACTGGCACTGGCTGTCTCCGAAGTTTGCCCATGACCAGTTTGTATGCCATGCCAAACGGTTGGGAGTCCGCAGCGTCGCATAGTTCTTGGAAGCATTTTGCCTTGCTCCGCCTAATTTCGTCCTTTAAAACTCTCCTCTTTGCCTTAAAGTGGGCCACATCTTGTTCGAAGGTCGGGGATCCTCTTGATCGTTGGCTTCTCCGCCTGGCTGCGAAGCACTCCTTGCGTGCTTTGGAGATTGCGTCGTTCCACCAGTGGACTGCTCGCCGCCGGCTTGATCCACTTATAGAAGCCGCCATAGATGCATTACACGCAGCCTTGGTCGCCGCAGCTAAGGCATCCGCGCGATTGTTGGCGTCTCCGTTAGTGGTGAACCCTTCTAGCCTGGACAACAGCACATCTCTCTGCATGGTCTGCGCTTTATAGCCCGCTTGGCGGGTGAGTTGGTAGCTCGGTCTGCACCCTGTTGCCTCAATTTGTGTAATGACCGCCAAATGATCGCTGTGCGTGTACACGTCCGACACTTTCCATGTGGATGAACGGGCCAGAACTGGGCTAGCAAAGGTCAAGTCAATTATGGACTCTCGGCCTGCCTTGCTGAATGTACACCTGGATCCGCAGTTCAGTAGGCAGACATTAAGGGAGGCGAATGTGTCCAGCAGGATTGTGCCCCGTGGAGTTGTTCGGCTGCTTCCCCATTCAGTTGCCCACGCATTAAAATCGCCGGCAATTATCACGGGTGATTTGCTGCGCGCATCTTGAGCAATGTCCTCGACGATGGCTTCGAATTGCGGGAGCGGGATGCTTGGCGCAATGTAGCAGCTATAGATAAATATATTGCCACATTTTGCCCTCGCGAACCCTTTCCAAACAAATCGATGGGTGAGCTGGCATTGTGCTTGGCCCGTACTCCAGAGCGCTGCGCCGCCGTCCGTATTTTGGTGCCACACTCCCTCCTCCTTGGCTGTGTATGGCTCGCTGATGACTACTATGTCTGCTCTTTCCTCCAGGACCGTTTGCGCAAGTAGGTCCTGGGCAGCTCTGCAATGGTTAAGGTTTATTTGGAGGACTTTAACCATTTTGGAGTGCTTTGGAGGCTTTCTTGTATTCCGGGCAGCTCCTGCTAAAAACAGAGTGCCCAGTTTTGCTTCCGCACATACCCTGCCTGCAGCAAAGAAGGCATTTAGGCTCGTTCGTGCACTGCCTGGAATTGTGCCCGGTGGCGCCGCATTTGAAGCAGGTATCCTTGGACACCACATGCTGGCCTCTGCAGTTTGGCGATATGTGCCCGAAGCCCATGCATTTATAGTACCTTTTCGGTACTAACACCTACCTTATTCGGCAGACCGCCCATCCAATCCGGATCTTCTTGGCGTCGAGCAGTTTCTGGGCTACGATGGGTTGCAGGGCCAGTGACGCAATTTGTATTCCGCCGTATGCCGCTCTCATAACCGGGCTTGATTCTGCGGGTGTATCGCCCTCAACCGAGGCGAACAGCGCTGTGAGGACCTCGTCAGCTGTCGTGGACTCGTCGATGTCATGCACTTCCACCTGGACAGTTTCGTGCATACTTCTCACGGCTGCCTTCCCTGAGAGCACAGCCTTTACAGCAGTGTGCAGCTGCTCCGTGGCGGTGTCGGACGCCTTCTGCATCCTCATTATAAGCTCTCCATTTGCCGACTTTCTTATGCCTTGTACATTGTTTTTCAGTGCTTGGAGGGTGGGAGCTGACTTAACCATTTTAAGCACCTCAGCGTAGGGGACGCTATCAGTGCATTTGATGATTATAGCATCTGGCCGGCTTTGCTCCTTCCGTTTGGTGCGTTTGCCTTTTATCTTCGACCATTTTTCCTTCTCTTTGGTGTGCTTCGCGGCTTCCTCATGTTGCTGCCTTGGCTGCGGTTGCTGCTTATTTGGCGCCACGCTTGCCTTGTTAGGGGTTTGGCGCGGTGTGCGGCTGCCTTTCGTTAGCCCTGGAGTCTGCAGTCGTCCGTTTTTCGCAGTGGGCCTGGCGTTAGGGCCTTTTGGCATATTCTTGGTTGAGGGCGTTGTTTGTGAGGCTGTCTCAGTAACGCTGACGTTGGCCACACTGGCTCCATGGCTGCACATAGAGCATAGTCCTGCATCTGTTGGTGGCATTTCTAGCTGCTCGCTAACCATTCTCTGAATATCCTTCATTTTAGACAGAGAGTCCTTCATATTCTGGTTTATATGACGAACCACTGGCTTCTTCTCTGTTATCATGAAGATAATCTCATCCAGCATAGCGCCAAGCTCCTTCATGTGGGCCTTGGGTGTTGTGCAGGGCCCCCTAGACTTTTTCGGCGGTGTTTGCCTCCCCGCGCTGGTTGGGCTGGTTAGGTCCCTGCTTCTCTTTGGTGTCTCTGATTCATCAGCCATACTGCAGAGGGTGGTTGTATCACCATGTGCCGCTGGCGGTGCCGAGTGCGGCACTATCGGTGGCGTTCGCTGCATCTTTGCATTTCTGCCGAAGGGGTTTGCCGTCGTGCTCATGTTCCTTGTAGCTTGATCCGCTGCGCCGGCCAAGAAGGCCACCGTCGCAGTAGTGTTGTGTGAAATGGATGTTGGGGCCTCCAGAATCCGTGCCCCGGCCGTGGTTGATACCACGGGTAGATTTTCACATAGGTGAGTGCCACCTGGAGTATTATTGTTGATACATGCCATTCGATACATGTGTTGCATTTTATACCTACTGCCAGGTTTGGTGCATTTTATACCTGCTGCCAGGTTTGGAGAACTGCCGGCCGCTACGGCGCAGACGCAGACCACCGAGCCGCTCACTATGAGGCAGACGCGCAGTGGGTTTGTTTAGTTTTTGGAGAATGTGTTTTGGGGTTCCTCATCTTGCATCATATAGGGCATCCAGCGATGGCTAGAGGTTTCCCTCTAACATTTAACCGTTGGGGCTTTAACCGGCCCTACTCGGTCGCCAGAGCCCCGTTTTTGGGTACGCCGCCGGAGCGGTGGGGTTGGCTTAACCAGTTCCGCGGCTTTATATACCCGTTGGCCCTCAATGAGACGCCGGAATACAGTATTTTATGCAGTTTCTTAGAATGTGCTGCCTAAAGGTAGGCAATACTCTACGAACATATGCTGCCTAAGAGTAGGCAGCATTATTCCTTGTCGTGGCGCCATCTATGAAGGGTGGCGACATCTAGCTTCTTGTGTTTGCATGTGTTTGGTATGCGGCTCACAGCACTGTCGATCAGCTGTGTTTACCCAGGTTGCCATCCCCAGGTCAAGACAGCTGATCAATGATGTGCATGTTTTCTGCTTTCGCAATAAGAGAAAGCACAGTTGCAAACTGATCCAGCTTTCCACTCAAGAGCGGATCCTTAGCAGAATTGAGCGGCTTACCGGTCTCAGGCGCAGATGCCCGCCTGGAATTCTCGACTCCAAGGACGCAGACCCAGACCCGCAGTGCCAGCTCCAGGTGAGTGGTTGTAGCAGCTTCATGCGCCACTACAAGCCAAGTTTCTTGCAGCAACCACCAAGTAGCAACGCCGAAAAGGGGAGCGTCTAAAAACCCGTCTGCACTCTACTTTCACTCGCACTGTCTCCATATGTGTCTGTATGTGTGTGTGTGTGTGTACGCAGATGCGATTGGAAATTTTTGACATGGGTACAGGGAGTTTTGTAGTCGGGTTTACTCGACTATAGCATTCTTACTTGTTTTTTTATACATTATATCTCTATGTGTAGTTTATTAATTATTTTTATAAAATTTTATATATTTGATAAATTGGGTTTTGAGATAAGGATGTTGAGTGTGGAAGAGTTAAGGGATTTGCATATATTCATTACGTGTTGGCATTGGAGTATTAGGTGTTTTATTATCAAGGAATCGCTATTGCAAAATGGGCAAATAGGTGCCGGTGTTTTGTTGTTCGTGTGTTAGTATTGTGTGTCCTAGTCTGAATCTTGTGTATTTTATTGTGTGTTTCCTGTCTATTTTAGTTGGAAGATGTGTAGGTTCTCTTGCAGGGTTGATGGTTTTGTAGAAGTGCGTGTAATACAGATTGTTTTAAGTTTTTCTTTTGTTGTAAAGTTAATCAATTTATTTATATCCTTTTTGTTGTTGATGTTGTGTAAGAGCAATGGTGAAAGTGTAGCCATTTTAGCTGCTGTGTCTGCTAGTTCATTTCCTTTTATCTTGACATGTCCAGGCGTCCAGAGTAGCTTAATCCTTTTGTGAGTTGAGTTGAGTTTGTCCCGAATTTTTGCGATTGTGGGTTGATATGTGTTTGGGTTTTTGACAGCTAGTAAGGTGGAGACAAAAACAAATTTAGTTTTTGTTTCTTTTTGTGTGAACTCTACCGCACAGAGAATCGCTTCCGCTTCCGCTGTGAAGATTGAAGAGTGCCAAGGTGTGACGGCTGATTTTAATATTTTATTATCTTCTGTGACAACGCTGAAGGCAGTTATGTGGTTCAGTTTTGATGCGTCCGTGTATAGAAAAGTCCATGACTTGTATTCGTTTCTGATTTTGTCGAAACCTTTTCTGTAGACTTCGCATAGGGTACTGTCTTTTTTATATTTCGAGAGCTTTAACAGTGTAGAGTGACTGTTTATTGTCCATGGTGGAAATTTTTCTTTGTATTTGCGTTCTGGTGAGATGAATACGTTTAGAGCTGCAGCTTCTTTGATGATCATTTCTAGGCTTGATGGCTTTTTTATTGCTCTTTTCTGTTTAAGATGCCTGAGTAGTGTATTTTGTAAGGAAGATCCATGTGCATTGGTTATGTTTTTAATATGTCGTCCAATGCTCCATTTGAATCTAGTGTTTAAGTCGGGGAGTCCTGTTTCTGCCAGCATGTTTTTTATTGGGGTAGTACGGAGGGCGCCTAATGAGGGTCTGATGGAGGAATTGTAGGGAGTGGAAAGTTTTGAAAAATTTGTATTGTTTGTTTTACCGTAAATTGATAGTCAATCTTGGCGAGTATTATTGGCTTAGCTATATTAATGAGGGATGAGGTGTTGCTTTTTAACTTATAGCTACTTAAACATTTAATTATATTTAGTCTATTATTTAATGAGTTAGTTAAAGCTTTGACATGTTCGTTCCAATTATATATTTACTGTCGAATGTTAAACCTAGAATTTTGAGGTGTTGTGTTTTCGGTATGTTTACATTATTTATTGTAATATCTATGTTAGAGCAATTGTGTTTTCTGCATATATGTAGGTGAGTGGATTTTTCCGCTGATATTTTTGTTCCAGTGATATTGCACCAATCGTGAATTTTAGAGAATAAATTATTTATTTGGGTGTTATAGCCGGGGTTTGGTTTGAAAAAGAGGCAAAGGACGTCTGCGTACATGGTGTGTTTGAAAAATGTATTTTGATTTATCAAGTGATTTAATTTATTGAAGGCGATGAGAAAAAGCGTGACTGAAAGTGGGGAACCTTGTGGGATGCCGTTTTTTAAGTTCTTTTCATTAGATAGGGTGTTATTAACTTTAACTCGTATTCTACGGTTGTTTAGGTAGCTTCGAATGTAATTAATGATTTTTGGGCCAAATTTCCAATCATATAGTTGCTGTATGATACAATGAGCACCCACCCTGTCAAAAGCTTTTTCCATATCGATAGAGAGTACCGATATGTGGTTTTTTGTGGCTAAATTGTTACAAATAAAGTTATCTATTATAAGTAAGCGATCCGCGGTCGACCTGTTTTGCTTGTATGCATATTTGTGAAGAGATAGGAGGTTCTCTTGGATAAGCATCCACATAATTCTTTTTGATATGATTTTCTCTAGTATTTTGGAAATGCAAGGGAGCAGGGATATAGGGCGATAACTGTTAAGTGTTTTGGTTTGTTTGGTTTGTTTATTGGTATTATTGTTGCAATTTTCCATTGATGGGGGATATTCCTGGTGTCTAGTATTGTATTATAGAGGTCTAAGAGTTTGTTTATTGCAGATGGTGGGAGCTTTTTTATTATTTGATAATTGAGATTGTCATGTCCAGGAGTGGACCCTTTAAGGGTATCTAGACAAGATTGCAATTCTAAAAGTGCTATGGGTTTTTCAATGATTTAAGCTCTGTGTCTTGGAGTATATGTGATGGATGTTTGGGCTATGTGTTGTTGTTTGTTATTTATGAAGGTGTTTGAGAAATTTGAGTCGTTTGAATAATTTGACCAAGTTTTGCAAAATGCTTCGGCTATTTTTGTTGGATCGCATGTGTTTCCTGTTTCTGTTTGTATTGCATGAATGTGTGTGATTTTACTAATCCCCCAAGGGCACTCCTATGAGTGAGAGGGTGAGACCGCTAGTTTCGTCTATGGCTCATGAGTGTACTCCTTGAATCAACTGCGAGACGAACTGCTCATGATGTTTATTCTGATCACAGGCCATGCCAGCCTCAAGTGGCTTATAACGCTGAAGAATCTAGATGGTCGCTTCGCTCGATGGTCTCTTCAACTTTAGGCGTTTGATTTTGGCATAGAACACCGAAACGGCGTCGTACCAGGCGTTAATCGAGAGCGCTTACCCGATATCCGGATCACAGGCGGTATGATCTCCAAGCGCATGCGCGATTTGACGACAACACTATGGGAAAAATTCCAATATTTTGGCATAAATGCAATTTAGTTGTGGTTCAGTATTGTTAAATTGTTTTGATTTTCTCAATCTTAATACTCCCAATAGAACAAAATAAGCCTTAGATATTTTTCCCCAACTTGCCGCGTGAAGGGTGCTTAATTTGAAAACCCAGGACCAAATGTAAATGTGGAAAATGTTAATCAAGGTATGTAAAAGTGCTTAATGCGGATTTCTTAGTAGTTGTGATTTATTGTGGTAATGTTCAATGCATTGTTCATGTGTATTTTTAGCTCAAAACTAACAAGTGTGTTTGTGTTCTTTGGAGTATTACTTTTGTATAGTCAAAGGTATCAGCATAGTTAAAATTGAAAGTTATTAACAGAACAGAATTGTAAAGTACACCGACTACAACACGCAAGGATCTCAGCAACTATAAGAGCTAGAGATACCAAGTTTGGAATGTATAGCGTATAGCGGGCGCAGGTCAAGTTTATTTTGGATGCGATATATTCCCCCCCCCCCCCGCCCACACACACACACACACACACACACACACACACACACACACACACACACACACGCACGCACACACACACACACACACACTTAACGCCTGGGCGGTCGAATGGGGCAGTAGAGAAACGAATGCCCGAGGCTACAGTCTACTAGAAACATTCTCGACCCTGGAAGTCTGACTCGCAAACGTTGGCGAAAAGTTTACCTACCGCAAGGCGGGTAGAGGATCCATCGTCGACATTACCCTGTTGAGTAACTCCTTGCATAGCCATACAAAGTGGAGTCTTAGCGAGCAGTTCACTTTTAGTGACCACCAAGCTATTCACCTCGAGATAGGTAGGTGGAAGAAGCATTATCAGCCGAAACCAAGTGGGCCTAAGTGGAGGGACAGTTGCCTGGACGTTAATACTTTTACGGACACCTTCAACGATACCGAATGCAGCCAGGGATCAGCGGAGCAAATGACTCTAAAGCTAAATCAGGGTATTGCACAAGCGTGTGATGCGTCCATGCCAAGGAGACAGCCGTGCAAAAGAGGACCACCGTGCTACTGGTGGAATGACGAGATCAGCCAACTTAGGAAAGTCTGCTTGCAGGCGAGAAGGCGTTCCCAAAGATCGCGTGGTCGTCCAGACTTCAGCGCCCGTACCGAGGACTTCCGGTTAGCGAAGAAAGCTCTTAAGGTGTGCATAAAGGAAAGCAAAGCCCGATGCTTTCGACAAATCTGCGAGGAGGCTGATATTAACCCATGGGGTAGGTTGTGACCAAAAAACTGAAGAGTCAAACCACACTAAGGATTACATGCCCAGTTTTACTTCGCAAGATAGTCGAGGCTTTGTTCCCGCGCCACCCACAACTACAGCCAATACGCTACAGTCCCCAAGTGGAGGCTATATTGCCAGTAACCCTGGAAGAAGTAAATACTACTATTGCTAGAATTGGTGATAAAAAGGCCCCTGGACCTGACGGAGTCCCCAATACAGCTCTTAAGACTGCCATTGACCACAAGCCTGAGTGTTTTATGAACACCTTCACAAAATGCCTACAGGAAGGAGTGTTTCCAAAACCATGGAAGAGGCAGAGACTTATCCTGTTGCCGAAGGGAGAGAAACCTGCCGAGGATCCTTCGTCGTATAGGCCAATCTGTTTGCTAGACACAGTTGGTAAAGATTTGGAGAGAGTAATCTGTAACAGACTGCTAGCAATAACAGAAGCAAAAGAGACTCTCTCTGACATGCAGTTCGGTTTTCGAAAGGCTCGTTCGACTGTAGACGCCGTAAAAACAGTCGTAAATATTGCAGCGGAAGCAATTCAAGGCACCAGATGGAGATGGGGTAATAAAGAATACTGCGCAGTGATTACATTGGATGTGCGTAATGCATTTAATTCGGCACGCTGGTCGCGTATCCTGATGACCTTGGCCCAAATTGGATTACCGAGCTATCTATTTAAGATAATCTCGAGCTACTTGTCGGATCGGGTACTTTTGTACGACACGGACGAGGGCCAGAAGCACTACGACGTAACGGCGGGAGTCCCACAAGGGTCAGTTCTTGGCCCGCTCCTGTGGAATATAATGTATGATGAGGTGCTTAAGCTTGGTCTTCCACAAGGATGCAGAATGGTCGGTTTTGCGGATGACTTAGCATTAGTCGTGGTTGCCAAACACGTGCACGAAGTAGAGACGGCGGCAAACACGTCCATCCAAGTGGTCAGTAACTGGCTCGAAAGAGTCGGACTGGAATTAGCTCAACATAAGACGGAAGCGATCCTTATCACAAGCAGGAAAGTCATGGAATATATGACTATTCAAGTGGGTGCAACAGTGATCAAATCGAAGTCGGCCATTAAATACCTCGGAGTCATGATAGACAACAGGCTCAACTATCGCTGTCATATAGACTACGCGGCTCAAAAGGCATCGCGCATGCAATCTGCGCTTTCGCGAATGCTACCAAACCTCGGAGGACCTAGACCTGCAAGGCGACTACTTCTCGCCAAAGTAGTAGCATCTGTATTGATGTATGCTGCACCCGTATGGTCCGAAGCCCTGAGAACCAAGGAGCTCAAACGGAAGCTTGCAGCTCCGTATCGACTTAGCGCCCTCCGCGTCATATCTGGATTTCGAACAGTCTCGGACGAGGCAGCTCTGGTATTAGCCAATATGATATGAGATGGAATCAGTGTATGCGATATGAGATGGAATCAGTGTACCGTGCAGCGCGAGAGGCATCACCAGCGCACTTTCACGCCATCCGAAAGGAGGAAAAAGCTAAATCTATGGCCGCTTGGCAAGCAAGGTGGGACTCGTCGACGAAAGGAAGATGGACACACATACTTATCCCAAGATTGGAGATAAGACAGCCAGCTCGTAATATGCATCCAGGGAGACCTGAGACGATGCGAAAGAGCAAGGCTAGAAGAGGAGAGTGCCTAAATAGGCAACCTTCCCCCGCGATGTACTACCTAACGGTGTTACCGCGGGGTGAGAGGTGTGTGTGTGTGGGGGGTGTGTTTAGTACGTAGGCGCCTTGTTGGCGAATCGTGCATGCTGCAAGTACGGGCTTGCAGTATCTTGCGAAGATGGCGGACACAAAAAAAAAAAAAAAAACACACACACACACACACACACACACACACCATGGAAATGATTTCTGTTGTATGATTGAGTTAGTACAAACCGCCATAATCTTTTTGAGATTATCTTAACTAAGACTTTTGCAAGGCATGGGTTTGGTGAAATTGGTCTGTATGATTAAGTGTCGGTCTTGGGTTTATGTGCTTTTAAAATTGGTAGAACAAGGCTATTTTTATAAGATTGGGGAATTTGAGTGTTAAGGATGTTGTTAAAGTCTTTGACGATTCTGAGTTTGATGAGGTAGGGGTGTTCTGTGGTATCATGGAGTAGGATATACGGTCATAACCTGGATTGGAACCTTTGAGTGAATTCAGGGCTGAACTGAACTCAAAGTACGTAATGCTTTGTTCTATTTCTAGAGCTGATTGACAAGGTGGAAATTTGGTCGGTTTGTGAGAGCAGTATGTTTGTTGGTGCGGAATGTGGGTGGGAAGTGGTTTTCGTCATCTTCATTGGACCATAGTCTTCCGAGGGTATTAGCTATTGTGTTTTGGTCTGTTGTTGTAGTGTTAGTGAAGGGGTTATTTATGCAGTGTATGTTTTTTTTGGGAAAGGCTGCATAGTCTTTTGATGTTCGACCATAGGTAAATTAGAAAATTGATTGTTTTTTGCTTCTCTTGTTGCTTTTCTAGATTTAGCGTTATCTTTTTTTAACTCAATTATATTTGTTGTATTAATTTTTCTTTTTAGTTGGGGTCATTTCTGGTTTTTCGATTTTTTTAGATGGGGGGGGGTTTTATTCCAGCAGGTAACTGTATGTGGTATGGTGAATGTAGTGTTCTGTGGGACTGATAAGTGGGCGCTTTGTAATATTGATTTTTTTAAGGTTGCTGCTTCTCTGTTTGGATAATTGCTTGGGAGAGTCAAAGAGCTGCTTTTGCCGCCAATACCATGTAAAAAGGCAGAATTTACTTCGCTGCAAATATGTTTAAAAATGTTCGAATTTACCTTGTTTTATCACACGCATATACACATGCACACAAGCTGGTAACCATATTTATGTGCCTACGTTCTTTTCCCAAGTCTGCTGCACACACAAAATTGCATTGAAAACAGCATAAGCATTATTATTATTCATTTATTTATAAGTCTATTTATTTATTTAATTAGTGTTATTTGTAATATTCACATGTTTAAAACTCAAAGTTCATTGACCTTATAAGTACACAGCACCAACACTTTCAACATTTTCATATGCATTATCTGCAACCAGCTGATTTCTTTAAATCTTTAACCCGAATGTGGTGTCGCGGGTAAACTAGTTTATGGCGAGGTCAACATTTATCTGTTGATATTGGAATGATTTTATTTTATTATTTGCTTTATATTAATACTAGCGGATGACTTGATTAAATTGCATTATGTTGAATTTCACTACTTTCGTCAATCGTAAGAAATACAAAAAAATATCGCACCAGGGTTTCCCTGCCCACGGGGGTAGACGTTCCTAAATAGTTGAGCCACCTGCCAAATGTGTACAGCTATAATATTGTCTTTGAATCTGATCTAACTAAACAAATAATCTCACTCATTTGACCTTGACCGCCATTTCCCGCACGTGGCGACGGGTGGGGGAAGATTTTCAAAAATCATTTGGCACTCTCTTAAACTATTTTAGGAGTAGTTTTGAAATTGAGTTTGAAGCCAATTGCAAGAATAATACTAAAATTCCAGACAAAAGTTTTACAACTATTTACAACAATGGTTGACCCCCAAAGTACCGCGCTTTTGTGTTTTGCTTTGGAAATTAGTATAAAGGCATTTGCATGAAAAACGAAAATTCTGTATTCCAGAATTCACCAATTTTTCGACCGAGGGGTGAATTTTCCAAAATCGGTAATACACGTGTCAAATTATTTATTGTGTAGAGCTTTGAAAATTAAGCCAATAGGACAATCAAAAAAGTCTTATACACCAGTTTTCCGCGAATTTTCCGTCCTTGTGGTTAGATTTTCTAAAATCTTTGAGCACCGCGCCTATTATGTCTTTGCGTAGAACCTTGAAAATCAATTTGAAGCCAATCGCATAAAAATTAGAAATGTCGAATTCCAGAGTTTTCCACCGATTTTCCGACCATGGCACTAAGGGAAACAAGTAAGAATGCTATAGTCGAGTATACCCGACTACGAAACTCCCTGTTCCCAGGTCTAAAACAATCAATCAATCACATCTACGTCCACTTACACATACACACACACATACACAAAGACGCACGCACACAGGCGGCAAAAGCGACAGCGCAAGCGAGGCATTTTAATTGCTGGCTGTGCTTCTTCTTCCCCCTCTCGCTGCATTACTGAATCTTCTTTCGTGAATAACTTCCGTGTTTATTATCCGATCAACTTGAAATTTGGACAGTAGATTAGAGAGACTAAAGTATTGTACATGCCAAATCTAAAAGCTATATCTTTAAAATTGTTCCTGTAAAACGTTTTTATTGAATTGCGGGGGAACGGGAGGAGATATCTGAAATTGGAAACAAACTTGATCTGCGTATGCTATACAGGTACCTACATTTTAAATTTGGTGTCTCTAGCTCTTATAGTTGCTGAGATCGACGCGTTCATACAGACGGACATGGCCAAATCGAAATCTCTTTTGATACTGATCAAGAATATATATACCTTATAGGCTCGGAGAGGTCTCCTTCTGCCTGTTACATACATTTGCACAGATTTAGTACCCCCTTTTTACCCATTTTATGGGTACAGGGAGTAAAATTTTTTGGCATAAACTGTAAATGGAAAGCTAGTCATGAAATTTGACATACATATAATTTAAACTAAGAATTTAGAATTTTTTTTCAAATTGGACCACGCCTTCACCCCCTCCTCATACAACTATGGAAACAAATCCAATATCTCACAAACTATATATATTATAAGTATATTTTGGATCTCAGATCCCCCCCCCCCCCCCCCCTACGTTCCCATGCAATTCGAATAAAACCATTTACAGTAACAATTTATTAGATAGGTCCTTGGGATTCGGCATGTATATTACTTTGGTAACTCTTATTTTACTGTTCAAATTTCAAGTTACGTGCGCTGCAGAGCACTGCCGCATGTGTGTGTGCGTGTTTGTGTATGTGTAAGTGTACGAAGATGTGTTTGAAAGTTTTAGCCAAGGCAATGTTGTAGTCGGGTAGTAGCAGTGTAGTAGGTAGAAGTGTAGTCAGCTAGAGCATTCTTACTTGTTTTGTTAAATTTTTGTCGTTCATGTAGGCAGAGACTAGACAAAAGTGGATCTGAAAAATCAAATTGCGTTACTTCTATCAAAACTTAAGTCCTCGCTTACTAAACTTCATATTTTCATATATGTATATATCGGCGAGAGGTTATCGGTATTCATATTATTTTCCATATTTATTAACTTATTGTCGAGTGCAGCGAGTCTCTGTAGTTGCCTATTCACCATGTGCTTTTTCAACGATTTCCGGCAACGTTCCCAGAGCCACACTCGATTAAAAAGCGTTGCCACTATCATCTCACTCGATACTAAACAACCAACACTGTCGATATACAGACTTATCCAACACTACATTCTATCGATAAGGCGTTCAATTTAAACAAACCATCTATTCTCCGATACGGCCATTCTGACACATTACACGCCCTCGAGTAACCAATACTTTTCTTAAAACTTTATAAACAAACTTTAATTTCAATCAGTAATCTTCCTTTTACATAACTAATTTCTTAGAGTATACTCTCTTAACATAACAGGTTAATTTTCAATTTCTCTTAACATATATTTTTTTCATTCTCATTTTCTTCCTTAAACATTTACCATTTAATATCATTACATTACATTACATCTAATATATCCATTTCAACAACAACTTTGTCTTCATTATATTTTTCTTATTTCTCAGTATCCACAACAACTAGAGCTACAGGGCCAGGTACCGCCACGTAGCAATCGATTACCGTGCATCGCTATACACCTTCCACTACTTTCTCTTAACAATTTTCAACACTGTCTGTTTCAACAGCTTCCATACCGTCTGTTTCAACGGCTTCCATACTGTCTGTTTCAACAGCTTCCATACCGTCTGTTTTAACGGCTTCCATACTGTCTGTTTCAACAGCTTCCATACCGTCTGTTTCAATGGCTTCCATACTGTCTGTTTCAACAGCTTCCATACCGTCTGTTTCAACGGCTTCCATACTGTCTGTTTCAACAGCTTCCATACCGTCTGTTTCAACGGCTTCTCTTAGTGGGCTCTCCTCGATTTCTAGCTCGCTTGGTACCTGCCCATCCGGCATATTTCTTAAGCTCTCATGTGGATACTTATATTGTCTCCTACTCTTCATACATTTTAGCATATACCTATCATTATCTAAGACTTTAATGATCTGAAAAGGACCTCGAAACTTAGGGTCGAGCTTCGTTTGGTGTCTTTCACTGTTGTTTAGTAAAACAAAATCACCCACACTAAATCTTATTAGCTTTGCCTTATTTCTGTCAAATCTAAGCTTTTCATATTTGCCTGCCATTTCCATATTCTTTAGAGCTAGTGTCCTGATTTCGGTCAGATCAACCTCAGTTTCTGAATCATTTATCGGAATTAAACCTGAAGGTCGAGCAACCTTTCCCATTAACAGTTCTAACGGACTCGCCTTAGTAACTCTATTTATGGTACAATTAATGGCCAACTGTACCTCTGCTAACGCATCTTGCCAAGAACGCTTACTAGTCTCAACGGCGGTAAGCAAACCCTTCAAGGTGCTCATCGCCCTTTCCACTTGGCCATTCGCCCGACTTGCTCCCGTGGCTATCAAGTGCAGTTTTATCTTTTGAGATGCACAATAGTCCACAAATTTAGCACCAGTGAAGCTTCTTCCTTGATCCGCCACAACTCGGTTTGGGACGCCAAACAAGGATATCGACGATTTTAATGCCATAATACAACTTTCCGCATTAAGTGTATAAGTATGGTAAAGATATACGTATTTGGTAAATGAGTCAATTTGCACAATGACATACTCTTTTCTATCACTCTTGCCACTTAGCTTGCCTGAAATATCTATGTGCACTGTGTGCCATGGAATGCTTACTTTCGGAATGGGGTGTAATTCAATTTGTGGTTTCCCTGAACTCGATTTTGAAACTCTGCAAGTTATGCAGTTTTCGACAAATTTTCGAACGTACTTAGCCATGCCCTCAAACCAATAATAATCATACACTTTATCGAGTGTCTTTTCCCATCCTAGATGCATAATAGATTCGTGAACCTGGTTAATAACCGACCATCTAAATGCACGGGGGACTACTGGTAAACAAAGAGTCTTATAGTTTCTCTGAATTCTTCTATACAGAACACCTGTTTTTAGCTCATACGTCTTCGATATTTCTAATGGATAGTCATCATTATTTAATTTATGTATTATCTCAACAATATCTTCATCTCTTTGTTGCTCCGCACGAATCCAATCTTCTGAAAGTTCAATTAGTTCAATTCGCTTTTCAACAATTTTAGACTTTTCAGTGAACTTATTGTGAGGCAGAGGGTTTCTAGATAAAAAGTCGACGTGAGCCATCTGTTCTTCACGATACTGTATATCAAAATCAAAGGTTTGAAGAAATGCCCACCAACGGTAGACCCTAGGCAGCAACTCTATTTTTGTTCGGGATGACTTTAACGAATTACAGTCAGTGAAGATTACAAACTGTCTGCCTTGTAAATAATGCCTAAAATGCTTAACTGCATTAACCACGGCAAGAGTTTCTAGCTCGTATGAGGTGTACTTGGCTTCGCATGGAGTTGTCGTCTTGCTATAATATTCTACCACATGTGGCTTACTGTCAATCCTGTGTAGAAGGATAGCTCCGTATCCAAGAGCACTTGCATCAGTGTGCAGCTCAATTGGATACTGAGGGTCGAAAATAACTAAAACTGGATTGTTGGTCAGTATGTGAATAACTTTTTTACGAATCTCTTCATGTTTATCTTTCCATTCGAAATTACTTGTCGCTGACGTAAGAAAATATAATGGTTTCATTAATTGTGCAAATCCATGAACAAATTGGCGGAAATACGACGCCAATCCTATAAATTGTCGCAACGTTGTAACCGATCTAGGAGGTGGCACGTGTGTTGGGACGAATCTCACCTTCCTGCACCTCAAATCCCAAATATTGGACAGAAGTTCTGAGAAAGAAACACTTTTCTACATTAAATGAGAATCCTGCCTTTGTAAGAATGTCCAAAACGATTTTTAACCTCTCTAGCGCTAATTCTTTTGTTGAAGCCACTATCATAATATCATCCATGTAAACAATGACGTACGAATAGGCAATATCTCCTAATGCTTTCAATATTGCACGTTGAAAAACTGACGGCGCATTTTTCAGACCAAATGGCATTGAAAGAAACTCGTATTGTCCGTCCGGGGTGACAAACGCAGTATATTCGATAGACTTTGGATGCATCGGAACCTGATAATAGCCGCTTGCCATGTCTAAACAGGTAAAGAATTTCGCTCCTCGTAATCTGGCTATCTGGTCAGCTATTAACGGTAAAGGGAATTTATCTGCAACCGTATTTGAATTCAATTCCCTATAGTCTACGCAGAGTCTTGCAGATCCATTCTTTTTCTTGACCAGCAGCGCAGCGCTGGCAAATGGAGAACTACTTGGTCTGATAACCTTGCACTCTAGCAACTCTTGTATTTTATCTCGAACTAGCTCTCTTTCACTTGAACTAAATCTGTACGGTCTTCTCTGTACAGTTTTGTTTTCATCAACCAGTCGAATATTCATTTCACCTGTACTGACACGGGTCTGGGGAGTTCCTCTTATAAACGAATTAGTGTAAGATTTTAACAATATTATTAATTGGTTTCTGTCTTTGCCATACACATCAGTTTCTAGCTTATCATAGGAATTGTTTAACAATGTAGTGGATACGTTCACTGTTTTAGCTTTTACTATCTCTACTCCTTCACAAGATACTAAAGCTGAGTATCCTTGAGCTAAAACTTCACGACCTAACACTATATTGTTTCGCATACATTCGTCTGGTATTACATGAAATATTACATTTAAACAATTTCCATTTATCATAGCATCGCAATCAATTTGGATCGTACTAAGAACATTTGCATTCCAATGCCTTTTAGTGTTATAACATTACTTGTTCTTTTACCACTTAATTTGCATGCAAAACTTTCTTTAACGAGTGAGCACTCTGCTCCTGAATCAAACATAATTGGAATGTTCTCACCTCGCACCAGCATACTTGCTTTTGGCTCATCTACTACACACAATTCCGCTCTCTTTACTGTCCGTGATCCAGATGCTCCACCAGCTTTTGGACATTGCGACGCTATATGACCCGGCTGTTGACAACGATAGCATGTAATGTTGCCCTTTCCATACTGGGGATGTGATTGAGAAGCTCGTTGATCCTGTCCTTGTAAAGTGCCACTAGAATGTTTTCGACTCCTGCAATCGGCCTTCTTGTGTCCCATGTTACCACAAAGATGACACCTGACAGGAAGCATCTTAAAACGTTTAGCTCCAGAGTCCTCGGTTCCAAAATTATGTGGTCTCTTCTCAAGCGCAAACACTTGCAACTCAGTCTGTAGGTCGCGTCGGTTTTGAATATTGGCTGTGTATGCGATTCTCTGCACACGACGATCGAAATTGGCCAAATGTCCCAAAACAACTGATACCACAATTTTCTCAGCGCTCATGTCTCGCCATTTTGTCACGAGTGACGTCACTAAGCGGCTTGCATATATTGAAAGACATTCACCGTTGTTCGGGCGGCTATTAAGCAAATGTAAAAACGCGGCTGCTGGCATCTCTGTGTTTGCATATGTCTGCTCGAACAACTGCTTGAACTCCGGCCATGTTATGCCTGCGTAACAAATTTGAGACAGCCATTGAGATGCACTTCCTTCAAGAGATTTGCTTAGTGCCAAAATTAAAGCGCTCCCTTGCAATGGTCTTTCACTTAAAACGATGTCAATTGTAGCACACCATTGCATAGCGTCTGATATCGGCGAGAGGTTATCGGTATTCATATTATTTTCCATATTTATTAACTTATTGTCGAGTGCAGCGAGTCTCTGTAGTTGCCTATTCACCATGTGCTTTTTCAACGACTTCCGGCAACGTTCCCAGAGCCACGCTCGATTAAAAAGCGTTGCCACTATCATCTCATTCGATACTAAACAACCAACACTGTCGATATACAGACTTATCCAACACTACATTCTATCGATAAGGCGCTCAATTTAAACAAACCATCTATTCTCCGACATATACATGATTTTACGGTGTCTACCTGGCGATTATTGCTGGCCCAAACTTCAAGCAGTGCTGAGCGACGAAACTCGTACGCAACTGCAACATGTGTTTTTTCTCGAAAAGGGGCAAAAAGGGCAAAAAGGATTAATTACATCTGATTCTAGATGGTTTCGTTAATAACCTTCTATTTCAATTTTGCTGATACCTTTGGCTATGCAAAAGTTATACTCCACAGAACACAAGCACATTTGTTAGCTAAAAATACACATGAACAATACATAGGACAATTGCACAATAAAACACAACTACTAACAAGTAAGAACATTGCAGTCGGACGCACCCGACTGCAGAATACTATGTTCCTAATCCTAGTCTCGACACTTCATAAATTGAGGATATACACCAACATGTGTACCAAGTTTGGTTGCTCTAGCTTAAAGATAAAGGCCAAAAACTTGCGTTCATACGGACAGACGGACATTTCGCAAACCCAATATACTATTTTTCCCATCGGGAACATAAGTAGTATAAAAAGTCTTTATGAATCACATATTCTACTTACCTTGATTAATATTTTCTACATTTTTCTACACTTTTGCTCTTGTGTTTACAAATTACGCACCATTCACGGTGCAAGTTGGCTAACAATTTCCGCGCAAATTCAATTCACAAAAATACTCTGCATCAGCTGACTTTGATCAAGCGACAAACAGGGTAATGTTTCGGTTGAGTCACTGTTTTCCAATAGGCCACTAAAAATATGGTTTTAGTCTCAAAAATTCAGAAATAAATTAAATAAATAAATTTCGATTTCCGGTAGCGGAGGTTGACTATTTTGCAATAATTTGTATTAAAATATTAATTATAAATGGTCCCACACAAGCGAAGCGATTACTGTTTGATGGGAGCATCGTTAAGCTATCGACATGCGTATACAAGTATGCGATGAATATGTAGTGTTGGTAATTATCGCACAATATTTGGTGCTGCCATACCATAAAGCGCGCATATTAGATTTTGTAAATTATACTCTAAAGTAAAATTAACTTGCTAAATGTTATTTATTGCCTATTCAAAAGAGTATTTTAAAATCAATGTAGTATATTCAAATAACTTGTTTTAAATAATTATAGCTACAAACATACATATTTCGTTGAAGATTAGCTTGATTCGAATGTTATAAATATGAGTCAAATGAATTTAATTTAATATCCAAAAACTTAATTAAATAGCCAAAATTACAGTGCGCTGCTTATAACGCTCAAAATCAGAATATTACAAAATTTCTGCCTAATATACATAGTAGTATGTATGCATGTAAACACCATATAATAGAAAAAATGATTATTATTATATAAGCACATGGTATTTGACAATGGGACCATAGTTCAAAACATGCTAGAAATTTAAATATACTTATATGTATATGTACATACATATAATTAAGAAACGGTATTTTTTAGTGTATAAAAAATATATCATTTATTCATTGAATAAATTTGACCGAATCAAATGGAATGCAAAAATGAACTCTACTAATCTAAGTGCGTGGGCGCTGATCAAACCTCGGACCGAAGCTTTTAGGAACTCCCCCAACCAATAATCTTGGATGTTAGGTACAAGTGGGGTGTCGAATCTTTAATTACAACTATTTCTTCGTTAATATCTTTGATTTCTTCTTTCTTAGTTTCTTGATTTGATAAATAAATTGTGTTTTGCTTATTATTAAACAAAATCATTTTCTTAATTTCTACGTGCGATAGTGGTTCAAGCTTATAGCCTGTTTCCACGACATCATATTTCCACATTTTTCGTCATATTTTTGATTTTGGAAAAAATGTCACATTTCCTGTAGAAAATCCCATAAGAAAAAAATGACAAATTCGTCATATTTTTAATATGATGCCATTCGCCCCGGCATTTTTTAGTATTTTCTTATCGAACTCACGATGCTTATCGATTAACTGGTGCAAATGTAAACAATGACGAGTTGTGCGCCAAAATTAATTTTTAAATTAAATTGTAAAATGCTTATATCTTAATGTTCCTGTATTTAGTAAGGATGAGGTTAAAAGGAAAGGTTTAGCCGGAGGTGCGCCCTCGTACTGGCAACATTTTGACAAGGTACACCGCCTTTTAGGAGCATTGAAGCTTGTGCACTTCACAGGAGCGCACTCGCAATTTCATTGCAAATTTCTCCCATCTCCGCATCCCAGACATCTTCCAATTGTTCAAAACCGTACGAACACATCGCAACTAAATGCCTATTGATATGCAACTTTGACTTTTTACAGTTCTGCCATTATTTGCCATATTTTTCACTTTTTGTGAAAATTGTCATCAAAACAAGCCGAATAGCTGATTTATTTTGGGCAACTGACAAATTGCACATATGACCGTGGAAACACCATCATCCACATTTTTGAAATGTGACATTTTTCGGCTGTAGTGGAAACAGGCTATTAGTTACGTTATGTTCAGTAAATATTAACTTGGTATATTGCTATTGTTTGTAATTGTAATATTGTTCAGCTCTGCAGTACAATTGTATATTTTTATGATTTTATTATTTTCAATGTAAATTTCTTGGTTGTTACAATTTTGGTATAATTTATTTCGGGTCATATTCCATGTAATTAAAATATTTGGTTCAATATATTGAATGTAATTTTCATTCAGAAATTTATTAAAAGTACAAGTTGGTGTTTCATGTTTTATAATGTTGGCAATACAATGATCTTTGACGATTTCTTTTGTCAAGGTGTTTATTACATTATTGTTGTGTATATAAAATTTACTTGCAATGTTTTCGTTAATAATTTGCCCGTTATTATCTGGGTATGGTGTAATCAAGAATGTTGGTGTTTCTATTGTGTTAATGGGGATATGTGAAATCAGAAATATTTCGTTAGTTGCTGTGCTGTACCAACCGGAAGTTTTTATGTAAATTATATTTTTGTGGTCAATATTTTCAAGTCTGTCGTGTTTAAGTAATTTGGGGTTAAAATTCCTAGACGTGTTAGTTGTGTACCCATTTATGGTGGATTTGTACAATTGAAAGTGTCGGCTTCCTGTGAATATTTGCTTTTATTAATTTTCTTTTTCTTTTTAAATTTGCTTCTGTAATGTGTAACCTTTCTACCTCTGTTTGTTTCTTCGAAGTGTTTTTCGTCAATTTGTCTTAACTGTCCTGTTTTCTTAAAAGGGTTTGTAGTTTTTGACTTAACTAGTGGGGCTTGCCTAAATCTAGTATCTATTTCAAAATTATTACGTTTTTTATTAAGTGCTTCTATTTGTCTTCTTTTATTTTCTTGGACGCCGTATTGTTTTGTTTTGTGATTATACGTGTATAATATGGTTTCGAACTTAGTCATCTTATTTTCTATGTTTGCTTCATTATAAACTATTATTAATTTTTCGTTAACTGTTTTATGGAATCTTTCCAAATCTGCAATGCCATTTTTGCTGAATGTGATGTTTATTATAACGCCTTCAGATTTCAACCATGCCTGCAATGCTGCGCATATGAAAGCTGAATCTTTGTCGTCTTTTATTTCTTGGGGTTTTCCCATTTCATTGAATATTTTAATGATGGCTCTTTTAGTTTCTAGCCAATCTCTGCTTTTTACTTCAATGAGTGCTGCAAATTTTGAATAAATGTCAATGCATGATAGGAATTGTACATTGTCTATCATGTAGAAGTCCATGACATATTTTTCCCTAATGTTAAAGATTTCTGTAGTGGATCGCATAACTTTTGTTATTTGATCTGGGTTTATGATTTCTAAATACGCCTTTTGAAATGTAGGAAAGTCTGTTTCGTTATGGAAATAGATTACACTATTTTTTGTACAGAGATATTCTTCTTATCTCTTTCTAATTATCTCTTTTGCGTATGCATTGTTCATATTTTTGTATGTGATTTTTACAAAAGTTTTTTTAAAGGAGTGGATAACTTCGACTTTATTTTCACCCCCTTTGATGAATTCCAATTGCCTACTATAATAATTGATCGGCCTTTCTGTTATTTGGATGAGGCTCGAGTTATCTTCATGTGCGCTGTGTATTGTGGCTACATTACTATCTGCTGATTCTCCTAATAAGTTTTCTTCTAGTTTTACTCTGGAAAGAGCGTCGGCTACCTTATTTTCTTTTCCTGGGAGATATTTGATATGAAAATCAAACTCATTTAGTCTGATCTTCCACCGTTGGAGTTTCATGTTAGGCTCTTTGATATTGTTTAACCAGGCTAATGGTCTGTGATCACTTAAGATCTCAAACTTCCTACCGAAAAGGTAAGATCGAAAATATTTCGTAGCCCAGACAATAGCTAACAACTCTTTTTCAATAGCAGAGTAATTTAACTCATGCTCATTGAGAGTTCTACTTGCAAAACAAATGGGCTTGTGTTCTTGTGACAGAACAGCGCCAATTGCTATGTTGCTTGCGTCAGTAGTTAAATGAAATGGTTTATCGAAATTTGGGTAGACCAATATAGGGTCAGACGTGATCAGCAATTTCATCTTTTCGAATGCCGAAATGTATTCTTTTTCTTGAATGTTAATAGTTGCTCCCTTTTTGAGTTTCAATGTCATCGGTTTA
Organism: Hirtodrosophila confusa; assembly: GCA_035043065.1. Taxonomy (NCBI): domain Eukaryota; kingdom Metazoa; phylum Arthropoda; class Insecta; order Diptera; family Drosophilidae; genus Hirtodrosophila; species Hirtodrosophila confusa. The sequence continues at coordinate 372,766 of JAWNNI010000053.1, forward strand.
ACTATACTGGCAAAGTTCGGTATGAACTTTCTATAGAAGCCGCACATGCCTAAAAATGATTTGATTTGTTTTGGAGTTTTAGGTATGGGGAATTTTATGATTGCTTCTATCTTATTCGGGTTTGGTTTTATCACATTTGTGGTCACAATATGACCCAAGAATTCAGTTTCTTTTGTCAGAAACTCACATTTGTCAAGTTGAAGCTTTAGGTTGGCTTCCCTCAATTTCCTGAATACCTTTCTGAGTGATGATAGATGCTCTTCCAATGAAGTGGAGAAGATGATATCATCAAGGTATACGAGACAATCCTTTTAGATTAAATCTTCTAAAAGGTTGTTCATACAACGCTGAAACGTTGCAGGAGCATTTTTAAGTCCAAAAGGCATGCGAGTGTACTCGTAGTGGCCATGTTTGGTACTAAATGCAGTTTTGGAAATCGACTTTGGATTCATTTGGATCTGGTGAAAACCTTTAGCTAGATCGATGGCTGTGAAGTATTGGCACTTTCCTAATTTGTCCAATATTTCGTCCATGATCGGTATTGGGTACTTGTCTTCAACAGTTATTTCGTTGAGTCCGCGATAGTCAATGACTACCATAAATTTTGGTTTTCCCGAGGCATCGCTCTTTTTTGGCACGATCCAAATCGGGGAGCAATATGGGCTGTGAGATTTTCTAATAATCCCTTGCTCAATCATTTCGTTTATTTGTTTGTTTACCTCGACATCGTAAGTCTGAGGGTATTTATAAGGTCTCTTATAAACCGGGTCTTCGTGTTTTGTTTATATTGCGTGTTTTATGGTACTTGTAAAGGTCAAATTTTCACCATCTTTGTACTGTATATCACGGAATTCGAATAAAACCTTTTTGAGCTTTTCGCATTCTTCTTGATTCAAATGATCTAACCTAAATTCATTGGATTCTTTTAGCTCATTGTTAATGGCAAAGTTAAAGAATCTGTCCTCTGAGGACGGAGGATCGAGGCACTCTGGTGCGGTCAAGTCCTCTTCTGTTTTCTCATCATTATATCTGAATGAGAATTTGTATTCGCCCAATGTTATTGTTTCATTCGCGTAGTCAATTTGCGCTTGACATGCTGCGAGGAAATTCCTACCTAACAAGGCGTCGTAGTTTTCTGAGAATTTATGAATATAAAATGTTTGGTGTGATGGGCAAATCTTACTGGGTCCTAATTTTATACTTTCGTTGAGTTCTATGGTACCATTAATTGTGTGTACTTTTAATTTATCGATTTTCTTTGGGAATTTTAAAAAGCTTTCCCTCATTATATTTATAGTTGAACCTGTATCAATTATACATTTCAACGGCTTGTCATTCATAGTTATTCGTATGAATGAGTTGGCGTTTCTTCGTCCGTCTCTTCCTGATCCGAGGCATGTTGATGAAAATTTTCGGAAGTAGCCATTTTCATATGCCTAGATGTACTTTCTCTCTGTCTCTTTGTGGATGGATTTGGTGCATTAGATGCAAAAGGTTGGTTCTGTTGATAGTTCATTGTATTCTGAGTCCTACCTTGATTTAGTTTATGTCGGAATTCGTTCTGTAATTGTTTTGGGTCTTCGTAGATTTGCTGTCTATTTTGTGAATTATTGTTTTGTTGATAATTTATAGTTGGTTTACTTGAAGTGGCAGGCATCTGGCTTGAATTTTGAGAATTGTTTCCCCCATTCCTACGATTTGAATTGTTTTGTGTGATAGTGTAAGTTTTTATGAAACTATCGTATAATCCCTCTCTCTGAGAAATTTTTTTTAAATTTTGTATAGTGCTAATGTCATAACGCAAGTGTCATGAAAAGCCTATCTGGTAATTTTTTGTTAATTACGTCTTTAATGGTGTTTTGCATTGCATTGGTATACAAGATGGTATTGCTTGGAATGTTTTCCGTTAGTAGACTTCCGTTAAAGTTGGTCTTGTATAATCGTCTCAAAAGTTCCTCATATGGCGTCTGCACTTTGAAGGCATCGATGAGAGCCTGTTTTAATTCCGGCCACGTATTAGATTGGTGTAACTGTGATATCCGTTGAGCTTCTCCAGATACTTGTAGTTCGATAGCTCCGAATAGGACGCTATGTTGACGAACATCCCTCGTTGGATACAATTGTAATATGAAGTCGATTCCTCTAATGAAGGCTGCTAGGTGTTCCGGTGACCCATCAAAGTGGGGTTCCTGTCTCAATTGAGACAATGCCTGATTTAGATGTTGTTCTGATAATTCCAGAGTCATTTTTGATGTGTTGGTTGTTGGGATTTTAGTTAATTTTTTCGACGTTGCAATTTTGCACTTATTGTCTTTGTTGTTATTGATTTCAATAATTGTGTTATAGATTGTGTTGTTTTGATTTTGATTGTATAGTTCTGCACACAAATTTTCGCGCAGATATTGGTGGCACACAAATTTTCGCGTCACCAATTTGTTGTTACTGGGCTTAGATTGTTTAAGTTTATGCACACAAATTTTCGCGCACAAATGTTGGCGGCACACAAATTTTCGCGTCACCAATTGTTATTATTGAGTTTATTTGCATATGCAAATTCCTCCCATTGAAACACGGGTTACAGGGATCAAAAATTTGATTTGTAACACCCAGACGTGTTCGCTGTTATTGTAGTGTTTAAACACTACCAAGTAATCTCGATTAGCCAAAGACTAATACTTGTTGAGATTTACTTGACGATCCTACGTAGGAATCGTATCCAGGATTACTGACAGAGGTTGCGTATTTTACAACTTGAGAGTATCCTACCGGCTGCGCCAATTAAGAAACGGTATTTTTTAGTGTATAAAAAATATATCACTGATATATAAGTGTATAAAAAATATATCATTTATTCATTGAATAAATTTCTACTAATCTAAGTGCGTGGGCGCTGATCAAATCTCGGACCGAAGCTTTTAGGAAGCTTTAGGTTGAAAAACGTTTATGTTGAGAGCGAGCTTTTGGCTGTCTTAAAGAATAGTCTCTTAGGGAGATTATGAGAGAAGTAGCGACGTTGCGTCATCTGAGATTTGTGCAGCGTCTGCATTTTCGTGTGGGAAAGTGGTGGCCTGATGCTAACTACGACAAGTGGCTTGGGTTCTTAGATTTAGGGTCTTTTGTTTATGTCTGAACGATATCCGCCAGTGTCGAAGTTATCAACGGATTTGTTTACAATAATTTGGGTAGCTTATGACTGTATGTGGTTGCTAAGTAGTATGTGGTTGCTAAGTGTGTAAGTGACGGGAGATGGATATATCACGATATGTACGTCAGCTTCTTAAAAAATACCTCGCTGGGCCTCATGAACTGAAGTCAACAGCGCATATGTACACACTAGCTGGTAAAACGCCAGCGTTGCCCGGCGAAATATTTAGATTAAATGCATTATGTTGAATTTGACTACTTTCGTCGACCGTAAGAAATACACAAAAATAACGTATCACAGATTTCCCTCCCGTGAGGGTAGGAAACTATATAGTTGAGCCACGTGACTAATGACTAAACAAATAATCCTACTCATTTGTCCTTGACTTCCATTTCACGCCCGTGGCGACGCGGAGTAGATTTTCCAAAATAATTTGGCATTTGAAAACCAATTCAACGAATAATACTAAAAATCCAGACTAAAGCTTTCCAACTATTTTCCGCCCGTTGTATTGCCCGCAAAATACCGAGGTTGTTTTATTTATATTTGGAAATTATTATGAAGCTGAATTCCAGACTTCACCCCTATCGGACCATGGGCGTTCATTTTTCAAAACCGGTAGCACATGTGTCGAATTAGTTAATGTAAGGTGCTTTGAAAATAAGTTTCAAAATAATTGGATGATAAACAGAAAAGTTTGAAAATGAGTTTGAAGTTAATCGGACGATAATCAAAAAAGTTGCATACAACAGTTTACCGCGAATTTTCCGAACTTGGGGTAGATTTCCCAAAATCTTTGCGCACCACGCCTATTATGAGTTTGTGTAGAACCTTGAAAATAAGTTTGAAGTTTTTATTGGAAAACTAAATAGGCGCGGTGGTCAAAGATTTTGGAAAATCTACCTCCAAAGTCGGAAAGTTCGAAGAAAACTGTTGTATGATCCTTTTTTGTTTACCATCCAATCGGCTTCAAACTCATTTTCAAAGCTCTACACATTAAATAATTTGACACGTTATTTTGGAAATTTCAGCCCCATGGTCGGAAAATTAGCGGAAAACTCTGGCATTCGACATTTTTAATTTTTATGCGATAATAGTCGTGTTGCCGAAAGATTTTGGAAAATCTTCCCCCAAGTTCGGAAAATTCGTGGAAAACTGTTGTATGCAACTTTTTTGATTATCGTCCGAATAACTTCAAACTCATTTTCAAACTTTTCTGTTTATCATCCAATTATTTTGAAACTAATTTTCAAGGCACCTCACATTAAATAATTCGATACATGTGCTACCGGTTTTGAAAAATGCACGCCCATGGTCCGAAAGGGGTGAAGTCTGGAATTCAGCTTCATAATAATTTCCAAATATAAATAAAACAACCTCGGTATTTTGCGGGCAATACAACGGGCGGAAAATAGTTGGAAAGCTTTAGTCTGGATTTTTAGTATTATTCGTTGAATTGGTTTTCAAATGCCAAATTATTTTGGAAAATCTACTCCGCGTCGCCACGGGCGTGAAATGGAAGTCAAGGACAAATGAGTAGGATTATTTGTTTAGTCATTAGTCACGTGGCTCAACTATATAGTTTCCTACCCCCACGGGAGGGAAATCTGTGATACGTTATTTTTGTGTATTTCTTACGGTCGACGAAAGTAGTCAAATTCAACATAATGCATTTAATCTAAATATTTCGCCGGGCAACGCTGGCGTTTTACCAGCTAGTGTGTACATATGCGCTGTTGACTTTAGTTCGTGAGGCCCAGCGAGGTTTTTTTTATAAAGCTGACATACATATGTATGTATGTCAGAGATCTGCAGCGGTCTACCGCAACTACTAGTGTACCGCGTTTGTACAATATCATTTTCATACAAGCGTATTAAGGCACCGCAACCAAATTTGATGCGGTGCTTTTTTACTCGTTTCTTTTACTGCACCTTTGTATGCAAAGCCTGAAGTGCGCGTCACATTCTGACTGCGTATATTTTCGACATGCAAACAAGCACAGCTCAAAATGTGTGTGTTGAAAATCAACCCCTAAAATGACGAAGAGTTTTTGGTACTTGGTGACTGAGAGAACAACTTAGTGTTTGCTTGTGCTTTTCGGATTTGTTTCGCATGTATTTTCTGTTGCTGCGATCGTTGCGTAGATGTTGACTTTGATAAAAATAACAATAATAACAAAAGGAAATCTTCAATCAAATTTGTGAGTTTATTTAATAATAATAACATCATAATAAATTGCAAACAAAACGATAGCTCCCTTTCGTGGCTATAATAACTTTAAAATAAAACAATAACTTCATAATCAATTAAATGTATAAAGTAAATTAAAATATTATTTTTTTACGTTTTGATTTTTATAGACAGAATGCAGAAATAGTAAAGCATCAACACTCCCAATTCATTAAATTTTGTCTACTTCATTCCGCTATTCTGCGACAAAACGTCGCAGTAAAGAAATGCAGCTAAACAGAATAACGGAACTTGCGTCGTCAAAATTTCAGCGAGTCATTTGTTGTGCTTGCGTTCAGGCAGCGCATATTTTATTGTCGCTTCAATCCCATATTTGTTGTTATGCGGTGTTTAAACACTGCATAAGCATGCTAGGTGGTTCTTCTACAACCACCAACGCTAAAAAGATGAGTGCACTACTGGTGTCAAAAACTACCACCGGTGCAGATCTCTGATGTATGTACATACGTACATATATAAGTATATTTAAATTTCTAGCATGTTTTGAACTATGGTCCCATTGTCAAATACCATGTGCTTATATAATAATAATCATTTTTTCTATTATATGGTGTTTACATACATAAATACTACTATGTATATTAGCCAGAAATTTTTTAATATTCTGATTTTGAGCGTTATAAGCAGCGCACTGTAATTTTGTCTATTTACTTAAGTTTTTGGATATTAAATTAAATTCATTTGACTCATATTTATAAAATTCGAATCAAGCTAATCTTCAACGAAATATGTATGTTTGTAGCTATAATTATTTAAAACAAGTTATTTGAATATACTACATTGATTTTAAAATACTCTTTTGAATAGGCAATAAATAACATTTAGCAAGTTAATTTTACTTTAGAGTATAATTTACAAAATCTAATATGCGCGCTTTATGGTATGGCAGCACCAAATATTGTGCGATAATTACCAACACTACATATTCATCGCATACTTGTATACGCATGTCGATAGCTTAACGATGCTCCCATCAAACAGTAATCGCTTCGCTTGTGTGGGACCATTTATAATTAATATTTTAATACAAATTATTGCAAAATAGTCAACCTCCGCTACCGGAAATCGAAATCTTAATTTATTTCTGAATTTTTGAGACTAAAACCATATTTTTTAGTGGCCTATTGGAAAACAGTGACTCAACCGAAACATTACCCAATTTCAACATACCGAACAAGAAAAATTTGCATTTATGCCAAAATATTGGACTTTTTCCCACAGTGCACAGTTGGATTGTGTTCATGGATGGGAAATGTAAAAATTTGCCACGCAGTCTCATTGTTGTTTGTGTTTCTTCCACCCTGGTATTGTGCAATTGCATCGATAGCTCGTACTGCATTCCCGTCACTATTTTCTGGTTGCACAGCAAAAACGGCCATACCGCTCCCTTTATTTACATACAAATGGATTTGACGGAATTGCAATATTCAACGTTTATGTGCTCTTTGTATGTTTTTGACAACAGAGGCGAACATGGAACCACCCACCGCACACTTGTGGGAACTGACCCAAATTGTGCTATAAATTAGAAGAAAAAAATTAAGGCATGAGCAAATCACTTAAATAATATATAAATTTTATGGTCTAACATTTTTGTGCGGATCCCTGATATGTTTAACCATCCCTAAAAGTCAACGGTTTTTATGAAACAGTTTCATTGTTTCATTGATGCTTCAACACGTGCTTTTTGAAATAAGCGTGTACTCGTTGTTTATTTCAAATAAGGGATTCTTTAAAATGGTAAAAAAAAAAATATAAAATGTTATGTAGATTACAAAAAAAATTTCGATTTCTGTGTTTATGTGCTTTTTGTCTTTTTATATGTTTTATGTGTTATTGCCGTGTTGTTTTTTAGAGTAACCTAACCTAAACATCATGTGTTTCGTGGAGTAAAAGTTGGCAGCTACTCGCATCTAAGTAAGAATTCAGTCACGCAGAAATGCTTCAAATTTGTATTGAAGGTGGACGTAAAACTGAGGTTATTTCCGATTGGGTGTTTCAAAAGTTTAGTAAAAATCTAAAAACAATATGAAACTATTAAAATTTTGTATCTTACATTAATAAGTATTTGTCAGAATGTCAAAGAAAAATTCTGTAATTTAAAGAACATCATCAAAATTGGCTAGTTCCAATAATGACATTGCATATAGAGCAAGGGGATTTACTAGGATGTTCAGTTGGACGGCCGCGCTTGACTTAAGATGAAGGCGACATGTGTTTCAAGCTGCCATTGTTGAAGGCGAAAGGGATTTTCAGAAAATATCGAATCCGATTCAGATAATGGTGATATAAGCCCATATCCATTTGAAAATCTAATAAATAAAATAAAATATGTTTAGTGCAAAACCTGGTTTCTTATATGGGCGGTAAGAGTGGGAGTGATCAGATCCGTCTGAAAATTCGTCCAGTTCTTATAATTGTCAAATCAATCAACTGTATCAAATTTAAAGTCTTTATCTATAATACTTTAATGTGCACCGGTTGTCTACATCAATATCACGATTTCACACGTCAGTTGATCTTCACCTATACTGGGGATATCCATCGTCTCCTGTTATTGTGTTAGCTACAAATGGTCGAGGATATCGCTTAGAGCATTTACCGTCTAGCATGCATGGTGAATTCGGACTTAGTGTACCGCATGGTCCATGTACCATGTTTTTGATAACTGCATGCAAATTTTTACCGACATCGGCCCGTGCATATCACATCGTCAATTTCGTCTGAATTTATTTTATCGTTGAGCCAGATCAGTATATCCGCATGTGGCAATCCTCTCTTTTGCTATTCTACTGAGTACATCCAGCAGCGCACAGATCCAAACGCTTCATGTTTCACAATGAAATCGATGAGCGACTTTAGCGTCCATTGCCCAGGAAGTAACAACAGTTGTATCCCATCCCAAATTGTATTACAAGTGAAGGTGATAAATAAGTCTGGACAACGAACATATGCCATAGCATCTTGAGCATATTCCTGCATGTGACGTGGACTACCCATGTGTGGTTGCTCGTCTTTCTGGTGTTTCCGCGATATGCATCTCTATGAGTCTTTGTCTGCGTCTCTCTCATATTCGAAACCCGTCTTCTGAATGCTAAACTCGTTTTTCTGTTTTCAGAACGATGGGATAAGATGCACATGCATACATATACATCACAAAAAATTAACCACTTTGATAAACAATTTCAAACGTAGTCAAACGATTATAAATCAAAAAATGGCACAAAAAAAAATTCACACCAGTTTAGGCACTAAGCAAACTGTATGCTGCAAGTTCTAGTTTTAAACAGATATTTTTATTCTTCCGTATTATTTTTCAAAATAGCCTACTTTGATATCATTTTTTTGTCTCTAATGAAGTAGTAGGAAAAGTCTACTGCTGCTTTTAAAAAGCACGAAAACGTAAAAAGCTGGTTTCTCTCGGTTGGCGGTATGTTATTAATGCAAAAAATAGATTAGTTGATTTCTAAAATCAAACTGTATATTGTGTCAAAATTCGAGCTCAATCGAAGCAGAACTTTTCAAGTTTTTAACATAGACAGGACCAACATAACATTTTTATACCCTAGCAGGATATTTTAATTTTGTCTCGAAATGTGTAATGGACTGAGACATTTGCGACATAACAAAGTATATCTATTCTGAATCAGCATGAATAGCCGAGTCGATATAGCCATGTCCGTCTGTCCGTCTGTTTCTATGCGCACTAGTCTCTCAGTTTTAAAGCTATCGTAATGAAACTTGTCACAGACCCTTCTCTTTGCTGCAGGCAGTATATATGTCAGAACCGGCCGGATCGGACCAGTACATCGACAAACATGTTTTTGTATGAAAAATTTTTTGTTTATTACCAAACTTTTTCAAGCCGAGTCTCTAGACAGTTTATACAATCTGGCAAAATTTGGTGAAAATCAGACCACTATATCACTATATCAAACTTTTTGTTTATACAAATATTTCATCCAAACTAAGTGAGAATCTTATAATACTTCAAATAGTTTCCTATAATTAAAAACATTCCTGCTAGGGTATATAGCTTCGGCACCGAAGATAGCCGTTCTTTCTTGTTATATATATAGATAAATATGTTTTCACAAATTATATATATATGTATATGTTCTTTCTCAATCTCGACTGACTCATGTATAATTTTTCCTCCCTGTACCCATAAAATAGGTAAAAGGGGGTACTAAATCTGTGCAAATGTATGTAACAGGTAGAAGGAGACATCTCTGACCCTATAAAGTATATATATTTTTGATCAGTATTAAAAGAGATTTCGATTTGGCCATGTCCGTCTGTCCGTATGAACGCGTCGATCTCAGCAATTATAAGAGCTAGACACCAAATTTGGAATTTCGGTTCCCTTATACCATTCGCAGATCAAGTTTGTTTCCAGTTTCAGATATCTCCCCCGTTCCCCCGCAATTCGATAAAAACGTTTTATACCAACATCTTTAAAGATACAGCTTAATTTACTGTCAAACTTTCAAGTCGATCGAATAATAAACACGGAAGTTATTCACGAAGAAGATTCAGTGGTGTAGGGGGAAGAAGCAGCACAGCCACCACTTAAAATGCCTCGCTTTCGCCGCCTATGTGTGTGCGTCTTTGTGTATGTGTGTGCGTCTTTGTGTATATGTGTGTCCATGTGTAAGTATACGAAGATGCGATCGGAATGTTTTGACCTGGGTAGAGGGAGTTTTGTAGTCGGGTATACTCGACCATAGCATTCTTACTTGTTTCTTACCGAAACATTCTTTGCATTCTTTACCAACGCTCGTACATAAACTTAATGACGTAGTTAATTATTTAGTTAAATTAATGAATCAATTAATCAAATTCGAATTATTCGTTAACTTATGTTCATCTTGTGGATTCGCGGCAACAGCCTTTAAATGTTATATAATCTCGTTCTCAGCTGGTGGTTTTTCAACCGCTTCGCGCGCTTCGGCATGTTGTGCAAAAACTCTTCCACGCTCTCGTTTGGACGTTGAGTCCTTTCGCGGTGCTTTCATGCGGTCGAACCCGAATGCAGTGCCTCGGAAACGGCTAACTAGATGGTATCGCGGTTCCATTCAAGTATCAACAGGGTTATCCCGAACATAATGCCAGTACCACTCACGTGCGGGTCCCGTAACGTTACTACCCGGTTGCTCGCCTAATTCTCAAACCGGCCAGTTACTTTTCTGCCTGGCGGATTTCGCCAATTTTGCGCGTTCTGTTTATCCTGGCGGAACGGCTCCGTAGATGCAGAAGCCCACCCGGTCGAGAACGTAGCAAAAATAGTTTCGGTGGCGGCACTGTCGTGGTGGACTGCTTCTGTTTCGCGATTGCTCCGTGCGGTACCTGCACATGACAACCCTATCACCTGTCGGCGCATTTGACTGTGGTGGCAGCTGCCTATTGTGCTGTAGCACCTCATTGAGAGAACGTATATTGTATAGTGACTTATAGAGCCAGACTGCGCAGACCTGGGTCGCATGAGCCTGGCATGGACACATTGACCGCTGAAGCGAGCTCTGATGCGAGTTTTGGCGAATTATCACCCCAATCACACTGTCTCATATCTCCACTCCTGCACTGCAGCGGTGTCCTACGCAACCCACTTCCTGGTGGACGATCCTCTTCACCCTCAATTCCCATCGAACCAGCTCCGACTATCTCTCCCACACCCGCGTTATTTTGGGTACGAGATCGCGTCTGATAAATATGGCGATTCTCTGCTTGTGACATTTCACTTGAGCAACACCGATATGGAAACAATAACAAGGAATCCTACGCACTAATAACGCCTAATATATGAAGATATGTATAAATAAATCCGCAGATAAATAAATAATTATTTACATAAAAAATATTTTAATAGAAAAACACTTAAATAAATAAATAAATATTTAAATACTTAAATAAATAATTAGATAAATAAGTATTTAAATACTTTAAAAAATAATTAGATAAATAAATATTTAAATATATAAAATCTTTTGGCACCTAACAACAAATAAACTTCAGAAACACCTATATAAACACCAACAAAAAAATCTTTTCAGAACTACTTCATTACGCGGGGGAAGGACACGTGACTGGCCAGGACTAATCTCTGCGCTCTTACTTGACGGTCGCTACACGGATACCCTACAATTGCTTACACTTGTCGTCTATTCAATGCATCACTCTATGTGATGGCCAATAGACAAGAGTCTCACGATGCACGAGCTCACTTTGCTTTAGCTTTAGCCAATCATGGTAGATTTTCATTTATTTATTTAATTACGAACGTAAAACAGTGCTGCCTCGAATCAAAAAATATATAATACATAGATATATGGAAAAAAATTTAAAAGCTTACAGGAAATTACAATTGAATCTAATAACGACACGAGTAGGTTGATGGAAGTTTATTTGACAGTCCGGGTAGCTATGCCCCTATTCACAGCAAAGAATTGCCGCTGGCGTTATTAGAGCCTATAGCAAGATAGTAAAGAGTTAGTTATGAAGAAAAAACTTGTAGAATTTAAGGTTAATTTAAAGCATAATCTATGGAAAAAAAAAGAAAAACAGTAGGAATGAAATCTGCAACCCGGTGGCGGAAGTTTTTGTAGCCGGTCCAGCAAGCTATGCCCCAACTCACAGCTAGGTTGGTTAGAGATTACATTAACGAAAGAAGGTAGGGATGGGATAAGAAAAGTATAGTTATAAAGTAGGAACTAGAAGGGGACATAGAGTGGCAATCTCCGACCCGATGGGGGAAGATTATTAGCCACAACGGCAAGCTGTGCCTCTGCCCGTAGGTGATTTAGAAGAGAAATCTTAATAGAGGAAAGAGTCTGTAGATGAGAAAACATGAAAAACAGAATTGTATTGTGTACATAGTACACGAAAAGGATTGTGAAAGGCATAATCAGTAGTGAATATAGGAAGAGATAAGGGGGGAGATGGATGACCTGGACCAAAACAATAAAGCGGTTTATTCTACACAAAGACAAAAAAAAAACGTTGAGAAACTACATTGAACAAACAGATAAATAACAAACAATCTAATCGGACGTCGCCACTAAAAGGCTCTATATGCAGCCCTGGTATTGTGCGCGTTGCCACGTTCGGCCCGGTACAGAATGGAACATTTGACTATTCGGACGTTGATGTACTAAACGGGCAGTACATTCAAGTGGCCCAAACGACACCAAGCACGGGCTTGTTAACGCGCGGACCCAAGCAAAATGCAAACCCACCTCCCGCCCAACCGACCGAGGGGCGCGCCGCATAACGTGCGGTAACGAAGATCGCGAAACATATAAATACGAACAGACTAAATAAAAGTTCTACATAAATTAAGCAATATACAAAAAACTATAGATTACACAGATAACATAAAATTGAAGTTCTAAGTACGGAAATAGAACTAGCATTACATATTAAATGATAAAGATTGTTATAATTAGAACATATGATACGAAAAGGGTTATGGATAGCATAGTTAGTGTTACAAACTTGAAGACAAAGGGGAAGAAAGGTTCTGGAATTTCTGATCGGAACTGCAAAACTAATCTGGCTAATTAATTCAGAAGAATCAATTTCGCCTTTGATTAGTTTGTGTAAAAAAATTACACCAAGCATGGTTCTACGATCAGAAAGAGAAGGAAGATTTATTAGTAAAAGTCTACTACGATAAGAAGGCAAGTGAGTATTAGGATTCCAGTTAAGACCCCGGAGTGCAAAGAGAAGAAATTGTTTTTGAACCGATTCTATTCTATCCTGATGAATCTTGTACTGGGGACACCAAATACAAGACCCATATTCAAGAATAGGTCGAACAAGCGAAGTATATAGAGTTTTAGTAATGTAAGGATCGTTAAATTCTTTAGACCAACGCTTAATGAAACCCAGGACACCAAAGGCACGATTAACGGTGGAAAAGATATGTTTGTCAAACTTAAGCTTGGAATCTAAAAGGATACCCAAATCATCAACCGACTCAATTCGAACAAGCGGCTTACCATTAAGAATATAACTGTTAAAAAAAGGCATTCGCCTGTAAAAGGACATTACTTTGCACTTACCACAATTAAGATTTAATAAATTTACCCGACACCAGGCTTGAAAACTGTCAAGATCAGTTTGCAACCTTTGACCAGATAAGAAATCAGTAGATGACAGACAAAGTTTAACATCATCGGCATACATCAGCACCCGAGAGTAATTTACGACAGAAGGAAGGTCATTGATGAAAAGAGTAAATAATAAGGGGCCAAGATGACTTCCTTGTGGTACTCCAGAAGTAACTTGAACAGACTTAGAGACAAAGCCTTTGAAATAAACCTTTTGGGTTCTAAGAGTTAAATAGTTAGAAATCCAAAGAATTAAGTTATTTGGAAATCCTAGAAGATGAAGCTTGTGAAGTAAAAGAGAATGATTAACAGAATCAAAAGCCTTACTGAAATCAGTATAAATAACATCTGTTTGCATTTTAGATTGAAATCCCTTAGTAATAAGAGAAGTGAATTCCAATAGGTTAGTGGTAGTAGATCTATATTTCACAAACCCATGCTGGCAGGGAGAAATTATAGATCTACATAAATGTTGAAGTTGAGAAGTTATTAATTTCTCAAAAATCTTAGGAATAGCAGACAACTTAGAAATACCTCTATAGTTCTCGACATTAGACTTGTTTCCTTTTTTATGGAGAGGAATAATAAATTATTCTTTCCAAATATTGGGGAGAGAACACAACTCCACGGACAATTTAAAAAGAACAAATAATGGCTTAAAAATACCTTCAGCACAGTACTTGAGCACACAGCCTGGTACTCCATCAGGTCCCGGAGAAAATACGGGGTTAATAGACTTCAAATCACGTAGAAGCGAGCTTTCAGTGATTAAAGGCCCAAAAATGCAATTGGAGTTAATTACCTGATAAGGATAAGGCGAAAGCAATTGATAAGGTTGTGAACTGTAAGTCGTTTGAAAAAATTCGGCAAAAAGATCGGCGATAGCCTGATCTGAGTCAGCTGTCTTTTTTCAAAAAATACAGTTGATGGAAATGTTGATGACCTACGCTTCGCATTAACGAAGTTATAAAACCTTTTAGGATCCCGCTGAAACTGTAACCTACAGCTCCTGAGGTAGTTGTTATAACAGTGTAAATTAAGTGCAGAGAAGTTAGATCGGGCAATCAAATAGCGAGAGAAATCCGAGGAAGAGCCAAATTCCTTGAACTTTTTGTACAATCTCGACTTTCTATTTTTTAAGTTTATCAATTCACGTGTAAACCACACAGGTTTGTTAGACCTACGAGGGTTACAAAACGGGACACAACAATCAAATAATGAATTTAATGTAGAATAAAAGTAATTGATTGCACAATCCATGTCTCTACACATGTACAGCTGGGACCAGTCAGTCTGGGATAGGAGCTGAGCAAGTTTAGTAAAATCGGTTTTCCGAAATTGTCGAACTCGCTCAGCCGGTTCTCTACCAGGGCTTGGCACACTGGCTGGTAAGTCAATCAACACCTCCAAAGTTGGGTGATAAGGATCTTCAGGAGTGGATATAGGATCAGTACGGGAGACAGAATAGAATGAGGAATCCAAGACAAAAACAAGATCAAGCATTTTATGTGAAGAATTTGGGATATCATTGATTTGACACAATGACATCCCAAATAAACTTTCAATAAAATCGTGCTGAGATGTGGGAGTCAACACGCTGGAGTCAGGACTTGAAATCCAGGTAGTTCCGACAATATTAAAGTCCCCAAGAAAGTCACGATCAGAGACCATAGAGGAGACAGATTGTATAGCAGAAGCATGCAAAGAATATATAGAAATATCGGAAGAAGGTGGAATATAAGAACAAGTAATATAAAAGCAAATACTGGACATACACAATTTTACAGCAACAAATTCAATATCTATACAATTATCGATTATTACAAGTTCCGATGATAAATCAGCGTCAACAGCAATATGAACACCACCACCACGACGAGGGGTGCGATCTTTTCTATAAATGGAGAATTTGTTAGACAGGATTTCAGAATTAGGGATGTCGGGCCTTAGCCATGTTTCAGAGAAGGCAACGACATGGAAAGGAAAAGTTAGGCTATTTAGATAAAGATTACTAAGTTTACTACAAAGACCTCTTACATTCTGATAGCCAAGTGAGAGGGAGGATGTTAGTTTTTTGAACTATCAGATATTACAATAGGTGGGTTAGAACTACCACCGGAAGAAGGAAGTGAAATCGGAGGCCGATTTTTCTTTTTTACGGTATATTCTTTAATAACTAAGTGGTCGGGCCAGAATTCTTTGCAACAAATATTGTTGAAATATTCAGCCGGAACACTTATTTTAAATTACGAAATTTCCCGAGAATACGTAAATTTGAATTTTTCCACCGTAATGTGGGCTTTAGATTTGGCCTGTATAAAGGCCTTCACATCATCAGATGTAGTATCAGGGGCAAGCCTGGAAACAAAGATTTGTTTCCGTGGTGGAATTCCTATAAGGGTCTTCTTAGCAACCAAAGCAGTTGCATCCGCTGGAGCCAGCGAATCAGAATGCTCTACGGGGTCAGAAGGAACAACATCCATGGGTACGATGCTATTCTCGTCACTTCTGATTATTGAATTATGAGGAGAGGGGACGATAAATTTATTAATTCTAACTGTTTATTAGTTGCGGATGAAGTGAAAGCATGTGTGGGGAGTTGCAGTTCATTGGGGCCAATAGACAGCCTAAAATTAGCCTTCTTCCGTTTTGGGGACTCATTCAAAAGTTTCATACTTTTGAATTCGTTCTCCAAGTCGGAAAAACCATCGAACAGTTTTTGAACCGCCCGAATATGTCACCAAAGCCTTTCTTAGTCTGCCTCATGAAACCCATGATGTCCCGTTCAACATCCCTACAGGATACACATGTCCACTTGAGGCCAGATTTTGACTCAATCTGGTCCACAATTCTGCCGTTTAGGCCAGCACATTTTTCGTGTGACACATTATCACACAGCCAGCAACAAACAAAGCCCATCTTCGAGTTTGCTCTAACCTGGCAATTTTTATTGTAACAGACAAACATTCTAAAAAAAAAAGGAATTTAAATATAAGAAAATAGAATATAAAAAAAGATAAACAAAAAATAAAATAAAAAGAACCAAAAAGAATGTAAAAAGAACGGAAAGGCACCCTAGGGTTAAACAACTACCGCTGATTTGTACTTACAAACGCAATAACAAACACAAAGCGCGGGCGCGACGACCGAAACTCACAAACGGATTTCTAACAGAAAAGACCGCGACCAACACCAACAACACCACTAATGCAAGCGCGGGAGAGAGATAAAAAAAGAGAATGATGTGAGTACACACAAAAACAAATTATATGCAGACAGCAATGCAACTGCAAAAACAAACAGAATGCTTGGCTGCAGTTTGTTGTTGTGTATAGGCACAAAAATTTTAAATTTGCAAATAAAGCACAAATAATTACAATTAAAGTTCAACACAGGTGTTTAACACAACCGAATGAAAACACACGTCACAAATATAAAACTGGCAATTTAATAATTGCTAAGAACGAGGAAAGAAAAATTAACTGCGAGGCGCAAGAAAAAAACACGTCCGTTTGCGAAAGCGAAGCGAATCGAATAATAATAATTAATTTGGCAATAAGGTCAACCTCCCCCGCCGCAAATTGCATTATATTTTTCCGCGTGTTTTTGAGACCAAAGTTGTGATATTTGGAGCTGTACAACTTTGTTCTCGGTAGTGTTACTTTATATAAAGACAGCTCCACATTTCACAACTTTCGTCTCAAAACACGCGTAAAAATATAAAGATGCGATTTCTCGGGGGAGGTTTACTTTATTGCACAATTAATTAATAAGACAACAAAAAATATACATACCATACAAGCCCGCACGATTGTTTGTGTTACTTAACAAGCAGTTTTGGAAAGTACGTATACGCAAACAGCGTAGTGCTGGAAAAAATCGAAAAATAATTGGCGCTTTCGAAACTTTTCTTTAATAACAATTTTTTGATCAGAATGCCACTTTACGATATGAGAAGCTACTGCAAGACATACCGATCTCTAGCTTATACTGTTTGAGCTGCCCGTGTGTCGCCAATCAGTCAGCCAGTTAAGTTAATGAGTTTTATATATGTATAAAGATGACCGAAGTATTAAAAGGAACTTTAAATTTAAAAATAAAGTTTAACATAAAAATATTTGTTTATCTTTTTTATTGTTCATGGTGATTTAGGCGAACGGCGCCTTACCATTCCATTAATAAGCCAAAATAAACCACTTCTACTACTAGTTCAAATTTTATCCCGAATCTAAAGCCGTCATCTTCTTACTAAGGCACTTTTATTTGGGATGAAGTGGGGTTGACAGCGAAGGTACATTTTCAACTGCATTATCAAATTATCAAAACTCTGCCTAACAATTTAATTTGATGGCTTTTAGTATAGGGAACATCATTAATATTTGGTGTTGATGCGTCTGCCTAACAATTTAATTTTATGGCTTTTAGTATAAGGAACATCATTAATATTTGGTGTTGAAGTGTCCAAATTGTAAGTACTTGCGGCAAGTAGAGTCTATAAGGATTCCTCGAAAATAAAGGGTTGTTTAACTAGTCACTGTTGCTTACGTAAGAAATATAGTCGATAATATTAGTTTCACCACAAAAGTCTTTGCATTTTTAGTAGTCAGTTATTAATAAATTTTTTGACTTTGTAAATTACACATTTCTAAATAAAAACTTTAATCAGATTTCAATCGATTTGCAAATTCAATTTGTTGAATTTCTTTCCATTCCTTCTTTGGCTTCATTCGTTTAAGTTGTCCATCCCACACCAAATCTACTAATCCTCCTTGTTTTGCAATAACACCCTTAACGCGGTTTGCAAAATCTATCGCCGACTCTCCATCCTGCCGATACATTGGTGGAAGATACCAAACATCACAAACGATAGCCCATGAGGTCATCATCATGTAAAGATATTGCATCATTGAATACTTAGAGCTGTTCCAAAATGCATCGCCAAATCTTGGATCGTATCTGAAATCAATAAAAATATATGGTTTGTTTTTAATATAATCATTATCCAACAAGAACGATTATCTTTGGTGTCGCAAAGATGTATACTTATGCAGTAATGTATTTAAACTTTTAACCGATTGTTCCTATGCACTATGGCAAAATTGCTAATTTTTATTGGAATTAATTAATAACTTAGTTTTCTGCATTGGGCTTATAATATCAATAGGAACTGTGGCCGGGAATGGTAGGCGTGGCAACACCTTTCTTCTTAATACCACCATATGCAAATCTATTGTTTTCCAAGAGTTAAATTATTGATTCTCAGACCATTTATAAATTATCACGGCTTCCAACTATACTGAAAATTTTATGAAGATTATAACGGAAGTTATTCAAGCATCAATTTACTGAGTACTAGAAAGGTAAATCGAACACTGTATAAAACGCTTTGCTTGAAGCGTGTTTGCTTGTATGTGTATGTTTAAAACATTTTGGCTTAAATATGTTATACGCACATTTTAACAACAAAAAACCAAATTTTAACAATTACATCGACCAACTTGGTGTCTACACAATAAAAATAACTCATAGATAGTAAAAGTAAGTTTTACATAATAAAATAGTCACAGATTTAATTTGTTGGAACATTGTCATTATAGGATTAAGAACAACTTGAATATATAACAGCTGATTGATTCCGATAAGTAATTTACATATTGTCATTAGTTCATAAATCATGCAGACTTCCCTGTATTAAATCAACTCAAACCGATTAAACGTTGTTCTCACGTAGTTTGATATATCGGGTTCTCTGGTGGTTACGCGATCTTGATCGACATGCGGTAGGTAGTTTACACACGCAAGAAACATTAACCAAGGTTATGGGCCCAGGAGGTCAACCACGCGAAACCACAGATCCAAGAATAATCCGAGTGTTTGACTCAAACATAAAGTTCGGAGGAGGGTTACGTTGCCACGGTGCGCAGAATGGCGGTAGTGCATAGATATTCGTTTGTCGTAAAAATGCGGTTGAACTATTTTCGTTGGTCGAAAGAAAGTCGGAACGTTACCTTGGCACGGTACCCAAACTTGCGGTAATGCATAAACACAATTTTTCGTTGGTCGAAAGAAAACACGTGAGTGTCATTTGAAAACAATACAGTCAATTTC
Organism: Hirtodrosophila confusa; assembly: GCA_035043065.1. Classification (NCBI taxonomy): domain Eukaryota; kingdom Metazoa; phylum Arthropoda; class Insecta; order Diptera; family Drosophilidae; genus Hirtodrosophila; species Hirtodrosophila confusa. Next base: position 392,381 of record JAWNNI010000053.1, read on the forward strand.
ATTAAACAACAAGAAAGGACGGCTATCTTTGCCGAAACTATATACCCTAGCAGCAATGTTTTTTATACAAAACTCTATTTTTGTCTGATTGCTCCCATGTGGTCCTATTTTGATCAAATTTGGCCAGATTGTATAAACTCTTTAGAGATTTGGTTTGGAAAAGTTTGGTAAGAATACCTTTATAAACAAAAAAAATGTTTTAATACAAAAACATATTTGTCGACCGATCATTCCTATGGCAGCTATATGTTTTAGTGGTCCGATCCGGCCGGTTCTGACATATGTACTGCCTGCAACAAAAGAAGGGTCTGTGCCAAGTTTCATTACGATAGTTTTAAAACTGAGAGACTAGTTTGCATAGAAACTGACGGACAGACGGACATGGCTATATCGACTCGGCTATTCATGCTGATTCAGAATATATATACTTTGTTGGGTCGCAAATGCTTCTTCGGTCCATTACACATTTCGAGACAAAATTATAGTACCCTGTCAGGATATAAAAAGGCAACGACATATGTACTGCCTGCAGCAAAAAGAAAGGTCTGTGCCAAGTTTCATTGCGATAGCTGTAAGAATGAGAAACTAGTTCAGAATATATGTATATACTTTATTGGGTCGGAAACGTCTCCTTCTATCCATTACACATTTCGAGGAAAAATTATAATACCCTCTGCTAGGGTATAAATGTCGGAATAATGAATATAGAGAAATTATCAGAGTACAACTACGAAAGTTGGTCACTTTAAATGAAGAGCCTATGGATTACGTTAGATTACTGAAAATGTATTACCCCGCCACCTGAAGAATTACTAAGTGCACCAGAAAGAGTGTTATGGCCGAGGACTGACCAGAAGGCATTGGCTACTAGAATTATGTGCGTGAAGCCAAGTGAGCTTATCCATATCAGAAGATGTACCTGGCTTAAGCTCCAGGAAATTTATTTTGCTGAGGGGCCGGCAAGAAAATGATGATAAAGTTGCCCAACAAGTGAACCAACTTGGCGGTATTGCGGAAAATTTGAATGAGATCGACATCAATGTTCCAGATGATTTGCTTTCAATTTTTCTGCTCTGTGGTTTGCCGGAGGACATCAAAAATTTTGTTGTAGCAATGGAATGTAGGGAACAGGTTGCGACACTAAGTCAATTGAAGGTCAAAATATTGGAAGAGGAACACCGAAGAGGCGATAAAGGGCAGCAAATAAATGCAAGTTGAGCGGAGCAAATAGTTCCGGTAAAAGGAATGAAGAGATATAATAACAAATCTGCTGGTACATGGTACAGATGGTACACAAACGCAGCAAACACATTGATATACGGTTCCACTACGTCAGAAATAAGCACTAGGGTGAGGAGATCACGATCAAATATGTTCTCACAACAGAAAACGTCTCTGACATCTTCACCAAACCAAGGAGAAGCATGGACATTGCTGTAAATAAATGAATATTATGTTTTGAATTATAACGTTGAGTTTATACATCCGAGTTGAGCGGAGTTTGTTGGAACATTGTCATTATAGGGTTACGAACAACTTGAAAATATAACAGCTGATTGATTCCGTTAAGTAATTTACACATTGTCATTAGTTCGTAAGTCATGCAGACTTCCCTGTATTAAAGCAACTCAAACCGATTAGACCTATCTCTAACTTAGTTTGATATTTCGGGTTCTCTGGTGGTTACGCGATCTTGATCGACCCGCGGTAGGTAGTCTACACGCAAGTAAAATTTGACAAAATTCAATCATTATCCGAATGTGCTATATGGCCAGCCAATACTTTTCATATCTACCTTTCTATATTCACCCTGAATTGTTGACGTCAAGCCTGTTAAATATTTCATTTACAAATTATACGTCGCTAAACACACATTCTATTTTACAAGAAGCTATATCCTTTGGAGGGATGCGAAAACCACCATAAATTGCACATAACTTAATATTGTGATTTTCTGTTGAGACAGCTGTGTTTAAAAGCTGTTATCCTATCCCTAATGTATAAATAAACAGGGTTCGTTCATTGGAGTACTTTCAAATTTTGAATTATTGCCAAAATAAAAAATGGTCAAATTTCCCACAGTGCTATGGTACCTAAACGATTTAATCATTGAATTTTGATAAAATTTTTGCAACCAATATGAAGTATATTAAAAATCCAAATTGCCGAGTTTAATTGAAATAAAGAAAAAGAGTTCATGCTAAAACTCATTTTCATTCAAATGCTCTTTTGGCCGCGTCCAAGTTTCAATATTAGAGCCTATTAGTTGCTCTATTTTCTCTATTAGAGTGCTGCACAAGCGCACACTAACTAGTGTTAACAGTCAGAAATCACACTGTGCACAGATTCAAGACGACTCATGTGTGTTCTTCAAATGATAATTTATTTTCCTGAGGAGCTATTCATTTTTCGGACTCATTGTCTCGAAGCTACGCTGTCGTGTGAACTGTTACGAAAATCTTTATGATCGTGAGAGAGTCTCTGTAGTGTCTGCTCTCACTCTCTTCGTTGTGTACTCGCTGAGTTGCTACAGTGTGGAATGTGCGAATCACACATTCTAGAAAGGAAAGACACGAGAACGTTAAACGGCGCTAGACGGCGTTACTGGTATGTCTTAATATAAGAAAATTGACAATAATTCGAGCTTTAATGAAGTACACAAGTGTTGCAGCGAATAATCAAGACTATCATTTATTTAGCTCTTAATGAATAATTTGAATTTTAAATGTACTTGGTAATTTGGTTTATGTAACACCATACGAGCCTTAGTAAAGAATACAACCATGCGATCATAGGTTATCGACAAGAAAGCGATACATACGAGTCTGTCGATATTGAGAGAGACAACGAAGTGAATGTACATATAATTTGTGAAAGCATATTTATTATTTGATATTTCTCTTAGGAAATAAAATACTTGCGTTCCGATACCGATGTAACTAATGCGTTGCATATAATTGGGGAGTATTAATTTCGTAATTAAGAGTGCTCGGCTTCAACAAGATTAATTTTCAATAAAATTTAACACGTTGACACCCTAAAAACATTTTTTTTATGAGCAGAATTTTTCACAGATTAATTCTTGTTTATCATCGTGTGCCCAGTGTTCGCAGTGTTCATAGTGTTCACAATAGACAGTTCGCCAATATCGACTGTTGCTTGTATAGTGTTTTGACTGGAATGAGAGAGACAGCGAAGCTCTCTGCTTTTCTATTCTTGCATGCAAATCATCATGCATCACTCACACTTGCTTTGGATTATGACTCGAGTGGATTTTCGACTCATGCTCAAGAATGAGTTGTTAGCCAAAGTGATTGTGCAGACAGTGTGAGCATTGATACTGTTGCGTGTATCACACGATTGGTTTGAGCGAGACAGGATAATTTTTTCTGTTAGTGGGCTTTTATAAGTTACTTCCTTAAAAATAGACAGACGGACATCACTATAGCCTTGTGTGGTCGTTACACATTTCGTAACAAAATTGTAATACCCTCTGTAATGGTAAAGAAATTCAAAGTAAATAAGTTAACCAAACTACAATACTTAATACATATAATGTTGTGATTTTAATATGAAATTAGATAGGGAGTAAAAATTAATATTTTTGCTTTTCTGGACGTTGATGTACTAACGAACAGTACATACAAGTGGCCCAACGACACCAAGCACGGGCTTGTTAACGCGCGGACCCGAGCATAAATGCAACCCACCTCCCGCCCAACCGACCGAGGGGCACGCCGCATAACGTACGATAGCGAAAGATCGCGGACATGCAAATACAACAATAACATTATACAAAAGTTCCTAAGGATTACATAAATAACGTAAGAGTAAAGTTTTAAGTGTAGAAATTGAAGTAGCATTACTTATTAGATGGAAAAGATTGTTATAGTTAGAGCATAAGATTCGAAAGGGGTTATGAATAGTATAATTAGAACTACAAGTTTGAAGAGAAAGTGGAAGAAAGTTTCTAGAACATCTGATCGGACCTGCAAAACTAATTTGGTTGATTAATTCAGAAGAATCAATTTCCCCATTAATTAGTTTGTGTAAGAAAATTACACCCAGCATGGTTCTACGATCAGAAAGAGAAGGCAAATTTATTAATAAAAGTCTACTACGATAAGAAGGCAAGCGAGTATTAGGATTCCAGTTAAGACCCCGGAGTGCAAAGAGCAGAAATTGTTTTTGTACCGATTCTAATCTATCCTGATGAACCTTGTATTGGGGACACCAAATACAAGAACCATATTCAAGAATAGGTCGCACAAGAGAAGTATAAAGAGTTTTAGTAATGTAGGGATCGTTAAATTCTTTCGACCAACGCTTAATGAAACCCAGGACACCAAAGGCACGATTAGCGGTGGAAAAGACATGCTTGTCAAACTTAAGCTTAGGATCTAAAAGGATACGCAAATCATCAACCGACACAATTCGAGCAAGCGGCTTACCATTAAGAATATAATTATTAAGAAAGGGCATTCGCCTGTAAAAGGAGATTACGTTACACTTACCACAATTAATAATAATAAATTTACCCGACACCAGGCTTGAAAACTGTCAAGATCAGTTTCCAACCTTTGAGCAGAGCAAGTTTAGAAAAATCGGTTTTCCGAAATTGACGAACTCGCTCTGCAAACTTTCTGCCTGGGCTTGGCACCCTGGCTGGTATGTCAATCAACACTTCCAAAGATGGGTGATAAGGATCTTCAGGCATGGATATAGGTATAGTACGGGAGACAGAATAGAAGGAGGAACCCAAGACAAAAATAAGATCAAGCATTTTATTTAAAGAATTTGGGATACCATTGATTTGACACAATGACATCCCAAATAAACTGTCAATAAAATCATGCTGAGTCGTGGGTGTCAACACGCTGGAGTCAGGATTAGAAATCGAGGTAGTTCCGGCAATATTAAAATCACCAAGAACTACAAGAAAATCACGATCAGAAAGCATAGATGAGACAGCAACAAACACCAAAAAACTTGCATTAACAGCAATAAATTCAATATCTACAGAACTATCGGTTATTACTAACTCAGATGACAAATCAACGTCAACAGCAATAAGTACACCGCCACCACGACGAGTAGTGCGATCTGTTCTATGTATAGAGAATTTATAAGAAAGAATTTCAGAATTAAGAATGTCGGGCCTTTGCCATGTTTCAGAAAAGGCAACGACATGAAAAGGAAAAGTTAGGCTATTTAGATAAAGATTACTAAGTTTACTACAAAGACCTCTTACATTCTGATAGCCCAATGAGACGGAAGATGTTAGTTTTTTGAACTATCATATACTACAATATGTGGGTTAGAACTACCACCGAAAGGAAGGAAGTGAAATCGGAGGCCGATTTTTCTTTTTTACCGTATATTCCTTAACAACTAAGTGGTCGGGCCAGAATTCTTTGCAACAAATGTTGTTGAAATACTCTGCCGGAACACTTATCTTAAATGACGATATTTCCCGAGAATACGTGAATTTGAACTTTTCCACCGTACTGTGGGCTTTAGATTGCGCCTGTATAAAGGCCTTCACATCATCAGATGTAGTATCAGGGGGAAGGCTAGAAACAAAGATTTGTTTCCGTGATGGAATACCTATAAGGGTCTTCTTGGTAGCCAAAGCAGTTGCATCCAATGGAGCCACAGCATTGGTTACTAGACCAGTTGATTCGATGGGTATATTATCACTAGAGTGTTGATCTGGAACAACAGTGTTAATAGCCAGAGAATCAGAATGCTCTACGGGGTCAGAAGGAACAACATCCATGGGTACGATGCTATTCTCGTCACTTCTGATTATTGAATTATGAGGAAAGGGGGACGATAAATTGATCAATTCTAACTGATTAGTTACGGAAGTAGTGGAAGCATGTGTGGGGAAAAAATTAGCCTTCTTCCATTTTGGAGACTCATTTAAAAGTTTCATACTTTTAAATTCGTTCTCCAAGTCGGAAAAACCATCGAACAGTTTTTTAAACCGTCCGAAAATGTCACCAAAGCCTTTCTTAGTCTGCCTCATAAAACCCATGATGTCCCTTTCAACATCCCTACAGGATACACATGTCGAAATGAGGCCAGATCTTGACTCAATCTGGTCCACAATTCTGCCGTTTAGGCCAGCACATTTTTCGTGTGACACATTATCACACAGCCAGCAGCAAACAAAGCCCATATTAGAGTTTGTTCTAACCTGGCAATTTTTAGTATAGCAGACAAACATTTTATTAAAAGAAAAATATAAATAGATAAAAAATAAAATAAACAGGAACCACTGCACAAGAAATAGAAAGCACAAAATAAGAAAGAAGGCACCCTAGGGTTAAATTTTTTGACGTTGATTTGTACTTACGCACAACAACACCAATTAGAAAATATAAAAGAGCGGGCGCGTCGACCGAAATCAGCAACGGAATACAAAACAAAGAGAGAAACCGTAACCACCACCAACGATAGACGTGCACGAGAGCGTTAAGCAAACGTTGAGAGCGCGAATTAGTAAAAATACAAAAACAAATATAAGCACAATGCAAACTGCACAAATCAACCACCTGCTTGCTTGTGATGCAGTTTGTTGTTGTATTTGAACAAATTTAGTAAATATTAATGTTATTAAATTGCAATTTAGTGTCAGACAATGTGTTCACACAACCGATGTATAACACACGTCACAAGAACAAAAAAACCACAAGTTATCACTTGATATCACGAGGAAAATAAACAAAAACGATGCGCAAGAAAAAAACAAGTCCGTTGCGAATGCGATTGAATGCGAATATTCATGTATATATTTGCTAATAACTTTACATTAATGTTATTAATAATATTTTTGATTCCATTTATCTTTAGTATTTTTTATGTAAACCATTTATTTTTTTGGTATCCAAAGATTTTGTGATAAATGTAATAAAATCAAATAAAATAAATTTAGTTACGTTATTGCTATGCTATTTTTATTCATTCACGAACAACTGAATGGTTAGCTGAAGTTTCCATAAGCAAAATAACAATACAACAATTCTTATAATGAAGTGAGCCCCTGAACAATGTAAGTGGGTTAATGACAGTATGCGTATACTTACTTTATGGCCACAGGATATATAACTCCACCAACTTCAAAACTTCCTTTTTTAAATTGCATAACAGATGTATTGTTTATACAAGTGCCTTCCGGAAATATCAGTATAGGTGGATTACTTGGATCTGAAACATGCTGTCTTAATCTCTCTGCAACAGTATGTCTGTCTTTTGCTTCCCCTCGTTCAAACCAAATATGAGGAGATGCCCTTGCAAGGGCTCTCTGTAGTACGCCAAGGAAACCACCATGTCGTTGACCAATCTAAAAAAATGTTGATATTAGTATATACTAGTCTCATTTATTTTAATTAAGTGCTCAATTAGGAAATACCCTGTACCCAGTTCCGAAGTACCCTACCACACAAAGTATATTCAAATACATAAGTACAAACATATAAATTAGTATATATACACTTTAAAACAAACCAGTTATCAGGATGCATGGAGTCGGATATCGAGTACCAACGCACAGGGCCCCCCTTACTCTAACTTTTTACTTTGCAAATATCATATCATATGTTCTGAATGAAATAAGATACTACAAAGATTAAAAAACCATTTAAAAATTAATTTCCATGCCTTTTTGTAAAATGTAAGATCTTTAAAATCGGACAAAATATTTTATTCGGTTATGCATTCCATTCCGGCGTATCTTTAAAGCCCCGGACACACTGTGGAGCGTTTATATACCGTACATACCTATACCTATAGCAAATATACAGATCGTGTTCACATTTTCCCATATAGTTGTATATTTTGCTAAATGCTAACTGCAATGTTCACAGTCAAGCGCCAATATAATTTTGCCAAGCCAAACACTACACGTATAGGTATAGAAATATAAATTTCTGTATACTTCTCCAGTATAACAAAAAAAAAATTGCCATTCACACATGTTTGGTTTATATACGGCTTACACTTACAGTATTCAAAACTTATCGATATACGACGCGTCGCAGCGGTACATGATGCGTTAACACTTCACAATTGGCTATAGTTTATGGATGTGAAAAATTTTTTGGATTTGGTTCATCTGTTTGGGCGGTAGAGGTCCCCAAAGTGGACAAATATTTTCATTTTTTTGTCAATATGGTTTTGTAGGAAACATTTTTCACCTTTGTGAAGGTATTATATCCAAACGGCTCACTCGATTCTTAATGCTTTTATTTTAAATGAACGATGGGACGATTCGAAAGTGAATGGTATATTAATATTGCAATTTTTAAATATTATTGTGTTTTGAATAAGTAAATTACTCGACCACTATTCTTAACATAGTTGTAGCTGGCGTTGAATATCACATAGCGTGACCTTTTTTCATTCAACATTTTAAAGCAGAAGCGCACTACATAATATGCTTTGAAATAATTCAAACGATCACAAAATACAATATTGAAAGACATTTTAAGACATTTCATGTAGATTGCGTTGCTGATAAGATAGCAGATTGATCAAAGAACAGTTAATTGCGGAATTAAAACTCTATTTTAGTTTACGATGTGCTAAAAGTATTGGACTACATAGACATTTTTTCAGCGCACATATTGAAAAAAAAACAAGTGTTTTTACTCCCTGTACCCATAAAATGGGTAAAAAGGGGGTACTAAATCTGTGCAAATGTATGTAACAGGCAGAAGGAGACATCTCCGACCCTATAAAGTATATATATTCTTGATCAGTATCAAAAGAGAATTCGATTTGGCCATGTTCGTCTGGCTGTCCGTCTGTCCGTATGAACGTATCGATCTCAGCAACTATAAGAGCTGGAGACACCAAATTTGGAATGTAGGTTACTGTATACCATACACAGTTCAAGTTTGTTTCATATTTCAGATATTCTCCCCTTTTCCCCCGCAATTCGATTAAAAACAGTTTTACAGTAACAATTTTCAAGATACAGCTTTGGGATTTGGCATGTACATTACTTTTGTCACTCTTCATCTACTGTCCAAATTTCAATCGGCCCTTACCCTCTCACAATAACTAGAGATAAAGCTAAGTACGTTTCAGTTGTTATTATTGTTATAATAATGCTATTTTAATTAGAATTAATCGATTGTATAATAATAATCTTATGCAAGGAGATATGGGACTGTTGTGAAGAGCGAAAGATGGGGGGTGAGTGTGGCAATTGAACTGAGGTGCAGCCTAGCCGAGGAACGGCAAATTAAATTAAGAGAAGCTGGGAGTTCAGCCGCCAGCCGGTGTGGCAGTGCAAGTAACTTGAGTTGGGCGATCAACGAGTGCACATTGGCAGAAGCGCGTGTAACAACAGGCATCGATAGCATAGATGGAAGAATCATTAAAGCATTTCCACCTTCTGGGGTCCTATTGCTTATGAATCTTTTTAATGCCATCATTCTAGATTCATATTTTCCACCAGCTTGGAAGACTGCCTTTATCACCATGATCCACAAAAGCGGAAAACCAATTGAACACCCAAACTCGTTCAGACCTATGTCTCCTCTCCAGCTTGTCAAAACGCATACGGATCGAATTGGACGACTCGAATGCAGTTCCTGACTTCCAGTTTGGATTCAGAAATCATCATGGCACGCAAGAACAACTACACAGATTTGTAGATTTTACCCTTGACGCTTTCGATAAAAAATTTCAGTCATTTTTTTGGATATCCAACAAGCGTTTGATCAACGGTCTTATCGTTAAATTTAAAAGAACCCTCTCTCCACGACTCAGTGAATTGACTGTTTTTTGTAAAAAGTACAAGGAAGTGATTCCGCCGACTATAGGCACAATTAAAAACTTTAATGCGCATTTTGTATGGTTTGCGCGATAAAAACTACCTTAGGTGCCTGCAATGTGAAGGTGACGGTGTAACCTCGCTTCCGATATGAGATAGAAATCTCAGGATAGGACATTGCGCTCACCTTGTAATCGACAGTAGCGATCAAGGAGCCGACTGACTGATGAGCCTTGCGCCGAGGCTAAACTCGTGTGTGAAAAGGTGATGGACAAGGTCACCCCATAATATCGCGGTCTTCTGTCCGAGAAGTGCGGAGTGGCCAACCGAATGTTTAATATTAGAAACGAGTTGGGTGGAATAGTCATCGTCATTGGGGGGATCGACGAAGTATGGTGAGGGGACCATTGTGGAGAAGGGGCATCATCTCTTTTCCGGTTTGGACGGATCCCCGTGAGTGGCCGGAAAACCCGCAGAAGAATATACTCTTGGACGGTGATGTACTAAAACGGGCAGTACATTCAAGTGTCCCAACGACACCAAGCACGGGCTTGTTAACGCGCGGACCCTCGGAAAAGTAGTAAAAGTCTACTACGATAAGAAGGCAAGCGAGTATTAGGATTCCAGTTAAGACCCCGCAATGCGAAGAGTAGAAATTGTTTTTGTACCGCTTCTATTCTGTCCTAATGAACTTTGTATTTGGGACACCAAATATAAGACCCATATTCAACAATAGGTCGAACAAGAGAAGTATAGAGTTTAAGTAATGTTGGGATCGTTAAATTCTTTCGACCAACGCTTAATGAATCCCAGGACACCAAAGGTACGATTAGAGGTGGACGAGATAGGCATGTCAAACTTAAGCTTGGAATCTAACAGGATACCCACATTATCAACCGACTCAATTCGAGCAAGCGGCTTATCATTAAGAATATAATAGTTTAAAAAGGGCATTCGCCTATAAAAAGACATTGCGTTACATTTACCACAATTAAGATTTAATAAATTTACACGACATCAGGCTTGAAAACTATCAAGATCAGTTTGCAACCTTTGAGCAGATAAGAAATCAATAGATGACAGACATAGTTTAACATCATCGGCATACATCAGCACCCGAGAGTGATTTATGACAGAAGGAAGGTCATTTATTAATAACGTAAATAATAAGGGGCCAAGATGACTTCCTTGTGGTCCTCCGGAAGTAACTTGAACAGACTTAGAGAGTAAGCCTTTGAAATAAACCTTTTGGGATCTAAGAGTTATATAGTTAGAGATCCAAAGAATTAAGTTATTTGCAAATCCCAGAAGACGAAGCTTATGAAGTAAAAGAGATTGATTAACAGAGTCAAAAGCCTTACTGAAATCAGTGTAAATAACATCTGTTTGCATTTTGGCTTGAAATCCCCTTATGACAAGAGAAGTGAATTCCAATTGGTTAGTGGTAGTAGATCTATATTTCACGAATCAGTGCTGGCAGGGTGAAATTATGGATCGACATAAATGTTTAACTTGAGAAGTTATTAATTTCTCAAAAATCTTAGGAATAGCAGACAACTTAGAAATACCTCTATAGTTCTCAACTGTAGACTTATTTCCTTTTTTTATGGAGAGGAATATTAAATGATTCTTTCCAAATAAGAAAGGGAAAGAGCACAACTCCACGGATAGTTCAAAAAGAAGAAATAATGGCTTAAAAATATCTTCAGCACAGTACCTAAGCACGCAGCCTGGTACTCCATCAGAACCCGGTGAAAATACGGGCTTAATAGCCCTTAAATCACATAGAACTTTCAGTGATTAAAGGCCCAAAAATGCAATTGGAGTTATTTACACGATAAGGATAAGGTGAAACCAATTGATAATGTTGTGAAGAAATGTCGTTTAAAATAAAATTCGACAAATTTCAAATTTAATTGCTCTATCCATGTCTCTACACAAGTAAAGCCGGGACAAGTCAGTCTGGAATAGAAGCTGAGTGAGTTTAGTAAAATCCGTTTTCCGAAATTGACGAACTCAATCAACACCTCCAAAGTTGGGCGATAACGATCTTCAGGAATTGATATAAGGTCAGTACGGGAGACAGATAAGAAGGAGGGATCCAAGACAAAAATAAGATCAAGCATTTTATGTAAAGATATGGGATACTATTGCTTTGATACAATGACATTCCACATAAGCTGTCAATAAAATCGTGCTGAGATGTGGAAGTCAACACGCTGGAGTCAGGACTTGAAATCCAGGTAGTTCTGGCAATATTAAAGTCACCAAGAACTACAAGAAAATCACGATCTCCATCTACCTGTTACATATTTAGTACCGCCCTTTTACCTTTTTTATGGGTACAGTCGAGATTTAGAAAGAACATATCATATGATATAAACATATTTATCTATATATATAACAAGAAAGAACGGCTATCTTCGGGTGCCGAAACTATATACCCTAGCAGCAATGTTTTTTATACAAAACTTAATTTTTTGTCTGATTGCTCCCATGTGGTCCTATTTTGATCAAATTTGGCCAGATTGTATAAACTCTTTAGAGATTTGGTTTGGAAAAGTTTGGTAAGAATACCTTTATAAACAAAAAAAATGTTTTAATACAAAAACATATTTGTCGACCGATCATTCCTATGGCAGCTATATGTTTTAGTGGTCCGATCCGGCCGGTTCTGACATATGTACTGCCTGCAACAAAAAGAAGGGTCTGTGCCAAGTTTCATTACGATAGTTTTAAAACTGAGAGACTAGTTTGCATAGAAACTGACGGACAGACGGACATGGCTATACCGACTCGGCTATTCATGCTGATTCAGAATATATATACTTTGTTGGGTCGCAAATGTCTTCTTCGGTCCATTAAACATTTCGAGACAAAATTATAGTACCCTGTCAGGATATAAAAAGGCAACGACGTGAAAAGAAAAAGGTTGATTATTTAGGTAAAGAGGTTAGGTACTACAAAGACCTCTTACTTTCTGATAGCCAAGTGTTAGTTTTTTGTACTATCAGAGATAGTGCACAGAGCGGCTCGTAGCAACTTAGGGACCTGTACTGGCAGTGGGTGGTAATTGGCCACTGATTGTTCGGGGGACCTGGCTTAAGGGAAGGTCGATCTCACTGCAGTAAAGTCAATGGAACTAGAGCAGGAGTCGGAGGACGGCGTTCCAATGTCCGCCCCGCGTGCCCATCGCCAACAGAATTTGGGGTTTGGTGGAGTATTGCGGAACGCACCAGCTGCCCATTATCATGGGATACGACGCCAACGCGCACCACGTCTCTTGTGGTAGTAAGGATGTCAACTTCAGAGGTGAGTGTTTGCTCGATTTTATGTTTAAATATAATCCAGAAATAGGAAATGTCGGACTATCACCGACTTGTGTAACTAGGCTCAGGGAAGAAGTTTTATTCATCAGCGTGATTAGCCGTTCCCTCAAGAGGCACAAAAGGCACCGACATGTCTCCTTAGAAGAATCCATGCCCGACCACAGGACAATCCTATTCAATTTTGGAGTGAAGATGGATAGCAGCGAGCCCACCCGAAATCCTAGAAAAACTGGAATATATATAAAGCAACTTTATCGCTCGCGATACGCAGTGGCGTGTCTGGTTTACTCTCACATACGATACGATACGGAAATAGCATTTTAACGAAGCTTATATTCGAAGAAAGTTGTCCCTTAGGGAGACAACTTAGAGAAAAATATGCCTCATTGTGGAACGATTGCCTTGACAGGCTACGCGTCACCACCCCCGACAATTTTTCAACAGAGCGAAGAGAGACTATGCATGGCACCTATAAAGTCTTACCGCCTACAACAAGGACTCAAGGAAGGCTTAACGGAACTTCCGTTACGGAAGGCTTAAGGCAGTTGTCAGTTAGCATTTGCTTATTTCGCTATGTCGTTTCGCTTTTGCGTTGAGTGCAAGACTGAGGTTTCGACAACCCAGCTTCTGAACTTTAATGCAATTCAATGCTCTTCAATCTGCCGCCGTGTTTATCATATTGCTTGTATTGATATATCGTCGGAGGCAATCAACCTTTTAACGCATTTGCCTAATCTATTATGGCAGTGCGACTACTGCGTGGTATCGAAGGACTCTCATTTCAAAATTGATGATATAAGTGCTAAAGTGCAGAAACTTGAACTTCTATATGAAGAGCTAAAGACTAGTTTAAAGGAGACGTGTCCTACCAAAACTAGCCACGTTGCCAATCAAAACAATAACATCGTTAATTGTGCTATTCTAAATTCTGTTGATGAAATTCCCGAGGTCATTGACCCATATCAGTTGCCGGCCACTGCAGCTGATCTTCATCCTCATGAAACCAACAAAAACTTTGTGACAGTGCGGAAGAAGCAAACCAAGAAGCGTGCAAACAATAACAGAAAGCATGTTGTTGGTGTTGCCTCTAACTGTACTGGTCTGGAGGTAAAGCACAGCCTAAAGTATTTGCATGTTGGTAAATTTTCAACGCAAACGGATCCAGAGGCGGTGTTAAAATATGTTGCTGACAAACTGAAAGTGAATTCTAATGTGCTCACTTGCTTTAAGCTGGTGAAGCGTGATGCTGATTTGGCCTCAATGCGCTTTGTCAATTTTAAAATTGGAATTCCTGAGCCTTTTTATTCAGACGTTTTCTGTGATTCATTCTGGCCTTTATCTGTGAAAGTTGCCAGATTTGTACACAGACCAAGGGCTGATCCTGAAACTACGGCCGTTAATCTACAAGCCTCCAACCATCCCCGCACATCATCGCCGATCCGGGATTGCTTCCAAAACGTTTCGCCAATTCCAAAAAGAAACCCCATTGAGTGACGCCAGTGGCGTCAATACTAATCTTGTTGTAGCAACTAGCTACCGATTATGCGTTAGAGAGTCAAGCTTCTCTCACGCACTCTCTCCAACTTCGGATCTACAACAACAACTTTGTCGACTGCTGTCGACCTCTACTCTACGTAACAATTGCTGTGCTGCCGAGATGGTAAACTTGTCGTATGCTGCAGCAGCTCGGCTCTTCTCATCGTCGCACTGCTGCCCTTACCTAAGAGTGGCACTTTCATCACCCGCTCTCGTTTTGCATATCGCCAAAACGCTTTATTACTTTCTGATAAGGCCTTTGCTCTCCGCGCCGTTGCACTTGTCATCGCTTGGATTGTTTGGTGCTTTGGAACTCTTCGCTGGTACTATAGTGCATACTACGCCAGTTTGTCCTCTCGTCCAACGCTCACTCTGGTTTTCACATAACTTAATAACTATTATCAAAATATATCCGGAATGCGAACCAAGTTGCAATTGGTTCGATTGGCAACTTCCGTTTGTGATTTTGATGTCATAGTCCAAGTTGAGACGTGGCTTAACTCTAATTTCTATGATGCTGAGTTTTTTGACATCAACACCTTTCATGTCTTTCGTAAAGACAGAGACGCTGTTAAACTTCAGCGCTCGAGAGGTGGAGGTGTTATTGTGGCTGTGCGGCGAAATTTGCGAAGTTGGCTCGCACGCCTTGCCAATAATGATTCAACACTTGATCAGTTGGCTGTCTTTGTGACGGGTGACATTGACACTATTTGCATCTGCGTCTCATACATACCTCCAAACAGCGCTTTTGGTCTGTATAAGGAGCATGTGGACAACGTTATTAATCTTCACCAAGGCCTGGAAGCCCACCAATTTCTCTGTGTTATGGGAGATTTCAACCTTGGCAAAATTATATGGTCTCCGTTTCCTAATAACTCTACTTATTTAGCTTCTAATGTACATCACCCTCATGAAATGTTGGTGGTTGATGAATTTTGTAGTATGGGATTAACCCAAATTAATTCTAACTTCAATTTCTTGCATAAAATATTATACCTTGTTTTTCTAAGTATAGATATTAATTACAGCATAATTCATTGCTTAAATTCACTTTCTAATTGTGACATGCACCATCTTCCCCTTTTACTTACAATTAAATTTTACTCGTTTTTACCTACTTTACGGCCTACTTATAGTAATATTTGTGATTTTGATTTTTCTCATTGTAACTTTGAGGTAATCAATAATTGTATCTCTGCTATTAATTGGAATCAAGTCTTATCGCATGTCAGTTTGGAGATCTGTTATGATATTTTTGTCTCAGTAATTTACCGTGTTCTAATTAATAATGTCCCTATTAAAAGGCATTACTCTCACAAATTGCCTTGGTACACAAAAGGGCTGAAAAAATTGAAAAACTTGCGTAATAAATTTTATAAGAGTTACGTTCGGCACCATAGACCCTCTGATTGGGATAGATATCGTCAATATAAGCGGGAATTTGATTATTTAAATAAATTTCTTTATAACCAATACATATTGAGCATCGAGCATGGGATCAAGAGTTGCCCCAAAATGTTCTGGACTTTTATCAAAGCCAAGAAATCTTCGTCATCCTTACCTTCTTCTATGACTTATGATTCATTTTCATCTAACTCTGATTTAGGTACTGCTAGCCTCTTTGCTAGGTTTTTCAAATCGAACTTTGAGCCTCGGATTGAGTGTGATGATGAAATTACCAACAGCTCCACTGAAACTCTTTTAAATGTGGGAAATATCAGAGTATTAGAGTCAGATATTTTTGATGCGCTCCGTAATCTAAATACGTCAATGAAGCCAGATTGTGATGGTATATCTGCTGTTTTTCTTAAGTCGTGCATTAGTACACTCAGTGTACCTCTGTGGTAATTTTTTCAAAATCTCTTGCTTCTGGCATTTTTATTGATAAATGGAAGCAAGCTACAATCACGCCAATATTTAAGAATGGCCATAAATGTGATATTAGGAATTATAGAGGAATTGCAAAACTTAGTAATGTTTCTAAATTATTTGAACGCGTCATAGCTAAACACATCGCTTTCTTAATATAACCATATATTGATCCTAGGCAACATGGGTTTTTACCGGCAGATCTACTGTGACTAATCTATCGGTTTTTTACAATCTTTGTATCCAAAGTTTTTCCTGTCGATGCCAAGTAGACACAATCTTTACTGATTTTTCTAGAGCCTTTGATAAAGTTAGTCACAGTGTTCTAGTTATGAAATTTTCGAAGTTCGGGTTTCACTCGTCGATCTTGAAGTGGTTTAACTCATATCTGAGTGGTCGTTCTTATCGAGTTGACATAAATAATACTCTATCTTCTTCTTTTCTTGCTTCCTCTGGTGTTCCTCAAGGGAGCTCGCTAGGTCCTCTGCTTTTCATTATATTTATTAATGATATTGGCAGTTGATTTAAATCTGCAGACTATCTTTTATATGCAGATGACCTTAAAATATTTAGTCGCATTTCGTCAGTCAGAGATATTTTTAAATTACAGCAGGACGTATCTAATTTATCAGATTGGAGTATTCGTAACCAGCTAGCTCTAAACTTGTCCAAATGTTGTTATGTAACTTATAGTAAATGTCTACTCTCATTTAATGCTTCCTAATTGTTAACGGGATATGTGCTAACACGCAAATTTGAAGTTTTAGATCTAGGAGTACTATTCGACTCAAAATTTCTACTCGTTGAACGTATAAATTATGTGTTGCCAAGAGCATATGTGATGGCAGGTTTTGTGAGGCGTAACTCCTCTCAATTTAACGACTCATATACTAGACTGATCTTATATTCTGCTTTTGTCAGGTAAATTTTAGAATATGCATCTATTATTTTGAACCCTTCTGCAGTGGTTTACTGTAAGAGAATTGAGCGGGTACAAAAACGTTTTCTCAAATTCGCATTAAGTCCCCTACATTTTTCGTTACCTTTCCCCTCATACAGAAGTCGAACTCGGTTAGTGCACCTGTCTACGCTAGAGGATAGGCGAAGGATTGCTGGTCTATTATTTATTAATAATATTATTATTGGCAATGTAGATTGCTCAGCCCTTCTTGCGAAGATACATTTTTGTGTGTCGGGTAGAAACTTGCGAAACTTTTTACCATTTAATGTGGGTTTTCATAGGACTGTCTATGCTCTTAATGAGCCATTAACACGAGCCATGAAATCTTACAATGATTTGCCAACTGACATTAGGTTTGACTTCAGTCTAAATACATTTTTTATTAAGGAACTTCTCAAGAAGTTCTTTTTATAATATTATTATTATAATTTTAACTTTAAGTATGTTAAGCTAGTTCTAGAATAACCAGAAAATCTTTGTACATTGGTTTAATAATAAATAAATAAATAAATAAATTACAGGACTGCTGTGAAGCCATAGAAAGTACTAATAAGGGCACAAGAGTGCACAGACTATATTCAAAACGCTCGCCTGAGAAAGAAAGAGGATTAACCTTTAACAATATGAAAATTTTTAGAAACTTTTGCTATCGATCTACGGTAGATGGCGCGCTGCTGCTCCACATGTGTTTTGCGAGTAATAATTTAGTATAGCGCCCCATGTAAAGACTGCGTCAAAATGTCCGACTAAACGACACTCAAGGCATAATATGAGTTTTATTTTTTGCTCAAAAATAAAACTCAAGTTGTAATTTTGACTTTTCAAAAATAAAACTCAAGTTCTAATTTTGACTTTTCCATTGGGAATGCGGAAAAAATGTATATATATTATCACTGAGCGAGCCAAGACGAATATCTTTAATCTATATTTTTAATTAAAACAAGTAAGAATGCTATAGTCGAGTATACCCGACTACAAAACTACCTGCACCCAGGTCAAAAATTTCCGATCGCATCTTCGTACACTTACACATACATACATAAAGTCGCACACGCACAAGCGGAAGCGAGGAATTTAAAGTGGTGGCTGTGCTGCATCATCCCACCCCGCGCTTGAGCACTGAATCTTCTTTCGTGGATAACATCCGTGTTTATTATCGACTTGAAATTTGGATAGTAGATTACGTGACCAAAAAATTATACATTTTAAATCCCAAAACTATATCTTCAAAATTGTTGCGGTTAAACTTTTTTTTCGAATTGCGGAGGAACGGGGGAGATAACTGAAATTAGAAACAAACAGTGTACAGGAACCTACATTCAAAATTTGATGTCTCTAGCTCTTATAGTTGCTGTGATGTCCAAAGCAAAAGATCCAAACCAAGCAATAATCGAGGTTTACAAAACGAAACTGAATAAAAGAGTCAAAGATCATAGCTGTCAGGGTTATTTCTGAACGAGAGCGAAGAAGCGTCAAGCCAACGATAAGCAATAAAGAAACTACCACTACCTACACTACCACTACTAAATTTCATCAAATAAATAAAAATCATTTTGTTCGTAATAACAATTTTAATAACTTCTAAGCTATTGACTAAATATAAAAATAGTTCAACACTAATAGATACTAATATTGAGAATATTGTTTTTGGAATATTGCTTTAAATTGGTCATGCTATGTTATAGAAATTATTTTCGTAGTCGAAGAGTGGAATTTACCCGCAAAATAAAGACAAATTTTATGACATATGTAATTGGTGAAAATTTTGGCTATACATCTTCTATATGTATAAAACAGTTTGCCCTGATTGGTGACTGAATGACTGACTGATTGACAATCATCGCACAGCCCAAACCGTAAGAGCTATGATGCTGAAATTTTCACAGTAACGAAAGCTCAAGCGCACACGGGATTTTGGAAAATTCCATCCTATATACATCCAGCCGTTGTTTTCGCAAAGGAATCTTCACCTTGCTTAATACGCTTTTTAGACTGAGGCAAAAATCGACAGTGGCAGTGGCAGCAGAAAAAGTCATTTACATTGCCAGGAGCAGCAGCAGCTGATTGCTAAAGGTAATAGGATTTAGGCGACGAAAACCCAGTTACTCATGTGCTGAATACTGATAAGGTTATTCAGAATGGTAAAATTGACACTGCTTTGAAATGGGTGAAGAAGCGAAATTATGTTGCAATGGAATTAAATTCGCCAGCTGGCAGCTAGGCCAATCGATACACATACACACCCCATGTATTTCTTGTAGGACAACTGCCAGCAGATGCCAAATTCTGCTGCTGCTGCCATTGTCCGCTAGTGTTAAAAGGCTATAACTAACTAATTTGTGCATCTAAATAACGCTGTTGACGTGAAGTAGGCTTCTCCTTTGTACCCATAAGATGGGTAAAAATATGTGCAAATGTATGTAACAGGCAAAAGGACCCTATCCGACCGTATTTAGTATATATATTATTGATAAATATAAAAAGCAAATTCGATTTCGCCATGTATGAACGCTGAAAATTATTTATTTGGGTAATGAGTCTCTAATTTAATGTTGATTCTATTGTTGCTCTAGCTTAACTTGCTCTAGATTAAATTTAAGGTGGATATTTTCAGAGTTGATTGCCTCAATATGAGAAGATACCTGCACTATCTGATAATTAAACCCTATGATATCGTCCTTTATTGCTAAGTTCAACAACCTAGAATCCAATGTGGATTTCATTGTTTTCTGCATTGCCCTCATAATCTGTTGTATTTGCCCTTCAGACATCGCGCCTGTTTTCGAGTACTATTAAAACAATATTGCTAGTTATTCTCCAAACTGATTATTTTCCACTTGGATCGTGTTTCGGCTATTGAAAGTTTAAGAGTCACTGTGAGTGAAAGGTCGTGGCGTGCAGCTTTTGTTAACTGGCTGTGCTGTTCTTGCAATCGAGTGATCGGAAATGGCAGTTTTATTTTCGTTTTGGCTCTGATTTTTGACTCCTATGTGTTTCGAGTGAAAAACTAGCTCTCACGTACGCACCTGGACAAATCAGGATATTTATTTTCAATAAATTCGGTCGTAATTCCTGATACAGGTCTTCAGTGGCAATGTGTGCAGTCAATCAACTCAACTTTAAATATTTTATCTAGATACACTCACATATTTCACTAATTGCATGGAGCCACACAGCAATACGTCCGTTTAACACCAAGTCGCGTGAAATAAATGTGTGGTCAATTGCAAAGTTATAGTCGGTTGAGCGCAAACCTGCTCGAAATTGCAATTTTCAAATTTAATATAGCTGTCAAACGATTGGTCGTAAGTAGAAGACATTGAATTCTTTTTTAAATATATATACTCGCTTGTAATACCCCAGCGTTGATTTATTTAGATGCACTTTGCATTATGTTGAATTTGACTACTTTCGTGAACCGTAAGAAATACACAAAAATAGCGTATCACAATTTACCCTCCCGAGGGATAGGAAACTAAGTAGTTAGATGAGCCAAATGCTTAATGATTTGCTGTGTAGGGCTATGGCAATGACTTTAAGGCCGATCTAACTAAGCAAATAATCTCACTCGTTTGACTTTAACCTCCATTTCCCGCCCGTGTCGACGGGTGGGCGTAGTCCTTTAAAATATGTTTGATGAAGTTGGAAGAATAATACTAACATCTACTAACATGGTGCGAAATTTCTTTTTAATTCAAGTGAATATTTTCAAAATATTCAAGTCCCAAATTGCACGGCAAAATTATCACATGTTGATACTGTCAAATATTAACTGACCGCCACATGTATCGATAACCCTTCATAATATCGATAATAATAATAATAATAATAATAATAATAATAATAATAATAATAATAATAAAGTAATAATAATAATAATATGTGTCTTATAATACTTAAATTATTAAAATTAACCAAATCGTAGTATAACAAAAATAATTGACCCCAGCAGCAGCGCGCCATCTACCGTAGATCGATAGTAAAGCATAGGCAGAAGCTGAGAGACAAAACCAATATGTCAATTTCTCCCTTTCCGTTTTGTTCTTTCTTGCTCATGGGCAACCCTATATCACCAACAATAGCTAACATAGTATTGGACAAAAATCTTGACAATGCCACAGACGAACTCAAAAAGAAGAACATCCACATAAAACATATATCCAAATATTTAATTATTAAAGAAACGGAAGCACAAAATATTTTGGACACATTAAATAATCAACATAAACGGATACAATTTACAATTGAAAGAGAGAAAAACAAGAAAATTGCTTATTTGGACACAGAACTGGAAAAGAAACAAGGAAAGATAATATTCAAATGGTATACAAAAGAAATTGCATCCGGACGAATTATAAATTTCAACTCCAACCAACCAATAAGCCAAAAAGTGAACACTGCAAAGAACATTATACAAAAAGCGTACGCGATAAGTGACGAAGGGCACAGACCAGACATATATATAAAATTAAAAACACTACTTTTGAAAAATAGCTTTCCCGAAAAACTTATTGACAATTTAATAACCGACGCAACAAACCAAAATAAAACAAGTAAGAATGCTATAGTCGAGTATACCCGACTACGAAACTCCCTGTACCCAGGTCTAAGACATCCAATCACATCTACGTCCACTTACACATGCATACACACATACACAAAGACGCACGCACACAGGCGGCAAAAGCGACAGCGCAAGCGAGGCATTTTAATTGGTGGCTGTGCTTCCCCTTCCCCCCTCTCGCTGCATTTCTGAATATTCTTTCGTGAATAACTTCCGTGTTTATTATCCGATCGACTTGAAATTTGGACAGTAGATCAAGAGAGACTAAAGTATTGTACATGCCAAATCTTAAAGCTGTATCTTGAAAAATGTTACTGTAAAACGGTTTTTATCGATTTGCGGGGGAACGGGGGAGATATCTGAAATATGAAACAAACTTGATCTGCGTATGGTATACAGGAACCTACATTTCAAATTTGGTGTCTCTAGCTCTTGTAGTTGCTGAGATCGACGCGTTCATCCGGACAGACGGACAGACGGACAGACAGACGGACACGGCCAAATCGAAATCTCTTTTGACACTGATCAAGAATATATATACTTTATAGGGTCGGAGATGTCTCCTTCTGCCTGTTACATACTTTTGCACAAATCCAATACCCCCTTTTTACCCATTTTATGGGTACAGGGAGTAAACAGTGACAAAACCAAAAACAGTGAAATTGAAGAAAGACAATATATTAGTATACCATATGTACATAACTTAACAAACCGACAAACAATAACAAAAATAATACCCGACGCTCACTCCAAACACCTAATGTATGCATACAAAGCACACACAAATACAAGAAGTCTATTTACGAACACAAAAGACAAAATATCCAAAGACAAACAACAACACGTAATATACGAAATTAAATGCAACGGGAAAGAAGGCGAAAGATGCAACGGGATATACATAGGAACAACAAAGCGGGCGCTTGGCACGAGAATTGCCGAACATAAAGGAGACGCGAATAAGGGAAAAATGACAACAGCACTTGCGCAACACATTACAACAACAGGTCACACAGCTGATTTTGACAACACCAAAATATTAGACATTGAGAGGAGAGAACGAACGAGACTGACGCTAGAGAGCCTACGGATACAACAACAAGGGGAGAACACAGTAAACCACAAAGAAGACATTGAAAAGACAAACTTTATTTACGCGGCAGCAAGAGCAGTTGACAAACAAAACTGGACGCGCAAAGACGAGAAACAAAAGTTGACGATGGATAAACAAAAGTGCAATTTAGACATAGGAACAATGACGACACTGTAGGAAATACTACAATAAGTTTTAATGTATGTATTGTAATGGAACTAAATATGTTTGTTAAATTGTTATATGTATGTAAATGTCTTTTTTTATATACATGTAAAAACCAGACTCCCTGAGGAAGGCGTAACAAACGCCGAAACGCGTAGGAGAAGAATTTTAATAAATAAATGTAATACATATTTATTAAAATGAACAACAACGGCCTTAAAACTTGCATTAGGAAACACAAATAATAGTAATAATAATAATAATAATAATAATAATAATAATAATAATAATAATAGTAATAATAATAATAATAATAATAATAGTAATAATAATAATAATAATAATAATAATAGTAATAATAATAATAATAATAATAATAGTAATAATAATAATAATAATAATAATATGTGTCTTATAATACTTAAATTATTAAAATTAACCAAATCGTAGTATAACAAAAATAATTGACCCCAGCAGCAGCGCGCCATCTACCGTAGATCGATAGTAAAGCATAGGCAGAAGCTGAGAGACAAAACCAATATGTCAATTTCAGTTGCACTTTTAAGTTTAATGGCCGAAAGAGCGGTAAATCGCGAGATTTATATTAAACGGGTTATTCACATTTTATTTTAAACTATTATTAAGCAATTAAAATTTGTGCAGTTTTATATATAAAAATCTAACAACTCTTGTAAATGTGATGTTTTCCAACATTAAGAAGAACAACTATTGTGTCGATACACGCATATCGGTCAACTTTTATTAGCATTCATTTAATTATTTCGACAATAAAGTTTTGTTCCGCCGACAGAATTTTCTATCAAATTTTGAGACGCGTCGTTTAGTCGGACATTTTGACGCAGTCTTTACATGGGGCGCTATACTAAAGTATTACCCGCAAAACACATGTGGAGCAGCAGCGCGCCATCTACCGTAGATCGATAGCAAAGCATAGGCAGAGTCTGAGATACATAAGCAATATGGCGATTTCACTCGCACATATAAGTTTTTAAGCCGAGAGACCGATTCAAGTGAAAGATTTTTTATCTCTTTGCACTTTCACGTTGTTATGCAGCAGTTGGCGCATACCGAGATTTTCATACAATTTTCAAATACAATTTTCTTATACTTCCCGATATATATTTAACCATTTTTCGACAGTGAGAGCCAGTACAGAACGGACGTGTTTGAGTAAAGTGAATGCAATATATGTTTATTGGCACAAATTGAATCTCGAATCGAAGTTCAAAGCAATCAGCTGCTCTAAGATAAAATAAACATTCTTCAAATGTAAATAAATTGGTCAAACAAGTGTTTGTGTTTATGTTTGTACTGTGAATAATAAGAGCGACATTGGACGGTATCTACCCTGCATCTTTAACTTGCGATTGTGACAAACATTTTATTTAAAAAAGTTCAGCAGTTTTAAAAACAATCTTAAACGAGACCAATCCAATTGTAAAATCTAAAATGTAATAACTTAATAAATACGAAGGTCTTAAGAAACATAAGTTCGTGTGTTTGTTTCTCTGCGCAAGCGTTTGTTTGTTTACGTGGATGTTAAGAGGGCGGAACGTGTCGGCGCCTAATCCCATTATTCTGGTGCATACTTCTAGGTCGAAAATTTAGGATGATATTGTATACAATCTGAGCAAATAATAATTATAAATAAATTTTAGTAAAGTAATATATAAATTTTTGTACACCCAATCAGAACTCCACACAGTCATCAACATCAAGTTCAAGAGCCCTAACAGCTGGAACGGAACACGCGTTGCTTGCAACTATCAGTCAAGCAACACAGCCAGAGAAGAGACAACGATCCGATGTTTCGCCAGTAAATACAATGGAAAAAATTATGGCCCCAATACAGCTTATGGGAAATAGAGTCGACGAGCAGATTAGCAGCTTGTCACACATTCTGGCAACCAGGGAGGAAACGGGACAGACCAAGAAATGGAAATACTAGAGCAACAAAACCTACTACTCAAGGCAGAACTCGACCAAGTAAAAGCAGACAGGGCCAGAGATAAAAAAAGAGCTAACCAGACTAGTAGAGCAAAGTAAATCCAAATCTCTGATTGTTAGAGGATTAATGAAAGAAAAGGTCCCAAAGGGAAGTGTGGAATGCTATTTCAAACTAACCTACTACCTCAGCTAAAATTAAGGAAACGAGCGTTATGTTTGATGAAAATAATAAGATGGATATATGTGTGGAAATGGAAATGGAAGAAATGTCAAGAGAGGTTCTAAGAAACTCAAGAAAATTAGCTGGGACGTCCATTTATATAGAAAAAGACTTGAGCATGGAAAAACAAGAGCACAAAACTGTACTACTGCAATTGAAAAGAGAACTGATGAACGCGAGTCGCTCCTAAAAAGTGTATGTTAAGAGTGACTCCATCAATATTAATGCAAAATGGATGCGCTTCGAAAGCTACAAAAGGCTAATGTGTACAGGGCAAACAGCGACAGCAGAAATAAATGAACTGTATGGCATCGGCTTTGATAAAACTAAATTTTCGTACGAAGCACTACTTTCTAATGCCAGGACTCCCAAAAACGCTAAAAAAAAAAAAAAACGCGCAAAATCAAAGCGAACTAGCGCAGCAACATAAGCAATAAGCCATGCTCAGTATATATAGATATAGCCGGCTTGGCTCAATTAATACAAACACATTTTAATTTTGTTTATCTTTCTTTCTCTTTGAACATTTGCAGAGGATACAGTAAAAAGGTTAGAGCCACTTTTAACAACTTTACATTGCACTTTGAACCTGATATCAAATTTGCAAGGCGAGGCCGTGCCATATGGAAGGGGTACATATGGAAGGGGTGCATATGGAAGGGGTACATATGGAAGGGGTGCTATATGGAATCCGGCGTGACAATAATACACTTGTCAATTGTAAATTTCTGGAATGCATGAACGCAGTTATAGTTGACATCCCCACAGATGAGATGCGCCTAAGCATAATACCCACGTACCTAAATTGTAATCGTTGGCCAGGGGATCATGAAAAACTCTTCGAAACCCTACAACAATCAGATCTAACAAACGTTATGATAATCGGCGACCTAAATGCAAGAATAGCGCAGGAGCAAGTGTTGACGCTATCATCAAGCAACAGATATGCTAATCTTAAAGGAGCTGCCAAGGACAAAACCAGCGATATAAATTACAAGAAAATAATTGATTTCTGCGCATCGTTCAATTTAACAGTACTGATTGGTGGAACAAGCAGTGATCCAGAAGGTAACTTTACATTTATAAAAGCTCAAGCAACATCAACGATCGACTACTGTCTTATTGGCATCAATTTGTGGCAGATATGGAAGTCAAGAGTGAAATATACTCTGGCCACATCCCATTAGTAGTAAGTGTAGTGTTTACGATGGCCCAGCAAACACAAAGCGCGGAAAGCCAACTATTGCCAAAACTGCGGTGGACTGATAAAGGTCCGCTTAAGTACAAATCAAATTTGGACCAAATTATCTTCCAAGAAATTAATCCGGGATCTGTAGCAACAATTGAAGAACTAAGGGATTGCATCGTCAAGGATGCCAAATTTATGTAGAGGCCGAGCAGAACAACTTTCACCAACAACAACCATGGATGAAACTCCTAGGTCACGTAAAAAAAAATGCTACAATCAGAGGCAAAGAATTTTATCAAACTGAAAAAAGGAATACTAGCTGTTATGCAGGCCGACCCGAATGCAGTACTATCGAGGTCTTGAGACAGCATTAAAAAATGTAGAAAACAGCAAGACACTCTTGGCGCTTTTTAGGGGGATCAACGGCACTTGCAAAAGAAAAAGAATCAAAGTCGACGTGCAAGCCCTATCTTCGCGCTTTGGTAGATTACTTTACATGGATTTGCAAATTTTGCAACACCATTTTGCTCTGCCCTTAACGACAATCATAGCAATCGAGATATCGAAGGTCTCAAAAAGTCAAAAAAGCACCCGGTGTAGATAGTCCCAGATGAATTCCTTAAAAATGCTCCTGCTCGATTATTTAGCGACCTGACAGCCACTTTCAACAAAATTTCTGAGACGGCAGACGCCCCGGAAATACGTAATATTCCCCATATTTAAATAAGGAAACGTATCAGAGCCATCCAATTATAGAGGAATCTCGTTTCTGAATGCTATAACGAAGGTATTCACTTCTGTAATATTGACACGTCTTACCAGGGTTAACCTGCATCAGATACTGGGTGAACATCAATCTGGATTTCGAGAAGGGTACTCGACTGTGGACACCATATTTTCACTTACTTTGTTAACTTTAAAGCCGCGTTTGATATCGTCGACAGATGCAGCCTTTATCTTAAGCTAAGCAACCTGGGCATATTTTCAAAGCTCATCGCGATAATCCAAAACCTGTACAGTCTGAAAAAGACAAACAGTGTGGGATGGTAAACAATTATCCAGTTGGTTCACAACCAATCTCGGAGTAAAACAGGGGTGCCTTCTCAGCCCATTGCTGTTTTCATTGTATGTTGATGATGTTTTTGGATATCTATCTGGTGGAGTGGAGTTCGGTATGGAGCGCATTAAAGCGTTAATGAACGCATAACATGGCTGGCAGATAGCCACAGTAGTATTCAACAAATGATTGACGCTCTCTGTCAAGTCTGGAGCTTACAGATAAACACGCAGAAATCAAAAATGATGGTAATAAGAGAGAGTAGAGTCGGATTCATGGAGATTCATGGGAGAGCCCAAAAGCTGACAGTTTCAAAAGTTGATATCAGTAGCACCTGGAAGCAATTGCTTGGAAAGCGGCATATCCTCCCTAGAGGGATGAATTTATACGGCGAGCCAGGCAAAGCGAAACGCGATGCAAAGAATTACTTTACAGATGACCTCGACACACATGCTATTTCTCTTATTTTTTGTGAAAGATTAGAGTCAATCAGACTAAACTATTTGCAATATAGCTCACTGAATTGTCGCTGCACCATATGCAACATGGGGGAAAGAGAAGACGTAACCCATTGTATTGCCCGATGTCCAATTCTAAGGGAACTCAAAGCTCTGCACTCCGGCTAAAAGCCAAGCCTATGTATTTATTTAATTATTTATCCCTATACTTAAATGAAACATGAAAATTGTTCTTTTGCTCTATAAAATTAATATGATTTAAGAATTGTGGGTGATGAGTGAATTATAATAATACATTTTATAATCTAATCTAGAATAGTAACTTATCCCTGTGGCTTTCCTCGCGCTTACTAACTACTTATAATTGTTTTTAAATTGAAATAATAATATAAGTAGCTCCTCGATTTCAAACCACCGAAGAGGTAGAGGCGTAGTATTTTAATTAAAAATAATTATGTTGAATTGTGCGTATCGTAAGAATTAAATACCTCGCTATGAGAACTACAAAAATAGATTACCACGATTTTCCCTCCCGTCCCTAAGATTTTAGTTTAGGCTACGAAGCACTTCGAAGTGGATCTATCAGGATCTATCCTGTCAACTTTTGTGGGTAAATATATCGTTGAACACTCTCGTAGAAAGAAAGCTCGGTAAATGTTGGTATTAACATGGATAAAGGGGAAGGTTGCCTTTTTTGCCGAAATAACGAAATAAATGCAAAAAACGGAGATCGATGTACAAAAATCAAAAAAAGGCGATAGTTAGGGGAAATATTTTTACGATAGTTCTAAAGTATTTAAAATGCGTGGTGTCCAGACTCTTTGATAAACCAACAGTTAATGATGTCGCTCAAATTTGAAATAAGTATTTATATTTAAAACAAGAAAGAATGGCTATCTTCGGCTGCCGAAGCTATATACCCTAGCAGCAATGTTTTTTATGCAAAACTTAATTTTTGTCTGATTGCTCCTATGTGTTCCGATCAAATTATAGGAAACTATTTGAAGTATTATAAAACTCTCAATAAGTTTGGATGTAATATTTGTATAAACAAAAAGTTTGATATAATGGTCTGATTTTGACCAAATTTGGCCAGATTGTATAAACTCTCTCTCGGAATGGGAAGGTTTGGTAAGGATACATTAATAAATAAAAAAGTTTTTCATACAAAAACATATTTGTCGATCGATCATTCCTATGGCAGCTATATGTTGTAGTGGTCCGATCCGGCCGGTTCTGGCTCATTATGTACTGCCTGCAGCAAAAAGAAGGGTCTATGCCAAGTTTCATCACGATAGCTTTAAAACTGTGAGACTAGTTCGCATAGACTCGGCTATTCATGCTGCTAGGGTATAATGAAATATATACCTAAATAAACATGTAGATATACATATAAATATGTGTTTTATATCTATATATACCCTGCAGAAAAGCCTAGAAAGCAATGCTTCTAGGCAGTTGTGTGTGCATTGATGAAATTATCGATGCTAAGCCTTCAGAATTGTATGGTATCTAGCGACTTGGTGAATTCTTCGCTTTTAAACCGTCAGAATTGTAAGGTGCCACGCATGTATCGCAAAAAAGCGCGAATAAGTACAAGGAAAAGTGATAGAAAAATTTTAAGAGTGTGTATCTTTCGTGCTAGAACAAGGAAACCAAGAAAAGTTGCAAAAAAAAAGTATGTTTTCGTGCTAGAACAAGGAAAGCAAGAAAAATTCCAAAGAATGTGTGTCCAGAACAAATAAGATGACAATTACAGTTATGCATTTTCAAATAATTTTCTTTGTGATGGTTTCGTGCGCCTTACGGAAATATTCTTTTTACTCCCTGTACCCTAAAATGGGTAAATAGGGGGTACTAAATCTGTGCAAATGTATGTAACAGGCAAAGGAGACGTCTCCGAACCTATAAAGTATATATATTCTTGATCAGTATCAAAAGAGAATTCGATTTGGCCATGTCCGTCTGTCCGTCCGTATGTATGAACGCAACGATCTCAGCAAGTATTAGAGCTGGAGATGGAATGTAGGTTTGTGTATAGCAGGAGCAGGTCAAGTTTATTTTAGATTTGAGATATCTCGCCCCGTTTCCCCGCAATTCGATAAAAACGTTTTATACCAACATCTTTAAAGATATAGCTTTAGGATTCGGCATGTAAATTACTAACAAAAAGTTGAGATATGCGAGGAAATATGGTCATTTAAGGTTTTTAAAATTCAGCAGAATTCTCTGTTCGCAGTCCGGTATAATTTGTTTATTTGTGGGTTCGGAAAGAGACGCGAAAAAAACGGTAGTCTGTATGTCAAATTTGATTAGTCTAGAACAGCCCATTGCTCATCTGGCTCACTATACTATGTTCCCGAAGGGAAAATAAAAAAAAACTGTTTGCTTTAGATGTGTTAGTGTTTTCTTGCATATGAATTGAAGTTTGCTCTTCTATAAGCAGCGTTTGGGCACCCATGATTTAGAATATATTGCTGAAATCCGTGCAGCATTCCGTGCCCATAAAAACCGCCACCATTAAAAGACGTACGATGAAAGGAAGAAAACACAAACAAAAAATAATACTAATAACACTAATACTAGTTTTGATGATTACAAATTTAAAAATAAAGAAAATAATTTATTAATTAGTTACAAATAAATGTAAAAATTTATTACAATCTTTTTAATTATTTTAAAAACATATTTGTCCGAAGTGCAGCTTACTTTCCAGCTAAATTATACTACGATGTTAGCGATGAAACAGGGGAACATTTTTCAGTTGAAGTAATCAATAATATAAGCAATGAAAACTGCTATCACATTTTTGTAATAAGTAATTTGCAATGTGGACCGAAATTTATTCGCACACAATAGAACGCACGAAATACGTGTGTATACATATATAAATTAAACGGGTTGTACACATTTTATTTTAAGCTATTACTTAATTAACTCTGGTCTGGTAACTCTGGACTTTTTTCGACGTTTTACAACACTAAAAACGGTCAAACAACCGCGTTGATATACGCATTTCGACCAAATTTTAGTTGCAATTATTTATTATATCGGCAAAAAAGTCAACCTCCCTCACCTGAAATCGAATACTTAATTTATTCCGCATGTTTTATGACCAAAGCTAACATTTTCCGTGCTTTCTTTCGGGGGTGCGCTCAACGTCATATTTACCGTTCGTGTTAAGCGAGAAAAATCACAAAAAACAAAAACCAGGAGCCTCAGAAGTTTCCACCATAAAATATTAAAACAACAACACATTCAATAAAAATAAAAACGTCAACAACAAATAAAAGAATTTGTTATGTGTTTGGGTCCTTTGTGCGTCAATATTTGTGTTTCCTAAAGCGAGTTGATAAGGCCGTTTTAGTTCATTGCAATAAATATATTACATCTTTTATTAAAATTCTCCTCCTACGCGTTTCGGCGTTTGTTCCGCCTTCTTCAGGGAGTTTGGTTTATATGCATATAAAAGAAATTTACATACATATAATGATTTACAAACATTTTTTAGTTACATTAAGATACATACATTAAACTTAGTGTAACATTTCCTACAGTGTCGTCGTTGTTCCTACGTCTAAATTGCACTTTTGTTTATGTTTATCCATCGTCGTTTTATTTTTATCGTCTTTGCGCGTCCAGTTTTGTTTGTCAACTGCTATTAACTAACCAAACCCGGTTTCTAGCTTCAACCATTTGATCTTGAGTCGCAAATGACTGATTGGTTAAAGGTTAAAGAATTTTTTATATAGATAGATATAAATGGCATAGCTTATCAATTTTAACGGTAATCCACGAAGGTTATTCATTAAACTAGTATCGGTACTTGGGGAGGAAGCAAGCTGTTTCGTAGGCGCGATTAATCCACTTGAGCATTTTTCCTTCGCTTAGCACGAAAACGGACCAATAAAATTGTTTGTTTAATTATTTTTTGAATCAACGGCCAACTTCACATAAGATACAAAATTGTGTTACGAATTATAACTGGCAAATGGATCGTACATCAAATGCAATAATATTTGTTATTCTGGTACCCTCGTCTATAATAGCCTCCATCAAACATGAACAAACGAAAAGTAAATGGTAGATTAGCAAATAAATGTAGACCCATGCGAATCATATGGGGTGTTCACATTTTGGTTACATTGATTTTTATAATTGCTTTGATTAAGTTTGGATTCTGGATTTAGAAAGATGCCATAAAAAGCTTTTTTTTTTTTAATATGGCGGATTAAATTAAAAAGCGTTTCATTATAAAAAATAATTTAAAAACACAAGTAGGACTGGCTTTGACGGTGAGAAAAAAAATTCTAAATTTTATAAATGTCCGATTTTACCACCAGATTATCATCACAAGCTGTCAGCTTGGGGTGATGATGAAAGTGCCTGACTGGAGTTGGCTGATGGTAAGGCAGGGCTATGTGCAAACCGTGAGCGCTTGGCAGGGAGTCTGCGGCTTGGTAGCTGTTTAAGGAATGTGCGGTTGAGTCTCCTGAGTTTAGGATTCCTTACGTCAAATTTAAGTGCATTGGCCAGAGGGTTTATATGATTTTATTTTGTCGATCAGCCGTAGACGTTAATACATCAATTAATGGGCAATCCCAATGTCCCTCATTAAAAAGCTTAAGTGAAACCTCTGAAGAATGCCATTTATTGTCTGTTTGACTTTTGTTTCTTGTTTCCATAACTTCAGCACTAAAATATATTAAATATCGACTGACATTATCGAATATTTACCGCGTTTTTAATCATCTTCAAATGTGCAGATGCACAATACATTTCATATTGTATTGTATTGTTGTAATAGTGTTGCGTATTCAAGTATCCTCTTCCATAATATCTAGCAGCAAATTTTGTATAAAACTGGCACTTTGTTCTACTTTGCTATTATATCCCGTTACCAAATAAAAGGTGTTGTGAAAAGGATTATAAATGGTTTTGGCAATGTGTATCAACTCAAATTTTTCCACACCCTTGGAACATACTTACATATGTTGGGATATACCTTTTAGACGGAATAACCAAACCTTTTAGACTAGTCTTTTTCCCACGCCCCTCCTATTAACAAAATATACCTTACTGGAATCAGAATATACTGCAGTAGGAAACTATCGACCTCAACGTTCTTACTTGTACTTGATACTTCCAGTATCCATTAAATGGGTAAAAGGGGGTATGAAATCAATGCAGAAGGAGACATCTTCGAGACTATAAAGTAAAAAGTAAACCTTGATCAGTATCAATAGTCGAGTCGATCTGGCCCTGTCCTTCTGTCTGTTTGTATGAACGTCCCTCTGTTGATCTGGATTATCGCGTTAATCAATGAACCAAAGGAGCTAGAGACCCCAAATTTGGAATGTATGTTTCAGTATACGATATGCAGATCATATTTGTTTCAAACTAAAATTTAGAAATTCATAAAAAATTCATAAGAGCGATTTCAAGACACAAGTTTAAAGATATAGCTTTGAATTGTTGCTTGCAAAAGAAATAATAAACAAAGAAATTATGTAAGAAACTATTTTCAGTATTGCAAAGAGCGGGGAGGAGCAGCAGAAACTGAAATAGCTTTGCTTGCAGTGTCGCTTGTATATGTACGTCTATAAATATTGGAGCTTAACCTGGTCGGAGTAGATTTATATTTTTGCCCATTTTCCGCCCTGGTTTGGGTTTTGCGATTATAGCCAATCGGTCAGGTCAAACTATGTATATTATACATATATATTATATATATAGATATGGCCGGGGATTATCTATCTACTACAATTATTATTACACATTATTCAAATGTATTACAACCAATTTACCATTTAATAATAGAAACAAAAACCCTACCACACACATGTTAACGACAAAAATATACCACAGGTATTCATATTCTTGTGGCAAACATTTTGATTTTCGACAATCCAATTTTTGTACATTTTCTAGACTTTTTAAGACGTCCTATGCCTCTTAAATGCAATGTCATAACGAGCTTATAAAACTTGTTAAGCTAAATTTAAAAAGTTAATTATGTTAAACAGAAATTATTTACAGTATTGGCTTTATCAGTTATTAAAAGTAATATTTTTTAAAATGAAATATGTTATAATCCGATTTCATAAGCGATATACGTATATTGCTAGTGTTAGAGTGGATCCAATTTCTATAGTACCAAATTTAGTTAGAACAAATATGAGTGCAAATCCATCTAAATTCTTAAATTGTCTTACCAGAGAATATGTCGAGTCACACATCAGGACTAGTACATCGATAGGGCTTGTATGATTTGCCACACAAATACCTGATGACGGGCGATTATCCTCATTATGGTAAGTTATAACAGCAGAAATTGCGCTGGACAAGACACCAAAACAATGCCCAAGAACCTTATTCACAATAGCCCGTTTTTTAATTCCATCCTTTAGATTTCCCACAGCAGCTGTACATACTGTTAACCACACTACCTGAGATTGCATAAAACAAAAGGCGTATGTTGAAGGATTTGATATTGTGATAAAATTTCACAGGTGTGTGATTTAAATCTTATTATTAACATATTTGAGTCTCTTTAATGTAAGAAAAAAGGTAAATATTTAATTACTACTTACATTTCGTACCATTGTAAACAGAAATTTCTTTCCAATTTGCGTGTTCCCTTTCTTTTTTCTATTAGCTCATTAGCAAAGCAACAACAGTTTCGTATGTTTGTTGTTGCGCCACTGAATTAAGTTTGCACTTAAAAAAAACGCTATTTGATTGAACGCTGCACACGAAAATTTTCTGTAAACATTTTAAGTTCCACACCCCCTCTAACCGATAAAAATATTTGTGAGGACAACTTAAAAGATATAGCCTTGATTTTGACAAGCATAAATATTGAGTCCCTCTTGATCTATTACGATCGGATAAAAAACACAGAAATAATTCAATAAACTAGTTTCAGTACTACAGAGTGAGGCAAGCAACAGTGAAGTCGCCACTAAACCTCCAGAAGATTGCCTGCATAAGTTAAGCCAAATAACATTGCCTAAACGCGAAACACGCGCATAAGCGCAATAGCATAACCACGACGCATATGGGCGCAACTGCGCTGACAAAGGCGCTGCCAAGACGCCGATAACAAGTTTAGGTATCATTAAGAACTAAGAATTGTAATTGATTTAGTTTAAATTTTACTTTTTTTAAACTCAATATCCACAAGGATATTAATTTATATATTATAATAAATACTATGGAAGAAATAATTAAAGGCGTTATTGAACATAAAGAAGATGTTACTTAGTTTTATTTAAAAAATATCGTCGTCGTACCAATTAATAATGGTCAAAAATATTTCATGTTTTAACAAAGTGGTTTGAATTATTAATGATATTTTCAGTTTTTATACTCGGTTTCAAAAAAAAATTTATGGAAAAAAAAAATATTGTGGGTTTGCGAACTGTGCGTCTTTCTGTCCCCCCGTATGAACACATTATTTTTGCATACCCTTGAAGCTAGAGCAACCAAACTTAATACACAAGTTGGTGTATACCCTCGATTTATAGTGTCAAATAAATAACCTCTGTTTGCATTTTAATTTTAAATCCCTTAATGACAAGGGAAGTAAGTTCTAATAAGTTAATGGTAGTAGGCCTATAGTTCACAAACCAGTTCTGGCAGGGTGAAATTATACACAGATCTGCAAGCAGGTTGAAGTTGAGATGTTATCAATTTCTTCAAATATTTAAGAATATCAGCCAACTTAAAAAGTTCTGAGAATTAGACTTGCGTCCCTTTTTATGAAGGAATAATGATTCTTTCCATATATTAGGAAAAAAGCACTGTTTCGGCACACCACCTAAGCACGCAACCTGGTACTACATCAGTTGCCGGTGAAGATAAGGGTTTAATGGCCTTCAGCTCACATAGAAGCGAGCTTTCCGTGATCAGGTTCAAATATGTAATTAGCAACATAAATCGGAGATAGCCTGAGCCGTCAGCAGTCGTTTCTTTCCAAAAATACATTTTATGCAAGTGCTGATGACCCACGCATCGCATTAACGAAGTTATAAAACCAAACTAAGAAAACAAAAATATTTCAGGTACAATGCAACTGCAAAAATTGTTGTTATATTTAAACACAATTTATTAGGAAATAATTAAATGATGAAAATTAAGGTCCAACTAAGTGTTTTACAAAACCAATGTAACAATACAAGCCACAATAACAGAAAAATCAAGTTAACACTTGACTAGAACGAGTAAAATATATAGTTTCAAAGCGAATACGAAGATAATCTTTTATCCAAAAAATATTTGGCGTCTTAAGTTCGCTACATGTTCGAAAAAGCAAGGGTAAAGGCCTACAAATCCAACGCTGGGGAGCAAGTAACGAAGCCTCGACGTAAACATCTTCTCAGGGTCGGACTACGAGTCCACTCTTGATACTTCGTACACGAAGGAGCTTTTGGACAAAACCACAACCGACGAAGCAGACCTGACCATAACGGAGAGGAGTACTGTCATACTCGATGCAGATACTCCAGATAAATCTGCATCACAGTAGGGCAGGTTCAGCTGCTCTTTTGATCTAAGAGCCATGAATCTTTGGCGACAGAGTCTGACTTAAGTACACCCCAAATACACCCTCTTCCACAACACCGGTAAGGGTCAAAAAAGAGCCTGCTTATTAATCAAAAGACGATACACCGCTTTCCTACTCTCTCAGTTCAGTGATGGAGACATCACAATAGCCAGTAACCACATAAATCAAACGCATAATAGGAGGTGACGCAAATGCCCACCATACACAACGGGGCAGCACAGTCATGAACGAGCAAGGTAAGTCCTGGAAAATATCCTTATATCAGACAGCATTTCCCAGCGGGTTGAATCCTCAAAAGTTCTACCAGAGCACTCCTTAGATCACCGCTACAAAGAAATTTTAATTTCAGAATCTTGTCCAACCCCACAGAAGATACGAAACCTTAAAAGACTAACTGGGGACACTACATAAGAATAGTAAGAAAAAATGTGGCGCCAAGCCCTAATCTCGGAAAACACCAAGCCGGTCGATTCTTTGGTCAATACCATGACAAAGGTATGCAACGACGCTCAAGCCAAATGATGTCCTAAAAAAAAAAAAAAAACCCACAAAGACTCATTTAAAATACCATGGTGGGACACTAAGCTCGAAACACTTAAGTCAAAGTGCAGGAGAACTTTTCACTAATCCAAAAACACCTGACTCGACACAACTTGGGCGCAGTACAAGTCCGAACTTAACAGCTACAAAAAAGCACTAAGAGACGCAAAGCCAACTTCTGCAGCAATATTGAGGTTACCTCTGATGCATCGCATTTCAGGAAGATACTAGTCTCGACCAACCCCACCGGGGCTATTACAACGGGACGACGGATCGTGGACAGACTCCAATTCACAAACCCTCGACTTTTACTTAACTCTCAATTCCCTGACTCACAAACCACAAGGTCTGCAGCTCAGTTATCGCGTAACTCTATTAACCGAGTCAAGATGGGCCATCAAGACTTTTAAGCTCTTCACATACCCTGGTCCTGACAAAATTCAACCGACACAACTTGAGCACAGCATAAACTATATTATGGCTTGGGTGCTTGCTATTTTCATAGGCTGTCTTATGACAAATCATATTCCTCTAACCTGGAAAGAAGTGAAAGTTGTTTTTGTACCCAAAGCAGGCAAACTTTCTCAAGTCAGGGTGGTCTCCTCTCTTCGCTTTTATGAGTGATAGAGGTTAACAAGCTGCTTTCCACTGGAGAGACAAGAGGTTATGCAGATTGTTGCAGCGAATTCATAAAATTAGAGTTTATTTAGCAGATATGGAATATTTTGAATTTGAATTGTACTGTTTAATTTAGTTTATGTAACACCATACGAGCCTTGGTAAAGAATACAACCATGCGATCGTGGGTTATCGATAAGAAAACGATACATATGAGTTAGTCGAGATTGAGAGAGACAACGAAGCGTATGTATGTACGTATAATTTGTGAAAACATTGTTACTCCCTGTACCCATAAAATGGGTAAATAGGGGGTATTACATCTGTGCAAATGTATGTAACAGGCAGAAGGAGACATCTCCGACCCTATAAAGTATATATATTCTTGATCAGTATCAAAAGAGATTTCGATTTGGCCATGTCCGTCTGTCTGTCCGTGGGTCCGTCTGTCCGTCTGTATGAACGTGTCGATCTCAGCAACTATAAGAGCTAGAGAAACCAAATTTGAAATGTAGGTACCTGTATAGCATACGCAGGTCAAGTTTGTTTCCAATTTCAGATATATCCACCCGTTCCCCCGCAATTCAATAAAAACGTTTTACAGGAACAATTTTAAAGATATGCATGTACAATACTTTAGTCTCTCTTAATCCACTGTTCAAATTTCAAGTCGATCGGATAATAAACACGGAAGCTATTCACGAAAGAAGATTCAGTAATGCAGCGAGAGGGGAAGAAGAAGCACACCCACCAATTAAAATGCCTCGCTTGCGCTGTCGTTTTTGCCGCCTGTGTGTGTGCGTCTTTGTGTATAAGTGTGTGTATGTGTAAGTGGACGTAGATGTGATTGAATGTTTTAGACCTGGGTACAGGGAGCTTCGTAGTCGGGTATACTCGACTATAGCATTCTTACTTGTTATAATTTGTGTTTCTCTTAGGGCATAGAATACTTGCGTTCTGATACCGATGTAACTAGTGCGTTTCATATAATTGGGGAGTATTAATATCGTAATTCTAGAAGGCTCGGCTCAACATCTTTTATTTAGCTTCTTCCTGATGAGACTTGCGTAAGTGGATAAATTGTGGTGAGATACGATTGATGCGTATGTGTGTGTGCGTGTAACGCTTGGGTATACATACAGAAAGCGATCGGAATAGGTAAATGCCTATTGATTGTTGATTTAGAAAAGGGTTGTCTGTTTGATGGTGCAAGCTAGATCACAGGCAAAAATGAACGATGAAGATGATAATGCTGCGTCGGCTCTTAAATATGCCGGCTGCATCGAAGGAAGTGAACTGATGCCAGATGCTCAGTCACAGGTATTGTCTGAAATGAAGCGAGGTATGCTAGAGTTTCAGTAGGGTAGCAACCAACAAATGGAAAACATCCAATCGGAAATGCTACAAATTTATGACAACACCGTGCCGAGAACAAACACGTCTTTAGTATGATCTTCCGGAATTTGACGGCACTCCAGAGGTATGGCCAATGTTTAAGCAAACGTACTTCATGAGTACGCAGGAGTATGCATACAGTGAAAGGCTGAACTTAATGCGCCTGCAAAAGGCACTCCAGGGCAAGGCAAGAGAAGCAACCGAGTGTTTTCTTATTCATAGCCAGAATGTAACAAACATAATGGAATCTCTTGAGCAAAACTTTGGAAGGCCCGAAAGGTTAATAAAAAGTCAAATACTCCGCGTAAGGGCAAGGCACTCAAATACACAGAATGGATACCCGTCAATTAAGGATTTCAGCGTATGGCTGCAACAATTGGCTAAAGAAGTACAAGACGCAGGATTAGTCACCGATCCAATCATACCAACGAGGTTGGAAATAATGCCGGGAAGCAGTGCTGTGTGTGCAAGGAGCAGCATGGTCTTGGCAAATGCGACACATTTATCCGACAAGAGTATAATGAAAGGTGGAAAATAGTTAGACCTAACAGACTCTGTTTTAACTGCTTAAAACACGGTCGTACAAGTCGTGACTACAAGATTCACCACTTATGTGACATTAAGGGTTTCCAGAAACGCATGCACAAGCTTTTGCACAAAACGGAGAGTAAACCAACACAACCAGCAGAAGCCAGTGTATTTAATGGAACGACTTCGCAGGCAACGGATTCCAAGATTTTGTTAAGGTCTTGTCGGTAAAGTTGTATGCAAATGGAAAGTGTATCGAATGCCATGCCTTTATGGACGAGGGCTCAGCAGTATCACCAATAAATGAACGCTTGGCAGACGCATTGCAGCTAAAAGGGCCAAAAGACAGTATAACTCTGAAATGGTTTGGAAACAAAAGGGTTACTGAATCCACGGCTCGAGTCACTGTAGGTATATCAGTTCCAGATGATAAGGAATACAACCTGAATGTAAGCACAATAAAGAACCTACAGTTGCCAAAACAAACAGAAAACAGTTTAAAATTTATTTACCGGTATCTTAAATTCATTCCAGTTAAGAGTTATACAGACGCGACACCAGAACTCCTGATTGGACTCAACAATATGCATTTATGTTTACCAAAGACTTCGAGATCAATGGGTCGAAATGGTCCTGCAGTAGCGGAAACGAAGCTAGGATGAATCGTCTACGGGAAATGTGACAGCGAAGCTGAGTTACGGATTAATTCCAACGGAATGTATTTGGCACAGGAAGTTTGTGATGAGCGCATCGATCAGTTGGTGCTTGACTACATCACCAATGCAGAAATAGGCGTAAATTATGTAAAGAATCACGTTGAAGGACATGATATTGAAAGACCAAGACAAGTGATGGTCATACTACTAAGTGCAACGTGGACAGTTTTGAGACGGGATTTCTTTGGAAATACGACGCCGTGGCACTCCCGGACAGCAAGGATATGGCAATAAAGAGACAACTAAATCTGGAGAGAAAATTTAAGCGTGAACCAGAGTACCAGCGGCAGTACAGCAACATGATGTTGGACTATGAAAGGAAAGGCTACATGAGGCAGCTTTCTAACGACGAAATTGAGATTTGCTCATCGAGGAACTGGTATCTACCTCATTTTGGCGTCATAAACCCTAACAAACCAGGCAAGTTAAGGATTGTGTTTGATGCGGCAGCAGAAGTTGACGAAGTATCGCTAAACTTGATGTTAATGACTGGACCTGATGAATGCCAATCCTTAACACATGTTCTGTGGAGAACGGACTCGCGTGAAGCCATGAAGACTTTCGAAATGCTGGTAATGATCTTCGGCGCCAAGTGCTCTCCAGCTTCAGCGCAATACGTAAAGAACAAAAATTCACTTGTATATAAAGATACGTATCCTGAAGCTGTCGATGCCATAAGAAATCATTATGTAGATGATTTAGTACATTGCTACTCTTGCGAAGACGATGCTATAAAGATAACACATCAAATCATAGAGATACATCGTAGAGGCGGCTTTTTGCTGAGAAAATTTGTATCAAATTCAGAGCAGTTCAACGCATTATTCGCTGAAGGTGATTCTAGTGAAGTTATGAATCTGGACAGAGATAACGCGCAATGGCACACACAGAACGATGAGTTTGGATTTCAACCATCGTTTTACAAGATAGACAAGTCGTTGTTCTATGAATAACGAGAGGTATTGCGAGTAGTCATGTCGGTATTTGATCTGTTTGGTATCGAAGCGGAGCACTCATTGATCGCAAAACTGTGACATCAAACCATTTGGCAGAAGAAAACTGACTGGGATCACCAAATTAGTAACGAGGATAATGAGACATGGAGACTATGGGTAGCGACACACGAATTCCAAGATGTTACGGAACGGAATTCTGTAACGAAAATCCCGCAGATTTTGGCACCAAAATATGGATTGCACGACCTTCACAATGGTTATCAGGCCCACAGCTACAGTAGGAGCGAGAAGAGAGCTGGCCAAAGGATGAGTGCAGTTCCCAAACGGATCTGGAGCTGCGAAATTTGTAGTGT
The DNA here is from genome assembly GCA_035043065.1 of Hirtodrosophila confusa. Taxonomy (NCBI): domain Eukaryota; kingdom Metazoa; phylum Arthropoda; class Insecta; order Diptera; family Drosophilidae; genus Hirtodrosophila; species Hirtodrosophila confusa. The sequence continues at coordinate 434,252 of JAWNNI010000053.1, forward strand.
CAATAACGCAAGACGCAGAAAATATATTTCAGACGTTTTCATCGTTTACAAGGTTGATAAGGGTGCTGGCATGGATGTTGCGATGGCGTCACCACAAAGAGCGTATGAAGTTCCTAGACGCTTCAGAAATCGAACGAGCAGAGCTGGTCTTGTGTAGGACAATCCAATGCATGGAATACGGCGACGAGCAAGGAGCATTGGCAAATTTTGAACCAATTGCAAAATCTAGCAAGCTGTGGAAATTGTCGCCAGCACTTGATAAACATGGACTTATACGGATGAACGGTTGTATAGCCAATGCGAGCTCCATAAGTGAGAATACCAGACGACCGATCATATTGCCACAGAAGAACCATGTCACTAAATTGATCTTCCAGCATTTCCATGTTCAATGGAAACACCAGAACTAGAACACAATTGTGGCAGAGATAAGACGTGATTACTACATCCACACTGTCGTGAGGAAGTTCGACGAGAATCACGCGCATGCACGATTTGCCAAACAGTAAGAGCTCGTCCTTCCCCGCCATTAATAGGGCAATTGCCGGTAGATAGAGTCTCGCTGTATGTGCGACCGTTCACATATGTTGGTGTGGACTATATGGGTCAATTTTTGGCCACCAGAGGAAGATGCACCAAGAAGCGTTTGATATGCATCTTCACATGCCTGACAATACGGACAATGCACTTGGAAATCACCAACGACTTATCGGTGGATACCTGTATTCGCGTAATAAGGAATTTCATGGCGCGACGAGGAAGGCCAAAGAATACGCTCGGACAACGGCACCAATTTAGTGCGCAGAGAAGGAACTTAAAAATGAGCTGCGTAATATGGACAATGAAAAGATAGCTGCTGAATTTGCCACTGATAAGATTGAATGGTTCTTCAACTGCCCATTGAACCCTCACGCAGGTGTATGCTGGGAAAGACTCGTACGTAGCGTAAAGCGAGCAATTGGTCATGCAGTAGTGAATAAAAGACTTAAAGAGGATGTGCTTTATAGTCTTATGTGCGGCGCAGAGAACATAGTAAACTCCCGACCACTCACGCACATTGCCTTAGATTGCCCAACAGACGACCCGATAACTCCGAATCACTTTTGTTTAGGTACATCTAATTCCTTACAGACACCGCATCCGCAAGAAGAACAACCGACAAGAATGGAGTGGCGTATGGTACAACAACTTGCACAATCGTTTTGGCGTAAGTGGTTCAAGGAGTATCTGCCGGACTTGTGTCGACGAACAAAATGGTATCACCCCTGCAAGCCGTTAAAGGAAGGAGATATTGTTCTCATATGTGACGGGGCCATCGACCTTACTGGAAGAAGGGCAGAATAATCGGCGTGACATCTGGAAGGAATGGACAAGTGCATATGGCGGCTGTGAAAACGGTCGACGGACCATTTCGCCGCCCGGCCTGCATATTGGCCCGTTTGGATTTTAGTGAATCTGACGCTAGCTATATTCACGGTGGCGGGGATGTTGCAACGAATTCATAAAATTAGCGTTTATTTAGCAGATATGGAATATTTTGAATTTGAATTGTACTGTTTAATTTAGTTTATGTAACACCATACGAGCCTTGGTAAAGAATACAACCATGCGATCGTGGGTTATCGATAAGAAAACGATACATATGAGTTAGTCGAGATTGAGAGAGACAACGAAGCGTATGTACGTATAATTTGTGAAGACATTTTTATAATTTGTATTTCTCTTAGGAAATAAAATACTTGCGTTCTGATACCGATGTAACTAGTGCGTTGCATATAATTGGGGAGTATTAATATCGTAATTCTAGAAGGCTCGGCTCAACACAGAAGATGTTGCTATCCTGACCCAAGGGGAATTCACACAGACCCTGTGCGATATAATGCAACATGCACACAATACTCTTGAAAGATGAACCAAAACATGCTGACTAGGTGCGAATTCGAGTAAAACAAGAAAATACAAACTTCGAGTTTAAACATCCAAAGAATCAACAAAACGATTCTTACCATTAGTTTCAGTGTAAAATACCTAGTTGTAGTTCTTGACGGCAAGCTATACTGGAAAGCGAGCATACAGCAGAGCGTTAACAAAGCAAAAAATGCTATCTTCCTTTGTAAGAAAGCCATAGGCTCCAGATGGCGTTTCACTCCACTATTGCCTAAATGGCTGTATATAGCAGTCATCCGACCCATCCTATTCTACGGAGTGCTGGTCTGGTGATCCTAACCATCGAACATCAAAGCAGGCTATAGGGTTCAAATAAGTAAAAAAAAAATCTGCATGTGTGGAGCTTTAGGCACCACACCAACCGAAGCTCTGAACATTATGCTTCACTAAATGCCGCTGAACCTATTGTCCAAATAATTAGCGAGTAACTAAGCTAATAGACTCAGGCAATCGCACAACTGGACTGAAGGCAACGCGGAGCACGTCCTCGTGTTCAAGCTCACTGACTATGGTATCCCACAACTGATATTTGACAAACTGTACAATGTCTACATACCCAGCCGATCAGTATCGCCACGGATAGATCAAAACTTGAAAACTCGTGGGAGGTGATGTATAGTTTCCTGAACTAGGGATCAGAGGCCGTCTCCAGCTTTCCGATCAGTGTAGCGTGTAACAGGCAGAAGTGGGGGCCATCCGAAAGCCATTCTCTGCCTGATGGGCACATTTTCATATATTCAAGCGCTAACAATGCAGAAACACTCACTGAGTGTCGTCAGTCTCTCAACGAGACAGCTAACATCTGAGTATCAACCTCGTCCCTGGACACCGATATATCGAGGGAAACGAAACGGCCAGACAAGGCACCAAGGAAAGGAGCAATGTGGGTATGCCTCTGTTCACTTTTAGACTGCGTAGAAAGAAGTACACAAAGCGCCAAACAGCTAAACGCTGAAGTAACCTCAATACATATACGGTTACCAAACTCACCTGGCCGACCCTTAATTTAAAGCGTACATTTGCAGAAGAGGGAGTTGAACACTTGCTCTGTCACTGTCTCGCCCTAAGTAGGAGATGGCTCAATCACCTAAGGCGATTTAGTTTCAACCATTTATCGGAAATATCCGACTCCACGAAGTGTCTCATAGGGAAAGTACAAGTTTAATAGATAATATGTGGCATCACAGGGAGCCAATCCTGGCCAAAGTGTGGGGTGGGAAAACTTTCTATGCACTCCTCATAAGCACCACATCAAATCAAATCATCGGAAAGGCAATATATTCGAACAAATCGCATGGCCACATTTGGAACTCTTCAAAGCCAATTCAAAGCGCGTGCACACTTCGTGGTGTTGTATATGTAAGTATGTGCATAATGAAAATACAATTCTTAACTTTATCAGTATTGAAAATCATGTCATCAGAGCTCGCAAATAACATGACCGTTTTCCCTTTGCGGTCTACGCACTAACATAACCGAAATAAAAAACAATGCTATAGTCGAGTATACCCGACTACGAGACTCTAGGTCTAAAACTTTCAAAAACATAATCGTACACTTACACAAACACAGACACATACACGACTACGCAGCGAGGCATGTCAAGTGGCGGCTGCGCTGCTTCTTCCCCTGCTATGCAATACTGAATCTTGTTTGTTGAAAAGCTTCCGTGTTTATTATCTGATCGACAATTTAGATAGCAGATTAAAAGTATTATACGTGCCAAGTCCCAAAACTATATAAAATTGTCGGTGTAAAACTTTTTATCGAATTACGGGTGTGTGAGGGGAATATTGCGGATCCAAAATAAACGTATCCGAGAGCAGAATACTCGGTTCAAGTCCGGTATAATTTGGTTAGGCTTTATTTCAAATTTGGCGACTCTACCTGTTCAGGTGTGGGAGACATAGATTTTGCTCATTTGCGGAGGAGGGAGTGGGGGTGGCAAAAAGATTGTTTGATAATTTATCCAAGTCGTTAGCTATAAAACTACGAGATACACCCCTGTCAAAACGTGTATGGGGAAACCTCTGCCTATTTTCGGATGAGGGGGTAGGGGTGGCAAACATTTTCGATGCTGATCTGTCAACGAGGTCAACATTAGTTTGTATACAAAATTGGGTGACTGTAGCTTAAATAAAACATTTTGAAGATATAGGTTTCCGCGAAATTGTGTTTGAGAGGGTGGATGTCTCAAGTTTGGTTGCTCTAGCTTCAAGGGTGTGAAAAAAAATTACATTCATACGAACACTTAACGAACGCAATAAACTCTTTCACAACAATTTTTTTATCTTTGATAAACTCTGATTTCATCAATTGTGTTGACTTGGATAATTTATGTGAATTGGTTAGCTGGAAAATTGGTAACGTCCGAAATCAACAATTAATAAATTATGATTTGGAACCCTCGAAACAGTCTTCTCTTCTATATTAAACTAGCTAATATCCCTACGGCTTTGCGCTTCCCAACTCTACTTGTTTTTTAATTTAACTAACTAGTTGTCGGATTGAAAATGTTTACATTAAATCAATAGCGGTCTTCACATGCGAAAACAAAATCGGGTATTGCAAAGCACCATAAGAGCGATGAACTTCAGATTTCTGTTCGTACGTTTGGCAAAATAGAACAACGTTGAATAATTTCATCATTGGAATTTCCAAGAAAATAAATTTGCAAAAACTGATTTTAACTATCTGCAAATGGCAATAGCGATCCGACTCTGTGGTACTCCTGGGCTTGAGTCTGGATATTCTCTTGTTTACATTGCAACTGTTGTTTACTTCCTCAATTACCTTAAATGTTGGCATGCAATTATCCTTCACAATACTTGTTGCACACCAAACGAAGTCATTTGAAATCATGAATTGTATGCCTGAAAATTCTTCAACTTGCTGTGTACGCTCTACATCAGTTGCTTTTGCTGTGCCAGCAGCATGCCTCCTGGCATCAGTAGATTTTTCATCACATACTGTTGTATGTGAAACACAAAAAAAGCACCACTTCGAATTAACTTTAAGCAATTTCAAACGAAGCCAAACGATTTGTTCGAAGTATTGATAAACACAAAGAAAAAAACGCACGCCGATAAATGCGCTTCGGTTACCAAAAATTCACAAAAATCAAAACTGAACTGTATACTGAACTGTATATTTTTCTCATTTCAATGTACTAACAGATTTATTTAAAAAAAATTTAATTTTCGCTCTTTTAAATTTTTGTGAATGTTTTTTAAATTTGTTTTTTTAACAATTCGGTGTGTGCCGTAATTATCTACATTTAAAAATAAAACCAATTAAATTGATAAAAAAAATTAAGGGCAGCAGAGGGAGACATACGTTTTTTGCGAATTTGTTTTATATACATAAATAGAAGACTAGCTGGAAAAACGCCAGCGTTGCCCTCAAAATATTTAGATTAAATGCAATATGTTGAATTTGACTACTTTCGTCAACCGTCAGAAATACAAAAAATATGTATAAAAAAATTGCGCATAACAATTTTTCCTCCCGTGGGGGTAGACTTTTCTAAATAGTTGAGCCACATACATAATACTTTTTTGTGTAGGGATATGACAATGACTTTGAAGCCGATGTAACTAAACAAATAATAAGAATAATACTAACATCCAGAAAATAGCGGAAGCGTCTACTTAATTCAAGTAAATTTTTTTAAACAATTATTTATATGGCTAGCATAGCGCAATCCTACATTTATCGCAGTCTGTTTGCGTAAGTCCTGTATACTGCGGAAATGTGCACCACAGTCAGCAATTCAATTCAAAAGTCCCAAATTTGGCGGCAAAATTATCACATGTTGGTACTCACAAATATCTAACGATCGCCACATTAATCGAAAATCGATCATTATATCGAAGCGACTGTGAATGTGATGTATATGCAACTGGGCCGATTTACTACATAATAATAATAATAAACATAACTTACAACAAATAATAATAATAATCAAACATAATTTACAACAAATAATACAAATAATAACATTATTATTATTAACTAAAATGCAACATAATTAATTAATAAAGTTAAATGATCAAAAATACCTAAATCGCGTTTTCACAAAAATATATAACTTCAGGAGCAGCGCGCCGTAAATCGACAGCAAAGCTTTGGCAGAGTCACTTTAAGGGCAAGAGTGATTCAAAGAGATTTTCTATCTCTTTTGCACTTTCACGTTGTTATGCAGGAGCTAGCGCATATCGAGATGTTCATAAAATTTTCAAATACAATTTTCTCATAATTCAGGATATATGTTTAACCATGTTTTTTTACAGTTCCCAATTACGGATTAATGTTAAGGTACAGTAAAAATTTCAGGGGTCTGTCAAGATCTGCCACCACCTGCAATTCATCAAGTCTATATTTTACATATTTATAGCTGGAGTCACCAAACATACAGACTACTATTGACCTCCTTGACACACAAAAAAAATAGAGTTTATGTTAGCAATGCAAAAGTCGCTGATACTAATGAAAAATAACATAGATTGTCTGCAAGGGTACACAAAAAAGTATAGCTGATGAAAAAAGTTAAGAAGTTCTTCTTCTTGTTCATTAAAAAAACTCGCATAAAACTTTTTGCCACTTTAAAATATGTTTAAGATATTTTATAAAGAGCGGCAACAGGATTATAAAAAAATTAAATGAAATCCAATTTAACATCCAAAATGTAGGGTTATTCGATATAATGCGTTCGTCTATTAGTTTGACCAAGAAAAGTTTGTCTTGACGTACCAAGTAGTCATTAACATAAACAAGAAATAGGTCGAAGAATTTTGGTTTAATTTGATTTAATGTGTATAATTTAACTATTATCTATTATTTTATTTTTCATATATAAATGAAAGGAAATCCAGACTTATGCGATTAGCTTACCTACCTCTTTTAATTTTTAAATAGCAAAATATTAAAATAATAACATAAACCATAAGGCAAGGACAATTACAAAAGCCAACACGTAACAGACATACATACATACAAATGTTAACATATAAAATTGACCAAAATAGTTATGTTCGTATAAATACAATACAAAGCTGTATTAATGTATTATTGAAGTATTATATAATCTTAGCCTCTTATTTTATTTTAAACTAACATCGTTTCACAAACATGTATTCCACTTAAAGTTCAATTCAAAAAGCCACAATTGTTAGTTTATCGTAAATATTGTATAATACTATTATAAACTATAAACTTCAATATTCATATGAATATAACTAAATCAATTTTATATGTGAACCATTTTAAATTAAAAAATTGTTTCTCACCAAGGAAAATGTACAGTCTGTTGATAATATTGCGACGTCCAATGGGGAGGTATGATTTGCTACACAAAACCCAGAAGTTTTGGGCTTATACTGTTTATTGTGAAATATTATAAGGGCTGACAAAGAACTTGATATAAGACGGAATGTAATTTTAAAAGATAAATCCGCTAAAGGAAGCCGCAAAAATCGGTATGGTATTAATGCCACAAGTGTGTTTGTAAAAACTGTAAATAAAACCTAAGAACCAAAGTAAATTATTTATATGAGAAATATTAGTCAGAATTTTGCACTGTAAAATCAATAATAACAAGTAAGATCGTTGCAGTCGGACGCACCCGACTGCAGAATACTATGTTCCCAGTCCTATATAATTTGGTTATTTGTGTGTTCAGAAACAGACGCGAAAAAAACTGTACAGGTGTGGGAGATATAGATATTTCTCATTTGCAGGGGAGGGGTGGGGGAGTAAATTTTTTTGATGCAGATTTGTCCAGAAAGATAACATTAGTCTGTATGCCAAATTTGGTGACTCTACCTTTAAAGCTGTGGGAGATATAGATTTTTCTCCTGTGCTGGGGAGGGGGTGGGGGTGTCAACATTTTTTTGAAGCAGATTTTTCTAGGTGGTCAACAATAGTCTGTATGCCAAATTAGGTAACTCTATCTTTGAAACTGTAGGAGATATACCCTTGAAAAACGTGTTCTGGCGATATCATATGCCGATTTGTGGGGGTGGGGGGTCAAATTTTTATTGATGCAGATCTGTCGGGAATCTCAACATTAGTCTGTATGCCAAATTTGGTGACTATATCTTTAAAAATGAGGAAGATACAGGTTTTCCCCAAATTGCGGGGGAGGGGGTGGTGGTGGGTGGTCGATCTCGACACCTCATAAACTGAGGGCATACACCAACATGTGTACCAAGTTTGGTTGCTCTAGCTTAAAGATAAAGGCAAAAAATTGCGTTCATACGGACAGACGGCCAGACGGACATTTCGCAAACCCAATATACTATTTTCCCTTCGGGAACATAGTATAAAAATTTGTTATGCACGTAAAATATTTAGGATAAATGGTGTTTTAAGGTTGCCTTGAGACGATATCAAATACTTAAGACACAATGCATTACAAAACAAACCAGCTAAGAAAATAAATAAATAAAAGTTGTGAGGAACAACGAGCAAAACAATGGATTGGAATATACGGGCCGACAAAATGTCACCACAATGAAAAGTTACCTAATGATCCTTGAACCCTTTACCATTTTAATGGGTAAAAAGGGGGTATCAAAACTGTGCAAATGTATGCAACAAGCAGAAGGAGACATCTCCGACCCTATAAAGTATATATATTCTTAATCAGTATCAAAAGAGATTTCGATTTGGCCATGTCCGTCTGTCTGTCCGTCTGCCCGTATGAACGCGTTGATCTCAGCAACTACAAGAGCTAGAGACACCAAATTTGGAATGTAGGTTTCTGTACACCATACGCAGATCAAGTTTTTTTCAGTTCTCAGATATCTCCCTAGCACCCACGCATTCGATAAAAACGATTTACAAAAAGATATAGATATAGAACTATATACATAAAAAAGTTTGCCCTGGTTGGTAATCATCGCACAGCCCACACCGTAACCCGGTCCATACACGGGGCAATTTTAGCACAATCGGTTGCGGCAACCAGTTGTCTCTCAAATTGGGTCTTTGCCTCACATACTGCAATCAGATCAGCCAACTTCGCAGCCCAACTTGAAAAATAGCGTCGGCAATGGCCGAATTGATAAACAATTGATAAACTAAATATTGCAATCAACTGGTTTATTTAAATATATTAATTTAACAAAACGAAACAAAGAATGCTATAGTTGAGTATACCCGACTACGAAACTCCCTGTACCCAGGTCTAAAACATCCAATCATATCTACGTCCACTTACACATACATACACACATACACAAAGACGCGCACACACAGGCGGCAAAAACGATAGCGCAAGCGAGGCATTTTAATTGGTGGCTGTGCTTCTTCTTCCCCCTCTCGCTGCATTACTGAATATTCTTTCGTGAATAACTTCCGTGTTTATTATCCGATCGACTTAAAATTTGAACAGTAGATTAAGAAAGACTAAAGTATTGTACATGCCAAATCTTAAAGCTATATCTTGAAAATTGTTACTGTAAAACGGTTTTAATCGATTTGAAACTTGATCTGCGTATGATATACAGGAACATACATTCCAATTTGGTGTATCTAGCTCTTGTAGTTGCTGAGATCAACGCGTTCATACGGACAGACAGACGGACATGGCCAAATCGAAATCTCTTTTGATACTGATTAAGAATATATATACTTTATAGGGTCGGAGATGTCTCCTTCTGTATGTTACATACATTTGCACAGATGTAATACCCCTTTTTACCCATTTTATGGGTACAGGGAGTAAAAAAAATTACCAATACCTGCACAAATAACACGATTAACCAACTGTGTCGTATAAATTTTTAAGGTTGCAACAATGCGAAAATGCGACCATATCTAGCAAATCTAACAGGACTTTTACAGTTATTCGTAGAATCGTCTGCCGCTTTTTTCTATCACTCAGTACTCTTTGCTTTATTATTCCTCATTTCTGTCTTGGTCAATTTTGAGATGTTTACGATTTGAACATACTCAAAGAAAAATTTGGTAAGGGTCGTATAAATATGTTAAGCACCTTATTTCACCGATTTTGGAAAATTCAACCCCATGTATGGGCGGAACTCACAGTTTAATCCGATCAACTTCGAATTCACTTTAAAATCTCTTCACGTAAAATAATTCGATACGTGTCTCAAAGCTTTTGGGAAATTCGGCCCCATGGTCGGAAAATTTGTGGTAAACTTTGGAATTCGACATTTTTAATTTTCATGCGATTGGCTTCAAACTCATTTTCAAGGTACTACATAAATCATACGCGGTTCGGGGTGAAATGATTTTGAAAAATCTACATCCAAGGTCGAAAAATTCGTGGAAAACTGTTGTATGAAACTTTTTTGAATATCGTCCGATTGGCTTCAAAATCATTTTAAAAACTCTACACATTAAATAATTCTACACGTATATCACCGATGTTATGAAATTCAGCCCCATGGTCGGAAAATCGGTGGAATACTCAGAATTCGACATTTTTAATTTTCATGCGTTTGGCTGCAAACTCTTTTTCAAGGTACTATAGAAAAACATAATAGGCGAGGTGCTCAAAGATTTTGGAAAATCTACCCCCACCAAGGCCCATCGTCCGATTGGCTTAAAACTCATTTTCAATGTTTTCTGTTTATCATCCAATTATTTTGAAGCTAATTTTCAAAGCACCTCACATTAAATAATTCGACACATGTGCACATATGCTACCGATTTTGAAAAATGCTCGCCCACGGTCGGAAAAGGGGTGAAATCTGGAACTCAGCATTTTCGTTTTTCGAATCCAATTAACTGAAACTGCTGAAACCAAAGGTACTCCAATTGCGATTTAAGAATCCACTTGGCAGGTGAAATTTCCGATTCGGCACCCAGGTTTAGTCCCGGCAAGCTAGCGCTGACACACGACCGCCCCGAACCGAACCACCACTTTCCTAATCGGCGAAGGATGAACCCCATTTTCAACAGAGCACCGGTACATTGCCTGACTCGGCAATAGCGACGCATAGCTCGCCGAAACCCAACCAAGTCACAGCCCAGGTAGCTTGTGGGAAAATATATCAGTATCTTCTAGGTATGCTCTATTAAGACAGAGATATAGCTATCCTGTGGGACAGCCAGTCAGAAATAAAAGGCTTGCCCTTATGTGGATTTAAGAACACAGAGATGAATATCCGCAACGAAGCAACCGATGAAGTACCTAGTATGGGGGCAGAGAAGCTCCTATCAGGACCAAAACCGGTTTTTAGCATGGGAAGACACACGGTACGAGAACACTTTAAGGTAGACGAAGACAGTATGTGGCGGTCAAGCTGGGGAAATGCATCATGGCCGAAAACTGCTTAGCTATGAAACTATAATCTGAAAAGATTCAAACAAATATTATTATTTCCGTCTTCAAACGGGATACTGTAGACTGAGTAGTCACCTTAGCATATTAGAAATTCTGAGCAGCGGAACATGCAGATTCTGCGAAAGTGATTGCACATACTAACACCTTCCCAGCTAGAAGAGGGTGGGTTGGGCTGGTTAGGAAACTCTCCTAGATATTAAAGGTATATATTTATAATAGTAAATCAATAATTTACTATACCATTACTTTTAACTTAGTTTTTATACCCTTGCAGAGGGTATTATAATTTTCTCACTAAATGTGAAGACGTTTCCTACCCCACAAAGTAGGTGTATTCTCGATCAACATCACTAGCCGAGTCGATACAGCGATGTCTTTCGACAAAAACAAACAAGTCTCTCAGTTTAAGAGCTGTTGTGATGATGCACAGGTGCTTCGGATGAAAAATTAAGTTTTTGTACGAAAAGCTTTATTGTTTATACAAGTATTAGCTTATATAATCCCAGCGTTGTCTGGCGGGGTGTTTTGAATACAAATTTGTATTCCCTACAGAAAATCTAACTATTCCGTCCGTGAGGATGCCCTTCAGTCGTGACCGCGCGCTGTGCTCTCGATTATTTTTTCTTTGCTGTGTGTGCTGTATTTCACTTTCTTCTACTCTGTCAGCAGCTTCCCTCCTGGCATAAATGGATTGTCCTTTAAGACTGATTGGGGTTTTCTGGCATGATTCTCAAAAATAATGGTCAAATTAATAATTGTATTTTCATTATGCACATTCGAATGTCTTGTGTTTCCGATGTTGAGTTTTGATTTGGTGCTTATTAACAGTGCACACTGGAGGAGCATAAGCGACTGAGGCTCTGTATATTTTGTTTCCTGTTACTTCATCGTTGGCAAATTTGACAGGATAAGCCTACTGAGGTCGGATATGTGTACTGAATGTTATATGTATGTATATCCGCCTACATTAATCTCATATTTCATATTTATATATCAAACAAAGTGGCAAAGAAGTTTCTGTATCGTATTTTCATACTCCGTTTCAAACAAAATGTTTTGAAAAGGGTATATTGGGTTTGTGAAATGTCAGTCTGTCCGTATGAATGCCATTTTTTTCCACACCCTTGAAGCCAGAGCAACCAAACTTGGCACACATGGTGTCACCACCCCCTTCACAACAATTTGGCGGAAGCCTATATCTTCCAAATTTTTTTAAGGCCAGAGTCACAAAATTTGGCCTACCGACTAATGTTAAGCTTCTTGAAAGATCTGCATCAAAAAATTTTGCCAACCCCTCCCCCGCAAATAGACAAGCTTTCCCAAAAACACGTTTTTTGACAAGGATATATGTATCTCCAGTTAAAGTCACAAAATTTGACATACTCACTACTGCAGACGCCCTGGACAAATTAGCAAACAAAAATTTTCCCACGCTCACATTCCTCCCTCCGGAAATGAACAAAATCTATATCTCCCACATCTGTCCCCAAATTTGGCATACAGCCTTATATTGACTTCCTTGACAGATCTGCATCAAATAATTGAGCCGCGCCCACCCCCACCACTGCAAATGAGCTAAATCTGTATCTCCCACATCTGTACAGGTAGTCACCGAATTTGAAATACAGCCTACTGTTTTTTCATGTCTCTTTCCACCCCACAAATAACCAAGTTATACCGGTCTTGAAACCGAGTATTCTGCTTTTGGGTACATCCGACTGCAACGTTCTAGTTATGAATGGTTTTTGAGTTTTTGTTGCCGATTGCCTTTGTTTAGTAATTTTCTACATTTGAAAGTATTTTTTTTTTATTAATGAGTTACAATTAGCTAATAATTAAAATTACAGTCGCTGGCTGACATTCACAGCGAGCAGACGTGTGTCTGAGAAAAGAACATTGTTTTCTTTGAAAAGTACAAAAACAAAAGTCACTCAAAACACAACAGTCAAGAATTTAAGGCAAGCAACCAGGCTTATTGAACTCCCTACAATGAGACAGCCACCGGATTCACCGGACCCGTATAAAAAATACATCGAAAAACAAGTAAGAATGCTATAGTCGTGTATACCCCACTACAAAACACCCTGTACCCAGGTCAAATATTTCCGGCCGCAACTTCGTACAATTACACATACACAGAGACGCACACACACAAGCGACAGCGCAAAGTCTAACAAACCTATGTGACTTACACGGGATTTAATAAACTTAAAAAATAGAAAGTCGAGATTGTACAAGAAGTCCAAGGAATCTGGCTCTTTCTAGGATTTCTCTCGCTATTTGATTGCCCGATCTAGCTTCTCTGTTCTTATGCTGCTATAATAGCTACCTTAGAAGCTGTGGGTTACAGTTTCAGCGGGATCTTAAAGGGTTTTATAACTTCGTTAAAGCGAAGCCATTATTTGTTCTTTTTAAACTGTCCGTGGAGTTGTTCTCTTTCCCTAACATTTGGAAAGAATCATTTATTATTCCTGTCCACAAGGTATTTCAAAGTTATCTGCCATTTCTAAGTTTTTTGAGAAATGAATAACTTCTCATCTTCAACATTTGTGTAGATCTATAATTTCAACCTGCCAGCACGGGTTTATGAAATATAGATCTACTACCACTAACCTAATGGAATTTACTTCTCTTGTCATTAAGGGATTTCAATCTAAAATTCAAACAGATGTTATTTACACTGATTTCAGTAAGGCTTTTGGCTCAGCTAATCATTCTCTTTTACTCCACAAGCTTCATCTTCTGGGATTTCTAAATAACTTAATTCTTTGGATCTCTAACTATATAACTCTTAGATGCCAAAAGGTTTATTTCCTAGGCTTAATCTCTAAGTCTGTTTTAGTTACTTCCGGAGGACCACAAGGAAGACATCTTGGCCCCTTATTATTTACGTTGTTCATAAATGACCTTCCTTCCGTCATAAATCACTCTCGGGTGCTGATGTATGCCAATGATGTTAAACTATGTCTGTCATCTACTGATTTTCTTTCTGGACAATGGTTGCAAGTTGATCTTGACAGTTTTCAAGCCTGGTGTCGGGTAAATTTATTAAATCTTAATTGTGGTAAGTGTAACCTTATGTCATTTTACAGGCGAATGCCCTTTTTAAATAATTACATTCTTAATGTTAAGCCGCTTGTTCGAATTGAGTCGGTTGATGATGTGGGCATCGTTTTAGATTCCAAGCTTAATTTTGACAACCATATCTCTTCCACCGCTAATCGTGCCTTTGGTGTCATGGGTTTCATTAAGCGTTGGTCTAAAAAATTTGACGATCCCTACAATAATAAATCTCTTTATACTTCTCTTGTTCGACCTATTCTTAAATATGGGTTTTGTATTTGGTGTCCCCAATACAAGGTTCATCAGGATAGAATAGAATCGGTACAAAAACAATTTCTGCTCTTTGCACTCCGTGGTCTTAACTGGAATCCCAATATTCGGTTGCCTTCTTATCGCAGTAGACTTTTACCAATAAATCTTCCTTCTCTTTCTGATCGTAGAATCATACTTGGTGTAATTTTCTTACACAAACTAATGAATGGGGAAATTGATTCTTCTGAGTTAATCAGCGAAATTATTTTTGCAGTTCCGAATTAGTTTTCTATAAACTTTCTTCCTCTTTTTCTTCAAGCTTGTAATACTAACTATGCTATCCATAACCCTTTTCGTATTCTATGTTCTAATTATAACAACATTTATCATTTATTATGTAATGCTACTTAATTTCCTTACTCAGAACTTCACTTTTATGTTATCTGTGAAGTAGTTACCTTTTGTCTATTGTTTAATTTATGTAGAACTTCTATTTAGTTTGTACCTATTTATCTGTTCCGCGATCTTCGTTACCGCATGTTATGCAGCGCGCCCCTCGGTCGGTTGGTCGGGAGGTGGATTGCATTTTGTCTTGGTCCGCGCGTTAGCAAGTCTGTGCTTGGTATCGTTGGGCCACTTGAATGTACTGCCCGTTGTAGTACATCAACGTCCAAGAGAAAAATTCTGCTGATGTTGCCATAGTTGCAAGGAAGTTTTACCTTGTTTAATGAACTAATCTCTGCAACAGGAAGGTCCTCGCTTGACAACGCAGTTGAAATTGTTAACGCTCTAACCTAGGCCGTCAGCCGACTGGTACACAAGGGGAATGACGTGTAATTACTTTGTTATATGCGCCGATATTGTATACACTGTTCGGTATTGTGACTACACACTACAGGCTATTGGTTAGGTCATGTCCCTGCCAAGAGCGCTGGCTAATTGTAGTCGGGCGAAGACAAGGTCTTCTTTAAATAAATTATCCCAATTCAAGGTGGAATAGCCTATGCCGATGGATGCATGGCCGAGGGGGTGCTCGGTCACTAGTATGCGAACTCTAGATACCTGTCGACCTCCAGTTGATCTAATCTTAATCCTAATCTTGACTTCCCGCTGCTTCCTTTCCTTTCCGTTCACTCATGGTATTCAAAACATAAATTCTTTAAATCTATTAATGAGTCTGAGGCGGCTCTAATAGTATTGGATACAGCCTCCACGGGTACATCCGTCCCCAGCACCGCAACCGAAGGATTCATCATAAAGGAGGCCAGGCAACAGACGATAAAGGTGCTATCCTCTGAGTCTGACGTCACCACCCCGGTTATAGACCTCGACGACGCGTCCAGTATGATTTCTCAGAGATCTGTTCTGACGGACGCAGGCACTCGCATTCAGCAGTTGCAGCAACTTTGAGACCTCCTTTGTTAAGATGACGAACCGCAAGAAGAAGCAATTTGAGGCTGCACTCGCAAAAGAACTCCCTAGAGCAGAAGCTTTCAAAGCCGCATAAGCGCCTCCCGCCGAGAACAAGGTTATCGGGTCCGTTCGGACGACAATTCTCCACGGCAGGTTCCTCGTAGAAGCCAAGAAATGCTCATTCAGAGCCGACAGCGCCATCATACAGTCGGATGGCTATAAAACTGATAAAAGAACGCCACTAACAGCTGAGCAACTGGCGACGCTGAAGATGGCTATACTTGACTCCACCAAAGGGTGCAGGTCTGCAGGCGCAAGACCACAATTTTAGCGGTGTGCGTCCCAAAATGAGTGGTTGATGATCGTCTGCCACGATAACAGCTCGGCAGGAGAAACTTTAGCCACATCAAGGCTAAAAGTGCTCTTGATCTAGAGCTGTTGGAGGCGAGCCAGTTCCCCCGGGTACAGCTTGTGCGAGGCTACTTCCATTTCTATGAAAAGACTCTTTTATCATAACTCTAAATAAAAAAGGAGATAGGTCTGATATATCTAATTACAGAGGTATTGCACAGTTGTCTGCAATTCCAAAATTGTTTGAGAAGATGATTACTGCAACTTCGCAGCATTTCTGTAAATCTATAATTTATTCAACTCAACATGGATTTATAGTCAGTCCACTACGACCAACTTGCTGGAATATTCATCCAAATATATGTAAGAGTTTGTCCTGACTGATTGGCAATCATCACACAGCCAAAACTAAAAGAGCTAGAATGCTGAAATTTTCACAGTAGGTTCATCTATGTTGAAAGTGCACACTATGGCGGGGTTTTGGAAAATTTCACCCACAAGTAATGATTGCACGATTAATCATATGATACACATTAATCGATTATATTGTCTCAATTCACGATTTAATTGTATCGCAAAATGAGTCTCGATTAATCGAATATTTAATCGATTGTATGCACAAATAATCGCACAACTATTTGCGCGTAAATGGTAAATAAAAGGTGGCAAAGCAACATACAGCAAAGTGTGGAAACTTTATTCCAAATCTAATGAAAAAGAAATACAGTGTCGATTGTATGAAAACCAACTAAAATATTGCTGATAAATATTGCCATTTTTCAAAGGCGGGTGGTGCAACTATCACTGAAAAGAGGAACAGGTTAACCACCACACGACTGTCCTAACTACTGTTCCTCAATTCCCTATTAATTAAATCAAAATTTATCATTTATGTGCAGTTTTATGTAATTGGTGAGTGATGTTGGTATCAAATGGCGTTCGCATTACACATTCACATTTAAAAATATAAAAAATTGGTGCAAATATAACATATCATTTGATTAATCGATTATTTCCATTTTTATTCGATTGATTGTGATTAATAATCGCTCGGCTTAAATTAATCAAATGATTCAATAATCGATTGATTAAATTTTTGTCATTACTACCCACAAGAATGGACAATCGCGGAAAACGGTTGTATGAAACTTTTTGTTTACTATCCAATCGGCTTCAAACTCATTTTCAAAGAACTACACAAAAATTCATTTGACACATATTTCACAGAATTTGGAAAATCCACCTCCATGTTCGGTAAATTTGTGGAAAATTGGGTGTCAACACAACGGGGAAAAATAGGTGTTTTTGTCTGGTAGTTCTTGCAATAGGGTGTGCTAACCGATCTTAGAAATTGTACCCCAGCCCGTCGCCACGGGCAGGAAATTGGGATTAAGGTCAAATGGCTGAAATTATTTGTTTTTTTTTTTCAGATCGGCTTGAAGACATTTTCATAGCCACAAAAAATCATTACGGTCAACTCAACTTCCACGGGCGGGAAAATTGTGGTACGCTATTGTGTGTTTTTCTTATGATTGATAAAGTAGTTAAATTCAATATAATGGATTTAAATCTATATATTTCGCCAGGCTAAGATGGTGTATTATTAGCTAGTATCGTATAAATGTATCAATCCAAAGGAAAATGCAAACTGACGTCATTTACACTGACTTTAGTAAAGCATCCATCTCTGTAAACCATGATATTTCGCTTTATACTCCCTGTACCCATAAAATGGGTAAAAAGGGGTACTAAATCTGTGCAAATGTATGTAACAGGCAGAAGGAGACATTTCCGACCCTATAAAGAATATATATTCTTGATCAGTATCAAAAGAGATTTCGATTTGGCCATGTCCATCTATCTGTCCGTCTGCCCGTCTGTCCGGATGAACGCGTCGATCTCAGCAACTATAAGAGCTAGAGACACCAAATTTGAAATATAGGTTCCTGTATACCATACGCAGATCAAGTTTATTTCCAATTGAAGATATCTCCCCTTGTTCCACCTGAAATTCGTCGCTCAGATCATAAACACGGTAGTTATTCACGAAAGAAGATTCAGTGCTGCAACCCGAGGGAGGGAGGGGGTGGGGGAAGAAGAAGCATGTCACTTTTATGCGTGCGTCCTTGTGTATGTGTAAGAATGCTATAGTCGAGTATACCCGACTACGAAACTCCCTGTACCTAGGTCTAAAACATCCAATCACATCTACGTCCACTTACACATACATACACACATACACAAAGAAGCACACACACAGGCGGCAAAAGCGACAGCGCAAGCGAGGCAATTTAATTGGTGGCTGTGCTTCTTCTTCCCCCTCTCGACGCATCACTGAATCTTCTTTCGTGAATAACTTCCGTGTTTATTATCCGATCGACTTGAAATTTGGACAGTAGATTAAGAGAGACTAAAGTATTGTACATGCCAAATCTTAAAGCTGTATCTTGAAAATTGTTTCTGTAAAATGGTTTTAATCGATTTGCGGGGGAACGGGGGAGATATCTGAAATATGAAACAAACTTGATCTGCGTATGGTATACAGTAACCTACATTCCAAATTTGGTGTCTCTAGCTCTTGTAGTTGCTGAGATCGACGCGTTCATACGGACAGACGGACAGACAGACGGACATGGCCAAATCGAAATCTCTTTTGATACTGATCAAGAATATATATACTTTATAGGGTCGGAGATGTCTCCTTCTGTCTGTTACATACATTTGCACAGATGTAATACCCCCTTTTTACCCATTTTATGGGTATAGGGAGTAAAAAGTTTGATATAGTGATTTAGTAGTCATATTTTGACCAAATGTGGTCAGATTGTAAAAACTCTTTAGAGACTCTGTTTGGGGAAGTTTAGAAAGGATACCTTTATAAACAAAAAAGTATTTCATACAAAAACAAATTTGTCGATCGATCATTCCCATGGCAGCTATATGTTTTAGTGGTGCGATCCGGCCGGTTCCGACATATGTACTGCTTGCAGCAAAAGAAGACTCCGTGCCAAGTGTCATTACGATAGCTTCAAAACTGAGAGACTAGTTCGCATAGAAACATACGGACGGACGGACAGTCGGACATGGCTATATCGACTCGGCTATTCATGCTGATTCAGAATATATATACTTTGTTGGGTCGGTAACGTCTCCCTCAGTACCTTACACATTTCGATACCAAATTATAATACTCTCTGCTTGGGTATAAAATATTCCAAGGACTCTAATAGCTCTGACTCACAATAGATCTATGCTTGAGGGACTAGTTCGCATAGCAACAGACAAACGGACGGACAACGCTATATCGACTCGGCTATTTATGCTGCTACATATAATTTGTGGGGACGAAAGCGTCTCTTACAATGCGTTACACATTTTGTGACAAAATTGTAATACCTTCTGCAAGAGCACAATAATACTAGTGATGTGTTTTCTTGTCTATCCTAGTTACTTTTTAGAAATTTTCAATTTAGCCTGGGTAAAAATTGATTTACGTTGTTTCTCCACTAATACAGTCTACTTTTCGTGACAAATTTTTATTTTTTTGATACTCCAAACCAAAGAGATTAATATCAAGATTCAATGTGAACCAATAAATGGGGTGGTGAATTTTTTAACTGTTCAGTTGGTAACACCGACCGCGTGAGTCATTGCATTTATTTTTATTACAAATATACGTACACCAATAAAGCAGACCAAGACGCGAAGTGGCATTAAAATGAAATACCGTATTGCAAATCCAACCATCCATATAAGCGTTATTTTCCAGGAAATAAATTCATGATGACGATTAGTTCGTGTTAACATATTCCAGCTTTTAAGTTCCTCAGCCTCAAACCGCGATGTGACATCATCTTCAATAATAGCTTCTACGCCAGATTTCACGTAATCCAAACAATTTTCGAAATCGAAAATAATTTCCTCCTGCAAAAAAATTAGTTAAATAATTTTTAAATATGTGGATTAAAAAGGATTTTGTGTAGGTTGATGATTTTTGTAATCAAATTTCATTGAAAATTTATATGTGTCGTTTTTGGAAAAAAAAAAAAAAACAAGTAAAAATGCTATAGTCGAATATACCCGACTACGTAACTCCCTGTACCCAGGTCTAAAACATTCAATCACATCTACGTCCACTTGCACATACATACACACATAATCAAAGACGCACACACACACTGGCGGCAAAAGCGACAGCGCAAGCCAGGCAATTTAATTGGTGGATGTGCTTCTTCTTCCCTCATCTCGCTGCATCACTGAATCTTCTTTCGTGAATAACTTCCGTGTTTATTATCCGATCGACTTGAAATTTGGACAGTATATTAAAAAAGCTATATCTTGAAAATGGTTACTGTAAAACGGTTTTAATCGATTTGAACGGAACGGGAACGGGGGAGATATCTGAAATATGAAACAAACTTGATCTGCGTATGGTATACAGGAACCTACATTTCAAATTTGGTGTCTCTAGCTCTTGTAGTTGCTGAGATCGACGCGTTCATACGGACAGACGGACAGACAGACGGACATGGCCAAATCGAAATCTCTTTTGATACTGATCAAGAATATATATACTTTATAGGGTCGGAGATGTCTCCTTCTGTCTGTTACATACATTTGCACAGATGTAATACCCCCTTTTTACCCATTTTATGGGTACAGGGAGTAAAAACCTGGAAGAATTGTCTAGTCGGTAGGCATCCAAGTACGACTAACTAGCTGATAATACCCGAAGTTGTTATACCTCTTTCTCAGGGTCGATTTTTCAATGTCCCAAAAAAACGCTATGTGTCAGATAAACTGTCAGATAGAGACCATTTTGATTTTTCCATACCCCAAAAGGGCAATCTTACTTTTACGCGCTATAAGGTACTTTATCTGACATACCAGCTACTAGCTGGTAACGCCAGTGTTGCCCGTCGAAATATTTCGATTAAAATTTGACTATATTCGTCAACCGTCAGAAATACACAAAAAGAGCGCATCACAATTTTTCCTCCCGTGGGGGTTGACTTTCCTAAATAGTTGAGCCACATGCTTCTATTTGGCAACGTCTACCCCTGCGGGCGGGAAAATCGGGTGCGGTATTTTTGTGTATTTTGCTATGAATGCTTTCACCTGCCTTGTTTTGCGAACTCAGGTGTTGGCTTGCAGACGAAAACTTTATAGTTTTCGCAATGGACCTTAGTAACCGGTGCATCAATATACAGGATTTTCACTATTAGATATACACATGCTACTTGACTGCCACTTATGCTGATGACACAATCATTCTCTGCAGTTCCCGGGATGATGCGGCCTCTCGTTTGCCCAAGAATTAATTGCTGATTTTCTGACTTGGACGAGGCTCTGAAATATTCAGCTCTCTGAAGAAAAATTAATAGTTAAGTTATCACACAAATACTAAGGGCTAAGTTTGGACAGAAGTCTAACATTTAGACCTCATATTGTAAATATTACTTGGGCCAGTACTCGCAGAATAAAGAAATTTAACTGTTTAATTCACCCTTCCTCTACAATAAGGCTATAAGGAAGGGATCTGAGCGCCGAGGTACAAATCTCAGTCCGGCCAGGTCAATCCCAATTATAATTCATGGGATATAAGGCGAATTGTAGCGTAGTATGCCTTCAAGGAACGCTGCGCACATTTAAGTAATGGTCGTATGACACGATATTAATAATCTCAGTTAAGTAAATAATATTTTCGGATTAAAACATTAAATTGCGATAATCGATAGTTATAATAGAAAAACAAATAAGAACGTTGAAGTCGGACGTACCCAACAGCAGAATACGTCCGGTACAATGTGGTTATTTGTGAGGTGGGGAAAAGAAGTGTATTTCAAATTTGGTGACTCTACTAGTATAAGTGTGGGATACATAGATTTTGCATATTTGCGGGGTAGAGGGTGCGGTTATCAAAATGTTTTAATGCAGATATGTCTAGTAGGTCTACAGTAGACTGTATGCCAAATTTTGTGACTCTAGCTATAAAGCTGTAGGAGACATACCCGTTTCAAAAAAATGTTTTGGGGAAACCTTTTGCTGATTTGTGGGGGAGGGGGTGAAGGTGGCAAAAAAAATTTTAATGAGATCTGTCAAGAAGCTACACGAACCTTCATTCCAAATTTGGTGTCTCAAGCTCTTATAGTAGTTGCTGACAGACGGACAAGGTCAGATTGACTCGGTTATTGATGCTGATCGAAAATATATATACGTTAAAGGATAAATGCCCCGTTTTAACCTATTTTATGGGTACCTGAAATAAAAATAATAAAGGAACGTGTATACACTAACATGTGCACCAAGCTTGGTTGCTCTAGCTTGAAGGGTGTGGAAAAAATTGCGTTCATACGGACAATTCGCATTAGCAACGGACGTGTTTATTTCTTGCGCATCGTTTTAGTTAGTTTTTCCTCGAGATATCAAGTGATAACTTGTGCTTTTTTGTTCTAGTGACGTGTTATACGGTTGTGTGCAACACATAGTTTGCAATTAAATACATATATAAAATTACTAAATTTGTTCAAATACAACAACAAACAGCAGCACAAGCAAGTTGGTGGTTGATTTGCAGTTTGCATCGTGCTTATAATTTGTTTTTGTATTTTTACTAGTTCGCGCATTCAACGCTCTCGCACGCTTCTAACGTTGGTGTTGGTTACGTTTCTATTTTTTCGTCCTTTCAATTTTCTTTTAATAAATTAATAACATCCCTGTCACTTGGCTATTGTAAGAGGTCTTTGTAGTTAACTAAGTAATCTTTACATAAATACCCTAACTTTTCCTTTCGTTGCATTTTCTGAAACTTGGTTAAGGCCCGACATCCTTAATTCTGAAATCGTGTCAAACAAATTCTCCATTTATAGAAAAGATCGCACTCCTCGTGGTGGTGGTGTCTTATTACCATTTAGTATAGAATACATTGATTACATTACTGTTGACGCTGATTTATTTTCTGAGATAATAATAACCAATAGTTCTTTAAATATTGAATTTGTTGCTGGTAAGTTGAGTATTTGCTTTTTTATTACTTGTTCCTCTATTCCACCTTCTTCAGATACCTCTGTATGTTCTTAGCATGCTTCTGCTATACAATCTGTCTCCTCTATGGTCTCTGATCGTGACTTTCTTGGGGACTTTAATATTGTCGGAACTACCTGGATTTCAAGTCCTGACTCCAGCGTGTTGACTTCCACATCTCAGCACGATTTTATTGACAGCTTATTTGGGATGTCACTGTATAAAAGCAATAGTATCCCAAATCTTAACATAAAATGCTTGAACTTGTTTTTGTCTTGGATCCCTCCCACTTATATGTCTCCCGTACTGACCTTATATCGATTCTTGAAGATCCTTATCACCCAACTTTGGAGATGTTGATTGACTTACCAGCCAGGGTGCCAAGCCCAGGTAGTAAACCTGCAGAGCGACTTCAAATTCGGAAAACTCAAATTACTAAACTCGCTCAGCTTCTATCCCAAACTGACTGGTCTCAGCTATACTTGTTTAGAGACATGGATTGAGCAATTAAATTTTTGTACTCTACTTTAAACTCATTATTTGATACTTGTGTCCCGTTGGTTAAACCACGTAGGTCTAACAAGCCTGTGTGGTGTACGCGGGATTTAATAAACTTAACAAATAGAAAGTCGAGATTGTACAAGAAGTTTACACTTGATCAAAGTCAGCTGATGCAGAGTATTTTTTGTGAATTGAATTTGCGCGAACATTTTTCTTGGCAATTTGCAGCGTGAATAAACACAAGAGCAAAGGTGCAAATATAGAAAATATTAATCAAGGTAAGTAGAATATGTGATTAATAAAGACTTTTTAGTAGCTGTGTTATATTGTGCTATTGTCCTATGTATTGTTCATGTGTATTTTAAGCTCAAAACTAACAAATGTGATTGTGTTCTGTGGAGTATAACTTTTGCATAGTCAAAGGTATCAGCAAAGTTGAAATGGAAGATTATTAACGAAACCATCTAGAATCAAATGTAATTAATTCCTTTTGCCCTTTTGTCCCCTTTCGAGAAAAAACACATGTTGCAGTTGCGTACGAGTTTCGTCGCTCAGCGCTGCTTGAAGTTTGGGCCAGCAACAATCGCCAGGTAGACACCGTTAAATCATATATACATATATGAAAATATGAAGTATAGTTCAAGCAAAGACTTAAGTTTTGATAGAAGTAACGCAATTTGATTTTTTAGATCCACTTTTGTCTAGTCTGTGCCCACATGAACGAAAAAAATTAAACAAAACCAGTAAGCATGCTCTAGCTGACTACACTTCTACCTACTACACTGCTACTACTCGACTACAACATTGTCTGTACCCAGGGCTAAAACTTTCAAACACATCTTCGTACACTTAGACATACACACACACATGCGGCAGTGCTCTGCAGCGCGCGTAAATCATTTTAAGTGGCGGCTGTGCTTCTTCTTCCCCCTCTCGACGCATCACTGAATCTTCTTTCGTGAATAACTTCCGTGTTAATTATCCGATCGACTTGAAATTTGAACAGTATAATAAGAGTTACCAAAGTAATATACATGCCAAATCCCAAGGATATATCTAATAAATTGTTGCTGTAAATGGTTTTATTCGAATTGCATGGGAGCGGGGGGCAATATCAAACTTTCATTCTAAATTTTGTGTCTCTAGCTCTAAATAGCAGGGACCGCAAATAATGATTATGTTTTGTTTTTACATAAAAATATCACTCACTTATAATGGACCTAGAAAAAAGTGGTTCATCAAAGATCTTTATTATTGTACACAAATGCAGGATATTGGGGACAAATTTAACACAGAAGCCGTAAATTACTGTTGAGTTTTATATTGAACGAAAAAAATAAAAATCATTGATAATTATTATTTTTAAGATTTATTTTTTTTATCAACAATAATGATTATGTCTAAGTCTTATTCAATTACTCAAAATTAATGATTATCATTAAGGAAAAACGCAAAAAATTAAAATGTAATCATTACCATGTAATTTTTATAATATAACTTATAATGATTACGGTCCCTGCTAAATAGTTTATGAGATATTGGATTTGTTTCCATAGTAGTATGGGGAGGGTGTGATGACGTCGTCCAATTTGAAAAAAAATTCAAAATTCTTCTTTAGCATAAATTATATTTATGCCAAATTTTACGACTCAAGCTTTCTATTTAGAGTTTATGCCGAACAATTGGGCTTTTCTCTCGCTATTTGATTGCCCGATCTAGCTTCTCTATACTTAGTACACAATGCTATAATAACTACCTTAGAAGCTGTAGGTTACAGTTTCAGCGGAATCCTAAAAGGTTTTATAACTTCGTTAATGTGAAGCGTAAGTCATCAACACTTCCATCAACCGTATTTTTTAAAACACGACAACTGACTCTGATCAGGCAATTGCCGATCTCTTTGCAGAGTTTTTTCAGACGACTTATAGTTCACAACCTTATTAAATGGTTTCGTCTTATACTTATCATGTAAATAGCTCCAATTGAATTTTTGGACCTTTAATAACTGAAAGTTCGCTTCTACGTGATTTAAAGGCCATTAAGCCCGTATTTTCTCCAGGACCTGATGGAGTAACAAGCTGTGTGCTTAGGTACTGTGCTGAAGGTATTTTAAAGCCATTATTTATTCTTTTTAAATTGTCCGTGGAGTTGTGCTCTTTCCCTAACATTTGGAAAGAATCATTTATTATTCCTCTCCATAAAAAAGGAAATAAGCATAACTTCGAGAACTATAGAGGTATTTCTAAGTTGTCTGCTATTCCTAAGATTTTTGAGAAATTAATAACTTCTCAACTTCAACATCTGTGTAGTTACATAATTTCACCCTGCCACCACGGGTTTGTGAAATATAGATCTACTACCACTAACCTATTGGAATTTACTTCTTTTGTCATTAAGGGATTTCGATCTGAAATGCAAACAGATGTTATTTACACTGATTTCAGTAAGGCTTTTGACTCTGTTAATCATTCTCATTTACTTCACAATCTTCATCGTCTAGGATTTTCAAATAACTTAATTCTTTGGATCTCTAACTATTTAACTCTTAGAACCCAAAAGGTTTATTTCAAAGGCTTAATCTCTAAGTCTGTTCAAGTTACTTCCCGAGTACCACAAGGAAGTCATCTTGGCCCTTTATTATTTACTCTGTTTATAAATAACCTTCCTTCCGTCATAATTCACTCTCGGGTGCTGATGTATGCCGATGATGTTAAACTATGTCTGTCATCTACTGATTTCTTATCTGGTCAAAGGTTGCAAGCTGATCTTGACAGTTTTCAAGCCTGGTGTCGGGTAATTTTATTAAATCTTAATTGTGGTAAGTGTAACGTAATGTCATTTTACAGGCGAATGCCCTTTTTAAATATTTATATTCCGCTTGTTCGAATTGATCGTTTTAGATTCCAAGCTTAAGTTTGACAACCATATCTCTTCCACCGCTAATCGTGCCTTTGGTGTCATGGGTTTCATTAATCGTTGGTCGAAAGAATTTAACAATCTCTACATTACTAAAACTCTCTATACTTTTCTTGTTCGACCTATTCTTGAATATGGGTTTTGTATTTGGTGTCCCCAATACAAGGTTCATCAGGATAGAATAGAATCGGTACAAAAACAATTTGTGCTCTTTGCACTCCGTGGTCTTAACTGGAATCCTAATACGCGATTGCCTTCTTATCGTAGTAAACTCTTTCTTATAAATCTTCCTTCTCTTTCTGATCGTAAAATCATGCTTGGTGTAATTTTCTTACACAAACTAATTAATGGGGAAATTGATTCTTCTGAGTTAATCAGCCACATTAGTTTTGCAGTTCCGATCAGAAATTCAGAAACTTTCTTTCTCTTTCTCTTCGAGCTTGTAATACTAATTATGCTATTTATAACCCTTTTCGTATTTTTACTTTAATTACTTTACTGTTACTTTTACTTTTATTTAATTTGTAGACAATATGGATGGACGGATTTTGCATCCAATACTTTTTATTCACAAAAAATAAATAAAAATGTTTTTATGAAAGTAACTGGATAGATATAATCTTAAAAATAATTTTTAATAAATAATTTGAGATGCATGTTCGGAACGATAGATTAAAAGATTTAATTACCTTTTTAAGAAAATTTTGCTTATCAGACGAATATTCTTGAGGCTGTGGAAGAAGTACGGCATCTCGGGTTATCAACACTGCTCCATTGGATATTTCTTTTGATTGTAGGCCATCCACATATTCCAAACCTAGCTTTTGATCAGAATTTATATTTTCTTTCGGAAGCTTCTGACTCTCCTTTGATGCCGTCTCTATACTGACTCGACCGTACTAAAAGTAAAACGAAGTGGATAAAGTTGAAAACAAGAAACAACGATTACCTTAGACATGCCGAAGACAAACTTATACCTTTTTAGAAATGTTTTTTTTTACAAAAACTCAATTTTGAGCAATTGTTTCTATGGCAGCTATGTATATAATATAATAGTGGCTCTATTTTGATTATATATAATAAATATTATAATAAATATTATAAAAAAATCGTATTAGCTGAGTTTTATTGAAATATCTGTATAAAAAAATGTTTACATGCAATAAAGTAATTCACGAACGATGATTCATATGATAGTTATATGTTACATTGGTCCGATCTGGCCGGTTTCGACATACATTCATATGTAGTGCCTACAGCAAAAATAAGGATTTGTGCCAATCATCATAGCTTTAAAACTAAGAGCCTAGTTTGCATAGCAGCAGACGGACAGACAGATATCGTTATATCGACTTGGCTATGGCAGCTGATTAAGAAAGATATACTTTGTGTGTTCGGAAGTCTCCTTCAATGCGTTACACATTTTGTGGCAAAATTATATCCTTTAATAAAAATACGTGCTATTATACCCTAGCATAGGGAAGTATAATTTTGTCTCGAAATGTGTAATGGACAGAAGGAGACGTTTCCGACCCAACAAAGTATATATATTCTGAATCAGCATGAATAGCCGAGGCGATATAGCCATGTCCGTCTGTCCGTCTGTTTCTATGCGAACTAGTCTCTCAGTTTTAAAGCTATCGTAATGACACTTGGCACAGACCTTATTTTTTGCTGCAGGCAGTACATATGTCAGAACCGGCCGGATCGGACCACTATAATATATAGCTGCCATAGGAATGCTCGATCGACAAATATGTTATTGTATGAAAAACTTTTTTGTTTATTAATGTAACTAACCAAACTTTCCCAAGCCGAGTCTCTAGAGAGTTTATACAATCTAGCCAAATTTGGTCAAAATCAGAACACTTTATCACTATATCAAATATTTCATCCAAACTAAGTGAGAGTTTTATAATACTTCAAATAGTTTCCTATAATTTTGTCATAATCGGACCACTATATCACATAGCTGCCATAAGATCGGATGAAAAATGATCGGATTCAAAGTTAATTTCATAGCCCTACACACAAAATCATGTCATGTGACTCAATTTGTTAGGAAAGTCTACCTCTACACGGGCGGAAAAATTGTGATATTTTGGTACATTTCTTACGATTGACCAAAGTAGTGAAATTTCAACAAAATGCATTTCAATCTAAATATTTCGCCGAGCAACGCTGGGGTGTTACCAGCTAGTAATGTTATAGTATACTAGATGGTAATATCCCTGTCTTGCCCGGCGAAATATTTAGATGCACTTTGCATTATGTTGAATTTGACTACCTTCATCAACCGTAGGAAATACACAAAAATAGCGTGTCACAATTTTCCCTCCCGTGCGCGTAGGAATCTAAATAGTTGATCCAAATGCTTAATGATTTGTTGTGTAGGGCTGACTTCATCCCTTTTCCGACCGTGGGCATGCAGTTTTCCGCAATTTTCCACGCTTGTGGGTGGAATTTTCCAAAATCGCGTCTTAGTGTGCACTTTCATAGATGGAACCTGCTGTGAAAATTTCAGCAGCCTAGCTCTTACGGTTTGGGGCAGTGCGATGATTGGTAATTAGTCAGTCAGCACGAACTCTTTCATATATAAGGATTGTTATTTTTGAGTTTTGTTGGAGTTGCATGTTAGATTATACTATTTTAGTTTATATATCCTGGCTTGCATTGTAGTTATTATCTCGTATATTTAGCCTAGTTAAACAAGTCACGGCAGAAACGTTGAATCCGAACATCTGTGGCAAAAGTGTCATTTGTTTTTGCTCAGTACTTGTTATGTGAAGATCGAAGACAAAGACTACATGGATTACAGTCTCTAAACTTTTTAATTCGATTGGTGTCTCTGTACAATAAATTGTGAATTTAATTTGAATTCCATTTTGGTTTAATATTTTGGTTCCCGACACTTCATAAATTGACGATATACACCAACATGTGTACCAAGTTTGGTTGCTCTAGCTCAAAGAAAAAGCCAAAAATTTGCGTTCATACGGACAGACGGACATTTCGCAAACCCAATATGCTATTTTCCCTTCGGGAACATAGTACAAATATTCAATAAGTACGAGGACCCGAGTAACGATACACACATGCTATTGCAAAAAAAAAATTTCGATGCAAATTCTGACGCAATGTGTCTTGCATTCCGATTCCTCGCGTGTTGTAGCGACCTACTCATATTTACCCAATGTGAAACCGACCGCTACACGTTACTGCACAAACACAACAATCACTTACAACAGGACCCGGTAAATTTTTGTGTATGCACAAAAATTGGCTACTCTATGTTGGTATATACCGTCACTTTATAAAGTATCAAGGTCGCACCCACCCCCTCTCCAACAATTTGGCGGAAACCCATATCTTCCACTTTTTTAAGCTATAGTCACCGAATTTGACATGCACAAGGGTCATTGCCAATCCCCAATGCCAGTGCTTATACATAAAGCGGCTCAACATGGATGTAAATATTTATACTTCTCTAATATTTGCAGGTACAAGCTAATGTTGATCTTATTATTACGTTGGACCGAGTACGGTCCACGGCGTCATTAGCTTTACATTATCTGCTGTTTTGGCCAGTAATTATTTATTTATGAATTGAAATTATGAAAATTATTATCACTCTAGCAGTGTTCAAGTATGAACACGAGACGCTTCGGCGTTAAAAAGGTCTCAGGGTAAACTTAAACGGTCACGTGAGTCTACTGTTACCCGGCCCATACACGGGGCAATTTTAGCACAAGCGGTTGCGGCAACCAGCTGTCTCTCATATTGGGTCTTTGCCTCACACACTGCAATCAGATCCGCCAACTTCGTAGCCCAACTTAAAAAATGCGTCGGCTATGGCCGAATTGATCAACTGGTTTATTTAAATATATTAATTTAACAAAAATACAAAAATTGAGAAAAATAATTAAAAATTTTTAATTTTATTAAAAATAACAACAAAACGAATATCTGAATTGTCATTAATTTCACTATTTTCTGCTAAACAACGCCGCTATGAACGGCAGCAAGATAGCTTTTGTTTCACACACCACACACAGCCAAGTACCAGGTGATCAGAAAAAATAGTAGCAAAAAAGAACAAAACGGAAAGGGAGACGCCCACAAAGATGTACACAACTATGCACAACTATAGCAAAACCACCCCGATCATGAAGCCAGAGGTCATCGAATGTTTTGCATGCAACGAACAGCATCTGAACCAGACGATCAGGGCAAACAGTAGCAAGAAAGTACAAAAACAAAGGGAAATGCCCACGAGTTGTGTCGATCGAGTTGTGCGTTGCCCAAATACACCACAACCAGTTGCGGCAACTCGCTGCTCGTAACAAAAGGTTTTGATACAGAATGTAGTTGGCACAACTTTGACGTTGTGTACCAAACCGTACCAAACACATTGCAATCGGTTGCCGCAACCGAAAAACTCACTCAAATTGGGCAACTGAATTGCCTTGTGTATGGGTCCCATTTTGGACCACTGGAGACCAACTCGGAGCAACCAGAGGTGCAGCCAAAGTGGATGCTTCACAATCTGGGGTCATTTATTTATTCACTCAAAATTTATTTTTTATATAACAAACCTATATTTCAGATCTAATTTCAATATTAATATCACAATTTTATATGTATTATGTACTTTAACTTCATTATTTTAAATTTAAAATAATTTTTTTTTTTGTCTAATTCTCTTTAAAAATAATCATTAGTATTAGGATTTATATTCGATAGATATAGAAACTTAATATTTCAGTACTGTAACTATTTTCCTCCAAGTCCATTCGTGATTTAACATGTTTAAGTGATGAAAAAAGTGGATCTGAGGAGGCCGACAGCATGTTTAATAGGGTTTCATTATGTCTAATGATTGGACTCTAATCCGTGAAATGTTGCAAGTATTTGTGTATTTAAACTTTTTGTAGACCTTGATTTTGCATATCTGTGCTTCTTCGGACAACTCTCCAATTGGTAAGCATTGATACTCAATTAAATTTTTGCCGTGAGCCAAGATATTCAGATATTCCTGCAAGGCATCCGTTGCTTCATAAACACATGTGCTTAGAGCTAAGACGGCTATGTCATCGGCGAAGGTGGCATCAAGGAGGGTTTGGGATAGAAATTTCCGACGAGGTGGGCATATCGCTGGTGAAAAGACTGTGACTGTGATAGTGTTGGACCGAGAAGAACACTACCCTGTGGTACACCGGCTTTAATGATTTTTTTATGCGAGCTCATCCCGTCCTGCACAACGCAAAAGGTTCTGTCAGTTAAAAAGCTCTTTATAACTGTAACTGTAGAGCTGGGGGTTGAGGAGAGTTAGCAATTTATACAGCAGCCCAGGATGCCAAACTCTATCAAAAGTTTGCTGGATGTCAAGATAAGCTCCGACGACATATTCCTTTCCAGTGTAAAGTTCACCACACGGTACAATTGCTCCGGTGTGCCATGTCTTAGGCGGAACCCGAATTGAAACTTTGGCATTACTTGTTTAACTGTCGTCGTGTCCAGGAGCCTACGTAGAATACATCGGTCATATATTTTACCAAAAGCTGGAAGTAAACTTATCAGATGGTAGGAGTCCAGCTCGTCCGCTGGCTTTCCATTCTTGTGGAGCATAATTATGAAGGCCTTCTTCCAGGCTGTGAGAAAATATATATCAGTCGCAGAGCCGAGTTGTATATTAATACGAGAAACAATAAAACCTTGTGAGGGAGCATTTTGATAGACCGTTTGTCAACTTGATCCTCTCCAGGAGCCTTACTGTTCTTGAGTGTCTTGATCTCCTCCTTGACCTCCCTCAGGGTAATTGGAGCGACAGGAAGTGACATTTGGAAAGGAGCATCTAGGCCATCATGGACAATCGGTATCCTGTGTTTGGAAGCCGTCTCAAAGGGCTTGAATTTAGCTCTGTCCTGGGCTGATCTTGCCCATGAGCCGTCGGGATTTCGCACCGGGAACTTCGGCGCGACTTGCCTTTTGCATTGCCTTGTTAACTTCGCCTTGTTAAGGCAAATTTTGAGCTTTCATCAGCTGTGGCCTCTTCCAGCATGGCATCAGTGGCTTCCTTTTTAAGGAAGGCTAGCTCCCTTTCAACCCTATTGGCAGAAGGCCTTCGGCTGCCGGGGAAAGGATCAAAGAGCAGGGTGTATTTTGCCTGGAGGGTGAATGGATTGAAGCGGCGTTTTGAGCCGCATCTTTGGCTTTAAGAAGCAGCAACTCAACTGCAACGTCGACGTGGCAAATAAGTTTCTGTATCGTATTTTTATACTAGTTTTCAAAAAAAATTATTGAAAGAGTCTATTGAGTTTGTGAAATGTCCGTGTGTCCGTATGAACGCAATTTTTTTCCACACCCTTGAAGACAGAGCAAGATCGATAAAATAAAAATGTTCGCCACCACCCTTAACGCAAATCGTCAGAGCTTTCCCCAAAACACGATTCTCCCATAGTTTCACAGCTAGTCACAAAATTTGGCATACAGGCTAATGTTGAGCTCCATGACAAATCTGCATCAAACATTTTTTGCCAGCTCCTCCCCCGTGAACGAGCAAAATCTATATCTCCCACACCTGCACAGGCAAACTCACCAAATTTAACACGCATCTGCATCTGCATCACTACTGTTAACTTCCTTGACAGATTTGGCCAAAACAATTTTGGTCCTCGCACCCACTCCCCCGCAAATTAACAAAATTTATCTCTCAAGAACCAGTTTAAATTTGAAATACACACTATTGTGTTTTTCTCTTTCCCACCCCACAAATAACCAAATTATACCCGACTTGAAAACGAGTATTCTGCTGTCGGGTACGTCCGACTGCAACGTTCTTACTTTTTACAAATTGCACAAGTCATAGTTGACGAGGGGTTTGTAATTTGTTGCCAATATATACCTAACAAAATTTAATATTTATTACCTAAATTATAATATCGATTCATAACACAAGAAAGGATTACAAGTTTAATTATATACATTAGTTAGAGTATTGATCCCTTTATCGTATGTAACTAGTCTCCCCGTCTAACTCGATTATGTTATACGAGTTACATTCCACCAAATTTTAAAATCGACCCAAATATAGTGTATTTTTTAAACTTTGCTCGTGTATAAAGATAAACACCGAAAATTAAAAATATTATTGTAATTTCGCATAAAATAATCACACTTTTCAGATTAATCCAAAACTACAATGATCGGTCGCATAGGTTGCGCACAATTTATTTGGAAGTCATATATTTTGTGAAATTTGTACATTGTGTCTCCGACTGTAAAAAAGGAGAGGGTGTACTACTCATTACTTTAAACCGATTGCAAAACCCTTTTGGATTCTTAATCTTTGAGGAATTCTCTATCAGATGCATTTATTACATTTGCCGATCGCTTCCGTTAAAAAACTGATTTTGCCACGCTTTTCGGCCTGAGGCCCATAGTGCGTCGTCTCAGAAAGTTTATTATTATATACTAGCGGGTATATGAAGTGGTCCGATTTTTAACAAATTTGGTCAGGTTGTATAAGCTAAAACAGCGAATCCATTTGGCATGATATCTCAATAAACAAGAGCTTTCATATAAAACATAGTTGTCGAACGATCATTCCTATGGCATCTATGTGTTTTAGTGGTCTAATGCGGCCGGTTCCAACATACATATGCACTGCCTGGAGCAAAAAGAAGTATCTGTCCCAAGTTTTATCACGATAGCTAAAAGAGACTTGCAGAGAAACAGACGGTCAGACAGCTATTGATGATGATTAATCAAAATTTAAGATTAATCAATTATGCATCTAATGTCGTCTCCATCGTGACCTGATACAAACTCACTTTTTCTTTTCTGAGTTGGAGGAATACGTGTCACAGTTTTTTCAATAAATATATCTACCTTGTCAACGCCACCAACAGCTCAAGTATTTGTCAACGCAATGGTGCGGTCATTACCCCGCGATGTCAACAACGCATATGCGACACAGTGCGTTAGGGGCTGGGTAAGCACTTTTAGGGTATAGGGTAAGTTTTGGTTATAAGTTAAGTTAAGTTAAGTACACATTTGGGACTTCAACAACTAGGTACTCGAGTGAATAAATATTGGAAACGAACTTTAGTCTATTCGTGGCAAACGCCTGCATAGTGTTCATAATTACTTGTGAATATTCGGAACCCAGTAACTCCCTAATTTGTACATACCTCCATATTATGTAAAGAACTTTGTACAATATAATACAAGTGCCCCGAATTTAACCTGTCCCACCTATACAGTAGCCAATAATTACAAATGAAACAAAAAGCTTCTAAATAATTATTTATTTACGTTTCAAATTAATTTAACAAATACATTTTAATTGATTATAAAGATAAAGTGCAACGTAGTTCACGACCAGAGAATGATTTCTCCACCCTTACCTGAGTAGTAAGCGCAAAATGCACAACCTTCGCCGATTGGTGTAGGTATAAGAAATAATTTTCTTCGTTATGTCCGATATATACCAATTGCTTTCGGGTTAGTCATTCACCTCTCTAATGAGACGTTTTATCTCCAATTCGTATTTATCATTGTAGTTCTCACATTCCGGCGATCGAAATCGAATTTTAAAAATTGCTTAGCAAACGTGGGGTTTGATTGCGGCTCCTAATACGCAATAGTCGCTCGTTTTCTCAGACAAATGTCCCATTCCAAACCAATTACTTGCAGCTTACAAATATTCTGTAACACAAATAATAACAAAAACTTTTCAAACTAATTTTTAAATCCATTTTTTCTGCAAATAGTCTATTTCAGACTATAAGCAAACGTAAAGGTTAAAGAACAATTCGCCAACGTAGCTGTCATTGCTTTTACGGTTAGCTTTAGCCAAATTTTGTAGAAGTCAGCTTCCAATCTTTTTTCCTTTTTAGCATCCTCAAAGGCTTTGACCAGTGGCGTAACACCTTCCCATTCCGATTTTTTAAAATTTCAAAGGCAGAATTCCTGAAGTGCTAGGAGTCTTTTCAGCATCTCATCTGGTTGGCACGTCAACCTCTGGCTGAGTAGCCCGCATGCATAAAGAATTACCTAAAAATTAGTATACAACGAACCTTTGCTCTAATAGATAGAGCACTAATTGTATTAAGAGACTAATTA
The DNA here is from genome assembly GCA_035043065.1 of Hirtodrosophila confusa. Lineage (NCBI taxonomy): Eukaryota > Metazoa > Arthropoda > Insecta > Diptera > Drosophilidae > Hirtodrosophila > Hirtodrosophila confusa. The sequence continues at coordinate 470,160 of JAWNNI010000053.1, forward strand.
ATATAAATGCTCGTTAAGACGAGGGCGTTCTTAGCGTTTTTGGCATTTGTCTCGCTTTCAAAACAGTTGCAAGCGACGTCTGCTTAAAAGTCTTTATGTGCAGCACATTTTATCGCAGAAATTGAAGACCATTGATTATTTGTCAATTTGTTCATATGTATGCACCCTTAGTATTTCATCGAGATCAAAGGTTACGCATTTAATTTGACCCCGAATAATATTAAGTTCGCTAATGTTTACTGCTGTATGCATTTTCTGTAGCTTAAATTTGGCAATCATGGTAGAGCACTGGTATTCACATTATAAAGTTTTGCATTAACACACAATATATCAGGCTTAAGATGAGTTGCTTAAGGTAAAGAGGGCAGGCTAAACTATTTTGTTTGTGACCAAAAAATAATCACATGTTGTAAATATAGATCCAATTCAGTAGCTATTCCGTCCGGACGCTCTGTTCCTATTTTAAGTTTAGTTTTACCAATCATTAATTTTTTCCAGATCAGGTTTGCGTCACATGTTAAAAATAAGACGAATGAGAAAAAAAGGTAGAGATAAGGTTTAAATGGTGGCTACTCTGAGAAGCCGTGGTCTCGCGAGAAAAATGCGGAGAGTTGAGTAGGATTTGACACTTAGCAACGCTAGTGAATGTACTACACGAATGAAAGGAAATCAAATAGTTGAGCTTCGGAATGGAAATGAAAAAAAAGTATATATTTAAAAAAAAATATATAAAAAACAAAAAACAAAAACATTCGCATTAATATTACATTAGAATTACGAAAAAGAGCATGATGTGTGTGAAAGGTGTAGGCAGCTATGTTCTATATGGACTTATATGCTTAAATTGCATGGTCACACTTATTGTAAAAGCGCGCACAAATCGATAAGCAACAAGTAAGAATTCTATAGTCGAGTAGACCCGACTACAAAACTCCCTGCACCCAGGTCTAAAACATCCAATCCCATCTACGTCCACTTACACACACACATACACAAAGACGCACACACACAGGCGGCAAAAGCGACAGAGCAAGCGAAGCATTTTAAATGGTGGCTGTGATTCTTCTTCCCCCCTCTCGCTGCATTACTGAATCTTCTTTCGTGAATAACTTCCGCGTTGAAATTTGGACGGTAGATTAAACGAGACTAAAGTATTGTACACGCCAAATCTAAAAGCTATATCTTGAAAATTGTTACTGTAAAACGATTTTTATCGATTTGCGGGGGAACGGGAAAAGATATCTGAAACATGAAACAAGCTTGATCTGCGTATGGTATACAGGAACCTACATTCCAAATTTGGTGTCTCTAGCTCTTATAGTTGCTGAGATCGACGCGTTCATACGGACAGACGGACAGACAGACGGACATGGCCAAATCGAAATCTCTTTTGATACTGATCAAGAATATATATTCTTTATAGGGTCGGAAATGTCTCCTTCTGCCTGTTACATACATTTGCACAGATGTAATACCCCCTTTTACCCATTTTATGGGTACACAGAGTAAAAAGAAAATAAATTATACATATGGGCATTTCCATGAGAAGGTCCACCACCAAAAAATTAAAAGTTCTTGAAAATACTTTCTTTTATCATATTATCATAAGAAAACAATAAAATTTAAGTAACGTAAACTAATTTTTAATTTATTCATAACCCATTTCGTGAAATACGAAGGCAAAGTAGCGCAAGTGCAATTTTACTCATTTGAATCGTTATAATGCACGTTTTGTTTTGATACAAAATCTTAAATAGAGATATTATGCATTAACTTTTGCTCTATGAAATCTTGCATCTTTCAAAGAGTCAAAAAAAAAGTATAAGCAACAATGCGATTGCAAATATCTGTAAGTTTATGCCTTGCATTATCACAACTTGCCCGCCATAGCATGGTCACTTGTCAACTGCGCAAATTATCTTACTCCCTCCTCTCAGCATGACTTCTTAGACTGCCTACTAGACTTTCCTCTTTTCCAAATTATCTCTATCACTAATAACTTAAATAGAATATTAGATCTTGTTTTTACTAACGACTATCTAAATGCTTCCATCACCAGGTCAACTCCCTATCTGTGCCTGAAGATAAATACCATCCTACATTAGAAATTTATCTTATTTTTTCGAAGCCTTTTAGCTCACCTTCTTTCATTTCGTCTGAGCCATATCGTTGCTTTCGCAAAGGAAATTTTACTTTGCTTAATCAACTGATCTCTGCAACTGATTGGTCCTCGCTTGACAACGCAGTTGATATGGATATCGCTCTAATCTCATTCTATGTAACACTTAACTCTCTATTGGACATATTTATTCCTACTCTGTTCGCAAATCTATTTGTGCTAAGCCCCTTGGTTTACACCCAGACTCTCAAACTTAAAAAATATTAAGTCTAAATATTTTAAAAAGTGTAAGATATTCTAAATATTCTATTGCTAAATCTAACTTATTTCTTCTTAACTCACAATGTTATATGGAATATATCACCCGATGCAAAAGTCAATTTGCTTATAACCGTAAACTATTCTATTCTTTTGTTAACTCTAAACGTAAATCTTCACGTCTTCCTTCTTTCTTTTTTTTTGGTATAGAAAAAGCATGCAGCGACTCAACTGGTGCGAATTTATCTGCTAAATTTTTCAAATCCACCACTCGTCTATTCCTTTTACTAACACTATAGTATTTCTTCTTCTAACAATATTTTTGCTCCCATTATTTCCGCATCTTCCCTTCTATCTGCTATTAAGTCCGTAAAACTTCCTTACTCTCCTGGGCCTGATATTTTCCAAGTTGTGTGTTAAAGGAGTGTAGCTCTTCTTTAATTCATCCCTTACTAAAACTTTTTAATCTTTCCCTTCCTACGGGAGTCTTTCCATCTCTTTGGAATGACTCCTTTATCCTCTTACACCTCTACATACCTTACCTCTTACCTCTAAATAAAAAAGGTGGTAAGTCTGACATTTCTAATTACATAGATGGATGGATGGACAAACATGGATTTACAAAGAGTCGGTCTACTACTTGCTGGAGTTTTCAAATATTATAAATTAATCATTCCAAAAGAAAATGCAAACTGATGTAATTTGCACTGACTTCAGTAAAACATTTGACTATGTAAACCATGATCTCTTCATTTTTAAACTTAATTATATTGGTTTTCCTATCTCTTTTCTACCTTTGTTTTCTTCTTATTCAAAACATAGAACCCAAAAAGTACTACTGAGATCTACAATTTCTAAACCTGTTTTTGTAACTTCTGGTGTACCCCAAGGAAGTCACCTTGGCCCTTTATTCTTCACCACTTTTATAAATGATCTTCCATCTATCTTATTAAACTCTCGTATACTCGTGTATGCAGACAATGTAAAACTTTTTCTATCATTTAACAATCCGCTCCAAACTAATGGTTTTCAAGTGCATGTTTATGACTTTCTGTCGATCTAAACCCTATCTTGGTAACTATACTATTGATAACTTTCCCTTACAACGTATTACCTCTGTTAAAGACTTGGGTGTTACTTTTGATTCTAAACTTAACTTTTACTTGCATATTTCCTCTATTGTTAATGTTGCCAAGCGTTGGTCGAAGGAATTTAACTATCCTTTCACCACAAAACTGCTTTATGTGTCGTTCGTACACCCTAGTCTGGAATACTGCTCATGTATATGGTCTCCACAGTAAAAAAATAATTAGGTCCGTATTGAGTCGGTCCAGAAGCAATTTCTTCTATTTTCCCCACGTACCTTAAATTGGGATCCTAATCTTCGTCTGCCATCTTATCCCACTACTTTTACTTTTAAATCTTCCGACATAGTAGAAACTTTATTCCCTTATCCCTTCCTACATGCATTGCTGATTATGCTTTACACCAGGGGTTAGGTATAGTCAGCAATGCGCGTATACATGCACGGCTCTATGCATAAGCCAATGCATAATACAAAAATAATATTGCGTGTTCCCTTTCTTATCTCTTTTCGGTGTCTGGGCTCATGAGAAAAGCAACAATTTCTTATATTTGTTGTTGCTCTACTGAATTTCAAGAAAACTCCTTATTTAGTTGAACGCTAAACACGATATTTTTCTGCACAAAAATTTAAGAGCATTATTTGCAAACAAGAATAGCTATAATAATATAGTGGTGCTGAAAGATGGCTCGCTGGACACAGCTTTTTTCTTGGAAAAAATTTAAGTGTGAATATCAATGCATTATTTGTAAACAAGTATTAGCAAATGTACATATATACTATTTCACAATGAAGTGAAAAAACTGTTTGCTTTAGATGTGTTAGTGTTTTCTTGCATATGTATTGAACTTTGCTCTTCCATAAGCACCCTGTAGTACGGCTGGTGTCAAGGCATTCCAAATTTTAGTCCTATGATGCATCACTAGTAGTTAGCAAAATCGTTAGCTTCAAGTAATGCACAAGAGCAAATAAAACAAAACGCAGAAAATCAGCAAATGCATACCGAATTTTTAGCCCTATGATGCATCACTTCTAGCTAGCTAGTAATGCACAAGGGCGTTACGCAAATAAAATGAGAAACAGAAAATCAGCAAATCCATACCGAATTTTCGTCCTATGATGCATCACTAGTAGTTAGCGAAATCGTTAGCTTCAAATAATGCACAAGGGCGATAAGCAAATAAAACGAAACAGAGAAAATCAGCGAAGGCAAGAAAAGCGACAAAAGCAACAGAGGAATACGAAGCGCATGTATCCAAGTAATCAGTTGTAACTGGTAATTACCAGAATTTTGGCAATTCCTGGCTTCGTTTTTTTGTTCTCTTTGTCGCTAGCACATTTTTCTCTGACTTGGACACTAACACATTTTTCTGTGAACGCAATGCTTGTGAAAATAAAGCAAATACTTGTAAGTACATAATTTTATATTATTATATTACCAGCGGACCCGGCGCGCTTCGCTGCGCAATATGGATATATGCATAAAAATTTACACCTGTTTCATTTATATTTACCCGTATTTCATCCCAATCTATTTCGGCGCAATGAATTTCATTTTTTTCAACTCCGAACCGCAAGCAATTTCCCATCGTGAAGAATGTATTGATTTTTTTGGTGTTTTTCAAATAAATGTCAAAAGTAAAACAAAAGCGACACTTTTAACATTTGAATTCAATGAAAATTTATTTCGAAAATAAACAAAACATAATCGTTAAATAATTGACAAAATTTGCATAAAATAATATAATCAATAATTGGTAACGTAAAGAATCATATGATAATTATTTTTCTTATTCACAGAATACAAATTATAAAATTACGCACTACGATATTAATGAGAAAATCCAAAAGAAAAACAACTTTCCATTCCGATTATCTACATGGGAAAACTTGTATTTCATAATATTTAATTAATTTACGACGATTGCATTATAATCCAGAATTGTATTTATTGGTTGGCTTGGCAAGCAGCAACATGAAGGCTTCAGCATATGTATGTACATATGGGCGAGCGAGCGCGAAGCGCGTGCATTTTCTATTAAGTACTTAAGGCTTAACCATGTGTGCGAGCGAGCGCGAAAGTGCAGCGGGTCTTGTACTCGTGACGTCACGACATACCAAAACACACGGCGTCAGCTGATGCACATGTCGCTTTTAAGCAACACAAACCCATATGGTTTCATAATTGCTTATCGGTACGCAAACCATACGATAAATTTTAAGCACCTGATCTACTTGACATTTTTCTTTGTGAGACATGCGCCATCTGCATGACTTTATTTTCTTGAAACATATTGTTATCAATGCTCTGCATAGTGCAGACTATGCATCAAAATTCAAAAATTGACTGTTAGCGCGCAGCCAATTGGCCTCTTCGATAAAATATCGATAAGTATCAGCTCTTCGATCAGTCTCGCTCATCTCTGCATTGTGCTGACTCATGAATATTATCATTTTTCGTTTATGAGTGGGTGGTTGTGTGGGGGTGGTGATGACACAACAAACTATAGCTATAAACATTCCCTGGACTTCAAGGAATATATTATAAAAGATTTCATCAAGATCCTTTAAACGGTTTTCAAGTTTATCGCGAACATACAGACAGACATTCACTTTTATATATATAGATAAATATAAATAAGTATTAATCAATTTTACATTCCAGAGGCAATCTCTAAGTGCCAAGTTGTGACGCCGGAGCCGGAGCTGCGTAAGGCAATGCAGTTACAAGAAAAAGAATAATAATAACAAAACTATGCGAAATGAAGCAAAATAAATAAATAATTATAATTGATAAAAGTTGTACTAATAAAAAGAGTAATAAAATAAAAATAATAATAAAAAATTTAAGTGTATATTTTTGACTAAATATTAGTTACTTGCACAAGCGAAATAGCCATACAAGGCGTACTAACGCTATTGCTAGGCCTTCGTCATCAGGGAAATCGCTAAAGCAATAGCCCTACACAAATAGCCATGTGGCTCTTACTAACGATTTTACGGCATCTTTAGCACCAGGCAAGTCGTTAGGCAATAGTCCTGCAGCGCCGTACCGCCCGGTACGTTTGGCGCACATGTAGTATCGAAATTCGTTAGGTAAACTCCATTGCCGGTGTTGCGGAGAGTACCGGTTCCCATCACTAAATTCTAGGCATATCGCTAGTGTGGCACCGGTCGTGCGTACTACACGCCACTATAGGTAATTTGGAAACTTTTTCTGATAAAAAGTCACATTTTAAATGTATTAAAACTAACTAACTTAAGTAACAGTTAGTTACTACCACTACCAATACCACTAACTCTTGTTATTAATCCGTTAGGAATACATCAAACCACAATGTTGCACTCCAGAAATTTTAACATTGCATTCTGCTGTTAACTTAACAGCTGATCCAATCGAACACCACTTGTCATAAATTTTACAAATAATTTGGTGAACTTCGAGGGGCTCAAGTTCTCTTAAATTGAAATTTGTGAATGCAAATTATGATGAATAGTGATCACTGTGGCTTGTACTTTGTGTTGGTTAATCTGTGTTGTTGGTATTGTACGTGTTGTCTGTTGTAAGTGTCAATAAAGAGACGTCCCAAAAATATTTTTAATCTGCAAAACTTTATCTTTGGGGTGTTTTAAAAATTTGTCCACACTTGTCCACCAAGTGACTATATACATATTGTAGAATAATTAATTGTGAACTCGTAACAGTTACGTTTTAGATCCCTCTTTTTCCGATTCTTTCCAAAATTTAACTTTATAGCACATAACCTATTTCTAAGCAATGCCAGTTTTCTATATAGTTTTTTCACCAGAAAAAGTGTAAATTTTACTGATTGTTCCTATAAGATCTATATGATATAGTAGTCCAATGTGGACAAAAATGTCAGAAGCTGAATATCATTCATGTCTGGTGAGTTGGCTCGGATGTAATGAAGACAACAAGATGTCATACAAAATTTGTGTTCGACCGATAATTCCTATTATTTCGATATGATGTAGTTGTCCGAATTGTCTGAAAATTGGAACAGATAGCTTGAAAAACAAAAAATTTTAATATCGTGAAATTAAGAATAAAGGCGGTGCCGCGCCCATTTTTCTATGCCTATTGCCAGTTGATATTATATGGCCAATGCAAAAAAACTAAACCAAAAAATCTTGATTCGTTCTCGAATTATTAATTTATGTCAGAAAAAGTGTCTATTTTACCTATAGTGCACGGCAGTGTTTGGGCACCCCTGCTTTACACAATCCTTTTCGTGTACTATGCACACAGTACAATTCTGTTTTTCATTTTTTTTTTTCCTCTGAACTCTCTCTTCCCTCTATTAAGCTTGCTCTTCTAAATCACCCACGGGATCTGGGGATCAGTGGCCGATCCCAGCTGTGAGCAGGGCATAGCTTGACGCTGTGGCTAATAATCTTCCCCAATCTGGTCGAAGATTACCTACTCTATGTCCCCCACTGTCTTTCTTTTATTCTTCTGCTATAGTTTTATGCCTTAAATAAACCATTAATTCTATAAGTTTTTTCTTCATAACTAACTCTTTAGTATCTTGCTATAGGCTCTAATAACGCCACCGGCAATTCTTTGCTGTGAATAGGGGCATAGCTAGCCGGACTCGCAAATAAACTTCCCCAACGTGCTGGTGTCGTTATTAGTTTTCAATTGTAATTTCGTGTAGGCTTTTAAATGTTTTCCATATATCTAAGTATTATATTATATTTTTTGATATGAGTCAGCACTGCTTTGCCATCGTAAATAAATAAAAATATTTCTATGTCCCGTGCGACTATGAAAAACAGCAATTGTTATCAGTGCATCGAAACTACAAGCAAATAGCTTATCAAATTTTTAGTACAGATATTTATCAAATAATTAAAATAAAACAAGTAAGAATGCTATAGTCGAGTATACCCGACCCAGTACCCAGTTCAAATATTTCCGATCGCGTCTTCGTAGAGTTACACATACACACACACATACACAGATACGCACACATACTTCAAGCAAGCAACAAGCAACATCGCCAGCGAGGCATTTTAAGTGCTGTGCATCTTCTTGGTCGTAAGTGCGAAATTTTAAAATTTGTATATAAAAAAAAAAAATAAAATAAAATAAAAACTTACAAAAATTATTTTTACTCCCTGTACCCATAAAATGGGTAAAAAGGGGGTATTGGATTTGTGCAAAAGTATGTAACAGGCAGAAGGAGACATCTCCGACCCTATAAAGTATATATATTCTTGATCAGTATCAAAAGAGATTTCGATTTGGCCATGTCCGTCTGTCTGTCCGTATGTATGAACGCAAGGATCTCAGCAACTATAATAGCTAGAGACACCAAATTTTGAATGTATAGCGGGAGCAGGTCAAGTTTATTTTGGATCCGAGATATTCCCCCCATTGCCACGCTATTCAATAAAAACGTTTTACAGCCACAGTTTTATAGATATAGCTTTGGGATTTCGCATGTATAATACATTGGTCATTCTTGATATACTGTCCAAATTTCAAGTCGATCGGATAATAAACACGGAAGTTATTCAACAAACAAGATTCAGTAATGTAGCGAGAGGGGAAGAAGAAGCACAGCCACCATTTAAAATGCCTCGCTCGCGCTGTCGCTTTTGCCGCCTGTGGGCGTGCGTCTTTGTGTATGTGTGTATGTATGTGTAAGTGGACGTAGAAGTGATTAAATGTTTTAGACCTGGGTACAGGGAGTTTCGTAGTCGGGTATACTCGACTATAGCATTCTTACTTGTTTTTAAATGCAAATATAGACTTTTAAGTTATTTCAATCTAGGCGGTGAAAAAAATAAATCCGTTTAATTTTGTGGTTTTCCACTTTAACCCACTAAATGCCAAGACCCTTTAAAACCAAAAACCATTGAGTTTTTATGTTTTGTTTTATTGAAAATAACATAAGAAAATTAAAAAATACGAAAAATAAAAACATCAAATCCATAAAGTGGGTTTTTGAGCCTGTACCCAAGCGAGTACAATGGCCAAATACATACTACTTTTTTTTATTTTTATCTTGTATGAAAAACTGTGAAACATTCTTTTTCTACGCACAGTGCTATGTCACATTGTGCGCATATCCATCTAATTCTAATTTAATACAGCGTAGTGGACTTTGAATTCTTTTTGGAAAATGGTTTCCAGCTGCAGTCGCAACGCTAGAAATGACTGACCGCTTAGATGACGGAGTATTCTGAGTGTAATTTCGTAAGTAATGACGAACAATAGTGCGATGAAACTCCAGTAAGTCAATATTGGAACTGTTTGCTGCTTTATATTACTTCCATGCATTTACCATAATGGAATTTATCATTGCAGTAAAAAGCGACCACCACCACTTTTCACTACGGAATTTTATTCTGTAAGCATTTACTGCTTGATCGTGCAGATCAACGCCTCCCATTCCCAAATTATATTCAGCTATCAATTTCGGCTGCTTGATATTTATTTTTGCCTTGCGAACACCATCGATTGACAGAATGCATTGGCTCGATACCCTCAAAGTTTGAGCCCACGGCTACAGCACTGTTGTCATTCCACTTCAAGAAGAGTATGTTATTGACGGTATCAAATCTGTGATCATAAAATCCTCTTTTCTCCTTTTTGAATCCTGAATTTGATTTTAGAGGACATTTTTTTGTTCTTGACTTGCGAACAGTGCCGATAGCCAGGAATCCTTTCTGTTTTAGCGTAACCAATAGATCGTATGAAGTGAAAAAGTTATCAAAAAATATAACGTGGTCGGCAGGCCTGGGAATGTTTTCCAATAGTTCAAGAACGACTCTGGATCCAAGCGGCAAACGTGACTTCTCCGTAATGACACCTTTTGCTCCGCAGTAGGTATCGAATTGATATAAGTAACCACAGCTGCTTGTAAGCATCCAATTTTTAAAGCCAAACCTCACAGGTTTTCCTCTGATGAATTGTTTTGATGAATGGCTGCCATAATATCGAATCATTGCTTCATCAATCGACAGCTTGTTATGCATATACCCAAACTGGCAAAATTTCTTAGAAAGAATTGTTATCAAGGGTCTTACTTTTGGCATTTTGTCGTTCGGAATCAAGTTATTGTTGTCAGCTAAATGGATATATTTTTTGATTTCCTTGAACCTGTTTCGTGACATATTGCTAGCAACAAAGGGTATGTGTGTATCTTCATCCATTTGCCAATACATATACTCCCTTGGCAATGAGTGATAGCCGCTAAACAATAATATACCCAAGAAAGTTTTCAAAGTACTTTCGTCGAAGACAAAGTCATGGACGTTTTCACGAAATGCGTAGAGTCGAGTCTGATCAACTATCAAATTTACAACTTCTCTGTCCAACACAGCTTCGAAAACTTCAATCGGTAGCTTTCCATTTAAATCCGCTACCATTTGCCTTTGATTATTTATATAAAATTCAGTTTGTGGCATATCAAATTCGGAAGATCTACGTGACCATTTTGGTTCATTTTTAGCAGATGACATTTTCCGGCGCAGTTCTCCCAGAGGAATGTCTTCGCTATCGCTACTATAAAATATTTCCACTTCCCCTGGAACATCTTGCGGCAAAGTGTTTACGCAAATGTCATCGGCGTCTCCTTCTTCTTCATCCGTGTTATAATCTGGATCTGGTGGAATATAGGCTATATCAAAAGTGCTCTGATGCGATGACAACTCCACAAAGTCCAAGGCACTGCCTACATTTTTAAACCTTGAGCCATAAAAGGTTGATGGTTTTATGCCTTTATATGCCATTTCAATGACTAGAATAATCTAAAAAAATCATGCTTATTTAGCCGTTGTTCCCAAGCGAGTACACTACATTTTGAACTTACCTAGTATAATCAACTTATTTTTTTCTCTTCTCAATTTTAAAAATTAACTTCATTTACTATTAAAATCAAGTGATACGTTTTTATTTTTCCCATCGACTTGCTTCACATGTGGTCAAATTCACACTGATATGCCAAAAATACAAAAAAAGTGAGTGGAAGAACTAAAACAAAGCGAAATTCCGATTACCGTTATGCGTTATCTCAACACTGCTTATGTGTCTCTGTTGTGCACATTATGCCTGATAAAATTGCTTAGAATGGGTTAAATGTGTTTGACGGTCAAGCTCGACCTAATGGAAATCCCCATATCTAATACTACACAATGAGTTATTCATGCTACTTAATTTTGAAAAGTTTTTTGTTATTATATGAAAATAAACACTTTGAATACTTCTATTTAAAAACATACTACTAAGCGTTTTATTATATCGACCCCATTTTGCAAAATAATCGTAAGTGTAATTTTTTGAGAAATTGACTTTTTGATGCAAAACTGTTCTAAAATCCTTGACACATCATCTATTAAAATATTAAGATATAACTTGCAATAAATACACTGAAAATTGAGTTTCAAATTGATCGTATGTCACAGTGTATTTTTCGTTAATAGCGAAAATATCGTATGTGCCATACAAATTTTAGTGTGAGTATGAATAAAATTTGCACCACAAAAAAAAATTAGAATGAACAAGTGACGAAAGATCAATGATTTTACGCAGTCTTTGCACCCCTGGAACTGGAAATTATTTGCAAATTTTATTTTAGTAAATAAAACTAAGTTAAATTTAAGCAAGTCGCGTTCTGCAACATTACATAAAAATCCAATGAGTATTGAACTCAATTACAATTTTATTTCAACAAATAGCATATTTATAACGAAATTAAATATTTATCATAAACTTAAGAATTTGTACTTATGTCAATTAAAAATTTCGAATGTTAAATACAATGATTTAAAAAACTTATGTGCTAAGAATATTTATCCCCCAAATATCACTTTGAATACATTAATCTTAAGAGTAGCAATCTAATCAAAGATGCTTTGGCTGAAACCGACGACGTCCTACTTTGTTTTAACAAGAAGTCGCTTTATGTTTATATATGCGTTACAATCAAAAGTTATATGAAATAAATAATAATACTAGTTTTGGTTAATCATCTCGTTTAACTTAACATACCACATTGTATGGAAACGGTTTTGTAAGTGATCGTAACACACATTTTGGTTCCCAAGCAGTCAAAGCTGTGCGTGCGAAAAGATCGTATGTGCATATAAGATAATGTTTTTTCAAGAAAACATTATTTTTTAGTGATTTGCTATTTACTAACAATTAAAGTAGCTCAAAACACATATCCAAATTAATTGTGTCCACCCAATTGTCTATTAATAAACAAGTAAGAATGCTATAGTCGAGTATAGCCGACTACGAAACTCCCTGTACCCAGGTCGAAAACATTCAATCACATCTACGTCCACTTACACATACACACACACAAACACAAAGACGCACGCACACAGGCGGCAAAAGCGACAGCGCAAGCGAGGCATTTTAATTGGTGGCTGTGCTTCTTCCCCCCTCTCGCTGCATTACTGAATCTTCTTTCGTGAATAACTTCCGTGTTTATTATCCGATTGACTTGAAATTTGGACAGTAGATTAAGAGACTAAAGTATTGTACATGCCAAATCTAAAATCTATATCTTTAAAATTGTTACTGCAATACGGTTTTTATCGATTTGCGGGGGAACGGGGGGAGATATTTGAAATTGGAAACAAACTTGACCTGCGTATGCTATACAGGTACCTACATTTCAAATTTGGTGTTCATACGTTCATACAGACGGACAGACGGAGATACGGACAGACAGACGGACATGGCCAAATCGAAATCTCTTTTGATACTGATCAAGAATATATATACTTTATAGGGTCGGAGATGTCTCCTTCTGCATGTTACATACATTTGCACAGATTTAGTACCCCTTTTTTACCCATTTCATGGGTACAGGGAGTAAAAAAAGGGAAAATAGTATATTGGGTTTGCGAAATGTCCGTCTGTCCGTATGAACGCAATTTTTTTGCCTTTATCTTTGAGCTAGAGCAACCAAACTTGGTACACCTGTTGGTGTATACCGTCAATTTATGAAGTGTCGAGATCGAGATTTTAAAAGCTATAGTCATCAAATTTGGCATACAGATTAATGTTGACCACCTGGATAAATCTACATCAAAAAATTTTTGACCCCCCCACCACCTCCCCCGCAAAGGAGGAAAATTTGTATCTCTCACACCTATACAGGTAGAGTCACCAAATTTGGCACATGAACATTCGCTCCCTACTCGCTTACCCACTACATCCGCTACTAAATAGTAGAGTTGATTAATTTATCATCCACTTCATCCCATATTTCGATCAGAAGTGACGAGAACAACATCGTATCATGGATGTGGTTCCTTCTGACCCCGAAGAGGTTAAATCTTTGTTTCGCCAAATCAAAAGCCCATATTGCGAAAAATTTGAGAAATTTATATTTGCTTATCCTCGGGAACTCTCGTCTTTTAAAAAAAGTGTTCCGGCTGAACATTTCAACAATATTTGTTGTAAAGAATTCTGACCTGACCACTTAGTTATTAAGGAATATACTGCAAGAAAGAAAAATCGGCTTCCGATTTCACTTTTTACTTCCGGTGGTAGTTTCAATCCACCTCTTGTAGTCTCTGATAGTTCAATAAACTAACATATTCCCTCTCACTGGGCTATCAGAATGTAAGAGGTCTTTGTAGTAAACTTACTAATCTTTACCTAAATAGACTAACTTTTCCTTTCCATGTCGTTGCCTTTTCTGAATGGCAAAGGCCCGACATTCTTAATTCTGAAATCCTGTCTAACAAATTCTCCATTTATAGAAAAGATCGCACTCCTCGTCGTGGTGGTGGTGTTATAATGGCTGTCGACGCTGATTTATCTTCAGAGATAGTAATAGCCGATAGTTCTGTAGTTATTGAATTTATTGCTGTAAAATTGATTATCTCCGGTGTTTGTTTTTTATCACTTGTAGTTTCAATCCACCTCTTGTAGTCTCTGATAGTTCAATAAACTAACATATTCCCTCTCACTGGGCTATCAGAATGTAAGAGGTCTTTGTAGTAAACTTACTAATCTTTACCTAAATAGACTAACTTTTCCTTTCCATGTCGTTGCCTTTTCTGAATGGCAAAGGCCCGACATTCTTAATTCTGAAATCCTGTCTAACAAATTCTCCATTTATAGAAAAGATCGCACTCCTCGTCGTGGTGGTGGTGTTATAATGGCTGTCGACGCTGATTTATCTTCAGAGATAGTAATAGCCGATAGTTCTGTAGTTATTGAATTTATTGCTGTAAAATTGATTATCTCCGGTGTTTGTTTTTTATCACTTGTTCTTATATTCCGCCTTCTTCCGATATATCCTTATATTATTTGCATGCTTCTGCTATACAATCTGTCTCCTCTTTGGTGTCTGATCGTGACGTTCTTGTAGTTCTTGGTGACTTTAATATTGCCGGAACTACCTGAATTTCAAGTCCTGACTTCAGCGTATTGACTTCCACATCTCAGCACGATTTTAGTGATAATTTATTTCGGATGTCATTGTATCAAATCATTGGTATCCCGAATTGTTTACATAAAATGCTTGGTCTTATTTTTGTCTTGGATCCCTCCTTCTTATCTGTCTCCCATACTAACCCTGATCCATTCCTGAAGATCCCTATCACCCAACTTTGGAGGTATTGATGACTTACTTGCCAGGGTACTAAGCACATGTAGTAAAACTGCAGAGCGAGTTCGTCAATTTCGGAAAACCGATTTTACTAAACTCGCTCAGCTTCTCTCCCAGGTTTTATAACTTCGTTAATGCGAAGCGTAAGTCATCAACACTTCCATCAACCATATTTTTTTAAAACACGACTGCTGACTCTGATCAGGCATTTGCCGATTTCTTTGCAAATTTTTTCAAATTTTTTATAGTTTACAAACTTATCAAATGGTTTCGCCTTATCCTTATCAGGTAAGGACTCCAATTGCATTTTTGGACCTTCAATAACTGAAAGTTCGCTTATACGTGATTTAAAGGCCATTAAGCCCATATTTTCACCGGACCTGATGGAGTACCAAGCTGTGTGCTTAGGTACTGTGCTGAAGGTATTTTAAAGCCATTATTTATTCTTTTTAAATTGTCCGTGGAGTTGTGCTCTTTCCCTAACATTTGGAAAGAATCATTTATTATTCCTCTCCATAAAAAAGGAAACAAGTCTAACGTCGAGAACTATAGAGGTATTTCTAAGTTGTCTGCTATTCCTAAGATATTTGAGAAATTGATAACTTCTCAACTTCAACATCTGTGTAATTACATAATTTCACCCTGCCAGCACGGGTTTGTGAAATATAGATCTAATAGCACTAGCCTATTGGAATTTACTTTTGTCATTAAGGGATTTCGATCTAAAATGCAAACAGATGTTATTTATACTGATTTCAGTGCCAAGCTTCATCTTCTGGGATTTCCAAATAACTTAATTCTTTGGATCTCTAATTATTTAACTGTTAGAACCCAGAAGGTTTATTTCAAAGGAGGACCACAAGGAAGTCATCTTGGCCCCTTATTATTTACTCTGTTCATAAATAACCTTCCTTCCGTCATAAATCACTCTCGGGGGCTGATGTATGCCAATGATGTTAAACTATGTCTGTCATCTACTGATTTTCTTTCTGGACAAAGGTTGCAAACTGATCTTGACAGATTTCAAACCTGGTGTCGGGTAAATTTATTAAATCTTAATTGTGGTAAGTGTAACGTAATGTCAATTTACAGGCGAATGCCCTTTTTAAATAATTATATTCTTAATGATAAGCCGCTTGTTCGAATTGGGTTGATTATGTGGGCTTCGTTTTAGATCCCAGGCTGAAATTTGACATCCATATCTCTTCCACCGTTAATCGAGCCTTTGGTGTTGGTTAAGCGCTTGGTTTCTTTAAGCGCTGATCTAAAGAATTTAGCGATCCCTATATTACTAAAACTTTCTATACTTTTCTTGTTCGACCTATTCTTGAATATGGGTTTTGTATTTGGTGTCCCCAATACAAGGTTCATCAGGATAGAATAGAATCGGTAGAAAAACGATTTCTGCTCTTTGCACTCTGTGGTCTTAACTGGAATCCTAATACTCGCTTGCCTTCTTATCGTACTAGACTTTTACTAATAAGTCTTCCTTCTCTTTCT
This sequence comes from Hirtodrosophila confusa, assembly GCA_035043065.1. Lineage (NCBI taxonomy): Eukaryota > Metazoa > Arthropoda > Insecta > Diptera > Drosophilidae > Hirtodrosophila > Hirtodrosophila confusa. Next base: position 486,727 of record JAWNNI010000053.1, read on the forward strand.
GATCGTAGAACCATGCTTGGTGTAATTTTTGTACACAAACTAATTAATTAATAAAAACTTTCTTCCTCTTTCTCTTCAAGCTTGTAATACTAACTATGCTATCCATAACCTTTTTCGTATTCTATGTTCTAATTATAACAACATTTATCATTTAATATGTAATGCTACTTCTATTTCCTTACTCAGAACTTCACTTTTATGTTATCTGCGTAATATATAGTTACTTCTTGTCTATTGTTTAATTAATGTAGAACAATTATTTAGTTTGTATCTATTCATCTGTTCCGCGATCTTCGTTACCGCACGTTATGCGGCGCGCCCCTCGGTCGGTTGAGCGGGAGGTGGGTTGCATTTTGCCTGGGTCCGCGTGTTAACACGCCCGTGCTTGGTGTCGTTTGGGCCACTTGAAATTACTGCCCGTTTTAGTACATCAACGTCCGAAAGAAATTCGTCACAAATACTTTATTTCGCAGGTAGTACATACGTATCCATCTATAATATGGCATATAGCTGTCATAGGAACTATGGGTCGACAATTATATTTTTGTAGGAAAGCTTATGTTTTTGTCGTTATCCTGACAGAACTCACCTATACCGTTAGTTCATGCAAGCTGACCAAATGTGGTCAAAATCCGACACTATCAAGACTGTTTCCAATTCCACTCGATTTCAAAAAGTAAAAACGAAAGAATTCCAATCGTTTTTCGAGCTGCTGTTCTCAGTTTGATAATCGAATTTCAATAGCAATAAGTAATCGGTGGTATTAGCTGTTTCACAACAAAGAATAAAGAGCTAAGTCACGTATTAAAAGTAGCAAATAAACATTGCAATACTAAAAGAGAATATTCTTCTCTACTGCGCGCTGCGCAATTTGCTCCTTTAAATGTATATCATTTGTTGTCCACAATGTACATGTTGGTGTTAAGCAACACAAGCACATGGTTCAATTATACTATAATATATAATACTATAATGGACCATTAACTAGGACATATTGTTTCGTAAGTGTGCTATCGATACGCAAACCATATGATTTGTTTCTTGGTTTTTCTGAACGATTTCGTTTTTGATGGGTGACAGTTTCTTAATTAAATAATAAACATGTAATTTGACTTTAATGAAATGAATGCATAAGTTAATTCGTTTCTAAATATGATGCAGAATATTAGAAAATGTTTATATTTATTTTATATAAATTTCCTATGTAATCTGTAAAATGCTGCACGTTTTCAAAGCGAAAAAATTACTCGTTTTGAAGAGTTCGTCGCTAAACACAGCTAAAACGATTCGTAATTGCAACTTCGCAACTTTAGAGTGGAAATGGAATTGGGAACAGGCCCGTATATCATATAGCAGCCATACGACCGATCGGTCGATAATTACATTGTATGAAAAACTTCCTTTATTATGGAATAAAGATATAATTATAATGAAGATATCCTGACCAAATTCACCAAATCAATTTCATTGTTTTGTTGAATTTAGTACCGAAGTCGACCATTAATCGATTGGCGTAATCGATTGTTGGATCGCATCAGGCCGCCAAACGTTCATGTCGAATTCTTAAATTTTGTCGTCTGTTTTGTCTACGTGCCAAATTATTTTCTTTACTTACTTTCAACTGAGGGCGTCGAACTCCACTGTTACCCTTAATACGGACTCATAGTTGGTCATACATTACTTTTTACTCCCTGGGTTCTAAAAGTTGCATGGGCGAATGTCTAATTTTAGTCAAACTCATTTTCGAAGCTCTTATTAAATAATTTGACATACGTCTCACTGATTGTGGAAAATTCGCGGAAAACTTTTTAATTATCATGCAATTAGCTTTAAACTCATTTTCAAAGCTCTACACGAAAACTTAATTTCATGAATGCTCACTAATTTTGGAAAATCTACCCCCAATAAGGAGGAAATTTACGGTAAAATGTGGCATACAACTTTTTTGTTCGTCGCCCGATAGATTTTAAATTCATAAGGTTTTGGAAAATATTTCCTCACGGTCAGAAAACTTCAAACCGATTTTCAAAGCCCTACACATTAAGTAATTCGATACGTCTCATTGATTTTGGAAAGTGCACCCCCACCGCCGGAAAATTCGTGGAAATCGGATGAACTCGACATTTTTATTGATGTTAAACTCATTGCCGAAAAAAAAATAGCCGACACTTACAGGTGGGATTTGATGGCTCTTAACTTCAGTGATTGTTTTTTTTTATTTATTTGAAATTTTGGGTAGCCATACTTAACTGTACTGGCATTGGGACAAATGAGAAGGCGAATTAATTCTTCATAACACGAAGGAACTTTATGAAAAAGATTTGACTCGGACCACATTATTATGTATGTATGTATGTAGCTTCCATAGGAACAATCGAAAATTTAGGTTTTGTATAAAAACATTACTTCGGCAAGCCGAAGATATCCGTTATTTCGTGTGTTTTTTGTGTTAATAGATTATTTAGTTTTAGTATTAGTACATCTACAAAGATTTGTACATATGTACACCTTTCGTCCAATTGGTTCAGGAGTTTCACTATACCATTCATGTCTTTTAAACTGAATAAAAAAGACCTTCTTTATTTAGTCGTTGTTTAAAGACTGTCATTGCAACTACATGTGTATGTATGTATGTATGCACATCAGTGAAGAAACGAGAGTTCGACAAGTACTAATTGTACTAAGTCCAACAGCAATGTTGTCCTGGAGATATATGTATGTATGTATGTATGTACATAGGTACCTTCAGATGCATGTACATTTATCAAGCGTCAAAAATTCCAAAAATAATGTCTCGTAATTTTCAAGAAACTTGAGAATTTGGTGTCGATAAATTCAAAATTTTAATCTACCAAACCAAATATTAGTAGACCTGACATACATATGCATTACTATTGAAGCTAGCTATATTTATGAACTTCAAGCTTAATAAACAAGATCCATATGTACGTATAAATGTACATACAAATATACTTACATACATGTACATACATATGTACATATATGCATATGAAAATGTAGATGGCTGTATTTACCTCAAATATCCTTAAAAGAATGGTCACATATGCCTTCCGAACACCAACAGATTTGTTAATTGCAGATAAAAGAATCAAAAAAGAAATAAATCCCGCAAATGGAATCCAACATATACTAACTATTCCATATAACATTTCTCAATGATACTTTATGCAATATGTGACACAACTGAAGCAATAAATAATAAGCAACTAGTTTAATAAATATGGGAAAAACAGAGAAAAGATAAATGATTAAAACAATCGAGAAATCGATAATAGTTAAACAAAACCAAAAACTATTGTCAGCCAATGATGATACTACCACCGATTTTTGACTATGGAAACAGAACACCTATTGTATACGTTTTATCAAACTTATTCTCACTCAGAACATCTTCGGGGAACGTATGGTATTTTGGTGAGCACATTATAGGCTATTCACACAGAGCGACCATCTACCATCCACCATCATCTGACGTGATGGTCCCATAGTTTTACCCGTGCCGAAATTTGACCATCAGTCCCACCATCTCGTTTGGATGTTCCTATCCCACAAGTGCCTTTTCGATTTAATGCCGATTGTTTTCGTATACAACACTGAATATATTATATTCACTATGAAAATGTAAACAATGTCAACATATATAAATGACAAAGCCAATAAGAACAAGAGTGGAAACAAGTGAGAAATGGCGGAATCAAGTGAGTAAATAAAATTTTTTAAATCTTTGTTATTAATAATGGATTTTTCATTGACAGCATACAAGAATACGCAATCCAGGGTGAGCTGGACTGCCGTCCTTGAAAATATGCTAATAGATCTGTGGGGAGAACATTGGCGATTTGCGAGGCGCGCGCAAGAACTCCCATATATATACATATATGGAGATGCTTGCAGCTTTGAAAGATGCCGGTTTTCATGGTGTCTGGACCGATGTGCGCACCACAATTGAGAATTTCTGTTTAAGATAAGTTAAAAGTAATATTATATGTATTTGCAGGGCAGAGAAAAGAAAAATGGGACCGAGTGGTGGTGCGCCATCTTCTTGGGCACATTTTGAGAAGGTTCACTTAATTTTGGGCGGCTTGCGAATGCACGACGTTGACGTGCCAACCCTGGAAAATAGCAGTAAATTTTGTATTAGTATACTTATTAGTTGTTCATTATCTATTTATACTTAACGCATTAATTATAGATTATATGGAGTATATGGAGGATATAATTGAATTTGACCCGGAGGTTCCGTCGTGCAGCACCCGCACTGGGACGAGTAATGTCTAGTCGCCTCCAGCAAAGTGCAGCAAGCTGGACACCCAAGCAGCGTTGCTGGACATTGCAGAAAGGTAAATAAAATTGCAGGAGGATGGCCAAAAGGCGACCTTAGACACCATACCAGAACTTGTAAGGAATAGCAAGGAGTTTCAAGGTAAGATACTAGATATCCTAAGCAAGAAATAAATGATAATTCGCATTCGTTTCGCATTCGTAACGGACGTGTTTTTTTTCTTGCGCATCGTTTTTGTTTATTTTTCTCGTGATATCAAGTGATAACTTGTGTTTTTTTTTGTTCTTGTGACGTGTGTTATACATCGGTTGTGTGAACACATTGTTGGATACTAAATTGCAATTTAATATCATTAATATTTACTAAATTTGTTCAAATACAACAACAAACTGCAACAAGCAATCTGGTGGTTGATTTGTACAGTTTGCATTGTGCTTATATTTGTTTTTGTATTTCTACTAGTCCGCGCTCTAAACGCTTCTATCGTTGGTGTTGGTTACGGTTTCTCTCTTTGTTTTGTATTCCGTTGCTGATTTCGGTCGACGCGCCCTCGCTTTTATATTTTCTTATTGGTGTTGTTGTGCGTAAGTACAAATCAACGTCAACAAATTTAACCCTAGGGTGCCTTCTTTTTTATTTTGTGCTTTCTATTTCTTGTGCAGTGATTCCTGTTTATTTTATTTTTTATCTATTTATATTTTTCTTTTAATAAAATGTTTGTCTGCTATACTAAAAATTGCCAGGTTAGAGCAAACTCTAAGATGGGCTTTGTTTGCTGCTGGCTGTGTGATAATGTATCACACGAAAAATGTGCTGGACTTAACGGCAGAATTGTGGACCAGATTGAGTCAAAATCTGGCCTCAAGTGGACATGTGTATCCTGTAGGGATGTTAAAAGGGACATCATGGGTTTTATGAGGCAGACTAAGAAAGGCTTTGGTGACATTTTCGGGCGGTTTAAAAAACTGTTCGATGGTTTTTCCGACTTGGAGAACGAATTTAAAAGTATGAAACTTTTAAATGAGTCTCCAAAACGAAAGAAGGCTAATTTTAGGCTGTCTATTGGCTCCAATGAACTGCAGCTCCCTACACATGCTTCCACTACATCCGTAACTACTAAACAGTTAGAATAGATAAATTTATCGTCCCCCTCGCCTCATAGTTTAATAATCAGAAGTGACGTAAATAGCATCGTACCCATGGATGTTGTTCCTTCTGACCCCGTAGAGCATTCTGATTCGCTGGCTATTAACACTGCTGTTTCAGATCAACACTCTAGTGATAATATACCAATCGAATCAACTGGTCTAGTAACCAATGCTGTGGTCCCATTGGATGCAACTGCTTTGGCTACCAAGAAGACAAGGTATTCCACTACGGAAACAAATCTTTGTTTCTAGGCTTGCCCCTGATACTACATCTGATGATGTGAAGGCCTTTATACAGGCTAAATCTCAAGCACATGTTCCATTTTGTACCGGGGCGAAGTGGCAACGCGCACAAGACCAGGGCTGAAAGAAAAGAAATATCGTTTAGTTTAGTAAGCAGTGTTTAGCTTGGGGAGTTGAGGGGAATGTAACAGTAGCGGGGAGCAGGCGGCAAGTACTGTGGGGAAAATAGGTATGTATTAGTGAGGGTGCGCAGGCGCTTGAAGGGGATAAATAGGAGTGAAAAGGCAAATGGCGCGGGATTGTCAAGGTTAGAAGCACGCAGCAAGGCGGCAAATTAAATTTGGATTTTTTTTTGATTGTGTATAACTCAGAACATGTGAGTATGAAAATCCGACCTGCCCAGTGCCCAGTGTGTGACATTCTCTTTATTCTCGGCAGCCTGGCCCGGAAGAGCGACACAGCAGCCGGGTCAGTGGATTTTTTTTTGTTCCTGTATTGAAACACCCACGTCAAGAAACGCACTGGCAATTGGCGGACAAGTGTGTTGCAGCTGAACACAGCGGACCAAATCTAAGGCCACCACCACCATCCAACTACAAAGAAATACATACGTGAGTCTGTTCCATTTACGTCGGCAGCCACGCAGCTGATCCGCATTCTCAAGCCCACACCGGGCAGTGCAAATTTTCGACAAAGCCGTTCAGCCGCCAATACCCTGTAAAAAGCAGAACAAAGTTATGTACAGTGACAGTTGTCGATAATAGTGCAACTTACTTGTGTTTGGCCACTGTGTCTATTTGTTGTGGCGCACGCATTTGCGCAACACACACTCACACACTTACAAATATATGTGCCGTGCGTCTGGGCCAAATCTGCTCCTTCAATTGCAGCCGCCGGTCAAAAATTGCAACAATAAAGCTTCCAGTCCAAATTCCTGTTTATGTTTAATTATTTATTAGTATATTAGTGTATTTATTTATTTATTTAATTTTGATTTTTTGTAATATTTACCTTCTTTGCATCTAAGAGTGCGTCGACCCTGTTCGCTTTCATCACCAACACTCTTAACATTTTGTTACACATATAAGCTGCCAAACACTTGACCACAACATACTCATTAACCCGTATGTGGTGTCGCGGACTAAAGATATCTTGCGATTTTTTTTGATGGTGTTATTTTTATAATTGAATATATATTGTTCTGCCCCTCCCTGACCCATAACAAGAGCTCTTGGTAGGTGTAGGTTGGTTATTGGCGATTGATTAACAGCTTTTAACGCTCCATCCTCGCATGATATATTTATTTCCCATGGCATTTTTACTCCCTGTACCCATAAAATGGGTAAAAAGGGGGTATTGGATTTGTGCAAAAGTATGTAACAGGCAGAAGGAGACATCTCCGACCCTATAAAGTATATATATTCTTGATCAGTATCAAAAGAGATTTCGATTTGGCCATGTCCGTCTGTCTGTCCGTCTGTCCGTCTGTCCGTCCGTCCGTCTGTCCGTCTGTCTGTCCGTATGTATGAACGCAAGGATCTCAGCAACTATAAGAGCTAGAGACACCAAATTTGGAATGTAGGTTCGTGTATAGCGGGAGCAGGTCAAGTTTATTTTAGATTTGAGATACCTCCCCCGTTCCCCCGCAAATCGATTAAAACCGTTTTACAGTAACAATTTTCAAGATATAGCTTTAAGATTTGGCACGTACAATACTTTAGTCCCTCTTAATCTACTGTCCAAATTTCAAGTCGATCGGATAATAAACACCTAAGTTATTCACGAAAGAAGATTCAGTGCTGCAGCAAGGGGAAGAAGAAGCACAGTCACAACTTAAAATGCCTGGCTTGCGCTGTGGCTCGTGCGTGTGCGTATCTGTGTATGTATGTGTAAGTTAACGAAGATGCGATCGGAAATTTTTGACCTGGGTACAGGGAGTTTCGTAGTCGGGTATACTCGACTATAGCATTCTTACTTGTTTTTTTATATATACGTGCATGAAAGTTTATTTGAGTTTCATTATATTTATTTTTTTCTTTGCATTTAATTTGCGTACATTTAAAAGTTTTGGTGGTTGAATTAAATTAAATTCGTAACTTTTCATTTTTATTTATAATTTCATTATTTATTTGCCAAGTTTTGTTATTTATGTATTTAAAACTAATATTAAATCAAATTAAATGAAGTTTGTATTAGGGTCACAATATAAATATTAAACTAAGTAGAGGAAACGAAAACATGGAGTTTTAAATTAACTTAGAGGGAGGACGCGTGGCTTGTGCCATGGATTAGGCCAGCCGCAACCGTTCCAGCAGAGGGTGGCCCAAATATTCATGATGACTTGGACCACAGGCAGGGCGGGCGCGCGAGGTGGAACCACCGAAGCCTCATCCATCTGGCAGTCGATTGTTCGTTTGTTTGTTGTGTTTTCTTTGTTGTTGCGTAGTTTTTTGTTGTTGTGTTGTTGTTGTTATCGTGTGAGATGCTGTATGTCTCGTTTTTCTGTTCATATTTAGCGGGCATTGGGTCGTATCCAGCCCTGGGACCGACAGCTAGCCGGCGTTGCCCCACCGACAAGAAGCAAATGTGTAACAGAAATGGCGCCCAATCTGAATCTTCCAGTCGGGACAGACGCGGGTTCGGGTTACATTATAAATAATGTCACCCTAGCTCTGCGTCTGCCGGATAGACTGGAGATAAGATATAAATAAATTTGGAGGAGAAGACGACATCTCGCGAAATGCTCCGTGTCTAGTCCTTCTGAAGTCGCTGCCGCAGGCTTAAAGGGAGCGTAAAGCTAGCCTTTAATTGCGCGGAGTTATGAACGCTAGGGAGAGACATGAAAGCAGAGGTTAGAAAAAATTAAATAAATTATAAATGGGAGACTTACCAATGTTGTATTTGTCACAATTCAATGTCACTGTTGGACGTAAGTCACTGCCGTTCATGAATGAACAGGTAGTTAGCGACGGACAATTTTCCTGGTGGACGGTGATATTGAATGAATCTGTGATGAAATGTGATATTAGGTTAAGTCAGATTAAGTGTTTGTTATTTATCTGTTTAATGTAGAGTTCTCACCGTGTTGTTTTTTTGTAGAATAAGCCGCTTTCGTGTTTTGGTCCAGCTCATCTATCTTACGTAATGTTGTGTGAAGTGGGTGGCCCGGGTGTCGTAAAGACAACCCGCGATGCATCCATTTGCATGGCAGAGCGTTAGGATGGAGGGTTGATGCCAAAACACAAGTAAAGCGAGCTCGTGCATCGTGAGACTCTTGTCTATCGGTCATCACTTAAAGTGATGACTAGAATAGATGACAAGTCACACTAGTATGTTTGTAATTGTAGTGTATCCGTGTAGCGACTGTCAAGGTGGAGCGCAGAAACTGGAGCGGTTACTGGTCCCGGCCAGTCACGTGTCCTCCCCCGCTTGGTGATTTTCTTAAAAGATTTTTTTTGTTGTTGTTTAGATAGGTGTTTGTGAAGTTTTTTCTTTTGTTAGGGAACATATTTATTTATTTATTTGAGTATTTATTTATTTATGAAAGTATTTAATTATTGATTTAAATATTTATTTATTTTTATAAGTATTTATTTATTCATTTAAATATTTATTTGGGTATTTATTTATTTATTTGGGTATTTATTTCTTTATTTGGTTAGTTATTTATTTATTTAGTCTTTAAGTATTTATTTATTTAAGTATTTGGTTATTTATTTAAATATTTATTTGAATGATTATTTATTTAAGTGAATGAATATTTATTTATTAATCCATACATACCCTCATATATTAGGAGTTAGTTTGCGGTAGGCCTCGTCAGTTCTCTTTCCACATCGGTGCCAAACAAATCAAATGTCCCATTCAGGAAACAGCCAAAATTATCAGACGCGATCGCGTACACAAAATAACGCGTTTCTGGTGGATATAGGCGGGGCAGGTGCAATGGCAAACGAGGGTGCTCATGAACGGCTACCAGGTAGCGCTTTGAGTAGGACACCGGTGCAGGCAGGAGGTGGGGATCTGGCACCGTCGGATTGGGGTGATAGTCCGCCGAGATTACCCACAGACTCCATAAGCCGCGTGGTGCAGGAAGAGATTCGCAACGGGTTTATGGAGATGATGCGTTCGCTTAATGAGGTACTGCAACACATCAGGCAACCGCCACCACAGTCAGAAGTGCCAAAGAGGGATGAAGGCGGCCAGGTGCAAGTTTCACAGGGAGCAATCCCGAAACGAGACCATTCCAGTGCGACAGACGCGTCAGCACCGCCACCAAAACCACTTTTGTCACGATCTCGACCGGGTGGAAGTGATCCGTCCATGGTAGGGGCTACTGCATCTGGGGAGCCGGGTAACCAGACTGAGCGGCACGCGCGAAATTGGCGAAATCCAAGACAGAATAGCCACTGGCGGGTAGAGAATAGGCGAGCAGGCGAGTACCAACGGGAAGAGCCAAATCCATATACGCCAAACTCCAGACAGAGGCCACGATGGGGCCAAGTCGAAAAATGGGATGTCACTTTCGATAGAGACGCGACGAAAATGGCAGTGGAGGATTTCGTGTTCCGCATCGAGTTCCTGCAGAATCAATGCAGATGTTCCTGGGAGGAGGTGCTGAAGGGATTCCACCATTTAGTCACGGGACACGCACGTGAGTGGTACTGGCAGTACGTTCGGGATCATCGCGTGGAGAACTGGATGGAACTGCGAGACCATCTAGTTAGCCGTTTTCGAGGCACTGCGTCAGAGTTCGAGCGCATGAGGGAGCTCCGCGAAAGGACGCAACGTTCAAACGAGAGCGTGGAAGAGTTTTTCCACACCATGCGGAAGCTCGCGTCGCGACTGGAGATGCCACCAGCTGAGAGCGAGATGATAAAGATCATCAAGGAGGCACTCATAGACGAAATCGCAAGTTTCGTCTATGGCCTACGAGTGTACTCCTTGGACCATCTGCGAGATGAGTGCGTCGAAATCGAGGCAAACATTAAGCGGAAGACCCGATCGTCGTGGCGAGCAACCCCAAAGGCCAGCAATTATGGGCGAGGAGCTGGCGTGAGTGAGATCACGCAGGAGCAACTGGCTTGTGAAGAGGCTGAAGTCGTCGAGGAGGCGCAAATGGTACGCCGTCCACAGCAGAAGCTGATTTGCTGGAACTGCGGAAAACCAGATCACGGCTTCAGGGACTGTATGGCAGTAGAGAGGCGTATCTTCTGCTATAGGTGTGGAAAGCCGGATGCGTATGCTCCCAATTGTGCAAATTGCTCGGAAACGCGAGAAGGAGTGCGATTCTGGCAGGCGAATCACGCTCGCAGATGGGGCCCGCACTGAAAAGATAGAAGAGAATATAGGTAATAAGTTAATTAGAGATAGTTTGCATGCTAGGTTAAGGAATTTATCATATGAGGAGCGGCTTAGAAATTATATAACAGCTAGAAATAGGATATTTTCAGACTTACAAGTCGATGGGATGCGAGCACTTTCTGTGAGAGTCAGGAAAGCTAGATGTCGCTTTAAGCAACGGCGATCCACGAGACGGCAGGTGATTGATTCCGTGCGTAGGTGCAGCAGAAGTGACCCAAGAGTGTTCGCAGCTATATCCATTATGGGCGAATCGGTAAGAGGCCTGCTAGACTCCGGCGCTACTCATAGCATGTTGGGTAATAGTTGTCACGAGTTCCTGGAGAAGCTAGGTGTGGCGCCTCGAAAATATATTTCGATGGTGAAGGTAGCAAGTGGGGAAGATCGCGCAATTGTTGGCCGAATAGAACTGCCTGTAGAGTATAGGGGAGAGATAAGAAAAATAACATTCTTCTTATGCCCTTTTCTCGAGCAGGAGATCTACCTGGGCATAGACTTTTGGCGATCATTCGCACTGGCTCCAGCGGTTATGGGAACAGGTTCCACCGGCGAGCCAGTGAGACTAGTGGAGGAGGTGATGGCGGATCAGGTGGCTCACTATGTGGATGGGCCTGAGGATGTTGGCTTTGGGGGTCATCGAGTGCAGTGATAGCCCGTGGAGCAACCGCACTACTGTTGTGCGACGGCCGGGTAAAAATAGTTTCTGTCTCGATGCCCGCAAGCTCAACAAATTGACCATTAAGGACGCGTATCCACTACCTAGCATCGAGGGGATTCTGTCGCGTCTCGATCAGACGATCTACATCTCTAGCGTCGATCTTAAATTCGCCTTTTGGCAGATCGAGCTAGAGGAGAAGAGTAGGGCCTATACAGCTTTTACTGTGCCTGGGCGGCCGCTGTATCAATTTCGGATGATGCCGTTTGGCCTCTGCAACGCCGCTCAGCGCCTATGCAGGCTAGTGGACAAAGTAATCCCAGTGGAGATGAGATCCAACGTCTACGCTTATCTTGATGATTTGCTGATCATCGCTGAGGATTTCAGCACGCACGTAAGGATCCTAAGGCAAGTTGCAGAGCACCTACGAAGAGCGAATTTGACCATTGGGTTAGGGAAATCACATTTCTGCTATAAGAATATTAAGTATTTAGGTTTTATAGTCGGAGGGGGTGCGTTAAAAATGGATCCTGATCGCGTTTCTGCTATCCTACGCATTCCTGAGCCACGATCTGTCCGCGAACTGCGCAGCTTTTTGGGAACCGCAGGCTGGTACAGGCGATTTATCAAAAATTTCGCAGAACTGGCGGTCCCGCTCACAGACGCTCTCAAGAAGTCGGCGAAAGGCAAATTTAAATTGACGGAGGAAGCAATACACGCCATTGCCAAATTGAAAGCTGCACTTACCTCAGCACCAGTTTTGGTCCACGCTGACTTTAAGAGGCACTTTTATATCCAGTGCGACGCTTCACACTACGGAGTAGGAGCCGTGCTGTTCCAACGGGATGACGAACAGCATGAAAGGCCCATTGCGTTTTTTTCAGCCAAATTGAATTGCCATCAGAAGAACTATTCGGTGACGGAAAAGGAGTGTCTGGCAGCGCTCATGGCGATTCTGAAGTTCCGCCCATATGTAGAACTGATGCCGTTTACGGTGATCACAGATCACGCCAGCCTTAAGTGGCTCATGACGCTGAAGAACTTGGATGGTCGCTTGGCTCGATGGCCTCTTCAACTTCAGGCATTTGACTTCGGCATTGAACACCGAAAAGGCGTAGACAATGTTGTTGCCGACACTTTGTCGCGAAACATCGAAGAGCTGGAAGTAGATCCGAGCAGCGTTCTGGGCTTCGATACCGTGGAGTTTGAGTCTGAGGAATACCAGACGTTAGTCAAGCAGATCACCGAATATCAAAAGCACTTACCCGATATCCGGATCGAAGGCGGCAAGATATTCAAGCGCATGCGCTTCGAACGATTTGATGACCAGTTGGAAGGCTTCGTTTGGAAGTTGTGGGTGCCGAGCTCAGACGAAAAGGCAGCACACGGTGGGATCGCGAAAACACTCCATCTGTTGCGCAGGCAGTACTATTGGCCGAACATGGCATTGGAAGTACGCGATTTCATCCAACGTTGTAGCATTTGCAAGGAGTCGAAAGCGCAGAACTATCGCATGCAAGTTGGGATTGGACAGGAGGTGGTCACGGAGCGTCCGTTCCAAAAACTCTACGTCGATTTTTTGGGCAAATATCCGCGATCGAAGAATGGACAGGCGTGGATATTTATAGTGGTTGACCATTTTTCCAAATTCACCTTTCTCAAGACCATGAAGTCAGCAACAGCAGGAGAGGTGGTTAGTTTCCTCGTCCATGAGGTGTTCTACAAATTTGGAGTGCCTGAGCTGATTCACTCCGACAATGGAACACAATTCAAATCGAAGACTTTCCAGGAGATGATCATGGCGTTTGGAATTACACACATGAGAACAGCAGTACATTCGCCACAGAGCAACGCAGCTGAACGCGTGAATCGGACAGTTCTCAACGCGATCCGAACATATTTGGAGGATGATCACCGCGAATGGGATGCGCATCTGCCCGAGATAGAGTTGGCCATTCGAAACTCGGTGCATGAGGCGACTGGAGTAACACCGTTTTTCGCTGTGTTCGGACAGCAAATGTATTTGCATGGATCATGCTATAAGTTGGCGAAGAGTTTGCGATCCATCGGAGAGCATGAGGTGTCCTTGCTGGAAGCTCAAGATAAGCGACAGCTTATTCAGGAGGAGATTCGGAAGAAATTACATCAGACATATGAGCGTAGCAGCGCGAGATATAATCAGCGATCACGGCAGTTCTTCGCGAAGCCTGGGCAGGAGGTGTATCGTCGCAACTTCGTGCTAATCGACTTTGGCAAATGCTTTAATGCCAAGTTCGCACGAAAGTTCATCAGATGTCGAGTGACCAAGCCAGTAGGTAACAACGCGTACGCACTGGAGGATCTCAACGGTCGTCCAATTGGAATATACCACGCCAAAGATTTGCGTGTGTAGGCGTATGTGGGTGTGGCCTACGTTGGGCGCGTCTGCATTAGAGTGTAGGGCACGCCGGCTTGAGAGTAGCCGAGTCGATAGGCCGGTAGTCATGTCCACGCGTAGGTTGGTCATCCTGGGTCAGTCCACCTACTCGTGGTGGTGTTCCATTTTGTACCGGGGCGAAGTGGCAACGCGCACAAGACCAGGGCTGAAAGAAAAGAAATATCGTTTAGTTTAGTAAGCAGTGTTTAGCTTGGGGAGTTGAGGGGAATGTAACAGTAGCGGGGAGCAGGCGGCAAGTACTGTGGGGAAAATAGGTATGTATTAGTGAGGGTGCGCAGGCGCTTGAAGGGGATAAATAGGAGTGAAAAGGCAAATGGCGCGGGATTGTCAAGGTTAGAAGCACGCAGCAAGGCGGCAAATTAAATTTGGATTTTTTTTTGATTGTGTATAACTCAGAACATGTGAGTATGAAAATCCGACCTGCCCAGTGCCCAGTGTGTGACATTCTCTTTATTCTCGGCAGCCTGGCCCGGAAGAGCGACACAGCAGCCGGGTCAGTGGATTTTTTTTTTGTTCCTGTATTGAAACACCCACGTCAAGAAACGCACTGGCAATTGGCGGACAAGTGTGTTGCAGCTGAACACAGCGGACCAAATCTAAGGCCACCACCACCATCCAACTACAAAGAAATACATACGTGAGTCTGTTCCATTTACGTCGGCAGCCACGCAGCTGATCCGCATTCTCAAGCCCACACCGGGCAGTGCAAATTTTCGACAAGGCCGTTCAGCCGCCAATCCCTGTAAAAAGCAGAACAAAGTTATGTACAGTGACAGTTGTCGATAATAGTGCAACTTACTTGTGTTTGGCCACTGTGTCTATTTGTTGTGGCGCACGCATTTGCGCAACACACACTCACACACTTACAAATATATGTGCCGTGCGTCTGGGCCAAATCTGCTCCTTCAATTGCAGCCGCCGGTCAAAAATTGCAACAATAAAGCTTCCAGTCCAAATTCCTGTTTATGTTTAATTATTTATTAGTATATTAGTGTATTTATTTATTTATTTAATTTTGATTTTTTGTAATATTTACCTTCTTTGCATCTAAGAGTGCGTCGATCCTGTTCGCTTTCATCACCAACACTCTTAACATTTTGTTACACATATAAGCTGCCAAACAGCTGACCACAACATACTCATTAACCCGTATGTGGTGTCGCGGACTAAAGATATCTTGCGATTTTTTTTGATGGTGTTATTTTTATAATTGAATATATATTGTTCTGCCCCTCCCTGACCCATAACAAGAGCTCTTGGTTGGTGTAGGTTGGTTATTGGCGATTGATTAACAGCTTTTTAACGCCCCATCCTCGCATGATATATTTATTTCCCATGGCATTTTTTTTATATATACGTGCATGAAAGTTTATTTGAGTTTCATTATATTTATTTTTTTCTTTGCATTTAATTTGCGTACATTTAAAAGTTTTGGTGGTTGAATTAAATTAAATTCGTAACTTTTCATTTTTATTTATAATTTCATTATTTATTTGCCAAGTTTTGTTATTTATGTATTTAAAACTAATATTAAATCAAATTAAATGAAGTTTGTATTAGGGTCACAATATAAATATTAAACTAAGTAGAGGAAACGAAAACATGGAGTTTTAAATTAGCTTAGAGGGAGGACGCGTGGCTTGTGCCATGGATTAGGCCAGCCGCAACCGTTCCAGCAGAGGGTGGCCCAAATATTCATGATGACTTGGACCACAGGCAGGGCGGGCGCGCGAGGTGGAACCACCGAAGCCTCATCCATCTGGCAGTCGATTGTTCGTTTGTTTGTTGTGTTTTCTTTGTTGTTGCGTAGTTTTTTGTTGTTGTGTTGTTGTTGTTATCGTGTGAGATGCTGTATGTCTCGTTCTTCTGTTCATATTTAGCGGGAATTGGGTCGTATCCAGCCCTGGGACCGACAGCTAGCCGGCGTTGCCCCACCGACAAGAAGCAAATGTGTAACACACATATTACGGTGGAAAAGTTAAAATTCACGTATTCTCGGGAAATATCGTCATTTAAAATAAGTGTTCCGGCAGAGTATTTCAACAACATTTGTTGCAAAGAATTCTGGCCCGAACACTTAGTTGTTAAGGAATATACGGCACAAAAGAAAAATCGGCCTCCGATTTCACTTCCTTCCTCCGGTGGTAGTTCTAACCCACATATTGTAGTATCTGATAGTTCAAAAAACTAACATCCTCCCTCTCATTGGGCTATCAGAATGTAAGAGGTCTTTGTAGTAAACTTAGTAATCTTTATCTAAATAGCCTAACTTTTCCTTTCTATGTCGTTGCCTTTTCTGAAACATGGCTAAGGCCCGACATTCTTAATTCTGAAATTCTTTCTAATAGGCTATTCACACAGAACACATCATCGGGGAACGCATGGGAAGATGGTGGATGGTGGAACACCGATTCACACTGCCTCCATCTACCATCTACCATCAATTCAACCTTTGGCGTCAGTAGAGTGCAAATTGTGCGAAATATTAAATAAAAATGGATTTAAGCGAGAAAGTGGCTATTTTTGCTGCTATTGATCAGCATAACACGAATTTAATTGCTAATGTTATTGCGGCATTAAAAAAAAGAGAAGAAATTGACCACGACGATGATGATTTTTTTTCATGTTGGCTGCCAATTTAGATTTGCCACGGAGTGTTTGGATGCATGTAAGTAAAACTTTTTTATATGAAACATATGAAAATTCATATAACATGCATTTCTTATATATTTTAGAAGTGGTTTGGCACGTTTTGGGAGACGGACGTTCCCCAGAATGATGACAAATTTTTTAAGGAGAGCTTCCGTATGGAACGCTCTACTTTTTCTTTGCTGGTGAGCCGTCTGCCAATGTTGGAGAAGAAAAGCGGATAGCTATAGCCCTGTACACATTGGGTTCGGCTTCAGAATATCGCACAATTGGGAGATTGTTTGGCGTTGTTCCCAACAGCGTCTGCAATATTCTGCACGAATTTTGCAAGGCTTTCGTTGCGGAGTTTACGGAAGAATGATGCCAAACTTTCTGACCGAATCCAAGATCGACGAGTGTGTGCATGGCTTTGAAGCTATCGGGCTTCCACAGTGTCTTGGCGCTATTGGTAAGAATAAAACAAAACATTTCACATTTAATGTTTAATAATATAATTATTTTATTTAGCTGGATGTCATATTGAAATTAAGCCACCAGCAGCAGAAGCAATCGACCACTATAATTACAAAGGGTGGTACTCGGTTGTACTCTTTTCTCTGGTAGATTTTCGGTAAGTAATTAAAACCATGTTCTAATTCAATTCAAATTTTTAATTACAGATTCATGTATGTGAATATCGGTTCCCCGGGTCGTTGGAATGACTCACATATTTTCCAACGGTCGAGCCTTTCCAGCAAGCTCGATTCGTGCCCATTGCTGGAGGCAAAATCCAGGAAAATATGTGGTGTTGAAGTCCCAGTGGTCTTAATTGGAGACTCTGCGTTCCGATTTTCTCGGAGGTTGATGAAGCCATACCCGTTCTCAACAGAAGCGCCCTTGCAGAAGAGGACATTTAACTGCAACTTGTCCAAAGCAAGGCGAGTTGTGGAGAATGCCTTTGGACATTTGAAGGTCAGGTTCCGCCGCGTTGGCAAAGGGCGTACGTTATGCGGCGTGCCCCTCGGTCGGTTGGGCGGGAGGTGGGTTGCATTTATGCTTGGGTCCGCGCGTTAACAAGCCCGTGCTTGGTGTCGTTGGGCCACTTGTATGTACTGTTCGTTAGTACATCAACGTCCAGAATAATTAAAACACATATAAAATAATAATGAAGTACAATTAAAATCTTTACAATCAGTTTTAAGTATAATCAAATGTGATACAATGAAATAAATGGCTTGAAGTTTGAATTTTGATTAAAAATATTTTTATTTCTCGATTAAATATTGTGAAATAGCAGATCGCACTTCCTCGGCAGATCTGGTGAAATCAGCGGAAGTGTTGTCCTGACTCGACTCGGCTGTTCGTTTTCGGCCTCACCAAGTGCGGCTCTCCAGGTGTCATCAATACCGCTGTTGTTTACATTCAAAATGTTGTGCAACACACAACAAGCCATGATGATTACCGCGTTATTCTTGTAGTGACTGTGAAGCCCTTCGCCAACGCGGCGGAACCTGACCTTAAAATGTCCAAATGCATTCTCCACAACTCGCCTTGCTTTGGACAAGTTGCAGTTAAATGTCCTCTTCTGCAAGGGTGCTTCTGTTGAGAACGGGTATGGCTTCATCATCCTCCGAGAAAACCGGAACGCAGAGTCTCCAATTAAGACCACTGGGACTTCAACACCACATATTTTCCTGGATTTTGCCTCCAGCAATGGGCACGAATCGAGCTTGCTGGAAAGGCTCGACCGTTGGAAAATATGTGAGTCATTCCAACGACCCGGGGAACCGATATTCACATACATGAATCTGTAATTAAAAATTTGAATTGAATTAGAACATGTTACTTACCGAAAATCTACCAGAGCAAAGAGTACAACCGAGTACCACCCTTTGTAATTATAGTGGTCGATTGCTTCTGCTGCTGTTGGCTTTATTTTAATATGACATCCATCTAAATAAAATAATTATATTATTAAACATTAAATGTGAAATGTTTTGTTTTATTCTTACCAATTGCGCCAAGACACTGGGGAAACCCGATAGCTTCAAAGCCATGCACACACTCGTCGATCTTGGATTCGGTCAGAAAGTTTGGCATCATTCTTCCGTAAACTCCGCAACGAAAGCCTTGCAAAATTCGTGCAGAATATTGCAGACGCTGTTGGGAGCAACGCCAAACAATCTCCCAATTGTGCGATATTCTGAAGCCGAACCCAATGTGTACAGGGCTATAGCTATCCGCTTTTCTTCTCCAACATTGGCAGACGGTTCACCAGCAAAGAAAAAGTAGAGCGTTCCATACGGAAGCTCTCCTTAAAAAATTTGTCATCATTCTGGGGAACGTCCGTCTCCCAAAACGTGCCAAACCACTTCTAAAATATATAAGAAATGCATGTTATATGAATTTTCATATGTTTCATATAAAAAAGTTTTACTTACATGCATCCAAACACTCCGTGGCAAATCTAAATTGGCAGCCAACATGAAAAAAAATCATCATCGTCGTGGTCAATTTCTTCTCTTTTTTTTAATGCCGCAATAACATTAGCAATTAAATTCGTGTTATGCTGATCAATAGCAGCAAAAATAGCCACTTTCTCGCTTAAATCCATTTTTATTTAATATTTCGCACAATTTGCACTCTACTGACGCCAAAGGTTGAATTGATGGTAGATGGTAGATGGTGGCAGTGTGAATCGGTGTTCCACCATCCACCATCTTCCCATGCGTTCCCCGATGATGTGTTCTGTGTGAATAGCATATAAAGCCTTTAGGCAAAAACATTTTCGATACGTGGAAAATACAAATGCAAGCGCTCACAACAATAAATGATACATGGAAATATGTGAGTGGCTTTTGTGTAAGCACAGAACAAAATGGTGTTCAATGGGACTTTGAAGAAGCAATGGCAAAATCAGACTTGGTTTTAGCCATGTAAAAACAGTGTTGAAGCAAATTAAAAATTGTGTAATAGGCTATTCACACTGAGCACATCATCGGGGAACACATGGGAATCTGGTGGTACACCGATTTACCCTGCCATCATCTACCATCAATTCAAGCTATGTCGCCATCAGCCAGGACAATTTGTAAAATATTAATAGTAGAAGTAGTAGTAAGATTTATTTTCCATTGACATAATAACAATAGTACTAGTAATTATTCCGAGAAAACAACACTAATGAAAAATATAATGCAAGGCTTTGAGTATGCCTTAAGCCTGGTGGTAATTGCAGTGCGTTGCGGCGCGCATTTATGCCTTCACAAAATTTCAGCTTTAAATTTGCTTTATCGGAAATCATTTAAAAAATTGCGGCGATATTGCTGACACTCCAGCAGAAAATCGGCCAGAATATGCCATCTGGGGGGATCGTTGAGTAGGGCGACACAATCCTGTGCATCCATGTATGCTTTGTTCCAGTGTTTTACCCTAATTTCATAAAGTATGAGAATCGCTCCATAAAATGCATGATGTCTTCCCGCTCCTGAAAGCTGCAAAGCGAGCATACGTCTGAGCCTGCTCTATACGAGATAAAGTTAAGGGTCGTACTTTAGTAGTTTATAGATTGACAGTGTGCTGCTGGCTCGTGCCCGTGTCACGAACTCGAACTCAAGATTTTGCAGAAAAGCTGTATGACTTTGGTTTCACGTGCTGGGTTCCATAAAGTCCAGGGTGACGTTAAGCTGTGATGCCAAAGACTCCCATTTGGCGAAAAATTGTGATTCGCCGATTAGCCGTTCGCTTGGCATATTCATAACTTTGAGGATATAGTCTAGGTGCAGTTTGAGGGTATAGGTATACATAGTCGATAGACCAGTTTCCAGGTGAATAGCGTAATCGGGGAGGTACGATTGTAGTCGGAATATCTTTTTTTATGTAGAAACGGAGTAGCTTGCTTACGTCTTCTAACTCCAAGTGTCCCCATACTTACGCGGCATAGCACATAATCGCTCTTGCTGTGGAGACAAACAGCTTGTATTTTAGGCTATGGTCCACCTTTCGCTTACTGAACATTACATTTTACTATATATTTAAAAAATTAATTTTGGCGCATAACTCGTTTTTGTTTACCTTTGCACCATTTAATCGATAAGCATCGTGAGTTCGATAAGAAAATACTAAGAAATGCCGGTTCGAATGGCCGGTTAAAAATATGGCGGATTTGTAATTTTTCCCCTTATGGGATTTTCGACAGGAAAAATGTAACATTTTTCTAAAATAAAAAAAATTGCCAAAAAATGTGGTAATTGATGTAGGGGCTATAAGATGTTGTAAAATGCGTTGAGTGCCAGATTGTTAGATAATCGGACAATTAATGATTCTGCTCATATTTAAACTAAATAACTATATTTTTAATGAAATAGAATATAAATTTATATAAATATACACACGTTTAAATGTGTTTTATGTATATATTTTGTGTGAAATACCAATCGCAGGATTTTTTATATATACATTTTCATATATTTAGAGTAAAATAACATTGTATATATATCAATTGAACGGGTTATACACATTTTACTTTGACATATTTTTAACTAGTTCAAATGTGTGCCTTTTCATATCTAACTGGCAACTCTGGTCATTTTTCGATGTTTTCCATTACTAAAAACGGTCAATAATCGCGTCGATATTCGCATTTTAGTCAACTTCTATTTCCATACATATCATTATTTCGGAAATAAAGTTAACTTCCCGCCGTAAATTGCATCCTGCAATTTATCGCGTGTTTTAAGACGAAAGTTGTGAGCCGTCTTTATAGAAACTATCGCTGCCCAATATTTACCAAAAATTTTATATGGCAAACTTAAAACTATACATATGTTACATATTTGAACATATATAAACGTTTTCGCCAAACTTTTACCATATAAATCAAAAATATGCCCTATAGTGTTAGCGAGTACATCACTTTCAAAATTCAGTTGGCAGAGGGCCAAAGTACGAAACTTACAAGTTATGGTTACTGCAGACTGCCACATGTGTATCAGGCAAATAGCATAGCGTGTGAAACCGCCCCAACATTATTTCATGACACATTAAGTTCATGGAATACCCTATATATCTATATACAAGAATTTTAAAGTTCATTTTTAGTGTTTAAAAGCCAATTATGTGCGGTCACATCTAAAAAATCCTTTGACTAGAATCTTTACATATGTATGTAAATGTTCAAGCATGTGTTTACATTAGTACATTAGTTTTTCCTATGCTTTCTCCTTATTTAAAATAGTGATAAAAAATGGTAAACTTTAAGTTTATAAAATATAATTACAATTATGTAAACTTTAAGATTGTGAAAGTAATAACTATACAATCTAAGTCACTACAGCATTATTACTGATTAGATCGCTCTTAAAGACAGATTATCTTAACGCGTGGTATGTACATACATACTTACATAGGGTACGCCTACATACTTGACTCGGGACATATGTATATATGTACATTTTACATATGTATGTACATATGTACATACATATGAATAACTAGCTGTTAAGATCCTAGCCTTGCCCGGCGAAATATTTGAGTACAGCTTATTTCGCAGCTTATTTCGTGCAGATAACAACTGAAAGTTAAAATCGTTACTGCGGCTAAACTATCTGGTATCAATAAAAAATTAAAAGCAGTAATTTAAAGCAGAATATTAACATTTATAATAAGCACACCCGATAACGTGACCCCCGCCATGCTTCACTGTAGATTGTAAGTGGTTATTTTGAACGTCTAAAGCTGGGGTGCCCAGCGCTGCTTATGGAAGAGCAAGCTTCAATACATATGCAAGAAAACACTTCAGATGTCTAAAGCAAACAGTTGTTTTCACTTCATTGCGTGCACTAAAAAAAATTTTATATACATTTGCTAATACTGCGTTGAAATTCACACCTAAAATTCTTTCCAAGAAAAAAGCTGTGACCAGCGAGCCATCTTTCAGCACCACTATTTTATTATAACTATTTTTATTTACAAATATTGCTCTTAAAATGTTTTGCAGAAAAATACCGTGCTTAGCGTTCAACTAAATAAGGAGTTTCTTGAAATTCAGTAGTGCAAAAACAAATATACGAAAGTGTTGTTGCTTTTCTCATGAGCCCAGACACCGTTAGAGATAAGAAAGCAAACACGCAATATTGTTTTTGTATTATGCATTGGCTTATGAATAGAGCCGTGCATGTATACGCGCATTGCTGCCAAAATGAGCGAAATGATCAATGGGCTGGGCACCCTTGGCCTAAAGTTTTGCAAAAGAGTTTCAAATTTGTCCTATTTCCTTTTGGAATGAAGTCATTTTTGCAGACGAGTCGAAATTTAATATATTTGATTCCGATGGAAGACAACATGTTTGGCGGCGACCAACTACCGAGCTTCAAAATAACCACTTACAAATTACGGTGAAGCATGGCGGGGGTCACGTTATGGTTTGGGACTGTATGGCGGCCTCAGGTGTGAGCAATTTAGTTTTTTTGATGGCATAATGTATTCAAAGACGTCATTCTCAATATTGAAAGTAAATTTGTTGCAAAGTGCGGAAAATCTGGTCATACGAGAGCGATTTCGCTATTATCAAGATAACGACCCCAAACACAAGTCATTGTGAAGACTTGGCTCATCTGGAACTCTCCCCATATTATCGAAACGCTAGTTAAATTACTGTATTTAATTTTGTATTGATATCTTACATAGTTTAGCCGCAGTAACGATTTCAACTTTAATTTGTTAGCTGCACGAAATAAGCTGCGATCCATTGTAGATTAAAATGCATTATGTTGTATTTTAGTACTTTTGTCAATCGTAAGAAATACACAAAAATAGCTCACCGCGATTTTACCGCCCGCGGGGATAGACATTCCTTAATAGTTGAGCCACATGACTAATGATTTTATGTGCAGGGCTATGAAAATGTCTTTAAAGCCGATCTAACTAAACAAATAATCTCACTCATTTGACCTTGACTTCCATTTTACGCCCATGGCGACGGGTAGGCGTAGATTTGCAAAAATCATCTGGCACTCTTTTAAATTATTTTTGGTGTAGTTTTGAAAATGAGTGAAGCCAACTGCAAGAATGCTACAATTCCAGACTAAAGCCTTCCAACTATGTTCCGCCCGTTGTGTTGTCCGTAAAGTACCGAGGTTTTTGAATTTAGCTTTGGAAATTAGTATGAAGCCATTCCCATGAAAAACGAAAATGTTGAATTCCAGACTTCACCAATTTTCCGGCCGTGGCACGCCCACGTGTGTCGAATTATTTAATGTGAAGTGCTTAAAAAATGAGTTTCAAAATAATTAAAAGTTTGAAAATGAGTTTGAAGCCAATCGTATGGTACTCAAAAAAGTTTCATACAACAGTTTTCCGGAATTTTTTGACCATGGGGTGAATTTTCCAAAATCAGTGAGACACGTATCAAATTTTTTTTTACGTGAAGAGCTTTGAAAACGAATTTGAAGGTGTTCGGACAAAAATTAGACTTTCGGCCATGCTATATTAAGACCCAAATTTTCCGCCCATGGGGGTTGATTTTCAAAAATCGTTGAAATCAAATCGCCGCATTCGGAGTCTGTTGGGCCGCTTCTTCTAGCGATGCGAGCCAGTGTCTGTTGAAGCATCGATATCTTAGTGTTCCGAGTGCTGGAGAGCTGCATATTATGTGTTCCAGCGATTCTGCAACTTCTGGTTCCTTACATATGCGGCAGCCATCTTCCGTTAAGATAGCCAGTTTCTTTACATGTACTGCTGCTAGGCAATGTCCAGTCAGTACTCCTACCATTAATCTGCAATCTCTCTTTGGAAGTTGCGGCAGGCAGTGAGTAAGTTTCTGGTTTCGCTTCTTGCACATAATTCTGGTAATTCTGTAGCCAGTTGTGTTTCGCCATCTTTCGCCAGCTTCAGCCAAGACGGATTCATCCAATTCGCTGTATAGCGACTGCAATGAAACTTGTATGTTTCGCTTTCGCGAAGTAGCCGACTCCTTTTACAAGGCAGTCCGCCATCTCGTAACCTTCGATGCCCCGGTGGCTGAGAATTCATTACATATGCAATGTTCTTGCAGTGCTTAAATTATCTAAAGCCTCCCTGCCTGCCAGCACATTTTTGGAACTGATGGTTGACGCCCGCAAAGTCTTGATTGCAGCTTGGCTATCCACGAAGATGTTTATCCGTTCATTTGGGGTTGGTATGAATTGAGCTGCTTCTGCTGCTTTCCGTATCGCGAATACCTCCGCCTGGAATATGCTGCAGTAGTCGGGCAGTTTGTATGGCAGCCTTATTCCTGGCTCTGCACAGTACACAGCTGAACAGAGTGTTTCTTTAAAGTTGTTATTAGGAGTCATGTAGTCTGTGCTACTATGCAGCTCCTTCCCAATCGAACTGTGTCCAAAGCCTTGCAGTGCCATCTTGCCAGTTGTACAGAGACGTTGTGCCGTCTTCTGGGCGTGCAGATGAGCATGTATGCCCAACGGGTTTACACACAGTTGCCTCTAGTGCCTTAGTTGAGGGAACCTCAACGCCCTCGTGATGCAGACGAGTGCCTTCCGTTGGGTCCTCTCCATCAGCTTTAGGTACTTCTCCGTGGCTGGCCACCATACCAGAACGCCGTAAAGCAGTATCGGTCGTACCACTGAAATGTAGATCCAATGCATCAGTCGTGGTGATAGGTCCCAAGTACTGCTGAGCATCTTCTGCGATGCATAGACTGCGACTGTTGCCTTTTTCACTCTTCAACATTAAGTCTTCATGTCAGTTTGTTGTCCAGAACTACTCCAAGGTGTGAGTGGTATTCCATTTACTTTTGGCGGGTTCCACCGCGGTACCTTGTATCTCTTCGTGAAGAGAAGGAGGTCCGTCTTTTCCGCGTTAATATTGAGTCCGGCTCCGGTGGCCCATCTTAGTATCTCGTGTATCGTGTAATCCACGATAGAGCTGATCGCGGATGGACATTTTCCAGTGATAATAATGCTTATGTCATCCGCATAGGCAGTTATCTTGGGAGCTTTCCTGCGGAATTTCCTTATCAATTTGTTCACCACTAGGTTCCATAGCAGAGGAGACAAGACTCCGCTTTGCGTCGTGCATACATGTGCCTCCTTAGTGGTGGTGGTGATTCCCCATTCGGCTCTAACATTTCTGCAGCTCAGCAGGTTATATATTTTCCTCTGAACTCTCTCTGCCCTCTATTAAGCATGCTCTTCCAAATCACCTACGGGAATTCTCTGGTCGATCCCAGCTGTGAGCAGGGGCACAGCTTGCCGGTGTTGCAAATAATATTCCCCCATTGGGTCGGAGATTGCCCACTCTATGTCCCCCTACTGTCTTTCTTTTATTCTTCTTTAGTTTTATGCCTTAAATTAACCTTAAATTCTATAAGTTGTTTCTTCATAACTAACTCTTTACTAGCTTGCTATAGGCTCTAATAACGCCACCGGCAATTCTTTGCTGTGAATAGGAGCATAGCTAGCCGGACTGGCAAATAAACTTCCCCCAACGTGCTGGTGTCGTTATTAGATTTAAATTGTAATTTCGTGTAGGCTTTTAAACTTTTTCCATATATCTATGTATTATATTATATTTTTTATTCGAGGCAGCACTGTTTTGACTCGTAAATAAATAAATAAAAATAAATAAATATCCATGTCTATTGCTGAGTGGGATGCTATAGCTCTCAGGCCTCGCATTATGGCTTCTGTTGATACAGTATTGAATGCACCGGAGATGTCCAGGAATGCACCCTGGTGGTGGAGTGCCTTTTCTATGTTTGCTACCAGGGATTGTAGTGCTGTCTCCACAGATTTTCTTTTTGTGTATGCGTGTATAGGAGAGCTTGCGCCCTCCTTAATATGGAGCTCCAGTAGTTTCTCTGTCTGTTGTCTTTTGGCTGCACGTGACTGACCTTGCCTGCTTTGGGTAGGAACACGACTCGCGCAGTTCTCCAGGCCATAGGCACATATTCTTGGGAAGAAGCACAGCCACCACTTAAAATGCCTCGCTTGCTTTGCCGCGTGCGCTGTCGCTTGTGTGCGTGCATCTTTGTATATGTGTGTGTATGTGTGAGTGTACGAAGATGCGATCGGAAATTTTTACCTGGGTACAAGGAGTTTTGTAGTCGGGTATACTCGACTAAATCATTCTTACTTATTTTTTTTCTCTCTTTTTATTTACAATCTGTCTGTTTAAACAATAAGTAAATTGTATAATTAATATTAAATTAACAGAAATAGCAGTTTTCCAATGAGCCCTGCTATTATATATAACATCTTTTCAGTTTGTTGGATTTATCTATCGGAGAGATCGAGAATGTGGTATCTTTTCATTCTTACTGTTAAACTATTGTCTACCAGACTTAAGGCTAAATTATTTTTTCGTGTGGAGTCTGTCGATGTGTTTCTTGCTAGTTTTATTTATTTCTTTTATGGTTGGAATATTAAGATCTTTGTGAATATTTGCATTAGATACGTAGAAAGGAGCATTGACAATGAGTCGCAAAGTTTTTGATTGGTAACGCTGAAGTATCTCAATATTTGAGTTGCTAGCAGTTCCCCAGAGCTGTATAGCGTAGGTCCAAACGGGCTTCAGTATGGATTTGTAGAGGCGAATTCTCTTTTCCAAAGTGGTTTCTGATTTTGGACTTATCAACCTGGACATTTTTAGTGTTTTACGTCTGAGTTGTTGACATTTTGCTTTAATGTGGTTTTTCCATGTTAATCTGCGGTCGAGATGCAAGCCGAGATACTTCACACAGGTACTTTGTGGAATTGGTGAGCCGTTAAGTGTAACATTTGGGCAGCTACCTGGTCTTAATGAAAAAGTTATTTGGATGGATTTCAGGGAGTTGATTCTAATTTTCCATCGAAGGAACCAGTCTTCAATTAGGCTAAGCTCACACTGCAGGAGTTCGGAAGCTTCATTTATAGATGTGCTTGTGGCTAAAAAGTCTGTATCATCAGCATATGTTGCAACGGTGCAGTTGTTTGTAACTGGCATGTCGTCCGTATATAGGGTGTAGAAAATTGGTCCCAATACGCTTCCTTGTGGGACGCCTGCGAGATGAGAAGTAGTGTTGATGTATCGTTTTTCTGCTGCACGTAAAAGCATCTTTTAGTCAGATATGATTTGATTAATAAATAGTACGGACCAGGTAGCCATTTCTTTATCTTGTACAATAAACCATTGCGCCAGACTCGATCGAACGCTTGTTGAACATCAAGAAATGCAGCAGTGCAGTATTTTTTGTTTTCAAATGCAGAAA
The DNA here is from genome assembly GCA_035043065.1 of Hirtodrosophila confusa. Taxonomy (NCBI): domain Eukaryota; kingdom Metazoa; phylum Arthropoda; class Insecta; order Diptera; family Drosophilidae; genus Hirtodrosophila; species Hirtodrosophila confusa. The sequence goes on from JAWNNI010000053.1 coordinate 514,747, forward strand.
CTATATCATTAATGACCCTGTGACTCAGGGGTCCCGTGACCTCTCCTGAATCCGAATTGGTATTCAGGAATGAGGGAAAGTTCGTCCAAAATTGGCAACATTCTCTTCAATAGTATTTTTTCAAACACTTTCGAGAATATTGTCAACAGACTAATGGGACGGTATGATGTCAATTCCGTTTCTATTTTGTTTGGCTTTAGGATCATAATGATCTCTGCACATTTCCATTGACTTGGAAAGTGGTCTAGTCTGAGAATCGCGTTAAATACAAGAGTGAGAAACCGAATGCATTTTGGTGGTAAACTTTTTAGGGTGATGCCGTCTATTTTATCAGGGCCTGGTGCTTTTTTATTGTTCAAGCATTTGATTTCTGTCACAACTTCTTCATATTTGATGCTTTTAATAGGCAAGCTCATTTGGCAGGGTGACTCAAGGAATTTTTCTACTGCAGTCTCTGTTATATAATTATTTATATCGTTTGGTTGAAACACAGAATGCAGATGCTGTGCAAATGCTTCCACTTGTTCATTATTAGACCTACACCAAGTTCCATTGCTTTTACGAATATTTATGTTTCTTTTAGCTGGTCTCTTTAGGTATTTAGTCGCCCTTCATAGGTTGTATTCATTGTTGCAGGAATTAGGGTCTAAGTTTCTCAGATAAGCAGCTAGGGATTCATTGCGTAAGTTCGACAGCAGTTGTCTAAGCTCAGATGCAGCCTTGTTGTATAATCTTTTGTCAGCAGGGTAGTGAGTTTCTTGCCAGCGTTTTCGCAGATTCCTTTTATTTTGTATTTTTTGTCGAAATTCGGTTGAAAGGTACAATTGGTTTGGTTGTTGATGATTAAGAGCATGATTCGTGTTTCTATAGCTCGCTTTATGAATTGTATTTGTGAAAAGCTCCACAGCATAGTCTATCTCCTCTCCTGTTTTTAACGAAATGTCCAGGCTTATAGCTGAGTCTAAATAGCTTTTAAATGCGTTAATGTCTGTAGAGGCTGTAATGACTTTATAGGGCTTTTCCAACATATGGGCTATTGTACTGTAAGTTTCTATTATTTTAGAATGATCTGAGTTAAGGTCAAAGCTCTCCATTACTCGCATGTGTGATTGTGGGATTCCAGAGAATACTACGAAATCAATCAAATCTGGAATTTTCCGACTATCAGTTGGCCAGTATGTAGGCACACCAGTTGACAAAGTTGTTATGTTATTGTTTCGTATACATTTGTATAACTCCGATCCCTTCGGGTTAGTCAATCTGGATCCCCACCATGGATGTTTGGCATTGAAGTCGCCTCCCACGATAAACTTTGTTCCCAGTCCTTTGAAGAAGTTTTTAAAATCGAGTTCTTTTATGGTGAATCTTGGTGGGAGATAAATTGCTGTTATTGATACATCTGGGTGCATACATTTTATCTCAATTGTGGCAGCCTGCATAGCGTTTTCCCTAGTACTGTCCATGATTTGAAATTTAAGGCCCTGCTTGCCAATAATTGCAGCACCTCCATGAGCTCTAGCTGACGGATGGTCAGCTCTTACTGTGTCGTATCCAATAACTCTAAAAAAAAGATTTGCTAGTGAAGTGTGTTTTTGAAATAAGCATGACGTCAATGGCATTCGTTTTTAAAAATAAAGATATTTCATTTACATGGTTGGAAAGCCCATTGGCATTCCATATTCCTAAGTTTAGATTTATTTGCATAGCTTATTTACAAGTAACATTATCATATTAAGTAAATTATTGGTAAGTTGAGATTGTTTTTCTAGAAACTGTTCTATTCTTTCTAGAGACGTGTTCGAGATACTATTTCCTGCAGCAGCTTGAGCGTATGATTGGTAATCTTTGGGTTGTTGGGTCGAATTATTAAACGGAGCAAATGATTGAGATGTAGCAAGGTCATTTTTATTATTGTCATCTTTGGTGTTTTTCTGGTGGTTGCGTCCGCTTACTAATTTTTTTCTTATAAGTTCCTGATAGACTTTACACCCTTCGTAACTAGCAGCATGATCTTCGTTGCAGTTGGCACATTTTGCTGCTTGCTCTTTATCTTTTAGACAAATGTTGCTGGGATGGTTAAAAGAGCATTTCACACATCTGTGAGTTTTGGCACAATATGACTTTGTGTGTCCAAATTCCTGGCAACGATAGCACTGAACTATTTCTTTGGTTTTACGGGGTGGTTCTATATTAACAACTGCGTTACCAATGTGTTTAACTTTGTATATATCTAAGTTCTTATTGTTGGGCTCAATGTCTAAGTAGAACAAATTCAATGGCTCTTTGGTTACACGACTTTTAATATTACTAATGTTTCTAACAGCATGACCTTTGGACTCCACATCTTGTTTAATTAAGTCGATATCCGTTGAGAAGTGCAAATTCTTAATAACAACTCTGAATGCCCTCTCATGTTTAAGCTGATATGTGTGAATTTTGACAAAATCTGTAGTAAGAGTTTTAACAAGTTTCCTGTATTCTTCAATAGACTTTACCATAACTCTCACAAGACCATCGCGTTGTACTTTATAAAGAAAAGCTCTTTTTTAATTTTAGTCTCGAGATAAACTAGCATTCCTTTTATATCACTGACTTCAGATAAGAATATAGGTGGCGGCTTGGCAGATTCATGTAAGGTGTCTTCAGTTATCATGTCCAGTGCTTCGTTTTCATCTTCATTTCCGTTATTTGGCGTGCTGTCGCTTAGGAGGGCGTATTGATTGGAGTTGGTGCTGGGTGCAAAGTCCAGAGCGGTTTTTTCCTTTAGTAGAAATGGGGAGACTTGGTTTTGTCTCTTGATTGCCTTTGGCTTCGGTTTTACTCTCTGCCAGCTCCAAACCGTTGTGTCGTCTTCGTCGTCGTTCATGATAACAACAACATTTTTTTTAATGCTTATCAGCAACCACTGATTTGTTTCTTTTTGTTTTGTGAATCGAATAACTGTTAATAGTAGCTTTAGCGCTAGCGCTGCTTCTGCGTAAATTTTTAGGCACGTCTTAACTCGGAGAGTGTTTGATCGCGACTCGATTCTTACTTATTTCAGCTGAATCTGTATGGATGGCTGACTCGAGACCAGCTTCCTGAGCATCGCAGTTTCTGTGACTTTCTCTATGCCGGAGCAGAAGGTTCTCCACGAGGTAAGAGTAGACGCTTTTCCTAACTAGGATGGTTATCCTAATCCCACTTACTGTTGTTGCGTGGAATATTGACCATAGTTGCTACTAGAAGCCTGCATAGTAGACTTCTGTGCAAAGTGTTTGCGGCCTGCCTTGATCTTCAGGTCGGCTTACGCCAGCTTGCTGCTCTCCTCGGAGATGAGGTTGCGGCTGCTGTTGAGCCGAACCCTGATCTTGAGGGCCGCTTTGTAGTGTGCCTTGGCTTTAATACCCACCTCTGTCCACTTGGGCCCGACCCAACTAGGGGTTCTAACACCCGCCTGAACTGAGGAGGGCAGAAGCTTGTCTTCGTTCACTGCGCGACTCGCAGTCCGAGTCTGTATCCATTACGGCACCGCTTCGCCATAGCCTAGCATTAGTTACTTTGCAACTACTATGGCAGAGGTGTGACCGCTGGTGACACGCAGAGAGGATTGCTCTTCCCCGTGCCCGCCAGTGGTAGCCGTGACGCTTCCCATCGACATTCGAACTGACATCCCAGTTCCAGTTGCTTCCTTTTCGACCTCCATTGTGTCGGGGAATCATCCTCAGTGTTTTATACCTGCCGCCAGGCAGGCAACAGTCGCAGTAGCTCAATCATGCCGAAGCCGTTGGAGAATACTGTGCCTTCGCATTTGCTAGAAACTGCATTACCTGGGGATGTAGGCGCGCAAGTAATAGACAGTATAACCCGTTTACTTCAAGATAATTACAGTGCCTATTGCCAAGCCAGCAGTTCAGTTCGAACTTTTCTGCCAGCCAGAATAATACTACCAAACAAAATCTTTCCACCTTTTTCCCCACCTTGTGTTGACACCCAAAGAACTTTTTATACTCTGTTCCCGAAGGGAAAACGAAAGTTTTGAAAAACAGAATTTTCTACTACTTTTCCGAACGTTGACGAGCTTTTTCAAAATCTGTGTCACATGTGTCCAATTATTTAATGTGTAAAGCTTTGAACATGATTTTGAGCCTATTGGACGGTAATCAAAAAAGGCCTTGGGGTAGATTTTCCAATTTGGACACACCAAATAATCAACACAAAAGGGTACAATTCACGATCGAAATGGAAAATAACAACAAAATTGCATATTTAGACACGGAAATGGAGAACAACAAAGGCAGGATTGTATTAAAATGGTACACAAAAGTGATTGCATCGGGTCGTATAATGAACTTTAATTCTAACCAGCCGATAAGTCAAAAAGTAAATACAGCGAAAAACATTATACACAAAGCATATACGATTAGTGACGAAATACACAGACCAGAAATATATATAAAACTAAAAACATTATTTTTAAAAAATAGCTTCCCCGAAAAACTTATTGACAATTTAATAACAAACGCGACAACCCAAAATAAGAACACAGACAAAAACAAAGGCATAGAAAAAGAGGATAAGCAATACATTAGTGTACCATACATAAATAATTTAACAAATCGGCAAACAATAACAAAAATAATTCCAGACGCGCATTCCAAACACCTAACATGCGTACAAAGCACATACAAACACAAGAAATTTGTTTACGAACACGAAAGACAAAATACAAAAAGACAAACAACAACACGTCATATATGAGATCAAGTGCAATGGAAAAGAAGGTGAAAGATGCAACGGAGTATATATAGGAACAACAAAACGCGCGCTAGGCACAAGAATTGCAGAACATAAGGGAGACGCAAACAAAGGGAAAATGACAACAGCACTTGCGCAGCATATTACAACAACAGGACACATAGCTGATTTCGACATCAAAATATTAGACATTGAGAGAAGAGAACGAACAAGACTAACGCTAGAGCGCCTACGAATACAACAACAAGGGGAGAACACTGTAAACCACAAAGAAGACATTGAGAAGACAAACTTTATTTACGCTGCAGCAATATCAGTTGACAAACAAAACTTGACGAGCAAAGACGGTAGAAATAAAACGTCGATGGATAAACATAAACAGAAGTGCAATTTAGACGTAGGAACAATGAGGAACACTGTAGGAAATACTACAATAAGTTTAATGTATGTATTTTAATGTAAATCGAAATGTTTGTTAAAATCTTTATATGTATGTCAATGTCTTTTATATGCATGTAAAACCAAACTCCCTGAGGAAGGCGTAACAAACGCAAAAAACGCGTAGGAGGAGAATTTTACTAAAGAATGCAATATAATTATTAAAATGAACTACATCGGCCTTATCAACTCGCTTTAGGATACACAAATATTGACGCACAAAAGGGCCCAAACACAAAACACACGACAGAGTTTTCCACCAATTTTTCGACCATGGCACTATGGGGAAAAAGTCCAATATTTTGGCATAAATGCAAATTTTTTCTTGTTCGGTATTTTGAAATTGTTTTGATTTTTCCAATCTTAATACTCCAGATAGAACAAAAGTTTTTTGTGAATTTAATTGGCGCGGAAATTTGTCGGCAACTTGCAGCATGAATGGTGCATAATTTGTAAACACATGAGCAAAAACGCAAATGTAGAAAATATTAATCAAGGAATGTAGAATATGTGATTAATAAAGACTTTTTAAAAGTTGTGTTTTATTGTGCGATTGTCCAATGTATTGTTCATGTGTGCAAATGTCTTTCTGGTCTGTGGAGTATAACTTTCAAAGGTATCAGCAAAGTTGAAATGGCAGGTTATTAACGAACTAGAATCAGATGTAATTAATCCTTTTTGCCCTTTTGTCCCCTTTCGAGAAAAAACACATGTTGCAGTTGCGTACGAGTTTCGTCGCTCAGCGCTGCTTGAAGTTTGGACCAGCAACAATCGCCAGGCAGACACCGTAAAATCATATATACATGTATGAAAATATAAAGTATAGTTAAGCGAGGACTCAAGTTTTGATAGAAGTAACGAAATTTGATTTTTCAGTTCCACTTTTGTCTAGTCTGAGTCTACTACCCGACTACAACACTGCCTGTACTCAAGACTAAAACTTTGAAACACATCTTCGTACAATTACACATACACACACACATACACAAATACGCACACACACATGCGGTAGTGCTCTGCAGCGCACGTAACGTAAGTGTCGGCTGTGCTGCTGCTTTCCCCGCGCAGCAGTACTGAATCTTCTTTCGACGATAACTTTCGTGTTTATTATCTGATCGTCTTAAAATTTGGACAGTAGAATATAAGTTTCCAAAGTAATATATATGCCGAATTCCAAGGATATATCTAATAAATTGTTGCTGTAAATGGTTTATTTCGATTTGCGCGGAGCGGGGGAATATCTGAGATCCAACAAATATTTCACCTGCGCCTGTTTAAGACGAACCAACCTTTAAAGTGTTGTGGGTCTATCTCTAATAGCTTATGAGATATTGGATTTGTTTCCATTGTTGTATGGGAAGGGGGTGAAGGCGTGGTCCAATTTGAATTTAAAAAACTCAAAATTCTTTCTTCTTCTTTAGCATAAGTTAGATTTATGCCAAATTTCACGACTCCAGTTTTCTATTTAGAGTTTATGACAAAAAATTGGGCTTTTTTCCCATACTGCATTGGGGTGAATTTTCCAAAATCGGTAGGACATGTATCGAATTATTTTACGTGAAGAGCTTTGAAAATGAATTTGAAGGTAATCGGACTAAAATTAGACTTTTGCCCATACAACCTTGAGACCCCAATTTTCCGCCCATAGGGGTGGATTTTCCAAAAACAAAAAGTTTCGTACAACAGTTTTCCGGGATTTTCCATTCTTGTACGTAGAATTTTCCAAAATCCCGTCTTAGTGTGCACTTTTATCATAGATGAAACCTACTGTGAAAATTCCAGCGTCCTAGCTCTTACGGTTTGGGCTGTGCGATGATTGCCAATCAGTCAGTCACCAATCAGGACAAACTGTTTTATGTACATAGAAGCCTTGATATGTTACAGTACCTTCTTATTATAAGGGTATGTGGAACTGTCGAAAAAAATGGTTAAATATGTATCGGGCAGTATAAGAAAGTTGTATTTGTAAATGGTATGAAAATCTCGGTAAGAGCCAGCTGCTGCGTAAAAGCTTGAAAGTGCAAAAGAGATATTTTTGTAAAACCAGATTAATTTTAATAATTTACGTTTATTAATTAATTATGTAGCTTTCTAGCTACATGAATGCTGCTGGACCAATTTACTACATAACATTGTTATTATTATTATAATTGTTATGTAGTAAATCGGAACAGCTGCATTCTCATTATCGATTGATGATCGATATTCCATAAATGTGGCGGTTGGAAGATATTTGTTAGTACCAACATGTAATAAGTTTTCCGGCAAATTTGAGACTTTTCAATTTTCGCTGACAGCGGTGCACATTTACGCATTTCACGGGTTTTACGCAAACAGAATGCAATAAGTGTGGGCGCTATGTTTTACCAATGGAAACAATTACTTTTAAAAAAGTTTACTTGAATTCTATACAGGTTATTCCCACCCTTTCTCTATTTTCATTCTTCCAACTCCATCAACATTATTTTTGGAAAATTTATGTCCACCCGTCGCCACGGGCAAGTGAGATTATTTGTTTAAATAGATCGGTTTCAAAGTCATTGTCAAAGCCCTACACAACAAATCGTTAACCATGTGGCTCAACTATTTAGGAAATTCTACCCCCACGGGAGGGAATCTTGTAATACGCTATTATTGTGTGTAAGAGATTGTGTGTTGTGTATTGTGTGTTGACGAAAGCTTTCAAATTCAACATTGCTTAGAAATGAATGGACTGTATGAATGTTCGGTGTATTTAAAATTATTTCTTTATTCAATTTAATTTCGGTAAGAGCGTAGCGCGATAAGTGATCTGTTTTCAATTGAAGATTCTCGACTGACTTTAAAGAAGAATCGAGACTAATTCTAAGGCGAGTGGCTTCAGCTAATTCCAATGCACTGAGAGCAACTCTCAGAGAGGCAATTGGAAGCATCTTGAATCATGCGATTACATTCTCTAGCCAGAAATTGATCCGTTAGATGAAAGAGGATGAGTGAAGTATGAATGCGTACGAATGTACATACATATATGCGATCCAAAGAAACAAACGAAATACATTGCTACGCGCATGAATAGCGACACACGTATCAAGAATTAGAATTAATGTAAATGGTAGCTGGTTCCCCAACAAACATAATGCATCTAAATATTTCGCAGGGCAATCCTCAGTTTATAAAGTGTCGACATCAATATATCGGTTGTGTGGGACACATTGTTGGACATTAAATTGCAATTAATTTCATAAAACTTTACTAAATATGTTCAAATACAACAACAAACAAACTGGTGGTTGATTTGTGCAGTTTGCATTGTGCTTATATTTGTTTTTGTATTTTTACTAATTCGTGCTCTCAACGCTCTCGCTCGCTTCTATCGTTGGTGTTGGTTACGGTTTCTCTAACAGGCAGAAGGAGACATCTCCGACCCTATAAAGTATATATATTCTTGATCAGTATCAAAAGAGATTTCGATTTGTCTGTCCGTATGTATGAACGCAAGGATCTCAACAACTAGAAGAGGGAGCAGGTCAAGTTTATTTTAGATTTGAGATATCTCCCCCGTTCCCCCGCAATTCGATAAAAACGTTTTATACCTACAATTTTCAAGATATTGCTTTGGGATTTGACGTGTGTAATACTTTGGTCAATAATCTACTGTTAATCTACTGTCCAAATTTCAAGTCGATCGGATAATAAACACGGAAGTTATTCACGAAAGAAGATTCAGTGCTTCAGCGCGGGGAAGAAGAAGCACAGCCACAATTTAAAATGCCTCGCTTGCGCTGCGCTTGAGCTGTGCTCGTGTGAGTGCGTCTTTTGTGTATGTGTGTGTGTATGTGTAAGTGTACGTAGATGCGATCGGAAATTTTTGACTTGGGTACAGGTAGTTTCGTAGTCGGGTATACTCGACTATAGCATTCTTACTTGTTTCTTATTGGTGTTGTTGTGCGTAAGTACAAATCAGCGTCAACCGATTTTGTTTGCTGCTGGCATGTGATAACGTTTCACACGGAAAATCGACCAGATTGAGTCTAAGTCTGGCTTAAAGTGGACTTGTGAATCATGTAGGGATGTTGAAAAATATATTATGGCATTTATGAGGCAGACTAAAAAAGGCTTTGGAGACATATTTGCTCGATTTAAAAAATTGTTTGATGGTTTCTCCAATTTGGAAAACGAGTTTGAGAGTATGAAACTTTTAAATGAGTCTCCCAAACGGAAAAAGGCTAATCTTAGACTGTTCATTGGCCCTAATGAACTTTCGCTCCTTACTCACTTACCCACTACATCCGCTACTAAACAGTTAGAGTTGATTAATTTATCATCCACTTAATCCCATATTTCGATCAGAAGTGACGAGAACATGGATGTGGTTCCTTCTTACCCCGAAGAGGTGCCTGATTCGGTGATTGTTGATGCAACCTATTATCAATAGTGTCAGTCATTCAGTCGAACGTCAATCAACTATTACCATGGCTCCATTGGATGCTCATACTACGGTTGGTAATACGACCACCACGGAAACATATCTTTGTTTCGCGGCTTTCCCCTGACACCACATCTGATGATGTCAAGGCCTTTATACAGGCCAAGGCAAAAGAAATTTAAAATAGCTTATCCTCGGGAAATCTCGTCTTTTAAAATAAGTGTTCCGGCTGAACATTTCAATAATATTTGTTACAATGAATTCTGACCTGACCACTTAGTTATTAGTTAGTTATTAAAGAATATACTGCAAAAAAGAAAAATCGGCCTCCGGTTTTTCTACGGTCTTCTGGTGGCAGTTCTAATCCACCTCTTGTCATCTCTGATAGTTCAAAAAACTAACAACCTTCCACTCACTGGGCTATCAGAATGTAAGAGGTCTTTATAGTAAACTTAGGTATCTTTACTTAAATAGCCTAACTTTTCCTTACCATGACGTTGCCTTTTCTGAAACATGGCAAAGGCCCGACATTCTTAATTCTGGAAATCTGTCTAACAAATTAACCATTTATAGAAAAGATCGCACTCCTCGTCGTGGTGGTGGTGTTATAATTGCTGTTGACGCTGATTTATCATCAGAGATAGTAATAGCTGATAGCTCTGTAGTTATTGAATTTATTGTTGTGAAATTGTGTATATCCGGTGTTTGTTTTTTATCAATTGTTCTTATATTCCGCCTTCTTCCGATATTTCCTTATATTATTTGCATGCTTCTGCTATACAATCTGTCCCCTCTTTGGTTTCTGATCGTGACTTTCTTGTAGTTCTTGGTGACTTTAATATTGCCGGAACTACCTGGATTTCAAGTCCTGACTCCAGCGTATTGACTTCCACATCTCAGCACAATTTTAGTGATAATTTATTTCGGATGTCATTGTATCAAATCATTGGTATCCCGAATTCTTTACATGAAATGCTTGGTCTTATTTTTGTCTTGGATCCCTCCTTCTTATCTGTCTCCCATACTGACCCTGATCCATTCCTGAAGATCCCTATCACCCAACTTTGGAGGTATTGATGACTTACTTGCCAGGGTACTAAGCCCAGGTAGTCAACCTGCAGAGCGAGTTCATCAATTTCGGAAAACCGATTTTACTAAACTTGCTCAGCTTCTATCCAAAACTAACTGGTCTCAGCTATACTTGTGTAGAGACATGGATTGAGCAATTAAATTTTTGTACTCTACTTTAAACTCATTATTTGATACGTGTGTCCCGTTGGTTAAACCACGTAGGTCTAACAAGCCTATGTGGTTTACGCGGAATTTAATAAACTTAAAAAATAGAAAGACGAGATTGTACAAGAAGTTCAAGGAATCTAGGTCTTGGAGTTCTGTCGCTGTTTGTTTTCCCGATCTTGCTTCTCTGTACTTAATACACATTGCTATAATAACTACCTTAGAAGCTGTTAGTTACAGTTTCAGCGGGATCCTAAAAGGTTTTATAACTTCGTTAATGCGAAGCATAGGTCACACTTCCATCAACCATATTTTTTGAAAACACGACAGCTGACTCTGACCAGGCTATTGCCGATCTGTTTGCTGAGTTTTTTCAGACGACTTATAGTTCACAACCTTATCAAATGGTTTCGTCTTATACTTATCATGTAAATAGCTCCAATTGAATTTTTGGACCTTTAATAACTGAAAGTTCGCTTCTTCTTGATTTAAAGGCCATTAAGCCCATATTTTCACAGGGACCTGATGGAGTACCAAGCTGCGTGCTCAGGTACTGGAAGGTATTTTTAAGCCATTATTTATTCTTTTAAACTGTCCGTGGAGTTGTGCTCTTTCCCTAACATTTGGAAAGAATCATTTATTATTCCTCTCCATAAAAAAGGAATCAAGTCTAATGGTGATAACTATAGAGGTATTTCTAAGTTGTCTGCTATTCCTAAGATTTCTGAGAAATTAATAGCTTCTCAACCTCAACATTTATGTAGATCTATAATTTCGCCCTACCAGCACGGGTTTGTGAAATATAGATCTACTACCACCAACCTATGGGAATTCATTTCTCTTGTCATTAAGGGATTTCTAGCCAAAATGAAACAGATGTTATTTACACTGATTTCAGTAAGGCTTTTGATTCTGTTAATCATTCTTTTTTACTTCACAAACTTCATCTTCTGGGATTTCCAAATAACTTAATTCTTTGGATCTCTAACTATATAACTCTTAGAACCCGAAAGGTTTATTTCAAAGGCTTAGTCTCTAAGTCTGTTCAAGTTACTTCCCGAGTACCACAGGGAAGTCATCTTGGCCCTTTATTATTTACGTTGTTTATAAATGACCTCCCTTCTGTCATTAATCACTCTCGGGATGATGTTAAACTATGTGTGTCATCTACTGATTTCTTATCTGGTCAAAGGTTGCAAACTGATCTTGACAGTTTGCAAGCCTGGTGTCGGTTAAATTTATGAAATCTTAATTGGTAAGTGTAACGTAATGTCATTTTACAGGCGAATGCCCTTTTTAAAAATTATATTCTTAATGGTAAGTCGCTTGTTTGAATTGAGTCGGTTAATGATTTGGGTATCCTTTTAGATCCCAAACTAAAATTTGACAAACACACTTTCATCCGTTAGATGAAAGAGGATGAGTGAAGTATGAATGCGTACGAATGTACATACATATATGCGATCCAAAGAAACAAACGAAATACATTGCTACGCGCATGAATAGCGACACACGTATCAAGAATTAGAATTAATGTAAATGGTAGCTGGTTCCCCAACAAACATAATGCATCTAAATATTTCGCCGGGCAATCCTCAGTTTATAAAGTGTCGACATTAATATATCGGTTGTGTGGGACACATTGTTGGACATTAAATTGCAATTAATTTCATAAAACTTTACTAAATATGTTCAAATACAACAACAAACAAACTGGTGGTTGATTTGTGCAGTTTGCATTGTGCTTATATTTGTTTTTGTATTTTTACTAATTCGTGCTCTCAACGCTCTCGCTCGCTTCTATCGTTGGTGTTGGTTACGGTTTCTCTAACAGGCAGAAGGAGACATCTCCGACCCTATAAAGTATATATATTCTTGATCAGTATCAAAAGAGATTTCGATTTGTCTGTCCGTATGTATGAACGCAAGGATCTCAACAACTAGAAGAGCTAGAGACACAAAATTTGGAATGTAGGTTCGTGTATAGCGGGAGCAGGTCAAGTTTATTTTAGATTTGAGATATCTCCCCCGTTCCCCCGCAATTCGATAAAAACGTTTTATACCTACAATTTTCAAGATATTGCTTTGGGATTTGACGTGTGTAATACTTTGGTCAATAATCTACTGTTAATCTACTGTCCAAATTTCAAGTCGATCGGATAATAAACACGGAAGTTATTCACGAAAGAAGATTCAGTGCTTCAGCGCGGGGAAGAAGAAGCACAGCCACAATTTAAAATGCCTCGCTTGCGCTGCGCTTGAGCTGTGCTCGTGTGAGTGCGTCTTTTGTGTATGTGTGTGTATGTGTGTGTGTATGTGTGTGTGTATGTGTAAGTGTACGTAGATGCGACTATAGCATTCTTACTTGTTTCTTATTGGTGTTGTTGTGCGTAAGTACAAATCAGCGTCAACCGATTTTGTTTGCTGCTGGCATGTGATAACGTTTCACACGGAAAATCGACCAGATTGAGTCTAAGTCTGGCTTAAAGTGGACTTGTGAATCATGTAGGGATGTTGAAAAAGATATTATGGCATTTATGAGGCAGACTAAAAAAGGCTTTGGAGACATATTCGCTCGATTTAAAAATTTTTTTGATGGTTTCTCCAATTTGGAAAACGAGTTTGAGAGTATGAAACTTTTAAATGAGTCTCCCAAACGGAAAAAGGCTAATCTTAGACTGTTCATTGGCCCTAATGAACTTTCGCTCCTTACTCACTTGCCCACTACATCCGCTACTAAACAGTTAGAGTTGATTAATTTATCATCCACTTAATCCCATATTTCGATCAGAAGTGACGAGAACATGGATGTGGTTCCTTCTTACCCCGAAGAGGTGCCTGATTCGGTGATTGTTGATACAACCTATTATCAATAGTGTCAGTCATTCAGTCGAACGTCAATCAACCATTACCATGGCTCCATTGGATGCTCATACTACGGTTGGTAATACGACCACCACGGAAACATATCTTTGTTTCGCGGCTTTCCCTGACAGCACATCTGATGATGTCAAGGCCTTTATACAGGCCAAGGCGAAAGCCCATGTTGCGGTGGAGAAATTTAAATTAGCTTATCCTCGGGAAATCTCGTCTTTTAAAATAAGTGTTCCGGCTGAACATTTCAATAATATTTGTTACAATAATTCTGACCTGACCACTTAGTTATTAGTTAGTTATTAAAGAATATACTGCAAAAAAGAAAAATCGGCCTCCGGTTTTTCTACGGTCTTCTGGTGGCAGTTCTAATCCACCTCTTGTCATCTCTGATAGTTCAAAAAACTAACAACCTTCCACTCACTGGGCTATCAGAATGTAAGAGGTCTTTATAGTAAACTTAGGTATCTTTACTTAAATAGCCTAACTTTTCCTTACCATGTCGTTGCCTTTTCTGAAACATGGCAAGGGCCCGACATTCTTAATTCTGGAATCCTGTCTAACAAATTAACCATTTATAGAAAAGATCGCACTCCTCGTCGTGGTGGTGGTGTTATAATTACTGTTGACGCTGATTTATCATCAGAGATAGTAATAGCTGATAGTTCTGTAGTTATTGAATTTATTGTTGTGAAATTGTGTATATCCGGTGTTTGTTTTTTATCAATTGTTCTTATATTCCGCCTTCTTCCGATATTTCCTTATATTATTTGCATGCTTCTGCTATACAATCTGTCCTCTCTTTGGTTTCTGATCGTGACTTTCTTGCAGTTCTTGGTGACTTTAATATTGCCGGAACTACCTGGATTTCAAGTCCTGACTCCAGCGTATTGACTTCCACATCTCAGCACAATTTTAGTGATAATTTATTTCGGATGTCATTGTATCAAATCATTGGTATCCCGAATTCTTTACATGAAATGCTTGGTCTTATTTTTGTCTTGGATCTCTCCTTCTTATCTGTCTCCCATACTGACCCTGATCCATTCCTGAAGATCCCTATCACCCAACTTTGGAGGTATTGATGACTTACTTGCCAGGGTACTAAGCCCAGGTAGTCAACCTGCAGAGCGAGTTCATCAATTTCGGAAAACCGATTTTACTAAACTTGCTCAGCTTCTATCCAAAACTAACTGGTCTCAGCTATACTTGTGTAGAGACATGGATTGAGCAATTAAATTTTTGTACTCTACTTTAAACTCATTATTTGATACGTGTGTCCCGTTGGTTAAACCACGTAGGTCTAACAAGCCTATGTGGTTTACGCGGAATTTAATAAACTTAAAAAATAGAAAGACGAGATTGTACAAGAAGTTCAAGGAATCTAGGTCTTGGAGTTCTGTCGCTGTTTGTTTTCCCGACCTTGCTTCTCTGTACTTAATACACATTGCTATAATAACTACCTTAGAAGCTGTTAGTTACAGTTTCAGCGGGATCCTAAAAGGTTTTATAACTTCGTTAATGCGAAGCATAGGTCACACTTCCATCAACCATATTTTTTGAAAACACGACAGCTGACTCTGACCAGGCTATTGCCGATCTGTTTGCTGAGTTTTTTTCAGACGACTTATAGTTCACAACCTTATCAAATGGTTTCGTCTTATACTTATCATGTATGTAAATAGCTCCAATTGAATTTTTTGACCTTTAATAACTGAAAGTTCGCTTCGTCGTGATTTAAAGGCCATTAAGCCCATATTTTCACAGGGACCTGATGGAGTACCAAGCTGCGTGCTCAGGTACTGGAAGGTATTTTTAAGCCATTATTTATTCTTTTAAACTGTCCGTGGAGTTGTGCTCTTTCCCTAACATTTGGAAAGAATCATTTATTATTCCTCTCCATAAAAAAGGAATCACGTCTAATGGTGATAACTATAGAGGTATTTCTAAGTTGTCTGCTATTCCTAAGATTTCTGAGAAATTAATAGCTTCTCAACCTCAACATTTATGTAGATCTATAATTTCGCCCTACCAGCACGGGTTTGTGAAATATAGATCTACTACCACCAACCTATGGGAATTCATTTCTCTTGTCATTAAGGGATTTCTAGCCAAAATGCAAACAGATGTTATTTACACTGCTTTCAGTAAGGCTGTTGATTCTGTTAATCATTCTTTTTTACTTCACAAACTTCATCTTCTGGGATTTCCAAATAACTTAATTCTTTGGATCTCTAACTATATAACTCTTAGAACCCGAAAGGTTTATTTCAAAGGCTTAGTCTCTAAGTCTGTTCAAGTTACTTCCCGAGTACCACAGGGAAGTCATCTTGGCCCTTTATTATTTACGTTGTTTATAAATGACCTCCCTTCTGTCATTAATCACTCTCGGGATGATGTTAAACTATGTGTGTCATCTACTGATTTCTTATCTGGTCAAAGGTTGCAAACTGATCTTGACAGTTTGCAAGTCTGGTGTCGGTTAAATTTATGAAATCTTAATTGTGGTAAGTGTAACGTAATGTCATTTTACAGGCGAATGCCCTTTTTAAAAATTATATTCTTAATGGTAAGTCGCTTGTTTGAATTGAGTCGGTTAATGATTTGGGTATCCTTTTAGATCCCAAACTAAAATTTGACAAACACACTTTCATCCGTTAGATGAAAGAGGATGAGTGAAGTATGAATGCGTACGAATGTACATACATATATGCGATCCAAAGAAACAAACGAAATACATTGCTACGCGCATGAATAGCGACACACGTATCAAGAATTAGAATTAATGTAAATGGTAGCTGGTTCCCCAACAAACATAATGCATCTAAATATTTCGCCGGACAATCCTCAGTTTATAAAGTGTCGACATCAATATATCGGTTGTGTGGGACACATTGTTGGACATTAAATTGCAATTAATTTCATAAAACTTTACTAAATATGTTCAAATACAACAACAAACAAACTGGTGGTTGATTTGTGCAGTTTGCATTGTGCTTATATTTGTTTTTGTATTTTTACTAATTCGTGCTCTCAACGCTCTCGCTCGCTTCTATCGTTGGTGTTGGTTACGGTTTCTCTAACAGGCAGAAGGAGACATCTCCGACCCTATAAAGATATATATTCTTGATCAGTATCAAAAGAGATTTCGATTTGTCTGTCCGTATGTATGAACGCAAGGATCTCAACAACTAGAAGAGGGAGCAGGTCAAGTTTATTTTAAATTTGAGATATCTCCCCCGTTCCCCCGCAATTCGATAAAAACGTTTTATACCTACAATTTTCAAGATATTGCTTTGGGATTTGACGTGTGTAATACTTTGGTCAATAATCTACTGTTAATCTACTGTCCAAATTTCAAGTCGATCGGATAATAAACACGGATGTTATTCACGAAAGAAGATTCAGTGCTTCAGCGCGGGGAAGAAGAAGCACAGCCACAATTTAAAATACCTCGCTTTCGCTGCGCTTGAGCTGTGCTCGTGTGAGTGCGTCTTTTGTAGTATGTGGTGTGGGTGTATGTGTAAGTGTACGTAGATGCGATCGGAAATTTTTGACTTGGGTACAGGGAGTTTAGTAGTCGGGTATACTCGACTATAGCATTCTTACTTGTTTCTTATTGGTGTTGTTGTGCGTAAGTACAAATCAGCGTCAACCGATTTTGTTTGCTGCTGGCATGTGATAACGTTTCACACGGAAAATCGACCAGATTGAGTCTAAGTCTGGCTTAAAGTGGACTTGTGAATCATGTAGGGATGTTGAAAAAGATATTATGGCATTTATGAGGCAGACTAAAAAAGGCTTTGGAGACATATTTGCTCGATTTAAAAAATTGTTTGATGGTTTCTCCAATTTGGAAAACGAGTTTGAGAGTATGAAACTTTTAAATGAGTCTCCCAAACGGAAAAAGGCTAATCTTAGACTGTTCATTGGCCCTAATGAACTTTCGCTCCTTACTCACTTACCCACTACATCCGCTACTAAACAGTTAGAGTTGATTAATTTATCATCCACTTAATCCCATATTTCGATCAGAAGTGACGAGAACATGGATGTGGTTCCTTCTTACCCCGAAGAGGTGCCTGATTCGGTGATTGTTGATGCAACCTATTATCAATAGTGTCAGTCATTCAGTCGAACGTCAATCAACTATTACCATGGCTCCATTGGATGCTCATACTACGGTTGGTAATACGACCACCACGGAAACATATCTTTGTTTCGCGGCTTTCCCCTGACACCACATCTGATGATGTCAAGGCCTTTATACAGGCCAAGGCAAAAGAAATTTAAAATAGCTTATCCTCGGGAAATCTCGTCTTTTAAAATAAGTGTTCCGGCTGAACATTTCAATAATATTTGTTACAATGAATTCTGACCTGACCACTTAGTTATTAGTTAGTTATTAAAGAATATACTGCAAAAAAGAAAAATCGGCCTCCGGTTTTTCTACGGTCTTCTGGTGGCAGTTCTAATCCACCTCTTGTCATCTCTGATAGTTCAAAAAACTAACAACCTTCCACTCACTGGGCTATCAGAATGTAAGAGGTCTTTATAGTAAACTTAGGTATCTTTACTTAAATAGCCTAACTTTTCCTTACCATGTCGTTGCCTTTTCTGAAACATGGCAAGGGCCCGACATTCTTAATTCTGGAATCCTGTCTAACAAATTAACCATTTATAGAAAAGATCGCACTCCTCGTCGTGGTGGTGGTGTTATAATTACTGTTGACGCTGATTTATCATCAGAGATAGTAATAGCTGATAGTTCTGTAGTTATTGAATTTATTGTTGTGAAATTGTGTATATCCGGTGTTTGTTTTTTATCAATTGTTCTTATATTCCGCCTTCTTCCGATATTTCCTTATATTATTTGCATGCTTCTGCTATACAATCTGTCCCCTCTTTGGTTTCTGATCGTGACTTTCTTGTAGTTTAATATTGCCGGAACTACCTGGATTTCAAGTCCTGACTCCAGCGTATTGACTTCCACATCTCAGCACAATTTTAGTGATAATTTATTTCGGATGTCATTGTATCAAATCATTGGTATCCCGAATTCTTTACATGAAATGCTTGGTCTTATTTTTGTCTTGGATCCCTCCTTCTTATCTGTCTCCCATACTGACCCTGATCCATTCCTGAAGATCCCTATCACCCAACTTTGGAGGTATTGATGACTTACTTGCCAGGGTACTAAGCCCAGGTAGTCAACCTGCAGAGCGAGTTCATCAATTTCGGAAAACCGATTTTACTAAACTTGCTCAGCTTCTATCCAAAACTAACTGGTCTCAGCTATACTTGTGTAGAGACATGGATTGAGCAATTAAATTTTTGTACTCTACTTTAAACTCATTATTTGATACGTGTGTCCCGTTGGTTAAACCACGTAGGTCTAACAAGCCTATGTGGTTTACGCGGAATTTAATAAACTTAAAAAATAGAAAGACGAGATTGTACAAGAAGTTCAAGGAATCTAGGTCTTGAAGTTCTGTCGCTGTTTGTTTTCCCGATCTTGCTTCTCTGTACTTAATACATATTGCTATAATAACTACCTTAGAAGCTGTTAGTTACAGTTTCAGCGGGATCCTAAAAGGTTTTATAACTTCGTTAATGCGAAGCATAGGTCACACTTCCATCAACCATATTTTTTGAAAACACGACAGTTGACTCTGACCAGGCTATTACCGATCTGTTTGCTGAGTTTTTTCAAACGACTTATAGTTCACAACCTTATCAAATGGTTTCGTCTTATACTTATCATGTAAATAGCTCCAATTGAATTTTTGGACCTTTAATAACTGAAAGTTCGCTTCTTCTTGATTTAAAGGCCATTTAACCCATATTTTCACAGGGACCTGATGGAGTACCAAGCTGCGTGCTCAGGTACTGGAAGGTATTTTTAAGCCATTATTTATTCTTTTAAACTGTCCGTGGAGTTGTGCTCTTTCCCTAACATTTGGAAAGAATCATTTATTATTCCTCTCCATAAAAAAGGAATCAAGTCTAATGGTGATAACTATAGAGGTATTTCTAAGTTGTCTGCTATTCCTAAGATTTCTGAGAAATTAATAGCTTCTCAACCTCAACATTTATGTAGATCTATAATTTCGCCCTACCAGCACGGGTTTGTGAAATATAGATCTACTACCACCAACCTATGGGAATTCATTTCTCTTGTCATTAAGCGATTTCTAGCCAAAATGATTTCACTGATTTCAGTAAGGCTTTTGATTCTGTTAATCATTCTTTTTTACTTCACAAACTTCATCTTCTGGGATTTCCAAATAACTTAATTCTTTGGATCTCTAACTATATAACTCTTAGAACCCGAAAGGTTTATTTCAAAGGCTTAGTCTCTAAGTCTGTTCAAGTTACTTCCCGAGTACCACAGGGAAGTCATCTTGGCCCTTTATTATTTACGTTGTTTATAAATAACTTCCCTTCTGTCATTAATCACTCTCGGGATGATGTTAAACTATGTCTGTCATCTACTGATTTCTTATCTGGTCAAAGGTTGCAAACTGATCTTGACAGTTTGCAAGCCTGGTGTCGGTTAAATTTATGAAATCTTAATTGGTAAGTGTAACGTAATGTCATTTTACAGGCGAATGCCCTTTTTAAAAATTATATTCTTAATGGTAAGTCGCTTGTTTGAATTGAGTCGGTTAATGATTTGGGTATCCTTTTAGATCCCAAACTAAAATTTGACAAACACACTTTCATCCGTTAGATGAAAGAGGATGAGTGAAGTATGAATGCGTACGAATGTACATACATATTTATATGCGATCCAAAGAAACAAACGAAATACATTGCTACGCGCATGAATAGCGACACACGTATCAAGAATTAGAATTAATGTAAATGGTAGCTGGTTCCCCAACAAACATAATGCATCTAAATATTTCGCCGGGCAATCCTCAGTTTATAAAGTGTCGACATCAATATATCGGTTGTGTGGGACACATTGTTGGACATTAAATTGCAATTAATTTCATAAAACTTTACTAAATATGTTCAAATACAACAACAAACAAACTGGTGGTTGATTTGTGCAGTTTGCATTGTGCTTATATTTGTTTTTGTATTTTTACTAATTCGTGCTCTCAACGCTCTCGCTCGCTTCTATCGTTGGTGTTGGTTACGGTTTCTCTAACAGGCAGAAGGAGACATCTCCGACCCTATAAAGTATATATATTCTTGATCAGTATCAAAAGAGATTTCGATTTGTCTGTCCGTATGTATGAACGCAAGGATCTCAACAACTAGAAGAGCTAGAGACACAAAATTTGGAATGTAGGTTCGTGTAAAGCGGGAGCAGGTCAAGTTTATTTTAGATTTGAGATATCTCCCCCGTTCCCCCGCAATTCGATAAAAACGTTTTATACCTACAATTTTCAAGATATTGCTTTGGGATTTGACGTGTGTAATACTTTGGTCAATAATCTACTGTTGAGTCGATCGGATAATAAACACGGAAGTTATTCACGAAAGAAGATTCAGTGCTTCAGCGCGGGGAAGAAGAAGCACAGCCACAATTTAAAATGCCTCGCTTGCGCTGCGCTTGAGCTGTGCTCGTGTGAGTGCGTCTTTTGTGTATGTGTGTGTGTATGTGTGTGTGTATGTGTAAGTGTACGTAGATGCGATCGGAAATTTTTGACTTGGGTACAGGGAGTTTAGTAGTCGGGTATACTCGACTATAGCATTCTTACTTGTTTCTTATTGGTGTTGTTGTGCGTAAGTACAAATCAGCGTCAACCGATTTTGTTTGCTGCTGGCATGTGATAACGTTTCACACGGAAAATCGACCAGATTGAGTCTAAGTCTGGCTTAAAGTGGACTTGTGAATCATGTAGGGATGTTGAAAAAGATATTATGGCATTTATGAGGCAGACTAAAAAAGGCTTTGGAGACATATTCGCTCGATTTAAAAATTTTTTTGATGGTTTCTCCAATTTGGAAAACGAGTTTGAGAGTATGAAACTTTTAAATGAGTCTCCCAAACGGAAAAAGGCTAATCTTAGACTGTTCATTGGCCCTAATGAACTTTCGCTCCTTACTCACTTACCCACTACATCCGCTACTAAACAGTTAGAGTTGATTAATTTATCATCCACTTAATCCCATATTTCGATCAGAAGTGACGAGAACATGGATGTGGTTCCTTCTTACCCCGAAGAAGTGCCTGATTCGGTGATTGTTGATGCAACCTATTACCAATAGTGTCAGTCATTCAGTCGAACGTCAATCAACCATTACCATGGCTCCATTGGATGCTCATACTACGGTTGGTAATACGACCACCACGGAAACATATCTTTGTTTCGCGGCTTTCCCCTGACACCACATCTGATGATGTCAAGGCCTTTATACAGGCCAAGGCGAAAGCCCATATTGCGGTGGAGAAATTTAAATTAGCTTATCCTCGGGAAATCTCGTCTTTTAAAATAAGTGTTCCGGCTGAACATTTCAATAATATTTGTTACAATGAATTCTGACCTGACCACTTAGTTATTAGTTAGTTATTAAAGAATATACTGCAAAAAAGAAAAATCGGCCTCCGGTTTTTCTACGGTCTTCTGGTGGCAGTTCTAATCCACCTCTTGTCATCTCTGATAGTTCAAAAAACTAACAACCTTCCACTCACTGGGCTATCAGAATGTAAGAGGTCTTTATAGTAAACTTAGGTATCTTTACTTAAATAGCCTAACTTTTCCTTACCATGCCGTTGCCTTTTCTGAAACATGGCAAGGGCCCGACATTCTTAATTCTGGAATCCTGTCTAACAAATTAACCATTTATAGAAAAGATCGCACTCCTCGTCGTGGTGGTGGTGTTATAATTACTGTTGACGCTGATTTATCATCAGAGATAGTAATAGCTGATAGTTCTGTAGTTATTGAATTTATTGTTGTGAAATTGTGTATATCCGGTGTTCGTTTTTTTATCAATTGTTCTTATATTCCGCCTTCTTCCGATATTTCCTTATATTATTTGCATGCTTCTGCTATACAATCTGTCCCCTCTTTGGTTTCTGATCGTGACTTTCTTGTAGTTCTTGGTGACTTTAATATTGTCGGAACTACCTGGATTTCAAGTCCTGACTCCAGCGTATTGACTTCCACATCTCAGCACAATTTTAGTGATAATTTATTTCGGATGTCATTGTATCAAATCATTGGTATCCCGAATTCTTTACATAAAATGCTTGGTCTTATTTTTGTCTTGGATCCCTCCTTCTTATCTGTCTCCCATACTGACCCTGATCCATTCCTGAAGATCCCTATCAACCAACTTTGGAGGTATTGATGACTTACTTGCCAGGGTAGTAAGCCCAGGTAGTCAACCTGCAGAGCGAGTTCATCAATTTCGGAAAACCGATTTTACTAAACTTGCTCAGCTTCTATCCAAAACTAACTGGTCTCAGCTATACTTGTGTAGAGACATGGATTGAGCAATTAAATTTTTGTACTCTACTTTAAACTCATTATTTGATACGTGTGTCCCGTTGGTTAAACCACGTAGGTCTAACAAGCCTATGTGGTTTACGCGGAATTTAATAAACTTAAAAAATAGAAAGACGAGATTGTACAAGAAGTTCAAGGAATCTAGGTCTTGGAGTTCTGTCGCTGTTTGTTTTCCCGATCTTGCTTCTCTGTACTTAATACACATTGCTATAATAACTACCTTAGAAGCTGTTAGTTACAGTTTCAGCGGGATCCTAAAAGGTTTCATAACTTCGTTAATGCGAAGCATAGGTCACACTTCCATCAACCATATTTTTTGAAAACACGACAGCTGACTCTAACCAGGCTATTGCCGATCTGTTTGCTGAGTTTTTTCAGACGACTTATAGTTCACAACCTTATCAAATGGTTTCGTCTTATACTTATCATGTAAATAGCTCCAATTGAATTTTTTGACCTTTAATAACTGAAAGTTCGCTTCTTCGTGATTTAAAGGCCATTAAGCCCATATTTTCACAGGGACCTGATGGAGTACCAAGCTGCGTGCTCAGGTACTGGAAGGTATTTTTAAGCCATTATTTATTCTTTTAAACTGTCCGTGGAGTTGTGCTCTTTCCCTAACATTTGGAAAGAATCATTTATGATTCCTCTCCATAAAAAAGGAATCAAGTCTAATGGTGATAACTATAGAGGTATTTCTAAGTTGTCTGCTATTCCTAAGATTTCTGAGAAATTAATAGCTTCTCAACCTCAACATTTATGTAGATCTATAATTTCGCCCTACCAGCACGGGTTTGTGAAATATAGATCTACTACCACCAACCTATGGGAATTCATTTCTCTTGTCATTAAGGGATTTCTAGCCAAAATGCAAACAGATGTTATTTACACTGATTTCAGTAAGGCTTTTGATTCTGTTAATCATTCTTTTTTACTTCACAAACTTCATCTTCTGGGATTTCCAAATAACTTAATTCTTTGGATCTCTAACTATATAACTCTTAGAACCCGAAAGGTTTATTTCAAAGGCTTAGTCTCTAAGTCTGTTCAAGTTACTTCCCGAGTACCACAGGGAAGTCATCTTGGCCCTTTATTATTTACGTTGTTTATAAATGACCTCCCTTCTGTCATTAATCACTCTCGGGATGATGTTAAACTATGTCTGTCATCTACTGATTTCTTATCTGGTCAAAGGTTGCAAACTGATCTTGACAGTTTGCAAGCCTGGTGTCGGTTAAATTTATGAAATCTTAATTGGTAAGTGTAACGTAATGTCATTTTACAGGCGAATGCCCTTTTTAAAAATTATATTCTTAATGGTAAGTCGCTTGTTTGAATTGAGTCGGTTAATGATTTGGGTATCCTTTTAGATCCCAAACTAAAATTTGACAAACACATCTCTTCCATCGCTAATCGTGCATTTGGTGTCTTGGGTTTCATTAAGCGTTGGTCTGAAGAATTTAACGATCCCTATATTACTAAAACTTTATACTTCTCTTGTTCGAGGTATTCTTGAATATGGGTCTTGTATTTGGTGTCCCCAATGCAAGGTTCATCAGGATATAATAGAATCGGTACAAAAACAATTTCTGCTCTCCGTTGTCTTAACTGGAATCCCAATATTCGCTTGCCTTCTTATCGCAGTAGACTCTTACTAATAAATCTGCCTTCTCTTTCTGATCGTAGAACCATGAACGGTGTTATTTTCTTACACAAACTATTTAGTGGGGAAATTGATTCTTCTGAGTTATTCAGCCAAATTAGTTTTGCAGTTCCGATCAGAAATTCTAGAAACTTTTTGCCTTTTTCTTTTCAAACCTGTAATTCTAATTATGCTATCCATAACCCTTTTCGTATATTATGTTCTAGCTATAACAGTCTTTATCATGTAATTTGTAATGCTACTTCTATTTCCTTACTCAGAACATCACTTATAAGTTATCTGTAGTTACTTTTTGTCTATTGTTTAATTTATGTAGAACTTCTTTTTAGTTTGTACTTATTTATCTGTTCCGCGATTTTCGTTACCGCACGTTATGCAGCGCGCCCCTCGGTCGGTTGGGCGGGAGGTGGGTTGCATTTTGCCTGGGTCCGCGCGTTAACAAGCCCGTGCTTGGTGTCATTGGGCCACCCTCTCCCCCGCAAAATCGCGGAAATCCTAATCTTAAAATTTTTATTTTAAGCTGGAGTCACAATATTTGATATACACACTAATGTTGACTTTCTTGAAAAATGACAGATCTGCTTAAAAGAAAAAAATGATCAAAATCTATATCTCCCACACCTGTACAGGTTGAGTCACCAAAGGTATCAAAGGATATCAAAAAAGGGCAAACACGTGATTACGTTATATGTGGACTTACTTACTTGTTTCATAGTTATATTTGACTCATGTTTAATCTAATGCTAATATATATTTTGTATTATCTTGGTTTCAGTTTCGTATGGCACATTGCAGCTCAATAAAGATTTTTCTTGTGTTACTGTCAGTCAACATTCTTTGGCTAGTTAGAATTTATCCTCCATCTGGATATAGCTCCAATGCAGACACCACACAACAACTAGAACAAATTAAATCTGCTGGTGCATTGAACTGCCCTTATCATATCGAAGTAAGGTATCAATTGCCCCTACTGACGCCAAGCTATGACCATTTTATACCCAAAGATAACAATACAGTATTGACATTCGAAAATATTGACTTAAACTACGGGCGATGGGATAACCAACACATGTACAAAATAAAGGACTTTGCTGTTGTAGGAGAGCAGTATGCTGAATCGTCAACAAATAGTTTAATATGCCTTGCAAGTCAAAGTTCTATAGAACGTTTGTACTCCCTGCCTCAGGTGTCTGAAAATTGGCGAGGTCCTATTTCAGTGGCACTTTTCTCCGCTGGAAATGAGGAGTATGTTATTTTAAGATATTTTGTCACATATATGCGACTTTGCTTTCCGAATATAAAAGCAAATACAACATTCCATATTTTAATTCCACGAGAATACGAAAATCTTCCAAGGGTCTCTGCAGAGTCAATTAATATTCGGTCAAAATTTAATTGTCAGTATCCCGAAAAAACACTAAAAGCCTTATTAAAATTACGCACAACTAAAACTTTGGAATGGCGGCAAAAAAATACATATCCGCAGAATCATATGCGAAATATTGCTCGTAAAGGATGTCAATCAAAGTATGTTTTTTTGACCGATATCGACATAGTACCGAGTATTAATAGTGTTGAGCATCTCAACAATTTCCTTAAAACTGCGTTTTGCGATGGAAGCTGTGCCTATGTAATTCCCACTTTTGAAATTGATGTTCGTGCAACTTTTCCACGTACTAAGGAGTCTCTCTTAGGACTAATAAAAAAAGGACTGGCAAGACCATTCCATGAAAAAGTATTTATCTACAATCAATATGCGACAAACTTTACAAAGTAAGTATATTAATAATTTTTGCAATAAAACCTGTATATATAACTCTTTAACCTGAGTGACCAACGACAAAAGTGAAGGCCAAACAGTAGCTTATGCATATATAGGGTGGCACATGAAAATAATTTTGTGAAAATTCTGTACGGAAAGGTGGAAACTCGCAGCAATTTGTTATATTAAACTTCTTTGTTTACCATCCAATCAGCAGCAGACTCATTTTCAAAGGTCCATCCAAAAATTCATTCGACACACTTTTTACCGATTTTAGAAAATTCACTTGGACTGAAAATTGAGGCTCAATGTTGTACGAGCGAGTCTAATTTTAGGCGGATCAGCTTCAAATTAATTTTCAAAGCTACATATATGGAAAGCATACAGCGGGAACACTCGTGGTAACGTTAAGCATAACGGCACAGTGGCCAAAAAAATATTTCCATCGTATTACGAGTGTGGATTAACCTTTGATGGATACCTTTAGCAAATGCAAGGTCTAGCAGGCGCGGTTCCTTATTGGGGTCTTCCGGTCAGGAAGTTGGTTCGCCAGACGAGTGGCAGGTTAGATTCGTGCTCCATATGGAATTAAATAGGGCAGTTCATTTTGTGTTGGTGAGTTTTGAGCCCAATTAAGTATTTTTCTCATTGAAGTCTCCACCAATAAACCTGGAGTCAAAGCGACCGAACGCTTGCTCTCATGTGGCTTGTTATGATAAGATCGTTAACATGTATATTCATAAATGACCGGTGATTACACATTCTGAATTAGATTTTCAAATTTTTTTGAATATGGCTTCTTCAATGACGTTGGACGGGTAGGACTGACTGGGACTGAGCTTCTTTCTTTTTTTTCGGGAGTTCTTTGGCTGATATTGTTACGCAGGTGACTTGCCTAGCTACCGCCAGAACGTTAGAAGATTAGTAGGGAATTAACTTCCTCATTTCTCAAAACCTATTAGTGCTGTCACGCATTTTAAAACAAAATTAAAAGCTCGATTTTGATAAAATTATAGGAAACTATTTGAAGTATAATAAAACTGTCACTTAGTTTGGATGAAATATTTATATATTTATATTTATATATTTGTAAAAACTCTAGAGACTCTGCTTGTGAAAGTTTGGTAAGGATACCTTTATAAACAAAAAAGTTTTTCACACAACGACATAGTTGTCGACCGATAATTCCGACATATGTACTGCCTGCAGCAAAAAGAAGGGTCTGTGCCAAGTTTCTTTACAATAGCTTTAAAACTGAGAGATTAGTTTGTATAGAAACAGACAGACAGAAGGACAGACTGACATTGCTATATCGACTCGGCTATTCATGCTTATTCAGAATATTTATACTTTGATGGGTCGGAAACGTTCCCTTCAGTCTATTACACATTTCGAGACTAAATTATAATACCTTCTGCTAGGGTATAAAAATATCTCATAATCCAATTTAACCTATAAGCTGTGAAAATGTATGTAACAGGTGGATGGAGACGTCTCCGACCCTTTATAGTATACTAGCTGGTAATACCCCGGCCTAGCCCGGCGAAATATTTAGATGCACCTTGCATTATGTTGAATTTGACTACTTTCGTCAACTGTAAGAAATACACAAAAATAGCGTATCACAATTATTCCTCCCGTGGGGGTAGGAAACTAATGTTTCTTGTGTAGGGCTTTGAAAATGTATTTGAAGCTGATCTAATCAAACAAATAGTCCACTCATTTCTCCTTGACTTCAATTTCTCGCCCGTGGCGCCACGGAGTAGATTTCCTAAACTCATTTGGCATTTGAAGCCAATTCCAAGAAAAAAAACCCAGACTAAAGCCTTCCAACTATTTTCCACCCGTTGTATTGCCTGCAAAGCACCGAGGTTTTTGTATTTATATTTCAAAATTAGTATGAAGCCATTCGCATGAAAAACGAAAATGCTGAATTCCCAGAGTTCACCCTTTTCCGACCATGGCTTCGTTTTTTTTAAAACTGGTAGCACATGTGTCGAATTGTTTAATGTGAGGTGCTTTGAAAATTAGTTTCAAAATAATTGGATGATAAACAGAAAAGTTTGAATATGAGTTCCAAGGTAATCGGACGATAATAAAAAAAGTTTCATACAACACTTTTCCACGAATTTTCCGACCTTGGGGGTAGATTTTCCAAAATCTTTGACCACCGCGCCTATTATTTTTACTCCCTGTACCCATAAAATGGGTAAAAAGGGGATATTACATCTGTGCAAATGTATGTAACAGGCAGAAGGAGACATCTCCGACCCTATAAAGTATATATATTCTTGATCAGTATCAAAAGAGATTTCGATTTGGCCATGTCCGTCTGTCTGTCCGTCTGTCCGTATCACCGTGTCGAATTATTTTACGTGAAGAGCTTTGAAAATGAATTTGAAGGTGATCGGACTAAAATTAGACTTTTGCCCATACAACCTCGAGACCCCCATTTTCCGCCCATGGGGGTGGATTTTCCAAAATCGGTGAAATATGTGTCAAATGAATTTTTGTGTAGATCTTTGAAAATGAGTTTGAAGCCGATTGCATGGTAAACAAAAAAGTTTCATACAACAGTTTTCCGCGATTTTCCACTCTTGTGGGTGGCATTTTCCAAAATCCCGTCGTAGTGTGCACTTTCATTATAGATGGAACCTACTGTGAACATTTCAGCATCCTAGCTCTTTGGGCTGTGCGATGATTGCCAATCAGTCAGTCAGTCAGTCAGTCAGCACGAACTCTTTTATATATGTAGATAGTATGTATATACTTGATCAGTATCAATAGCCGCGTCTATGTAGATAGTATGTATATACTTGATCAGTATCAATAGCCATATCCGTCTGGCCATATCCGTCTGTCCGTCTGTCCGGAAGAACGAGTCGATCTCAGCGACTATAAGGGCTAGAAGATCAAGTCTTTTTTCCTGTTGGAGATCTCCACCCCCCCCCCCCCCCCCCCCAATTTGATAAAAACTTTTTACAGACACAATTTACAAGGTATAGCCTTATTTATTTATTTACGAAGGCAAAACCGTACTGCCTCGAATCAAAACATATAATATAATATAATATGTGGAAAAAAAACACAATTTGCCTATTTGTGGGTTTGGAAAGAGATGCGAAGAAAACAGTAGTCTGTATGCCAAATTTGATGACTCTACCTGTACAGGTGTGGGAGATATAGATTTTGCTCATTTGCTGGGGAGGGGGTGGGGGGTCAACATTTTGTTGATGCAGATTTGACCAGGGGGTTAACATTAGTCTGTTTGCCAAATTAGGTGACTCTACCTGCACAGGTGTGGGAGATATAGCTTTTGCTTATTTTGGTGGGGGGATGGTGCCAAATTTGGTGACTATAGCTTTAAAAACGTGGAAGATACACAAATTGTGGTAGAGGGGTGTGAGTGGGGTTCCCTTCGGGAACAGAGTATAAAAACTTATAGAATTTAAGGTTAATTTAAGTCATGCAACTAAAGAAGAACAATAAAGAAAGACAGTAGGAATGAAATCTCCAACCGGGGGGGATGTTTAATAGCCAGTCCGGCAAGCTATGCCCCTACTCACAGCTGGGATCGGCCAGAGAATTCCCGTAGGTGATTTAGAATAGCAACCTTAATAGAGGGAAGATAGAGTTCAGAGGGAATACATGAAAAACAGAATTGTACTGTGAGCATAGTACACGAAAAGGATTTTGTAAAGCATAATCAGTAGTGCATGTAGGAAGAGATAAGGGAATAAAGTTTCTAGTAGGTCTACAAGGGACAGAAATGTGCATCTTTGCTTGGGAGCCTGCTATTTTCCCTTGCATTGAGTTAGCTACAAGCCAACGCAAAGTGTCCCTTTCAAGTGTGTCAGCAAGTGACAATTGTTTACAATTAGGTCTGGTTCTAAAAATGAACCACGTGGCTTGTACAATGAGTTTGTTCTTTATTGAAATATTCTAAAAATTTAAATTGACTTAATTATTACAAAACTACTACAATATTTTCTTACGGCACGCTTGCTTTTTGCCGGTACCTCTTATACACACTTCTGCCGATGCGGGTATTTCCAGATGCATATTCGCTCGAAAATCTTAAAATTGTCATTCATATATTTTATAAATGCCTTGTCTATTTCAGATGGTTGACATCAAAACGAAATGAAACTGTAGTCAGTATAAGTCATACAGTAACTAACTTTGAATTTTTATATGAACCATTTTATATAACCATTGATAATGCTCCAGTTCATGATGAAAGGTTTACTGGTTATGGATTTACAAGAAATTCTCAAGTAAGTATCAATATATTTAAATTATGTAAGATTTTCGTCGAGTTGACAGTTTCTATGTCCTATGAGCCGGTCCTGCTACGCTAACCACTAAAACTATTCGGACGAGTAACGGGAATGTCCTGGCTACAGCCTCAAATTACTCTCGCCAAAATCTAAACCTCGGGAATCTATTCACTTCGTGCCCTGCGGGTGCCTCAGACTTAGGTCACCTAACGGTGCCGGACTAGAACCTTAGACACGCGCCACTTAACCACACCTGCAAACAACCAAGATTTCTTCTCTGTGTTAATGAAAGTCCAAATGTAGGGATTCAGGCACCGCTATACTCTTGCAGTGAGTGAAATAAGCATTATATTAAGCACGAAAATGGATTAAATGATTTAATTATATGGGTTATAGGCCCTTTTCACGGGCACCAACATTCAGTGAATGTATTGACATTTGATTTTGTCAGATTTTTGGCTTTCCACGGTCAAACGTGCAATTTGTCATTCATCTATATAATTAAATAACCGATTTACGTGAGGGTTTTAAAAAAAAATATTTTTTTAATTATAAACCTTATCACAACCGAATTATTAGAATTTCCAAATCGAACTCAATTAATCTAAGTGCGTGGGCGCTGATCAAACCTCAGACCGAAGCTTTTAGGAAGCTTTAGGTTGAAAAACGTTTATGTTGAGAGCGAGCTTTTGGCTCTCTTAAAGAGTAGTCTCTTAGGGAGATTACGAGAGAAGTAGCGACGTTGCGTCAGACGAGATTTGTGCAGCGTCTGTATTTTTGTGTGGGAAAGTGGTGGCCTGATGCTAACGAACGTCTGAACGAATCCGCCAGTGTCGAAGTTATCAACAGATTTGTTTACAATAATTTGGGTAACTTATGACTGTATGTGGTTGCTAAGTGGTATGTGGTTGCTAAGTGTGTAAGTGACGGGAGATGGATATATCACTCCCCCAACCATTAGAAATTTGCCTGTCCTCAGGCGGTTAATCTTGGATGTTAGGGTACAAGTGGGGTGTCGAATCTTTAATTACAACTATTCCTTCGTTAATATCTTTGATTTCTTCTTTCTTAGTTTCTTGATTTGATTTGGTTTTTATGTATTTCATTACAATATTATGTGGTGCTGTTTTGCATTTGATATAAAGATAAGATATGCCAATTATGGCCATTAAAACTAAAGTGATTATGGTTATAGCTATATAAATTGTGTTTTGCTTATTATTAAATAAAATCATTTCCTTAATTTCTACGTGCGATAGTGGTTCAAGCTTAGTTACGTTAGGTTCAGTAAATATTAAATTGGTATATTGCTGAATATTGTTTGTAATTGTAATATTGTTCAGCTCTGCAGTACAATTGTATATTTTTATGATTTTATTATTTTCAATGTAAATTTCTTGGTTGTTACAATTTTGGTATAATTTATTTTGGGTCATATTTCATGTAATTAAAATATTTGGTTCAATATATTGAATGTAATTTTCTTTGCGAAATTTATTAAAAGTCAAGTTGGTGTTTCATGTTTTATAATATTGGCAATACAATGATCTTTGACGATTTCTTTTGTCAAGTGTTTATTACATTATTGTTGTGTATAAAATTTACTTGCAATGTTTTCGTTAATAATTTGCCCGTTATTATCTGGGTATGGTGTAATCAAGAATGTTGGTGTTTCTATTGTGTTAATGGGATATGTGAAATCAGAAATATTTCGTTAGTTGCTGCTGTACCAACCGGAAGTTTTATGTCAATTATATTTTTGTGGTCAATATTTTGAAGTCTGTCGTGTTTAAGTAATTGGGGTTAAAATTCCTAGACGTGTTAGTTGTGTACCCATTTCGATGTCTTCAATATATTCGGTGAAGTGTTCAATATTAAAAATTAATAAGTTGAGTTTCTGTTCGGTTAGCATAGCTTATTTATCATGTTAATACTGTCATTAATAGTGTCGATGACTTTGTTCAAGCTACTAGTTTGTATAGAATTTTGTGCAAGGTTTGTAATTTGTTGTTCAATTTCTAACTTATCGTTTTCGTCGAGTGTGCCGAAATGCTATTTGTATGTGGAACCCACAAAGTTTATAAGTCCCCGTTTGTTACGTTTTGTAAAACGAATGCCACTCATTTCTCGTTGTAGCTTGTAAATTAAATATTTTATCTGTGGTTTATCGTTAAATTCTTGGCTTTGTCTTATTATGTTGTTGAATGTGTACTCTATGTGGTTTATATTTACGGTAAAACAATGGTTTTCAAACTTAATAGGTATTTGTATTGTTCCTGATTCAAACAAAATGAAACCTTGATTATTTTCAATGGGGTTGATTTCAATTGATCCTGCTGTTATCAGTTTTATCATTGTCATTATCATGATTGCTGTTATGGTGGATTTGTACAATTGAAAGTGTCGGCTTCCTGTGAATATTTGCTTTTATTAATTTTCTTTTTCTTTTTAAATTTGCTTCTGTAATGTGTAACCTTTCTACCTCTGTTTGTTTCTTCGAAGTGTTTTTCGTCAATTTGTCTTAACTGTCCTGTTTTCTTAAAAGGGTTTGTAGTTTTTGACTTAACTAGTGGGGCTTGCCTGAATCTAGTATCTATTTCAAAATTATTACGTTTTTTATTAAGTGCTTCTATTTGTCTTCTTTTATTTTCTTGGACGCCGTATTCTGGAGTTCCTGCATAAATGAATATGTCTGCTGGGGTCCTGTTAGTAGTTTCATGTTTTGTTTTGTGATTATACGTGTATAATATGTTTTCGAACTTAGTCATCTTATTTTCTATGTCTGCTTCACTATTAACTATTCTTAGTTTTTCGTTAACTGTTTTATGGAATTTTTCGACATCTGCAATGCCATTCTTGCTGGATGTGATGTTTATTATAACGCCTTCAGATTTCAAACATGCCTGCAATGCTGCGCATATGAAAGCTGAACCTTTGTCGGCTTTTATTTCTTGGGGTTTTCCCATTTCATTGAATATTTTAATGATGGCTCTTTTAGTTTCTAGCCAATCTCTGCTTTTTACTTCAATGAGTGCTGCAAATTTTGAATAAATGTCAATGCATGATAGGAATTGTACGTTGTCTATCATGTAGAAGTCCATGACATATTTTTCCCTAATGTTAAGGATTTCTGGTGTTAATTCAAAGGTTAGTTTTGTGTCCCTATGTTCTGTTTTAGCTATGTTACAGATTTCACATTCGTTCAGAATGTTTTGGATTAGACGTTGGTAGTCTGGATAGTAGTATTTTTCCTTGAACCAGCTTATAGTTTTCTCTATGCCTGGATGTAGCAAATCTTTATGAGCTTTTAACGTGAGTTCTTTAAATTCAGCATATATTTGGATATTGGTTAGCATACTAGTGGATCACATAACTTTTGTTATTTGATCTGGGTTTATGAGATCTAAATACGCCTTTTGAAATGTAGGAAAGTCTGTTTCGTTATGGAAATAGATTACACTATTTTTTGTACAGAGATATTCTTTAATTATCTCTTTTGCGTATGCATTGTTCATATTTTTGTATGTGATTTTTACAATAGTTTTGTGAAAGTAGTGGATAACTTCGACTTTATTTTCACCCCCTTTGATGAATTCTAATTGCCTACTATAATAATTGATCGGCCTTTCTGTTATTTGGATAAGGCTCGTGTTATCTTCATGTGCGCTGTGTATTGTGGCTACATTACTATCTGCTGATTCTCCCAATAAGTTTTCTTCTAGCCTTACTCTGGAAAGAGCATCGGCTACCTTATTTTCTTTTCCTGGGAGATATTTAATATGAAAATCAAACTCATTTAGTCTGATCTGTGATCACTTAAGATCTCAAACTTCCTACCGAAAAGGTAAGATCGAAAATATTTCTTAGCCCAGACAATAGCTAACAACTCTTTTTCAATAGCAGAATAATTTAACTCATGCTCATTGAGAGTTCTACTTGCAAAACAAATGGGCTTATGTTCTTGTGACAGAACAGCGCCAATTACTATGTTGCTTGCCTCAGTAGTTAAATGAAATGGTTTGTCGAAATTTGGGTAGACCAATATAGGGTCAGACGTGATCAGCAATTTCATCTTTTCGAATGCCGAAATGTATTCTTTTTCTTGAATGTTAATAGGAGCAATCCCTTTTTGAGTTTCAATGT
Organism: Hirtodrosophila confusa; assembly: GCA_035043065.1. NCBI lineage: Eukaryota > Metazoa > Arthropoda > Insecta > Diptera > Drosophilidae > Hirtodrosophila > Hirtodrosophila confusa. The sequence continues at coordinate 549,755 of JAWNNI010000053.1, forward strand.
CATCGGTTTAACTATACTGGCAAAGTTCGGTATGAACTTTCTATAGAAGCCGCACATGCCGAAAAATGATTTGATTTGTTGTTTAGGTATTGGGAATTTTATGATTGCTTCTATCTTATTCGGGTTTGGTTCTATCCCATTTGTGGTCACAATATGACCCAAGAATTCAGTTTCTTTTTTCAGAAACTCACATTTGTCAAGTTGAAGCTTTAGGTTGGCTTCCCTCAATTTCCTGAATACCTTTCTGAGTGATGATAGATGCTCTTCCAATGAAGTGGAGTATATGATGATATCATCAAGTAATACAAGACAATCCTTATAGATTAAATCTTCTAAAAGGTTGTTCATACAACGCTAAAAAATTGCAGGATCATTTTGAAGTCCAAAAGGCATGCGAGTGTATTCGTAGTGGCCATGTTTGGTACTAAATGCAGTTTTGGAAATCGACTTTGGATCCATTTGGATCTGGTGAAAACCTTTAGCTAGATCGATGGTTGTGAAGTATCGGCACTTTCCTAATTTGTCCAATATTTCGTCCATGATCGGTATTGGATACTTGTCGTCAACAGTTATTTCGTTGAGTCCGCGATAGTCAATGACTACCCTAAATTTTGGTTTTCCCGAGGCATCGCTCTTTTTTGGCACGATCCAAATCGGGGAGCAATATGGGCTGTTAGATTTTCTAATAATCCATTGCTCAATCATTTAGTTTATTTGTTAGTTTACCTCGACATCGAGTCTGAGGGTACTTATAAGGTCTCTTATAGACCGGGTCTTCGTGTTTTGTTTGTATTGCGTGTTTTATGGTACTTGTAAAGGTCAAATTTTCACATTCTCTGTACTGTATATCACGGAATTCGAATAAAACCTTTTTGAGCTTTTCGCATTCTTCTTGATTCAAATGATCTAACCTAAATTCATTGGATTCTTTTAGCTCATTTTTAATGGCAAAGTTAAAGAATCTGTTCTCTAAAGACGGAGAATCGAGGCACTCTGGTGCGGTCAAGTCCTCTTCTGTTTTCTCATCATTATATCTGAATGAGAATTTGTATTCGCCTAATATTGTTTCATTCGCGTAGTCAATTTGCGCTTGACACGCTGCGATGAAATTCCTACCTAACAAGGCGTCGTAGTTTTCTGAGAAATTATGAATATAAAATATTTGGTGTGATGGACAAATTTTACTGGGTCCTAATTTTATACTTTCGCTTAGTTCTATGGTACCATTAATTGTGTGTACTTTTAATTTATCGATTTTCTTTGGGAATTTTAAAAAGTTTTCCCTCATTATATTTATAGTTGAACCTGTATCAATTATACATTTCAACGGCTTGTCATTCATAGTTATTCGTATGAATGAGTTGGCGTTTCTTCATCCATCTCTTCCTGATCCGAGGCATGTTGATGAAAATTTTCAGAAGTATCCATTTTCATATGCCCAGGTGTATTTTCTCTCTGTCTCTTTGTGGATGGATTTGGTGCATTAGATGCAAATGGTTGGTTCTGTTGATAGTTCATTCTATTCTGAGTGTTACCTTGAGTTAGTTTATGTCAGAATTCGTTGTGTAATTGTTTTGGGTCTTCGTAGCTTTGCTGTCTATTTTGGTAATTCTAATTCTGGTAATTTTTTTTTAATTACGTCTTTAATGGTGTTTTGCATTGCATTGGTATACAAGATGGTATTGTTTGGAATGTTTTCTAATGCTAATTTGTTTACAATCATGAGGGACTTGTGTTCTAATTCCTCGGTGAACTTACGTAGACTTCCGTTAAATTTGGTGTTGTATAATCGTCTCAAAAGTTCCTCATATGGCGTCTGCACTTTGAAGGCATCGATGAGAGCCTGTTTTAATTCCGGCCACGTATTAGATTGGTGTAACTGTGATATCCGTTGAGCTTCTCCTCCAGATACTTGTAGTTCGATAGCTCCGAATAGGACGCTATGTTGACAAACATCCCTCGTTGGATACAATTGTAATATGAAGTAGATTCGTCTAATGAAGGCTGCTGGGTGTTACGGTGACCCATCAAAGTGAGGCACCTGTCTCAATTGAGACAATGCCTGATTTAGATGTTGTCCTGATAATTCCAGAGTCATTTTGTTGTTGTTTTTAAATAATTTTCGTATGAATGAGTTGGCGTTTCTTCATCCATCTCTTCCTGATCCGAGGCATGTTGATGAAAATTTTCAGAAGTATCCATTTTCATATGCCCAGGTGTATTTTCTCTCTGTCTCTTTGTGGATGGATTTGGTGCATTAGATGCAAATGGTTGGTTCTGTTGATAGTTCATTCTATTCTGAGTGTTACCTTGAGTTAGTTTATGTCAGAATTCGTTGTGTAATTGTTTTGGGTCTTCGTAGCTTTGCTGTCTATTTTGGTAATTCTAATTCTGGTAATTTTTTTTTAATTACGTCTTAATGGTGTTTTGCATTGCATTGGTATACAAGATGGTATTGTTTGGAATGTTTTCTAATGCTAATTTGTTTACAATCATGAGGGACTTGTGTTCTAATTCCTCGGTGAACTTACGTAGACTTCCGTTAAATTTGGTGTTGTATAATCGTCTCAAAAGTTCCTCATATGGCGTCTGCACTTTGAAGGCATCGATGAGAGCCTGTTTTAATTCCGGCCACGTATTAGATTGGTGTAACTGTGATATCCGTTGAGCTTCTCCTCCAGATACTTGTAGTTCGATAGCTCCGAATAGGACGCTATGTTGACAAACATCCCTCGTTGGATACAATTGTAATATAAAGTCGATTCGTCTAATGAAGGCTGCTGGGTGTTACGGTGACCCATCAAAGTGAGGCACCTGTCTCAATTGAGACAATGCCTGATTTAGATGTTGTCCTGATAATTCCAGAGTCATTTTGTTGTTGTTTTTAAATAATTTTGTTATAGATTGTGTTGTTTTGATTTTGATTGTATAGTTCTGCACACAAATTTTCGCGCAGATATTGACGGCACACAAATTTTCGCGTCACCAATTTGTTGTTACTGGGTTTAGAATTTGCCAGTGTGGCAAATAATCTTTCCCCGTCGGGTCGGAGATTGCCCATTCTATGTCCCCCTTTAATTCCTATTTTCTACTCTATAACTCTTTTATTCTTTCCCATCCCTACCCGTTCCTAGATCCTTTTTTCCTTAATGTAATCTCTAACCAACCTCGCTGTGAGCTGGGGCACAGCTTGCCAGACTGGCTAATAAAACTTCCCCACCGGGTTGGAGATTTCATTTCATTCCTACTGTCTTTCTTTATTCTTCTTCTTTAGTTTTAAATTATCCATAAATTCTATAAGCTTTTTTTCATAACTAACTCTTTACTATCTTGATATAGGCTCTAATAACGCCACCGGCAATTCTTTGCTGTGAATGGGGGCATAGCTAGCCGGACTGGCAAATAAACTTCCCCCAACGTGCTGGTGTCGTTATTAGATTTAAATTGTAATTTCGCGTAGGCTTTTAAAATGTTTTCCTTATATCTATGTATTATATTATATTTTTTTGATACGAGGCAGCACTGTTTTGCCTTCGTAAATAAATAAATAAATAAATAACTGAAAGTTCGCTTCTACGTGATTTAAAGGCCATTAAGCCCATATTTTCACAGGGACCTGATGGAGTACCAAGCTGCGTGCTCAGGTACTGGAAGGTATTTTTAAACCATTATTTCTTCTTTTTAAACTGTCCGTGGAGTTGTGCTTTTTCCCCATTATTTGGAAAGAATCATTTATGATTCCAGTCCATAAAAAAGGAAACATGTCTAATGTTGAAAACTATAGAGGTATTTCTAAATTGTCTGCTATTCCTAAGATTTTTGAGAAATTAATAACTTCTCAACTTCAACATTTATGTAGATCCATAATTTCACCCCGCCAGCACGGGTTCGTGAAATATAGATCTACTACCACTAACCTGTTAGAATTCACTTCTCTTGTCATAAAGGGATTTCAAACCAAAATGCAAACAGATGTTATTTACACTGATTTCAGTAAGGCTTTTGATTCTGTCAATCATTCTCTTTTACTTCACAAACTTCATCTTCTGGGAGCTCATCTCATCTTCACAGCTCAAGCGAATCGCAAGCGAGGCATTTTAAGTTGTGGCTGTGCTGCTTCTTTACCCCGTGCTGAAGCACTGAATCTTCTTTCGTGAATAACTTCCGTGTTTATTATCCGATCGACTTGAAATTTGGACAGTAGATTAAGAGTGACCAAAGTATACATGCCAAATTCCAAAGCTTTATCTTAAAAGATGTTGGTTAAAAAACGTTTTTTCGAATTGCGGGGAACGGGGGAGATATCTCAAATCTAAAATAATCTTGACCTGCTCCCGCTATACACGAACCTACATTCCAAATTTGGTGTCTCTTCTAGTTGCTGAGATCCTTGCGTTCATACATACGGACACACAGACAGACATGGCCAAATCGAAATCTCTTTTGATACTGATCAAGAATATATGTATATACTTTATAGGGTCGGAGATGTCTCCTTCTGCCTGTTACATACTTTTGCACAAATCCAATACCCCCTTTTTACCCATTTTATGGGTACAAGGAGTTAAAATAATTAAATCGTGGCTTCACAAAAATATTATTATCTACCGTAGCTCGAGAACACAGCAAAAACAAAAGGCTGGGAACATGGGCAATATGGCGATTTCAGTCGCACTTACCAGTTTTGAGGCTGACAGAGCGATTCAAGACTGAGATTTTTTTTCAATCAGTCTGTCAGTCAAGAGTTTTATGTATATAGATTATATGTTTTGGCCAAATTTGATCAAAATCCGATATCTTATTAATTTTATACTATTCCCACTGAGTACATCTTCGGGGAACGTGAAACGCCGAACCACACTGCCAACATCTACCATCTAAAATCAATTCTAATTCAAATATTAATTAAATTGGAATTTAATTAGAAATTGGTTGTTGTATTTGCTGTTTCGCAGAATATCAATCATTTAATTAATAAAATTATGGCGGAACTCGAAAAAAAGAGGTGAATTTGAGTTTTTAGCGCAACAATCAGACGTCGACGATTCCTTGAAGTCTACATTTCGGTCATTTTGCAAGTCTTGTAGAGATCGTTACTTAATAAATATGTTCTTCCCAGACTTCAATCTACCATAACTGTGTCAAAATCGAATGCTTCTTATAATAAATGTAATTTTGGTTATGGTTTGACCCCTAGATAGATTTGGCATTTCAATTTTATTCATTTCTGAAAGTCCACATTACGGCCATTTTGCATGTCTTGTTAGAGCAGTCAGTTGTTTTTTGCTCTTGCTTCTCTTGGGTTTGCCATTAGTTTTTGTTGACATTGTTTACATTTTCGTAGTGAATATTAAATATTCAGTGTTGCATACGAAAACAATCGGCTTAAAATCGAAAGGGAACTTGTGGGATGGGAACATCCAAATGACTTGGTGGGATGGATGGCCAATGTTCGGCACGGGTAAAACTATGGGACCATCACGGCAAATGATTGGTGATGTGAATAGCCTATAATGGTCAAATTTCGGCACGGGTATAGCTATGGGACCATCATGAAGATTATGGTGGATGATAGATGGCGCTCAGTGTTAATAGGGCATTATGTAGCTGCTATAGGAACGATAGCGCAAAAACTGAGGTTTTTAATGAAAGACATTTTAAGACGAGTATTTTCGGCATAGCGATGTTATTATTCTTTCTATCCGATGTTATTTCTTGTTATTATTCATTTCCTCGATCAACTTTCTATTTACTAACTGCTACTCCTTCTGACTATTCGTCCACCTTTGTAAATTTTTCTCGGTCTGGCATTGACACAGTTTCGACTAGGATTCTGTATCGATATATTCATATATGAGTAATGTCATGAACGTGAGAAAACGGCCGTAAATATAAATTTCAATCGTGGCATGATAAATGTATGTATTCTGTAGTATAGTGTTGTAGTTTGTGCGAATAATAAAATTAACGTATTAATTCATACATTATTATTCTGTTATTTCCTTTTTTCAGGTATATGAAATGTACGTGGCTGGATTTAAGTTTTTTGTGCTTTCGCCTGTTTTTACCTGTCACTGGGGTCTTCAAAGAAAACAAGCCAGACCCGCTTGGAGAGAGCAACAGAACAACGCTAACCGAAAAAATTTGATGCCTTTAAAAGTGAAATATTTGCACGTTATAAAAATGACCCATATATTAAAGGAAATTAAAGAATTTGTAGCTAAATATATACTTTTCAATATTATTTCTTTTATTTAATTCGTTTTTACAGGCCAGTATCTAGACATTGATACATAAGTATATATCTAAAATTAGCCATATTCGCTCTGATCTGCTGCATATTTACGAAAGTCTTTGAATTTCATAGCCTTTTTAGAATGACCAACAGTGGTAGCAGCATCGGATTTGACAGCTGCTGACAGATGGCGCATAAGAAATACAAATCGGGCTAACGCATGGTTGAATTCCGATTTGAAAACGGTATTGGTTAATATATTTTGCAATGTGTTTCTTTAGTTGTGTTATTATTGTCATCTCCTACAAATTGTACTTAAAATGCCTCGCTTGCGCTGTCGCTTGCGCTGTCGCTTGTGTGTCTGTATGTGTAAGTGTACGAAGATGCGATCGGAAATTTTTGACCTGGGTACTGGGAATTTTGTAAGCACTCTGTGCCCCACAATATCACTATACTTAGTTTAAGGCAATCGCGCGTCTAGAACCTCCCACGCTATATTCGAGAACTAGGCGACGTGGAGGTGTTTTAACTTATTTTTTCTTGAGCAGCAAAGAGGCTGAAAATGGCCAGACACAGGCTATCTTCCACCACGCAACATTTTCATAGCTTTATTTAAAGTTGGGTAACATTGCATATTTTAGTTGTAGCAACATTTCCATGCTCTGTCTAAGAAAGCTCAGTCACATTCTAAGCTGGGCCAGCTGTCACGCAATTTCAAAGGACTTTCTATCGCATGCGACATTTTATGTCGCAACTCGCATTCGACAAAATTGTCTAGCCCTACTAGATTCTCACGACCTGACAAATTGTACATTACAAGGCTGGATAATCAGCCATGTTAACATAAGGCGGATTAGCCTGAAAAAATTAACAAAATGTACAATCATTGGCGTATATCCTTGGCATGTACTTTGCCAACAAGGTTTCCTTGCAAATCTTCTAAAACATACGAGGAGGTTCCTAACTTTTCTCTTACACATGCTTTGATAAAAGATGGACATAGTTTAGCCGATATATTTTTTGCTTTGGACAAATTTGCGTCGGAATACCTCTCGGCCCACTTGATAGCTTACTTTTTTAGAACTCAAGTTATATTGTTTTGCATGTTATTGATGTGCCTTTGCCATATTTTGTTGTACGTTATCTTGCATTATTCTCAACCGAACATCTCTAGTTAAGGGGAAGGGTCACTCTTCAAGTAAATTTAATTTACGCAGCACTAGATATTATGATCCATGCATGATCATATCTAGGCCATAAAGCGCATGATAAGGTGCAATACCTATACTTTGATGCAACGAATTTCAAATAGCACAGCTGATAGCGTGAACGGTCTTATCCCACTCGCGTTGATCGTCTTGCAGATTCGCTTGAATAGCAGAGATTATTGTTCGATTGACGCGCTCTGATGCGTTCGACTGAGGCGAATATAGTGCAGTCAAAGAATGCTTAATACCATACGACTCTAAAAATTTTTCTAACTCTTTTGCTTTGAACTGCGTTCCATTATCACTAATAATAATTTGTGGCACTCCATATGCAAACAATATTTGTTTTTGCACGTATTCAATTATACTTGACAAGCTAGATTTTCGTAACGGGCAAAACCAATGAATCTTCGAAAAATGATACTGTTCCATGGTTATGCTCTGTGCGGATATAGATAAATTTATCTATTACCTTAATATCCGGATATTTAGCTTCATCTGATAGCATTCAATTCTGTAACTCCACATATTCAGGGTCTTGAAAACACGATGATTGCAAATCAACTATTGGACCAATGCTTTCTAATGCAGATACATCCGCCTCATGAAGTCGTGACGACGCATCTGGGACAACATGATCTCTGCCTTTGCGATGGCTGATTGAAAATCGTTAACCCTGCAATTGCATAGCCCATCTTGCAAATCGACCTTTCAAGTTCACTTGACGCATCAACCAAATAAGACTGACGTGATCAGTAATAAATTCAAAATCTTGCAATTCAAGATAACATCTAAATTTTTCTATAGCCAAAAATACTGCCAGACACTCGTGTTCGGTGACGCTATAGTTTCTTTGTGCCGAAATTAGCTTTTTGCTCATGTAAGCAATTGACTTTTCTACATTGTTACCACCTCTCTGTGTCAATACCGCTCCAATCCCACAGTCGCTCGCGTCGCTGTGTAAGTAGAACTTCCGAGCAAAATGAGGGTTTTGCAAAACAGGTGCGGATGTTAATACAATTTTTAATTTCTCAAAAGCGACCTGTGCTTCGTCTGTCCACAGAAATTTTTTCCTTTTTACTCCCTGTACCCATAAAATGGGTAAAAGGGGGGTACTAAATCTGTGCAAATATATGTAACAGGCAGAAGGAGACATCTCCGACCCTATAAAGTATATATATTCTTGATCAGTATCAAAAGAGATTTTGATTTGGCCATGTCCGTCTGTCTGTCCGTCTGTCCGTCCGTATGTATGAACGCAAGGATCTCAGCAACTATAAGAGCTAGAGACACCAAATTTAGAATGTAGGTTTGTGTATAGCGGGAGCAGGTCACGTTTATTTTAGATTTGTGATATCTCCCTCCGTTCCCCCGCAATTCGATAAAAACCGTATTACAGGAACAACTTTTAAGATATAGCTTTGGGATTTGGCATGTGCAATACTTTGGTCACTCCTAATCTTTTGTTCAAATTTCATGTCGTTCGGATAATAAACGCGGAAGTTATAAACGAAAGAAGATTCAGTTCTTCAGCGCAAGGGGAAGAAGAAGCACAGCCACAACTTAAAATGCCTCGTTTGCGCTACGCTCGAGCTGTTGCTCGTGTGTGCGTCTTTTGCGTATGTGTGTTTGTATGTGTAAGTGTACGTAGATGGGATCGGAAATTTTTGACCTGGGTACTGGGAGTTTTGTAGTCGGGTTTACTCGACTACATTTGCTCTGAAATCAGTTTTGAAAAAAAAACACAAAACTATTTATGGCGCCACGCAATTTAAGACAAAACTTAAGGCTCACATACAGAACAACAACCATTCCTACAATTAATAATAATAATAATTTTAAGCTATTAAATTAAATTAAATTAAATAATATGAACTATATACGTTAAATCCTAAAGACTAAAATGTAAAATTCTATTATAAAATTTTTGTATAATTATAGTGTTCCCTTGTTCCCTAACTTATATGCTTCAGCTTTTAGCACTAGGAAATATCAAATAAATAAATAAAATATATTATTCAACATGCAAATGACAATAAAATGTATTTGAGACTACCACAAGGTTATGAAGGTAACCAAAAACTCAATGTCTCAGATCAGCCGGGATCAAATCGTCCATTAGTCTGCACATGGTTTGCGGTGCATTGCACAACCCAAACGGCATGAGTTTAAACTATCAGTTTAAAGAGGGCATCCTGGTACCGTAAACGCTGTTATCGGCCGAGACTCAGGTGCAAGTTCTTTTTGCCAGTAGGCATCTTTTAAATCTAATTTAGTAATTAGATTTGCCGTAGGCATTCTAGCAAATATTCCCTCTATACTGGGTTATGGGTACGCGTCCTTATTTGTGACTTCGTTAATTTTTGGGCTTGTCGAGGGTTTTATTATTCTTAATTGAAGCAAGCGATCCACTTCTTAACACAACACCTTCTCTACTGCAGCAGAGACTGGGTATAATCGTTGTTTTACTGGCATCGCATCTCCTATCTCAATTTCATGTTTCGTGTTGCTGTTGTAGTGTAGTCAATGGATGCTTGTAGCTTTCTCTAGCTGGTTATCGGTTTGTTTTCAGGTTATCAGAATCAATACATTAAACTAGACCAGGAGCAAGATTAAAATACAATCGCTTCGTTTTCGCAAACGGACATGTTTTTTTCTTGCGCCTCGCAATTAATTACTCTTTCCCGTTCTTAGCAATTATTAAATTTTAATCTTTATATTTGTGACTTGTGTCCGTAGAGCATTCTGATTCGCTGGCTATTAACACTGTTGATCCGGATCAACAGCCTAGTGATAATATACCGGTCGAATCAACTGGTCTAGCAACCAATGCTGTGGCTCCAGCGGATGCAACTGCTTTGGTTGCTAAGAAGACCCTTATAGGAATTCCACCACGGAAACAAATCTTTGTTTCCAGGCTTGCCCCTGATACTACATCTGATGATGTGAAGGCCTTTATACAGGCCAAATCTAAAGCCCACATTACGGTGGAAAAATTCAAATTTACGTATTCTCGGGAAATTTCGTCATTTAAAATAAGTGTTCCGGCTGAATATTTCAACAATATTTGTTGCAAAGAATTCTGGCCCGACCACTTAGTTATTAAAGAATATACCGTAAAAAAGAAAAATCGGCCTCCGATTTTACTTCCTTCTTCCGGTGGTAGTTCTAACCCACCTATTGTAATATCTGATAGTTCAAAAAACTAACATCCTCCCTCTCACTTGGCTATCAGAATGTAAGAGGTCTTTGTAGTAAACTTAGTAATCTTTATCTAAATAGCCTAACTTTTCCTTTCCATGTCGTTGCCTTCTCTGAAACATGGCTAAGGCCCGACATCCTTAATTCTGAAATCCTGTCTAACAAATTCTCCATTTATAGAAAAGATCGCACCCCTCGTCGTGGTGGTGGTGTTCTTATTGCTGTTGATGCTGATTTATCATCAGAACTTGTAATAATCGATAATTGTATAGATATTGAATTTGTTGCTGTAAAATTGTGTATGTCCAGTATTTGCTTTTATATTACTTGTTCTTATATTCCACCTTCTTCCGATATTTCTATATATTCTTTGCATGCTTCTGCTATACAATCTGTCTCATCTATGGTTTCTGATCGTGATTTTCTTGTAGTTCTTGGTGACTTTAATATCGCCGGAACTACTTGGACTTCAAGTCCCGATTCTAGCGTGTTGACTCCCACATCTCAGCACGATTTTATTGAAAGTTTATTTGGGATGTCATTGTGTCAAATCAATGATATCCCAAATTCTTCACATAAAATGCTTGATCTTGTTTTTGTCTTGGATTCCTCATTCTATTCTGTCTCCCGTACTGAACCTATATCCACTCCTGAAGATCCTTATCACCCAACTTTGGAGGTGTTGATTGACTTACCAGCCAGTGTGCCAAGCCCTGGTAGAGAACCGGCTGAGCGAGTTCGACAATTTCGGAAAACCGATTTTACTAAACTTGCTCAGCTTCTATCCCAGACTGACTGGTCCCAGCTGTACATGTGTAGAGACATGGATTGTGCAATCAATTACTTTTATTCTACATTAAATTCATTATTTGATTGTTGTGTCCCGTTTTGTAACCCTCGTAGGTCTAACAAACCTGTGTGGTTTACACGTGAATTGATAAACTTAAAAAATAGAAAGTCGAGATTGTACAAAAAGTTCAAGGAATTTGGCTCTTCCTCGGATTTCTCTCGCTATTTGATTGCCCGATCTAACTTCTCTGCACTTAATTTACACTGTTATAACAACTACCTCAGGAGCTGTAGGTTACAGTTTCAGCGGGATCCTAAAAGGTTTTATAACTTCGTTAATGCGAAGCGTAGGCCATCAACATTTCCATCAACTGTATTTTTTGAAAAAAAGACAGCTGACTCAGATCAGGCTATCGCCGATTTTTTTGCCGAATTTTTTCAAACGACTTACAGTTCACAACCTTATCAATTGCTTTCGCCTTATCCTTATCAGGTAATTAACTCCAATTGCATTTTTGGGCCTTTAATCACTGAAAGCTCGCTTCTACGTGATTTTAAGTCTATTAACCCCGTATTTTCTCCGGGACCTGATGGAGTACCAGGCTGTGTGCTCAAGTACTGTGCTGAAGGTATTTTTAAGCCATTATTTGTTCTTTTTAAATTGTCCGTGGAGTTGTGTTCTTTCCCCAATATTTGGAAAGAATCATTTATTATTCCTCTCCATAAAAAAGGAAACAAGTCTAATGTCGAGAACTATAGAGGTATTTCTAAGTTGTCTGCTATTCCTAAGATTTTTGAGAAATTAATAACTTCTCAACTTCAACATCTGTGTAGTTCCATAATTTCACCCTGCCAGCACGGGTTTGTGAAATATAGATCAACTACTATTAACCTATTGGAATTGACTTCATTTGTCATTAAGGGATTTCGATCTAAAATGCAAACAGATGTTATTTAGACTGATTTCAGTAAGGCTTTTAATTCTGTTAATCATTCTCTTTTACTTCACAAACTTCATCTTCTGGGATTTCCAAATAACTTAATTCTTTGGATCTCTAACTAACTCTACCACAAGGAAGTCACCTTGGCCCCTTATTATTTACTCTGTTCATAAATGACCTTCCTTGCGTCGTAAATCACGCTCGGGTGCTGATGTATGCCGATGATGTTAAACTATGTGTGTCATCTACTGATTTCTTATCTGGTCAAAGGTTGCAAACTGATTTTGACTGATTTCAAGCCTGGTGTCGCTTAAATTTATTAAATCTTAATTGTGGTAAGTGTAACGTAATGTCCTTTTACAGGCGAATGCCCTTTTTACAAATTATATTCTTAATGGTAAGTCGCTTGTTCGAATTGAGTCGGTTAATGATTTGGGTATCTTTTAAATCCCAAACTAAAATTTCACAAACACATCTCTTCCATCGCTAATCGTGCATTTAGTGTCTTGGGTTTCATTAAGCGTTGGTCTAAAGAATTTAACGATCCCTACATTACTTAAACTCTTTAGACTTCTCTTGTGAGTCCTATTCTTGAATATGGGTCTTGTATTTGGTATCCCCAGGTTCATCAGGATAGATTAGAATCGGTACAAAAACATTTTCTGCTTTTTGCACTTCGCGGCCGTAATTGGAGTGCAAATACTTGCTTGCCTTCTTATCGTATTAGACTCTTACTTATAAACATGCGTACTCTTTCTGATCGTAGAACCATGCTTGGTGTAATTTTCAAACAAAAACTAATAAATGGGAAACAAGTATGCAATGCTACTTCAATTTCTACACTTAGAACTTAGAGCAGGGAATTTTTTGTATAATATTATTTGTGTATTTAGTTTGTATTTTCATGTTCGCGATCTTTCGCTACCGTGCGTCATGCGGCGCGCCCTTCCGTCGGGAGGTGGGTTGCATTTTTTCTTGGGTCCGCACGTTAACAATCCCTTGCTTGCTGTCGTTGGGCCACTTGTATATACTGTTCGTTAGTACAGCAACGTCCATAAGCAATAAAAAATAAAATGGCTTTCCAAAACTCGATACCCAATATTACGCGTTTGTCTAATGAAAGTATTACAAAAATTTTTAATGCTTGACTGATCGTATTGTATATTATAGGGGTGTTAATATAACCTAAGGCTGCGTGACCCTTGCCATCTAAATCTGTGCAAATGTATGTAACAGGCAGAAGAAGACATCTCCGTCCCTATAAAGTATATATATTCTTGATCAGTGTCAAAAGAGAATTCGATTTGGCCATGACCGTCTGTCTGTCCGTCCGTATGTATGAACGCAACGATCTCAGCAACTATAACAGCTAGAGACACCAAATTTGGAATACAGGTTCGTGTATTGCGGGCGCAGCTCAAGTTTATTTTCAATCCGAGATATTCCTCCCCACACCCCCGCTATTCAACAAAAACCGTTTTACCGTCAGTCCACGAAGTTCGCGATGCTTGTGCATATGCTTACATATCCTATTAATTTTAGGATCACGACGTATGGCATTGTGGTGAATGTCAATCAAAATTATTTCAAAGTATTTATAGGAGGCGTCCTGTGCCACCCAGTAAGAATTAAAAACACGTAAGCCGCCAAGTCGACGACCAGCACGCTCTTCAGCGATAGATTGCAGTCCACGATATGGCTTTAATTGGTTGACGCCATGACTTTTGGGCTTTCCGTAGGTGCATCATTTGGGCACTGGGCGCTTCCGACCGCCACGGCGTACTCGAATTCTATAAATGACAAAGCCTTGCTTCCAATGTTTGTTGTATTTATTGGTTGTTTGTGTTTTAACAATGTTTGTGTATTTATTGCTTGTGTGTGTTTTAACTTTAAAGAATTAGATTACGACTTTCTGTTTTGGGTGTGTAGCTGACGAGATTCCGGCACCGAATGAATTGACTGATCTCCACCACACTCTCTCAGCTTCGTACTCTCTCATTGTCGGTGTTCAATAACGACGACCGCCTCGCGTTTGTCGTTCGGCTACTTGCTCTTTATGTTCATTTTGGATTCTGCCATTCGGCCCTCCTGACATAGGATTCGACCCGAATTCTTTCATAAATTCTGCCACTGTTGATGTTTTACTGGGACCTTCTCCCTCTCCAACCTTTTCTACTTGATATCGACCATATTTGTTAACTTTTACCACTTTATAGGGCCCAAGGTATTTTCCTTCAGTAACACTCCATATTGGGTACGTTGAATAGCTACTAAATCGTTTACTTTGTAATGTTTCACTACTTTCCTTTAGGGAAAGTACCGTTCGAAACAACCACTTCTTCTGCACCCGTACTTCGAGTTGAGTAAAGCCATACATGCTTCGAAAAGGCATCCACAATCACCAGAATGTGATTGTATCGTTTCTTGGCAATTTTCGTGGGTCCAACATGATCGATATGATAGGTAATCAAAAGTTTGTCGCCCTTATCAATTGGCGATAAATACCCTTCCTGCTTGCCCATCTTCGCAACTACTTATGACACCCGCTACTTCCTCCTTTAATCTTGGTATAAAATAAGTCTTTTCCACCAAATCTTGTGTCTTTTCGCTCCGAAATGTCCTTGTCTATGTGCAATTTTCATAATTTCCGTTTCCATTTTACATGGCACAACAATAAGTTCTTGATCAGGGTTTTAAAATAAAATCTGATTGGAAATATAAAAGTCTTCATAGACCCCACTTTCAACAAGACTTCTAACAGCTTGTGTCCATTCATCAGCTAACTGTGCTTCCTTTAACCTATGTACGATGCTCTCTGTCAAAGCAAAACATGCAACTCGGCTAAGTGCATCTACATGCCTCATTTTGCTGCCCGATCTATGCTCTATCTCGTAGTCAAAATGCTGAAGACGCATCGCCCATCTAAGGACTCTTAAAGGAACTTCTTTCTTTTGCATCGTCATGGCAAACGCATTACAATCCATAATTATTTTGAATCGCGTTCCCAAAACATACACTCGCCACTTTGTCAAAGCCCCACTGCAAGTACTTCAAGATCATATGAATGGTATTTTTCCTCGCACGGCTTTGTTTTTTTACTCATATACATTACTGGGTGTAACATTCCGTCCGCTGAATCTTTTTGGAGGATTGCAGCCCCAAAACCAAACTTAGACGCGTCTGTATGAATTTCAGTTACTCCCTTCCGGTTAAACAGGTTCCGAACAGGTTTACTCGTTAAAGCAGCCTTTAAATGTTCAAACGACACCTGCTGCATCTCTAAATTCGAACTTCGATTCTTTTCGTATCATATCTGATAAAGGCCTGGCTATTATTGCGTATCCGTCAATAAATTTCCTAAAATACGACGTTAAGCCCAAAAAACGCTGTACAGCCTTTCTGTCACGCGGTATTGGGAAATTTGCCACCGCTTGAGTTTTCTCTTTGCTAGGTCTGATCGCACCATTTTCCACAATATACCCTAAAAAATTAACTTTCTTTTGTAGTATCTGACACTTGCTCCAATTTATCCGCAACCCATCTTTAACCGCAACCTCAAGCACTCCCTGTAACTTATCTAGCCCACTTTCTACGTCACTACTGGGTATAATGATGTCATCCATATATACCACAGCATCTCCATTCTTAATCAAGTCCCGCATGACCGCCATAATGAAACGCGTGAACACAGCAGGTGTGTTTGAGATTCCAAATGGTACAAACATAAACTCATACTGCCCTTTTTGTGTTACAAACGCTGTATATTTTTGCGACTGTGACTCAACAGGTACATGGAAATAGCCATTTGTCAAGTCCAAGGTCGTAAAAATCCTTTCACCTTGCAATTTTTCAATGACGCTGTCCATCTGTACCATTGGAAAGTTATCTCTCATTATCTTATCATTTAATTTTCGATAGTCGCAACATGGACGCTTCCTTCCGTTTTTCTTCGCTACCAGTACAATGGGTGACGCAAATTCGGACATACTTGGTTTAATGATCCCCTCAGCAAGCCACTCTTGAATTTGATCATCCACTACAAGCTGTTCACTCAACGCTAAACGTCTCGGATGCTGGAAAACTGGTAACTCATCTGTCAACACGATTTTCATTTTGACTGGGCTATCTACATTCCTCTTCGGAACATACCCATCCACCACGATACCCATCCACCACGATGCCATCGATCTGCACCGGGATTATCAAACTGCCAAACGTTATAATCAGGCTCTCTCCTATGCCTGTTAAACATTTCTCATGTCCTGTCACTTTACCGACGCCTATTTTTAGAAAAACACTTCTGCGCATTAAGCAAAGATCTGCGCCTGTGTCTACAAGTCCCTTAAATATAGCTCACGAGTGCACCACAGATTTTAACTGTAGTCCGGAAGAGGTAAACATGCTTGTTGGCTTTGCTACAACCTTATCCTGAACAAGATTGGTTAATTTCTCTTGCTTCACCTGTACTTGGACTTTACACTGAGCTGCTCTGTATTTTGGTAGATTACACTTGAAACACATAAAATCATTTTTCTGACAATCTTTACGAATGCGATTTCCGTCTCGACACTTGTAACATTTCCTCACTGTGTCCGACCCTTTTTCTGTTTCGTTTTCATTTTTACCAATTTGCGATCCATATTTGCTTAACGGCCTTAATGGCCTTCGCATCTTTTGGTATGCCTCAATTTGCATTTTTAACTGTCTCATGTTCCTAGCTTGATATAATAGCGACTTTTTTGACCTAGAGTCGGAATACCGTTCACGAAATATTCAATCAAGCTTTCATCCTCTAAATCAATCGGCTTTGCCATTTCCATTAAACATAGAGGTATTCCAGCATTGTCTTACCTTTCTTTTGTTGGCGTTTGCCAAGTCTACGATGAATCTCAGCTGACGACAAATTCACACCAAACTCACTGATCAACGCAGCCTTCAAAACCCTCCAATCACGAATATCACGCTGACTGCGAATAAACATTTTTGCTGCACCACATAGAAACTGCTTCGCATAGATAAATAACTGCAGCTGACTCCACTCTGCGGTCAGCGCGCATTCTTCTTGTTCTTCTATCCACTGATTAATGTCTGGGATATTCGAACCAGAAAACTGCGAAACACTACCTTCCATATCCATTAACGTGAACCATGACCTGGCCACAGGTGGATCTACTGCCCTTTCCACTCTTCCAACACTACCTGTATGCGATTCATTTCCTAAAACTGTAGTAAATGACTCTTGTTCTTCATCATTCTGATTAGCTATCTCAACCGCTTCATCACCACTTTCCAATTCCACTCGTATTAAGTCCGAGCTCAGTTAATGTTGCGCACAAATCTGCCACCAACAGTGCCAAAATCTCATCCCTATTCATATTTATAAATTTATATTTAAATTGTATCAAAACTTTATATCAAATTTAATCAATTAAATGTAATGCTTTTCACACTTTGCCTTTTCGGCCTTACGCAAATAACTGTCTCAGTGACGCTCAATCTTACATTACCATTTACTTCAAAATGTTTTAAGTGTTATATCAATCGATGTTAAACTTATCATTATGTTAACTTGATCTCTTAACTCTACAGCGCATACACAAACGCAACTGCACACAATTAATTTTTCGTTTTCAACTTTGCACTAATTACTATGTTAACTACAACTACAAAGTGATCTGCTTCAGGTTCGTCTCAACCAAATCGTGGATTCACCTCGTCTCGTCTGTACACAATTTTGTGCAACTCACCACACACCCAATGCAGACAGTTTTCTCGTCGTCGCCACAGACTATACCCACAAAGCACACGCCACTGCTGCTTGCCTCTATTTGTCTGCACACGCTGTTCTCAGCTTCGGCTCTCTTTGTTTTACCGCTCAACACCAACGCTGTACCGAGGAATGCTGCTTCCGTCTCTGCTACACATCTCACGCTTTGATCAGCTCACCACGGCTACAACGCGCCAGCCTCTGCTTACAATGTCTGAATGCACAAAATTTGTTGCGCCATTTGCAATATGACTTTGTTCTTCTTCGATTCGGTTTAATTTAACGTTTCACCGGAATCTACCGTTTCTCAGAACTGCTATTGCGCCATTTGCAATATGACTTCTTCGTTCTTCTTAGATTCGGTTTAATTTAACGTTTCACCGGAATTTGCCGTTTCTCAGTGTGCACTATTTCCGTCACTCTCGCACTCAAGCTATTTTTGCCTTTACTTTCAGCTTCCAAGTCTGTCGCTTTGGGATTTTTTAACGTTCCCTGCAACACAATACAGTTTACGCAATTATCACACACAGCACTTATAGTAAATTGTATATTTATGTGAAATTCAAATCCCGGACGACCCCCAAAATTGTAGTCTGCCATATTCTGCGATAAAGAATAAGTCACAGACGACGTTGATTATGATTTGTACAGTTCATTTGTTATTATCTTATTATTATATTATCCTTATTATTTAACAATGTTTGTTGTATTTATTGGTTGTGTGTGTTTTAACAATGTTTGTGTATTTATTGTTTGTGTGTGTTTTAACTTTAAAGAATTAGATTACGGCTTTCTGTTTTGCGTGTGTAGCTGACAAGATTCCGGCACCGAATGAATTGACCGATCTCCACCACACTCTCTCAGCTTCGTACTCTCTCATTGTCGGTGTTCAATAACGACGACCGCTTCGCGTTGCTGCAGCGCGGGGGGAAAAAGAAGCACAGCCACAACTTAAAATGCCTGGCTTGCGCTATGGCTCGTGTGTGTGCGTATTTGTGTATGTATGTGTGTATGTGTAAGTGTACGAAGATGCGATTGCGTACTTTTGACCTGGGTACAGGGAGTTTTGTAGTCGGGTATACTCGACGAAAGCATTCATACTTGTTTAAGCTCAAATATCCACAAGAGTATTAATTGGCGCCTAAAGTGGGCACTCGTCGTGTAAAGTCCTTCGGTCGCGTTTGGTGATATCCAAAGACACCCCAAGACGGATATTTTTAAAAAAATTGTTGGCAAACGATCCAGAAGCACGCAAGCAGTGCAGGATCTCTAAAAAGCACCCCAAGTGGCTGCAAGGACAACGCGGGAAAAAGCCGAAGGATAATCGCCTCAAGTAGCTGCGGAAAGGCATCGACGGAGGTCCAGTGCTCGAACCGATCATCAGCTTGTATATACGTTCGCAGGCACCGTATACGGCGTGTTCAGGAATGGTACCCTAGTGGCGCGTTGCAAACCGGAGCATACCCCCCAACCAGTTGCGGAATGTATTGTATTCTAATATAAGTAGTTTTAAGTGATTTAAAAATTTAAGAAAAAGTATTTTGTGAAAAGAATTAGGAATTACAAATGTCCTAGATAATCATAAAAAAGTACTAATAAGGAATTAAAAATGTCCTAATATTTAATTAAAAGAATAACCAGAAATTACAAATGTCCTAAATAATTAAATGAAGAAACAAAGAAAAGAAACACTTAGAGAAAAAAATACCAGGAATTAAAGATGCCCTAACTTGAAATAGAAACAAAAGAAAATTGAATGCCAAGAAAACAACAAATTTTTCAACACTATAAAAAAACTAATAAGGTAAATACCTTTGAAAGTAAAATTTGCTGATCAAGGCATACACGAGGTGTAGAATTTCTGTTTGCATGCATTCAAATTTTTGAAGAAAAACATCAGTATCTACATATCTCCCTTCTATAATTTAAATACGTCAATTACTTAAAAAAATCTTAAAATGACCTATCCGAATGATATTTTACGACCCGCTCAACTCTTGGGTAACAACAACGTCAGAGTGTAGTGCAGAACTTGCTAGACTCCAGATTAGGAGATACATCCCGAGCAGCTCAGTTATTAGTAGACCAAGAAATAAACGTAAGCCCTACGAATCTAGCAGGCCTAGATAAAATCCCGGTCGTAGTTAAATGCTTAAGGGAACTCTCTGGTCAGCCTGGAGTTCATGGAAGAAAAGCGTAGAGCGAGTACTAAAGGTTTATGACAGTTTAATTGGGACACCAAAGTACTATGGAATTCTGAGTGCAATTAGGAATAAAATAGTGGGGAAACGCAGATCAGGTTCTCGAATCGTACAACACACCACTAAACTGGATAGCAATTTCAAAATGTTTGAACACACATTACACCGACAAACGGAACACCGGCACCGTAGAGTATCAAATGACGTCTCTGATACAAGGAAATCAAACGGTACCCGAGTTTTATCAGAAAATTTACTCTCATCTTTCACTTATTTTGAATAAAATTACATGCATGGAAATGAGTCGGGAATCAATGGTCTAAACGGTGACCTTCCCAGGTTACTAGACGTGAAAGGGCCAGTTGATCTGCCAGACCAAAATGTCAGGACTAATTATGCCGGTATTACAGTAGTCAAACAACTTCAAGAAGAATTACTGCCCATCTAGCACCTCCAGTTCCAATGAGAAGAAATCCACCGCGGCCAATGCAATACGCATCTGGGCGGCCATATGACTCACAGCAACCTAATAACAGCTCAACATTCAGCCGTCTATTTGGCAACATGCCATCAATGATTCAACGTCCGACTGCCCCGAAACCCCCCCCCGAAGCCTGAGCCGATGGAGGTAGACCAAAGTATGCAAACACGACGAGTAAGTTACATGAACCGACCGTTTAATGACCCTACTGGAAAAAGACCATTACATCATACGAACGGACCGATAGATAAGAGAAGAGGAAACTTCCACTTGACTGAATAGGAAGAAGGGTATGTTGAAGCCGCATATGAAAGCGAAATTACAGGAGGAAAAGCTCTTGCAGACTACATTAATAGCCTAGAAGAGGAAAATCAAAAAGAAGATGAAGATCAGGTACCACTTAACTTTTCCGGAAATTAATTCTTAAGGCTAATGTATTCTTTGTTACCGTACATAGAATGCAGATTAGGTAACGGAGAAATTATCAAAATTCTAATAGATATAGGCTCGAACAAGAATTACATGAAATCCACAATAGCAAAAAACTTTAAAGAAAACATAAAGCCTTTTTATCCAAATTCAGTTGGAGGCAAAGTTAAAATTACACACCATACAGTTGCTAATCCATATGGTCTTTAAGACACTAATATACAATTCTACATACTTCCCTCGCTAACTTCATTCGACGCGCTTATAGGAAACGATACGCTGCGAGAACTTAAAGCCAAAAGACATGTGCAACAGGGTTACATTTCAATTCAGAATAAACTTCGAATAAAAATAAAACAAAAAGTGGCTCGTGAAGTGAACAAAATTGATATACGACTCGGGCATGCAAGCAAAGAACAAAAGAAAAAAATGCCCTCGCTATGCGAAGGTTGTTGTGCTAATCTTTTTTGTGGACCAAACAGAAGCTTACCTTTACAACTAAAGTTAAAGGTGAAATCAGACCCACCAACGAAAGTCCAGTATACTCGCGATACTCTAAAACCAGAAGTAGAGAAGCAGATTAAAGAACTTTTAACCGATGGTATAATAAGACCTTCACGGTCACCATACAATTCGCCGATTTTGTTGGTGCCAAAAAAATTAGACGCGTCAAATGAAAAAAAGTTTAGAATGATCATTGACTATAGGAAGTTAGGTTCAGTAACGGTAGCGGACAGATACCCCATTCCGGACATTAATGAAGTTCTTGCACAATTGCGAAAAACAAATTCTTCTCAGTCCTAGATTTCATCAAATTCCGTTAAGGGAATCTGATATTAAAAAAACTGAACTTTCAGTCAACAACGGCAAATACGAGTTCACTCGACTGCCGTTTGGCCTTAAGAACGCCCCAGCAATATTCAAACTTTGCCTTGATGACATACTAAGGGAACACATTGGAGTAAGATGATTCGTCTATTTAGACGATATTATAATATTTAGTGACAGCGAAGAAAAACACATGTGCGATATCAGAGAAATTTTCGAAAAACTGGAAAAAGCTAATATGAAAGTTCAACTTGATAAGTGCGAATTTCTAAAAAACGAAGTGGAATTTCTGGGTTTCATTGTAGCCGAAAAAGGTGTGAAAACAAATCCAAAGAAAGTGGAAGCTATACTGAATTTCCCAGCACCTGAAACACTCAAAAACCTTCGGTCATTTTTGGGACTTGCAGGGTATTACCGTCGTTTTATAAAAGACTATGCAAATCCCCTCACGTTTTTTTAAGAGGTGAGGGTCGACGTTCGTAAACTTCGAAAAACTCGCGGGTTACGTTAGACAAAGAGGCACTTATGGCATTTGATAAACTAAAAAGAACTCTTGTAACTGAGGATGAGGATGACTGCGAAACACTACCTTCCATATCCATTAACGTGAACCATGACCTGGCCACAGGTGGATCTACTGCCCTTTCCACTCTTCCAACACTACCTGTATGCGATTCATTTCCTAAAACTGTAGTAAATGACTCTTGTTCTTCATCATTCTGATTAGCCATCTCAACCGCTTCATCACCACTTTCCAATTCCACTCGTATTAAGTCCGAGCTCAGTTAATGTTGCGCACAAATCTGCCACCAACAGTGCCAAAATCTCATCCCTATTCATATTTATAAATTTATATTTAAATTGTATCAAAACTTTATATCAAATTTAATCAATTAAATGTAATGCTTTTCACACTTTGCCTTTTCGGCCTTACGCAAATAACTGTCTCAGTGACGCTCAATCTTACATTACCATTTACTTCAAAATGTTTTAAGTGTTATATCAATCGATGTTAAACTTATCATTATGTTAACTTGATCTTTTAACTCTACAGCGCATACACAAACGCAACTGCACACAATTAATTTTTCGTTTTCAACTTTGCACTAATTACTATGTTAACTACAACTACAAAGTGATCTGCTTCAGGTTCGTCTCAACCAAATCGTGGATTCACCTCGTCTCGTCTGTACACAATTTTGTGCAACTCACCACACACCCAATGCAGACAGTTTTCTCGTCGTCGCCACAGACTATACCCACAAAGCACACGCCACTGCTGCTTGCCTCTATTTGTCTGCACACGCTGTTCTCAGCTTCGGCTCTCTTTGTTTTACCGCTCAACACCAACGCTGTACCGAGGAATGCTGCTTCCGTCTCTGCTACACATCTCACGCTTTGATCAGCTCACCACGGCTACAACGCGCCAGCCTCTGCTTACAATGTCTGAATGCACAAAATTTGTTGCGCCATTTGCAATATGACTTTGTTCTTCTTCGATTCGGTTTAATTTAACGTTTCACCGGAATCTACCGTTTCTCAGAACTGCTATTGCGCCATTTGCAATATGACTTCTTCGTTCTTCTTAGATTCGGTTTAATTTAACGTTTCACCGGAATTTGCCGTTTCTCAGTGTGCACTATTTCCGTCACTCTCGCACTCAAGCTATTTTTGCCTTTACTTTCAGCTTCCAAGTCTGTCGCTTTGGGATTTTTTAACGTTCCCTGCAACACAATACAGTTTACGCAATTATCACACACAGCACTTATAGTAAATTGTATATTTATGTGAAATTCAAATCCCGGACGACCCCCAAAATTGTAGTCTGCCATATTCTGCGATAAAGAATAAGTCACAGACGACGTTGATTATGATTTGTACAGTTCATTTGTTATTATCTTATTATTATATTATCCTTATTATTTAACAATGTTTGTTGTATTTATTGGTTGTGTGTGTTTTAACAATGTTTGTGTATTTATTGCTTGTGTGTGTTTTAACTTTAAAGAATTAGATTACGGCTTTCTGTTTTGCGTGTGTAGCTGACAAGATTCCGGCACCGAATGAATTGACCGATCTCCACCACACTCTCTCAGCTTCGTACTCTCTCATTGTCGGTGTTCAATAACGACGACCGCTTCGCGTTGCTGCAGCGCGGGGGGAAAAAGAAGCACAGCCACAACTTAAAATGCCTGGCTTGCGCTATGGCTCGTGTGTGTGCGTATTTGTGTATGTATGTGTGTATGTGTAAGTGTACGAAGATGCGATTGCGTACTTTTGACCTGGGTACAGGGAGTTTTGTAGTCGGGTATACTCGACGAAAGCATTCATACTTGTTTAAGCTCAAATATCCACAAGAGTATTAATTGGCGCCTAAAGTGGGCACTCGTCGTGTAAAGTCCTTCGGTCGCGTTTGGTGATATCCAAAGACACCCCAAGACGGATATTTTTAAAAAAATTGTTGGCAAACGATCCAGAAGCACGCAAGCAGTGCAGGATCTCTAAAAAGCACCCCAAGTGGCTGCAAGGACAACGCGGGAAAAAGCCGAAGGATAATCGCCTCAAGTAGCTGCGGAAAGGCATCGACGGAGGTCCAGTGCTCGAACCGATCATCAGCTTGTATATACGTTCGCAGGCACCGTATACGGCGTGTTCAGGAATGGTACCCTAGTGGCGCGTTGCAAACCGGAGCATACCCCCCAACCAGTTGCGGAATGTATTGTATTCTAATATAAGTAGTTTTAAGTGATTTAAAAATTTAAGAAAAAGTATTTTGTGAAAAGAATTAGGAATTACAAATGTCCTAGATAATCATAAAAAAGTACTAATAAGGAATTAAAAATGTCCTAATATTTAATTAAAAGAATAACCAGAAATTACAACTGTCCTAAATAATTAAATGAAGAAACAAAGAAAAGAAACACTTAGAGAAAAAAATACCAGGAATTAAAGATGCCCTAACTTGAAATAGAAACAAAAGAAAATTGAATGCCAAGAAAACAACAAATTTTTCAACACTATAAAAAAACTAATAAGGTAAATACCTTTGAAAGTAAAATTTGCTGATCAAGGCATACACGAGGTGTAGAATTTCTGTTTGCATGCATTCAAATTTTTGAAGAAAAACATCAGTATCTACATATCTCCCTTCTATAATTTAAATACGTCAATTACTTTAAAAAATCTTAAAATGACCTATCCGAATGATATTTTACGACCCGCTCAACTCTTGGGTAACAACAACGTCAGAGTGTAGTGCAGAACTTGCTAGACTCCAGATTAGGAGATACATCCCGAGCAGCTCAGTTATTAGTAGACCAAGAAATAAACGTAAGCCCTACGAATCTAGCAGGCCTAGATAAAATCCCGGTCGTAGTTAAATGCTTAAGGGAACTCTCTGGTCAGCCTGGAGTTCATGGAAGAAAAGCGTAGAGCGAGTACTAAAGGTTTATGACAGTTTAATTGGGACACCAAAGTACTATGGAATTCTGAGTGCAATTAGGAATAAAATAGTGGGGAAACGCAGATCAGGTTCTCGAATCGTACAACACACCACTAAACTGGATAGCAATTTCAAAATGTTTGAACACACATTACACCGACAAACGGAACACCGGCACCGTAGAGTATCAAATGACGTCTCTGATACAAGGGAATCAAACGGTACCCGAGTTTTATCAGAAAATTTACTCTCATCTTTCACTTATTTTGAATAAAATTACATGCATGGAAATGAGTCGGGAATCAATGGTCTAAATGGTGACCTTCCCAGGTTACTAGACATGAAAGGGCCAGTTGATCTGCCAGACCAAAATGTCAGGACTAATTATGCCGGTATTACAGTAGTCAAACAACTTGAATTACTGCCCATCTAGCACCTCCAGTTCCAATGAGAAGAAATCCACCGCGGCCAATGCAATACGCATCTGGGCGGCCATATGACTCACAGCAACCTAATAACAGCTCAACATTCAGCCGTCTATTTGGCAACATGCCATCAATGATTCAACGTCCGACTACCCCGAAACCCCCCCCCGAAGCCTGAGCCGATAGAGGTAGACCAAAGTATGCAAACACGACGAGTAAGTTACATGAACCGACCGTTTAATGACCCTACTGGAAAAAGACCATTACATCATACGAACGGACCGATAGATAAGAGAAGAGGAAACTTCCACTTGACTGAATAGGAAGAAGGGTATGTTGAAGCCGCATATGAAAGCGAAATTACAGGAGGAAAAGCTCTTGCAGACTACATTAATAGCCTAGAAGAGGAAAATCAAAAAGAAGATGAAGATCAGGTACCACTTAACTTTTCCGGAAATTAATTCTTAAGGCTAATGTATTCTTTGTTACCGTACATAGAATGCAGATTAGGTAACGGAGAAATGATCAAAATTCTAATAGATATAGGCTCGAACAAGAATTACATGAAATCCACAATAGCAAAAAACTTTAAAGAAAACATAAAGCCTTTTTATCCAAATTCAGTTGGAGGCAAAGTTAAAATTACACACCATACAGTTGCTAATCCATATGGTCTTTAAGACACTAATATACAATTCTTCATACTTCCCTCGCTAACTTCATTCGACGCGCTTATAGGAAACGATACGCTGCGAGAACTTAAAGCCAAAAGACATGTGCAACAGGGTTACATTTCAATTCAGAATAAACTTCGAATAAAAATAAAACAAAAAGTGGCTCGTGAAGTGAACAAAATTGATATACGACTCGGGCATGCAAGCAAAGAACAAAAGAAAAAAATGCCCTCGCTATGCGAAGGTTGTTGTGCTAATCTTTTTTGTGGACCAAACAGAAGCTTACCTTTACAACTAAAGTTAAAGGTGAAATCAGACCCACCAACGAAAGTCCAGTATACTCGCGATACTCTAAAACCAGAAGTAGAGAAGCAGATTAAAGAACTTTTAACCGATGGTATAATAAGACCTTCACGGTCACCATACAATTCGCCGATTTTGTTGGTGCCAAAAAAATTAGACGCGTCAAATGAAAAAAAGTTTAGAATGATCATTGACTATAGGAAGTTAGGTTCAGTAACGGTAGCGGACAGATACCCCATTCCGGACATTAATGAAGTTCTTGCACAATTGCGAAAAACAAATTCTTCTCAGTCCTAGATTTCATCAAATTCCGTTAAGGGAATCTGATATTAAAAAAACTGAACTTTCAGTCAACAACGGCAAATACGAGTTCACTCGACTGCCGTTTGGCCTTAAGAACGCCCCAGCAATATTCCAACTTTGCCTTGATGACATACTAAGGGAACACATTGGAGTAAGATGATTCGTCTATTTAGACGATATTATAATATTTAGTGACAGCGAAGAAAAACACATGTGCGATATCAGAGAAATTTTCGAAAAACTGGAAAAAGCTAATATGAAAGTTCAACTTGATAAGTGCGAATTTCTAAAAAACGAAGTGGAATTTCTGGGTTTCATTGTAGCCGAAAAAGGTGTGAAAACAAATCCAAAGAAAGTGGAAGCTATACTGAATTTCCCAGCACCTGAAACACTCAAAAACCTTCGGTCATTTTTGGGACTTGGAGGTAATTACCGTCGTTTTATAAAAGACTATGCAAATCCCCTCACGTTTTTTTTAAGAGGTGAGGGTCGACGTTCGTAAACTTCGAAAAGCTCGCGGGTTACGTTAGACAAAGAGGCACTTATGGCATTTGATAAACTAAAAAGAACTCTTGTAACTGAGGATGTCATGCTAACATACCCGGATTACGACAAAGACTTTCCACTGACAACGGACGCATCCGATTACGCCATCGGAGCCGATCAGGGCGACCGACCGATAATTTTTATATCCAGAACTCTTAGCAAAACGGAAGAGCACTATGCTACGAACGAAAAAGAGATGCTTGCAATCATTTGGTCTTTAAAAACATTAAGAAATTATTTGTACGGAACAGCTAGTGTAAAGATTTTTACAGACCACCAGCTCCTAACTTATGCGCTTAGCCATAGGAATCACAATAATAAAATGAAACGGTGGAAGGCGATTTTAGAAGAGTACAATTACGAACTGACATAGAAACCAGGCAAAGCAAATGTTGTAGCAGACGCGCTAAGTTGACTATCGATAACACACGACAATCAAATAAATACAATCTCGGCAACAGTCTATAGTAGCAACAGTTCTTCCAAAAATCTAATACAAATAGCGGGAGAGCCAATCAATGTTTTCAAGAATCAAATAATATTGGCCATAGGGGATGAAGCGTCATATAAATTTGAAATCATTTTCCCAACCTACCATAGGCACACAATTGTAGAAACAGCACTTAACTCAGAAAATCTTAATAAAATTATAAAGCAACGACTTAACCCATCAGTCATTAATGGCATCCATACAGAAGAGCGGATATTAGGGAAAATTCAGGAAGTCTACCCCTCTCACTTTAGCAACTACAGGGTACGCTTCTCCAGTAAAATAATAACCGACATAGTTGATTAAACAGAGCAGGAAAACGCTATCATAAAGGAACACAAAAGAGCCCAAAGAAACAGCGTGGAAAATAAACAACAAATTCTAGAAAAAATTTTATTTTCACAAATGCAGTCTGAAACAAGTAAGAATGCTATAGTCGAGTATACCCGACTACGAAACTCCCTGTACCCAGGTCTAAAACATTCAATCACATCTACGTCCACTTACACATACACACACACATACACAAAGACGCACGCACACAGGCGGCAAAAGCGACAGCGCAAGCGAGGCATTTTAATTGGTGGCTGTGCTTCCCCTTCCCCCTCTCGCTGCATTTCTGAATATTCTTTCGTGAATAACTTCCGTGTTTATTATCCGATCGACTTGAAATTTGGACAGTAGATCAAGAGAGACTAAAGTATTGTACATGCCAAATCTTAAAGCTGTATCTTGAAAAATGTTACTGTAAAACGGTTTTTATCGATTTGCGGGGGAACGGGAGGAGATATCTGAAATATGAAACAAACTTGATCTGCGTATGGTATACAGGAACCTACATTTCAAATTTGGTGTCTCTAGCTCTTGTAGTTGCTGAGATCGACGCGTTCATCCGGACAGACGGACAGACGGACGGACGGACAGACGGATAGACGGACAGACGGACAGACAGACGGACATGGCCAAATCGAAATCTCTTTTGACACTGATCAAGAATATATATACTTTATAGGGTCGGAGATGTCTCCTTCTGCCTGTTACATACTTTTGCACAAATCCAATACCCCCTTTTTACCCATTTTATGGGTACAGGGAGTAATAAAGAGAATAGTTAAAGAATGTAAAGTTTGTAGAGAGCAGAAGTACGAAAGACACCCCAACAAACCAA
The DNA here is from genome assembly GCA_035043065.1 of Hirtodrosophila confusa. Taxonomy (NCBI): domain Eukaryota; kingdom Metazoa; phylum Arthropoda; class Insecta; order Diptera; family Drosophilidae; genus Hirtodrosophila; species Hirtodrosophila confusa. Next base: position 579,186 of record JAWNNI010000053.1, read on the forward strand.
AACTACACGAGACTCCGATACCGCAATACCCGGGACACATAGTGTACATAGATCTTTTCTTAACACTGAAACAGGTAGTCTTCAGCGCCATAGCTAGAGCTACTCAAGATATCGAGCAACCACTTAAAAATATGCTAATGAATTTTGGAATCCCAGAAAAATTTGTTATAGACAACGAAAATGCTGCTCCCATACTAAGAATGTTGCAAGATCAATATAATATCGAAATTTATAAAGCACCCCCTTTTCACAGTATAGCAAATGGTCAAATCGAACGCTTTCATTCATCCCTGATCGAGATCATGAGATGTCAGATAGCCGAGAGGGTAGCCGAGAGGGTCTCTCAGAGATTTGTTTGAATGATCCCTTATTAAGTACACCTATTCGTTTCATTCAACAATAAAACGCAGACCCGTAGAAATGTTTTTTGGAAGACGCGTAGCGAGTGACCCAAAACTCTTGGAAGAAAACAGAAAAGAGAACATAGAAAAGATTGAAAGAAAACAAAAGCTCGATTTAGAATATCATAACAAAAACAGAAACATAATAAAACCGTATCTTCCAGGGGACGTCATATTTGTCAAAAATAATAAAAGAATAGGAACAAAACTATCACCCCGTTTTAAAGAGGAGACTGTTAGGGAACAAACCATTGTACTGACAGAATCAGGAAGAATAGTTTATAAAGGTCTAATACAAAACTAACTAACAACGTAAATTTTTCAGGTTATTTTGCGCCACCAGCGCTGCTGAACTACATATTATTGACTATACGAACTCAGAGACAGTGACTATGACGACCGGACTCGCGAAGGTACAGAACGGGACATATAGGCTAGTACATTTAATAGAATTGGACGACTACCAGCAAACGATTAACGCAATTAAAATGACCGCTCGAACACAACTGAAGACATACGACCCCATGCTCCCATTTATCCATGAAGAAATTAGCAAGACGCAAAATCTTTTAAACAAACTAGAAGTCAAACAAAGAACTAAAAGGCACATAGAATTTATAGGTACAGCATGGAAGTGGATAGCAGGATCTCAAATAATCAAAATTTAGCAAACAGCATAAAGTACGAGGGCAATGCCCAAAGAGACATTAGTATGGTACTAATGTACCAAGTCCAAATTCTAACAAGTAAGAATGCTATAGTCGAGTATACCCGACTACGAAACTCCCTGTACCCAGGTCTAAAACATCCAATCACATCTACGTCCACTTACACATACACAAAGACGCACACACACAGGCGGCAAAAGCGACAGCGCAAGCGAGGCATTTTAATTGGTGGCTGTGTTTCTTCATCCCCCTCTCGCTGCATTACTGAATCTTCTTTCGTGAATAACTTCCGTGTTTATTATCCGATCAACTTGAAATTTGGACAGTAGATTAAGAGAGACTAAAGTAGTGTACATGCCAAATCTAAAAGCTATATCTTGAAAATTGTTACTGTAAAACGGTTTTTATCGATTTGCGGGGGAACGGGAGGAGATATCTGAAATATGAAACAAACTTGATCTGCGTATGGTATACGGAACGTACATTCCAAATTTGGTGTCTCTAGCTCTTGTAGTTGCTGAGATCGACGCGTTCATACGGACAGACGGACAGACGGACGGACGGACAGACGGACGGACGGACAGACGGACAGACGGACATGGCCAAATCGAAATCTCTTATGATACTGATCAAGAATATATATACTTTATGGGGTCGGAAATGTCTCCTTCTGTCTGTTACATACATTTGCACAGATGTAATACCCCCTTTTTACCCAATTTATGGGTACAGGGAGTAAAAAGATGAAATTCTAAGCCTCAAGCATGCCATACAGTAGGCAAAAACTGATATCAGCAACCCACATATACTTAGTGAGCAGGAAATAAAGAGAGTAAAAGAAATATTGATCAGATACCTTATGTATACTTAGAAGAAGCAATGCAAATTGCCGACGTTACCATAGCAAGTAGCGTAGCTACTCTAGTTTATATTATCAAAATTCTTTGTGAGGAGATCCTTGTAAAACCCGCATAAAAAGGGTAATTTTGTCAATAAAATTCAAAACGAAAATGTAATTATATGTAGGAACTAAATTTTCTCTATGAATTCCAAAAATAAAACTTATAATAATATTAAAATATGTAAAACTAATAATATAATAGATATTAGTAACTCAACTTGCTTACCTCACCTACTGACCGGGAAACCAACAACTTGCACCAAGATAAATAATCAACACATTCCCAGTATAGAAAGCATTCAGCCCGGCATGATACTCCTGAACCAATTCACAGGTACCATACACGTGGATGAGAAGCCGACGAACCTGAGAGGAACGCAACAATAGAGATTAACGGGCAAACATTTGTCGCCAAAAGTAACACGGATTACCGACCGCTCCCAGGAATCCTCCAACCCAACGAAGCTATCCGGAAAATCAAGGAGATGCTTTCCCTGGAAATGGTAAAAGAATTGCACCTCAATAATACTCATACCATAGACCTGCTGAAAGAGACTTTCAACATCATGGACCTAATAATTGATTCTATATTGGTCAAGAGAAAAGGGTTGGCAATGATCACAGGAAATGCAGTCAAGATCACCGATCAAGGACGTTCGGATTTAAGAGGGAGGAGATAACACAAGTAATATTTCCAAAAAGCGAAACACGCGCATAAGCTTGCGCAATTGCACCCAGAGGTCGAAAACACAAAATAGTAGCTGACGCCGCGGCTGCTGCACTTCCCGTGGGAATCGACTCATCAGCATAAAAGTGTCAGCATAAGTGCGTCAGCATAAGCTCGACGCATCCGGGTGCAACTGCGCTGCCAATGGCACTGCCAAGACGCGGATTACAAGCTCAGGTATTATTAAGAATAACAATTGTAATTGAATTTAGTTAAAGTTCACCTATGAACGAATAAAGTTTATTATTTTATTATTATTATTTTAACTCAAATATACACAAGGATATTAATTTATATACTTTATAGGGTCGGAGATGTCTCCTTCTGCCTGTTACATACATTTGCGCAGATTAAGTACCCCCATTTTACCCATTTTATGGGTACAGGGAGTAAAAACGTGGGGCTGTGTGAAGCCTCTCCCCGACGACTCCAATAATGGCACTGCTTCCGCGAGCTCCACCAGAACAACGTAAAGCTTAGTTCCTCTCCCAGACGACTGCAAAACTTCCCCTTTTCTGCATTCTTAATGTGGATTCTTGTAAGAGAACAACTCCGGGGCGTTCAGGAGTACAAGAAAAGGGCTGATGGATGCCGAGAATCTGCGTGGATTTATGTCCACCAGATGCACTGCTGGATTAAAGAGAAATTTACGAATTTTAGTACCTGCAAGCTAGCACAATATTTTGTGCGGCATCTACCTGTGCTTATGCACCATGCAGCATAGAAATGATCTGCTCTCGATGGCAGTAACTTGGGAAGATATTTGCGGATTATCCGCCGCTCCAACGTCTTCTAGCGGGCGGGCTTGTGTTTGAACCATAGCAAATGCACAATCCTGTGGTCGCCGGATCTGCACATGCGCATATTAATTCATAATCGCGACACTTTAATAAGCACAAGCGCTCCACTAATGTGGCTTTTTAAAGCACTCTGTCCCCACAATGTCACTATAATTAGTTTAAGGCAAACGAGCATTTATAGCCTCCCACGCTAGATTCGAGAACTAGGCGACGCACAGTGGCGCCTTTGGCCGAGTCACGTTGCAAAAATTAAAATGGTTATGGCGAGCAAGGTTAAAACGGCAAATGCAGTTTGATAGACAATTGCTTATAGTTTATGGATGTGCAATTAATTGTATTTGGTTCATCTGTTTGGTAGAGGTCCTCAAAGTGGACAAATATTTCCATTTTTTTTGTCAATATGGTTTTGTGGGGAAAATTGTTCACCTTTGCGATGGTAAGGCCAGCGAAATAAGTCACCTTATCAAACCTATTACGGTTTGTATTTACTCTGCTGTTCATATTTCCAACTTGGTTATTTTTCATAGTTTCTTTCAACTAATTCGCTTATCTAAAACATTGACACAAAGCTGAAATCGCAATTAGGTCCCGTTATTTCTATTGAAATTGTCCGTTGCCTCTCCTTGTACAACGAAATAATTGAACTGATCAAGTTAGTTTCTGACATCGTTTGAGTGCATTCACATGCAAATTTTAAGAAATTTTCTTAATTCTAGTGTACAGAAACGATACATGTAAGTCTCGACTGTGATTTTTTTGTTATAAAGCTAAAATTAGCCTTATTTTTGTAGAAATGCCACAAAATCGTTATCTCTCCAATGAAGAGCGTGCTAAAATATTGGCTTACAGAGATACCGGTATGACCTTACGCAAAATTGCGTCGAAAATGTCTATAAGCTTTTTTACCATACAAAAGTTTTTGAAAGATCCAGAAAACCATGGAAAAAGCCGCGTTCTGGTCGCCCTCCATTGGTGAAGCAGCGTGATAAACGGCTAATAAAAAAAATTGCTGTGAAAGAAAACCTAAGCGCATCGGAAATATGTTTGGAATTGAGTCTTCCAGTCTCTAAGCGTCGTGTGCAACAAATTTTACAAGCCGAACTATTCATTTCATATGAGAAAAAAGTCGCCAAATGTGAGCTACTGCCCCGACACAAAGTTACCCGCATGCACTTTGCTGAAAAATATAAGTTTTGGGACTTGGAGTGGCGAAATATCATTTTCAGCGATGAAAAGAAATTTAATTTAGACGGTCCAGATGGATACCACTATTATTTTCGCGATATTAGGACCCCCAAGCAACAAAAGTTGTCCCGAAATTTTCAAGGAGGTTCGCTAATGGTGTGGGCTGCTTTTTGCTTCCATGGAAAGACTCCAATATGCTTCATATCCCATAAAACGAACTCTGAAAACTATATAGAGCTACTGGACTGTAATTTGATTATTTTTGGAGAGGAAATGTGCGGCGATTCCTGGACATTTCAACAGGACAATGCACCTATCCACGTCTCAAAGAAAGCGAAACAATTTTTCGATGAGCGAAACATACCGCTTTTAATGTGGCCCGCCAAAAGCCCAGACCTTAACCCCATTGAGAACTTTTGGGGTATCCTCGCAAGCAAAGTTTACTGTCATGGTAAACAATATGGGTCCCTGAAGGAGTTGAAGGAAGCGATTAGGCAGAGTGGGCGAAATTGGACCATGCACTCCTTCAAACATTAAAAAATTCTATGCCAGCTCGAATATTAAAAGTAATAGAGGGCAATGGAGGACACATTTAATATTTAAGCATAAGAAACTTCCCAAAAAAAAACGAATACTTAAGAAAAATACTTATTTTTTGGTTATGATCAGTTCAATTATTTCGTTGGGAAAAATATTAATTTAAGTTTAAAATAAAAATTAAAACCTTCATTATTTTTTTTTTTAATTCGAGCTGTTATTTAAATAACTTTAGCATAAAATTATGATCATTTTATAAGTGGTTACAGTGGTTACAGTGGTTACAGTGGTTAGCTAATAAGGTTTAATAGCCTTCCTGCAGGCGTCCTGCCAGTTATCCAAAGGATGGAATCGAACAAGCCTTCTGCTTCTAAATGGCCATGCTAGGCAAGTAGCCAAGGAGCTAGTGTGAGCCAGAAGACTGCCTCTGTATCTATCATCGAAATTGTTAAGTGTGGCGCATACTGGCAATACTCCAAGGTCATTGTATATAGTGTTGTTGCGCACGTAATAGGGAGCGTCCACAATTCTCCGGAGAATTTTGCTTTGCTTTGCAAGCTCGAAGGCATCGATGTTCATTAGCCTGCGCAGAAGCATTCTCTCAAACATCTTAGAGAATGTTGGAAGAAGGCTAATGGGACGCAAGGAATCGGGCGAGTGGTGATTCAATCACTTCTTAGGGACAATTACAATGAGCGCTGTTTTCCATTGGGGGGAATATGAGAGAGCTGGAGCATGGCATTAAAAATATAACTGCGATAGCTTCACATGGGAGGGGTTTTATGGTCTTACCATCCAGGTCTTACTGGGCTTAAGTCGTTTAATTTGTTCGACTATTTCTGGAACGTCAATTGGAGGTATTGGAACGGTTGGGCCAGGGATACTTCCAGCGAAAGTGGCAGTTGCCAGGTCAAATGGAGTGAACCTCTCAGCAAGGTCACTAGCAAACTCCTCGGCAGTGTCCGCGTCTGATTGGCCCAGGTTCCATCTCTCCGCAGTAAGGAAAATCTTCTCATGGGTTGCCTTTTAAGGACACGAGTGCACTTCCAAAGAGCAAATCCTCTGTCCTGGTCAGGGTCTACTATGCGTAGCTTCTCTACGAAAAAATCGGAATTAGCATCATAGAGCGCCTTGCGTAGTAAAGTGGTAGCAGCATTGAATTCAGCCTGATCCTGGTGCCGAGTAAGCATCCATCGTCGTCTTAGCTCGCGTTTACGTCTGACGAGGGCCAGAATCTTGGGGTTTAAAGGAGCCCCAACTGGTCCACAAGGGAGAGTATTTAAGTATTGAATTTTATTGTTATTAATAAGTAAATTACTCTACCAATATTCTTAACATCATTTTGCAACTTCTTATAGACTTTTAGCATAAAATTCAGCCGAGTTCAGCAATGTGATTATAATAAAAAGATTCTGCGAACATTCCTAAGGCTATTTCAAACAATTAAGAATGCTTTAGTCGAGTATACCCGACTACAAAACTCCCTGTACCCAGGTCAAAAATTTCCGATCGCATCTTCGTACACTTACACATACACATTTACATACACAAATACGCACACATAAAAGAGGCAGCACAAACGAGCCATTTTAAGTGGGGGTTGTGCTGTTTCTTCCCCCCAGCGCTGCAGTACTGAATCTTGTTTGTTGAATAATTTCCGTGTGTATTATCCGATCGACTTGAAATTTTGACAGTAGATTCATCCCAAAGCTATGTCTTGAAAACTGTTACTGTAAAACGGTTTTTATTGAATAGCGGTGGTGTGGGGAGGAATATCTAGGATCCAAAATAAACTTGACCTGCACCCGCTATACACGAACCTACATTCCAAATTTTGTGTCCCTAGCTCTTATAGTTGCTGAGGTCGACGCGTTCATACATACGGACGGATAGACGAATAAACAGACGGACATGGGCAAATATAAATCTTTTTTGATACTGATAAAGAATATATGTATATACCAGGGACCGTAAATAATGATAATGCACCCATTCATTTTGGTATTTTTTGTTGGTATTTTTGGTATTTTTCGCATCTGAAAAATACTAAAAATATACTAAATAAAAATGTTCTTGAGAATTTTCAAACATTTCGGATATTTTTTGAGCCCAATAGTTCAAATAATACAAAATAAGAATTAATTTAATACAGATTTAAGTTTTATTTTTGGAAAAAATAAAACTCAAGAAATAAGTTTTATTTTTAAGGTTATTTTTTTCGAAATATAAAACACAAAAAATTATTTTTATTTCTGAGCAAAATTTTTTTTATAATATAAGTTTTATTTTTAAGCAAAAAAATAAACCTGAAACATAAGTTTTATTTCTTGAGCAATAAATAAATTCAGGAAATAATGCTTAAAAGGCAATTTTTGAATATTACTTATAACCGTTTCGGTCCCTGGTATATACTTTATAGGGTCGGAGATGTCTCCTTCTTCCTGTTACATACATTTGCAGAGATTTAGTACTCCCTTTTTATCCATTTTATGGGTACAAGGAGTAAAAAGAACAGCTACCACAAGCTGCCACCCCGGTTCTTATCAATGAAACAATGAACGCACCTGACGTCAAAAATACGCAAATATTAGACTCGGGAGCAATTTTGCGGTAACTGTACTGCTGCAGTGCGGAGCGCACTGCATGGTCGTGGGCGGCAAAAAGCGTTTTCGTTTATATGTGCAGGTTAACGTGTTTGGGGAAAACTAGGCCTTTTTTTAGAGTTTTGTAGTCGGGTATACTCGACTAGAGAATTCTTACTTTTTTTTGGAATATCCTAATGTACCCAAATATAAGATTCGTATATCATACCTGAATATATACCTAAAGTAATTATGAAACCTACGCCAAGTAGGTAGTTGGTTATTGTCAAAATGTATAGCCCGTTGTGCCGTTGAGGCTTCAGAATGCAGGCGCAAAATACTGGAAAAATCCTCGTCCATCATCAGTGCAATTTTGTCGACCCATTATGTTCAACTATGGAAAAGAGTCTTTGGAGCTAATTAAATCTACCGTTTCGGAGTTAAGAACTCAAAATAAAAATCATGGATGGAAGAACAATAACAGTGAGCTATAAATTCATTCTCACCATGATTGACGGAAAAGTGTTAAATGCAATCACCAACACTTATTCAACTATGTCCTGCACAGTTTGCAAAAATAAGCAAAAAGACTTCGAAAATTTAAATGATTCTCTGGAGGATGAGCACAATTTGGAGTATGGAATTTCACCACTGCATGCGAGAATTATATGTTTGGAATTTATTCTAAGATTGGCATACACACTTCCACGGAGAACAATTCGACGAGAGCATGATGGAAAAGGATAAACGAAAAGTTCGGAAACAAATTTGGATTTGTTTTATACTGAGTGTTCGGTTAAGCGCCTCACCAGGCAGCGCAGCTTAGGCGTTGGCAGCACAAACAAAATGTAGTTTCGAACAAACGCACTCATTACGCTCATTTGTAGCTTACTGTTTTGTCGCCCGCGCTGGACCCTTTTGGTTCAGCTGCAGCCGATCTTGAATTCGGCTCTCAGTGTGAAATTATCTATCATATCGAATTGTTCGTCTCGGAATCAAAATTGTAACAAGCGGCAAGTACGTTGGCCTGTCGCTTGACTTACATAAAACAACCTTTTGTGCGACAAACATTATTAAACATTTGCCAATAAACCCCAAATTGTATTTGCTTTAAACAGAAGCAGTGTTCGTGCGTTTTGTTTTGCATTTGGTGGTTCAAACAATTGGATTAATTGCTGACTATTTTGAGTCAGAAGTGCTAGTGAAAGGGTTCACTCTAGTCGCGAAATAATTTGACAATTGGATTAATTTGCTGACTATTTGAGTCAGAGGTGCTAGTGAAAAAGCTCACCCTAGCCGCAACATAATTTGGTGACCCTTACGTGATTTTAATAATTTGTTAATAATTATTTAAAACAATTACTCTTGCTTGTTAGCAAAGTGCGCGCATAGTTGCATACATACATACATATGCACATTTACCGTTGGTGCGCGTTTTATACAAACAAGTACAGTGTCCGTTTCTTCTCGCTTACTCAGTTTTCGGTTTTGAGTGTGCGCAAAGAATAACGGAACTATGGCAGACGAAGAAAACGCGAACAATGCCGGTACGGCAAACAGGGTGACATTTCTTAAGCGCAAGGTCAATGCGCTATTTGAACGTGCAAAGTCCATGGAAATTGAACTTAGTGATGCCAAAATCAATGCAATGAACAATATTGAATTAGAAGTGCGTTTAAACTTGATTTCGAATATTAAGACGGCATTTAGAAGCGCGCATGACTCTCTCGAAGAACTAGACTATAACGAAATCGGTAGCAAATTGCGAAGTGATTTTGACGAGTTCGTGATAACGGTCGAAGTTCGTGCTCGGTATCATTTTCAGAAACGGCAAACTGAACATCCGACTTGTTCAACGTCTCGCCACGATGACTCATTGGACCGGCCAACCGTGTTTATGGCAAATCGATTCCGCATCCCCGAACTAAAACTGCCAACATTTTCGGGTGGTTACACGGAGTTTGCTGATTTTTCGTCAATGTTTAAAACTATCATCGACAAGGATCCGGATTTGTCAAGTATCGAGAAACTCCAACACCTGCGATCCTGTGTGCAAGGTCCAGCTTTGGATGCTATAAGGGCGTTGGAGATTTCTGCGGAAAATTATTCCGTGGCTTTGGATTTGCTTAATAAGCGTTTTAGTAACAAGCGTCTTGTTTTTCAGGCACACGTCTGCGAGATTCTGGGGCTTGAGAGAGTAGAAACGTCGTCCGCAAGTAAGCTGCGTCAATTTTCGGATAGCCTGAATGCGCACTTGCGCGCTTTGCAGGCAATGGGAAGTGCAGAGCAAATAGCTGGATGCATGCTAATTTACATGCTTCTTAAAAAATGGACAGCGCAACGCAATCTAAATGGGAGGAGCATGTATCAATGGCCGAGGTACCATCGATTGCCGAATTTACAGCGTTCTTGGATGCTCGATGCCAGCGAATGGAAGATATGGAACGTGCCACGGCAACCTACTCGCCTGGCAAGCAGATTGAAAAGAGCAACAAAATTAACAACAGTAGAAGTACATTTGTAGCAACTAACTCTTGTAATTCCGTTTGTGGATTTTGTGGCAAGCAAGAGCATGCTATATATTCATGCACACTTTTTGGCAACCTGTCACCTTTGTTTCGGCTCAAGGAGGCAAAGAAGCTTGACTTATGCCTGAATTGCTTGAAAAAAGGTCATCAGGTGCGTGCCTGTAAATCGAGTGGGTGTCGCACCTGTGGTATGAAGCATCATACATTGCTTCACTTCAATACGCCAATTTCGTCAGCGCAACCTGGTGCATTGCATTTGTCTCAATCTGCGGCGCAATCACCCCCCCAAGCAAGTTCATCTCCATCTAGCTCTCTCATTGCCCAGAATCTCAACAATGACGTCACGCTCTTAGCAACCGCAGTTATTTTGATTAGGAATCATGCTGGATCCCTAATACCGTGTCGCGCGCTATTGGACTCAGGATCGCAGATCCATCTAGTTACGTCTAGTTTCGCACAACGCCTGCAGGTGAAAAAGACTAAGTCAACGGCTTCCGTATCGGGTCTTGGCGATACCTGCGTTGCATCTGAGGGCTACACCGTCAGTCTGAATGTGCATTCTCAGGCATTGGACTATGAAACGAACATCGTCGCCTTAGTCGCTCCGAGAATAACTGATCATCAACCGAGTTTTTCTGTTGATATTGCAGATTGGAGGATTCCCGATAATATACGGTTAGCGGATCCAGCATTTTTCAGGCCTCAACGCATTGATCTCCTTATAGGAGCAAGCCTATTTTTGGCCTTCTCTCAGTCGGCCAAGTCGAGCTGGCGCCAGGATTACCATTGCTGCAAAAAACTCGTTTTGGTTGGGTGGTATCGGGAGGAGGGCATCAATCGCGCAGAACAGCATTGGTTTCAACACATTCCACAGCGACTATTGAGGAGGATTCGCACGACAAAATCGCGGTGTTGCTGAAATGGTTCTGGGAGATCGAATGTTGCGGCTTGGCATCAGACAAAGTTAAGCAGGAAGATGTTGACTGCGAAGATCACTTCAGGAATCATTTTTCTCGCCTGCCATCTGGGGAATTTTCAGTGAAGCTGCCTCTGAAGCGAAACTTGGATGTATTGGGGGACTCATACACGCAAGCGTTTCGTCGTTTTGTCAATTTGGAGAGAAGGCTGGAGCGTCATCCGCAGCTTAAAGCGCAGTACTCTGCATTTATAAAGGAATATCGAGATTTGGCTCACATGTCGTTAGTGGGGCCCGAATCAACTCCTTTATGCAGATGTTATTTGCCTCATCATTGTGTCCTGAAGGAGGACAGCACTACTACCAAGCTTCGAGTCGTATTCGATGGCTCAGCAGCAACATCTTCAGGATTTTCGCTTAATGATGTCCTCATGACAGGACCCATCATCCAAGCGAAACTGTTGCATACCTTGCTACGGTTCCGAACGTTTCGTGTCGCATTGACCGGCGACATATGCAAGATGTATAGGTGCGTGCGCGTATCGGAACCGGACAGCTACCTGTAGTGCATCTTATGGAGAGGATCGCCTCAGGAGAAGATGCAAATTTATAGACTTGACACTGTCACCTATGGGACAAGACCAGCTGCATTTCTTGCCATTCGATGCATGCACCAGTTATCTAAGGATGAGCAAGAGAAATTCCCAATTGGCTCAGTCATACTAAGGCGCGATTTTTACGTCGACGATTTAATGACTGGCGGAGATTCTGTGGATGAAGTTGCCACAATCATGAAGCAGACTTCTGAATTGTTGGCTAAGGGCAATTTTCAGATTAGAAAATGGTGCTCTAATGCTCCGGAATTGCTGAGTGGAATCCCTAGCCAGGATAAAGAACAGCTATTGAAGCTCCATGATGGAACTGATTTCACGAAGGCACTTGGATTATCTTGGGATCCTGCTTCAGACGATTTGTTTTTCTCTGTTTCGCCCAAGCAGCTGTCTTTAAGGCCAACGAAGCGCTCTATGCTGTCCACCATTGCTCGCTTCTATGACCCTCTCGGCTTGATTGGGCCGGTCATAACGAAAGCGAAGATATTTTTGCAGCTCTTGTGGAAGGAAAGGCTTCAGTGGGATGAGAGTTTGCCAGTCTCTCTCACAACTGCATGGATGACTTTTTGCGATAATCTATCAAATTCGCAGCGTTTTGTTTTTCCACGTTTGGTCTCATATCCAGATTCAGAAGTTGACGTTCATGGTTTCTGCGATGCCAGCATACATGCTTACGGAGCATGCATTTATATCGTATCGAAGTCCACTGAAAGTACGCATGGTCATCTTTTATGTTCCAGATCCCGTGTGGCTCCTCTGAAGGTTCTTACAGTTCCAAAGCTGGAGCTTTGTGGTGCTGCATTGCTCTCTGAGCTTATTAACGAGATCGCGAGTATACAACTGTTTTCTGGAAAGTTTTACTGTTGGTCAGACTCAACAACTGCTCTGTCTTGGATTCGGAATGAGCCGACGCAATTCAATATATTCGTATCAAATAGAGTCGCCAGCATTCAGAAGCTAACAGCGCAGATGGAATGGCGGTATGTCCCAACAAAAATGAATCCGGCGGACATTTTATCAAGAGGTGTTTTGCCTACGGATTTGCTACTGTCTCGATTATGGTTTCATGGACCAATTTTTCTTTCCAATGATAAGAGCGCATGGCCAGCGACATCCATTCCAAAGGCGCCATTTTTAGAGCTTCGGAAGCGGGTTCTGATTGCAGTTTGCCCCTTTGTCGACATTACAGAAGTACATAAATATGCAAACTCCTTCTACAAATTGCAACGCATGTTTGGATTTATGTTCAAGTTTCAGAAGGGAATTAAATCTGTTGGATTAACAGTAGCTGACATAGCTGGAGGCAACCGGATGCTTATTCGTTCAATGCAGCAAGCGCATTTGTGGTCGGACTACAAGCATATCAAGGATAACGGGCGTGCGTCTTCGTCTAGCTCTATTTCATCACTTGATCCCTTTGTTGATAAATTTGGAATTTTGCGCGTTGGTGGTAGGCTGAGGAATTCATCACTTGACTTTTGCGTTCGCCATCCTATCATACTCCCTAAGGGTCATCCTGTCACTAAGGCGATGATTATATACTTCCATGAGTGAAATTTGCACGCTGGACCACGAGCGTTGTTGGCAATTATTCGGCATCAGTATTGGCCTATTGGTGGTCGGAGAACTGTTTTGAGCGTCGTCAACAAATGTATCAGATGTTTCAGAGCAAGGCCTCGATTGCTTCAGCACATCATGGCGGACTTGCCAAAGGAGAGAGTGGATGACTCGGCGTATACTTTCATGATCACCGGAGTAGATTTTTGTGGTCCATTTTATTATAAAAGCGAAGTTCGCACCAGGCCACCAATCAAATGCTATATCTCCGTATTCATTTGCTTTGCGACTAAGGCCGTGCACTTAGAATTGGTCCAGGATTTGTCGACATCAGCGTTCCTTAGCGCTCTTCAGCGTTTTATTTGCACCAGGTGTCGCCCGAAGGAAATCTGGTCGGACAATGCAACCAACTTCGTAGGCGCCAAGAATGAACTGCAGCAGCTTAAGCAATTATTTATGGGCGACAAGCATCGAAAGGCAGTACAAGATTTTTGTGTGGCGGATTCAATTGACTGGCGATTCATCCCACCTCGCTCCCCGCACTTTGGCGGGCTTTGGGAGGCCGCAGTAAAAACGGCAAAGTACCATTTTTATCGATCCGCTGCTAGTTCGCTCCTTAGTTTTGATGATTTGCGTACACTTGTTTGTCATATCACTGCAATCATTAATTCACGCCCATTACTTCCAGTTACAGAGCATCCAGATGATCTTGATGTTTTGACGCCAGCTCATTTTTTGGGTACAACACCGCCCAAGTCGCTTGCTGTTCCAGATATCACTGGATTAAACTTCAATCGCCTCGATCGTTGGCAGCGCGTATCTTATCTTCAGCAAACGTTCTGGTCACGGTGGCGAGAAGAGTACCTGACTCTCCTGCAGGAGAGGTCTAAGTGGAGATCTGATCAACCTGGACTTAGTGTCGGCGACGTTGTTCTCGTGAAGAACGAGAATCTCCCCCCTCTCAGTTGGCCCCTGGCAAGAGTAACCAAGCTGATCGTCGGGGCGGATGGCGTAGCACGAGTCGCGGAACTGAAGACTGCCACTGGAATCACAACTAGAGCTATTGCAAAGCTGTGTTCGCTGCCAAAGAGGGACGTTGAAGACTCGGGTCCTCCAACGGGGGGAGTATGTTTGGTTCAGCGCCTCACCAGGCAGCGCAGCTTAGGCGTTGGCAGCACAAACAAAATGTAGTTTCGAACAAACGCACTCATTACGCTCATTTGTAGCTTACTGTTTTGTTGCACGCGCTGGACCCTTTTGGTTCAGCTGCAGCCGATCTTGAATTCGGCTCTCAGTGTGAAATTATCTATCATATCGAATTGTTCGTCTCGGAATCAAAATTGTAACAAGCGGCAAGTACGTTGGCCTGTCGCTTGACTTACATAAAACAACCTTTTGTGCGACAAACATTATTAAACATTTGCCAATAAACCCCAAATTGTATTTGCTTTAAACAGAAGCAGTGTTCGTGCGTTTTGTTTTGCATTTGGTGGTTCAAACAATTGGATTAATTGCTGACTATTTTGAGTCAGAAGTGCTAGTGAAAGGGTTCACTCTAGCCGCGAAATAATTTGACAATTGGATTAATTTGCTGACTATTTGAGTCAGAGGTGCTAGTGAAAAAGCTCACCCTAGCCGCAACACTGAGATTGGCCTAGAAAGTTGACACTCCAAAATATGGATACGGCAACACAAATCACGGCAACACATCTCGAACATTGTTTTAAAAACTTTGAAGTTTCGGCTCGGATTACTGGTGTTGATGTTGAAATCATCAAAAGGCTGAATGTAATATTAAACATTTTAAATTGCACGCAAAAGATTAGTGGTGCAAGACTTAACCAATATTCAATGGAACGGACATGTTTTTTTTTGCGCATCGTTTTAGTTTGTTTTCCTCGTGATATCAAGTGATAACTTGTGTTTTTGTTCTTGTGACGTGTGTTATACATCGGTTGTGTGAAACACATTGTTGGACATTAAATTGCTATTTAATTACGTTAATATTTACTAAATTTGTTCAAATACAACAACGAACAGCATCACAAGCAAGCTGGTGATTGATTTGTGCAGTTTGCATTGTGCTTATATTTGCTTTTGTATTTCGACTAATCCGCGCTCTCAACGCTTGCTTAACGCTCTCGCGCACTTCTATCGTTTGTGTTGGTTACGGTTTCTCTCTTCGCATTGTATTCCGTTGTGCTGATTTCGGTCGGCGTGCCCGCGCTTTAATATTTTCTTATTGGTGTTGCTGTGCGTGAGTACAAATCAGTTTTAAGCCTAGTGTGCCTTCTTAATTGTTTATATTTTTTATTTTGTGTGCAGTTGTTCTTTAATAATTTATCTTTCATCTTTTTAAATTATTTCTTTTAATATAATGGTTGTCTACTATAATAAAAATTGCCAGGTTCGTGTAAACGTAAGAATGGGTTTTGTTTGCTGCTGGCTGTGTGATAATGTTTCACACGAAATATGTGCAGGCCTTAACGGCAGAATAATCGAACAGATTGGGTCCATTGTAAAAGATATTATGTCATTTATGAGGCAGACTAAGAGGGGCTTTGGAGACATATTCGCTTGGTCTAAAAAACTGTTTGATGGTTTCTCCGATTTGGAAAACGAGTTTAAGAGTATGAAACTTTTAAATGAGTCTCCCAAACGCCCTAAGGAACTTTCGCTCCTTCTCACTTACCCACTACATCCGCTACCAAACACTTAGAGTTGATTAATTTATCATCACCTTCATCCCATTTTTCGATCAGAAGTGACGAGAACAACATCTTACCCATGGATGTGGTTCCTTTTGACCCCGAAGAGGTGCCTGATTCGGTGATTGTTAGCACTGTTGACCTGCATCAACAACCTAGTATCAATAGTGCCAGTCGAATTATCTGGTGAATCAACCATTGCCATGGCTCCATTGGATGCTCATACTATGGTTGGTAATACGACCCTTGTAGGTGTTCCACCACGAAAACAAATCTTTGTTTCACGGTTTGCCCCTGACACTACATCTGATGATGTCAAGGCCTTTATACAGGCCAAGTCAAAAGCCCATATTACGGTGGAGAAATTTATATTTGCTTATCCTCGGGAACTCTCGTCTTTTAAAAAAGTGTTCCGGCTGAACATTTCAACAATATTTGTTGTAACGAATTCTGACCTGACCACTTAGTTATTAAGGAATATACTGCAAAAAGAAAAATCGGCCTCCAGTTTCACTTCCGGTGGTAGTTCCAATCCACCTCTTGTAGTCTCTGATAGTTCAATAAACTAACATATTCCCTCTCACTGGGCTATCAGAATGTAAGAGGTCTTTGTAGTAAACTTACTAATCTTTACCTAAATAGACTAACTTTTCCTTTCCATGTCGTTGCCTTTTCTGAAACATGGTTAAGGCCCGACATCCTTAATTCTGAAATCCTGTCTAACAAATTATCCATTTATATAAAAGATCGCACTCCTCGTCGTGGTGTTGGTGTTCTTATTGCTGTTGACGCTGATTTTTCTTCTGGCATACTAATTACCGATAGTTCTGTAGTTATTGAATTTGTTGCTGTAAAATTGATTATCTCCGGTGTTTGATTTTTATCACTTGTTCTTATATTCCGCCTTCTTCCGATATTTCCTTATATTATTTGCATGCTTCTGCTATACAATCTGTCTCCTCTTTGGTTTCTGACCGTGACTTTCTTGTAGTTCTTGGTAACGCTAATATTGCCGGAACTACCTGGATTTCAAGTCCTGACACAAGCGTGTTGACTTCCACATCTCAGCACGATTTTATTGGCAAGTTATTTGGGATGTCATTCTTTACATAAAATGCTTGATCTTATTATACTATGTTCCCGAAGGGAAAATAGTATATTGGGTTTGCGAAATGTCCGTCTGTCCGTATGAACGCAACTTTTTTGCCTTTATCTTTAAGCTAGAGCAACCAAACTTGGTACACCTGTTGGTGTATACCGTCAATTTATGAAGTGTCGAGATCGGCCACCCACCACCACCCCTTCCCCCGCAATTTGGGGAAAACCTGTATCTTCCTCATTTTTAAAGATAAGTCACCAAATTTGGCATACAGACTAATGTTGAGATTCCCGACAGATCTGCATCAAAAAAATTTGACCCCCCCACCCCCACCCACACAAATCGGCATATGATAAACACGTTTTTCAAGGGGTATATCTCCTACAGTTTCAAAGATAGAGTTACCTAATTTGGCATACAGACTAATGTTGACCACCTGGGAAAATCAGCATCAAAAATTTTTGGACCCCCCACCCCTCCTCCGCAAAGGAGAAAAATCTATATCTTCCACACCTTTACAGGTAGAGTCATCAAATTTGGCATACAGACTAGTCCTAACTATCTAGACAAATCTGCATCAAAAAAATTTTGACTCCCCCACCCCTCCCACGCAAATGAGAAAAATCTATATCTCCCACACCTGTACAGGTAGAGTCACCAAATTTGATATATGTAGATACTAATGTTGACCCTCTAGACAAATCTGCATCAAAAATTTTTGGACCCCCCCACCCCCTCCCCCACAAAGGAAGCAAAATCTATATCTCCCACACCTGTGCAGTTTTTTTCGCGTCTCTTTCTGAACACACAAATAACCAAATTATATAGGACTGGGAACATAGTATTCTGCAGTCGGGTGCGTCCGACTGCAACGTTCTTACTTGTTTTTGTCTTGGATCCCTCCTTCTTATCTGTCTCCCGTAGTGACCATATATCCTTTCCTGAAGATCCTTATCACCCATCTTTGGAGGTGTTGCTTGATTTACCTACTAGGGTGCTAAGCCCATATAGTAAAACTGCAGAGCGAGTTCGTCAATTTCGGAAAACCGATTTTACTAAACTCGCTCAGCTTCTATCCCAAACTGACTGGTCTCAGCTTTACTTGTGTAGAGACATGGATAGAGCAATTCAATTTTTGTACTCTACTTTAAACTCATTATTTGATACGTGTGTCCCGTTGGTTAAACCACGTAGGTCTAACAAGCCTATGTGGCTTACGCGGAATTTAATAAACTTAAAAAATAGAAAGACGAGATTGTACAAGAAGTTCAAGGAATCTAGGTCTTGGAGTTCTGTCGCTGTTTGTTTTCCCGACCTTGCTTCTCTGTACTTAATACACATTGCTATAATAACTACCTTAGAAGCTGTTAGTTACAGTGTCAGCGGGATCCTAAAAGGTTTTATAACTTCGTTAATGCGAAGCATAGGTCACACTTCCATCAACCATATTTTTTGAAAACACGACAGCTGACTCTGACCAGGCTATTGCCGATCTGTTTGCTGAGTTTTTTCAGACGACTTATAGTTCACAACCTTATCAAATGGTTTCGTCTTATACTTATCATGTATGTAAATAGCTCCAATTGAATTTTTTGACCTTTAATAACTGAAAGTTCGCTTCGTCGTGATTTAAAGGCCATTAAGCCCATATTTTCACAGGGACCTGATGGAGTACCAAGCTGCGTGCTCAGGTACTGGAAGGTATTTTTAAGCCATTATTTATTCTTTTAAACTGTCCGTGGAGTTGTGCTCTTTCCCTAACATTTGGAAAGAATCATTTATTATTCCTCTCCATAAAAAAGGAATCACGTCTAATGGTGATAACTATAGAGGTATTTCTAAGTTGTCTGCTATTCCTAAGATTTCTGAGAAATTAATAGCTTCTCAACCTCAACATTTATGTAGATCTATAATTTCGCCCTACCAGCACGGGTTTGTGAAATATAGATCTACTACCACCAACCTATGGGAATTCATTTCTCTTGTCATTAAGGGATTTCTAGCCAAAATGCAAACAGATGTTATTTACACTGCTTTCAGTAAGGCTGTTGATTCTGTTAATCATTCTTTTTTACTTCACAAACTTCATCTTCTGGGATTTCCAAATAACTTAATTCTTTGGATCTCTAACTATATAACTCTTAGAACCCGAAAGGTTTATTTCAAAGGCTTAGTCTCTAAGTCTGTTCAAGTTACTTCCCGAGTACCACAGGGAAGTCATCTTGGCCCTTTATTATTTACGTTGTTTATAAATAACCTCCCTTCTGTCATTAATCACTCTCGGGATGATGTTAAACTATGTGTGTCATCTACTGATTTCTTATCTGGTCAAAGGTTGCAAACTGATCTTGACAGTTTGCAAGCCTGGTGTTGGTTAAATTTATGAAATCTTAATTGTGGTAAGTGTAACGTAATGTCATTTTACAGGCGAATGCCCTTTTTAAAAATTATATTCTTAATGGTAAGTCGCTTGTTTGAATTGAGTCGGTTAATGATTTGGGTATCCTTTTAGATCCCAAACTAAAATTTGACAAACACACTTTCATCCGTTAGATGAAAGAGGATGAGTGAAGTATGAATGCGTACGAATGTACATACATATATGCGATCCAAAGAAACAAACGAAATACATTGCTACGCGCATGAATAGCGACACACGTATCAAGAATTAGAATTAATGTAAATGGTAGCTGGTTCCCCAACAAACATAATGCATCTAAATATTTCGCCGGACAATCCTCAGTTTATAAAGTGTCGACATCAATATATCGGTTGTGTGGGACACATTGTTGGACATTAAATTGCAATTAATTTCATAAAACTTTACTAAATATGTTCAAATACAACAACAAACAAACTGGTGGTTGATTTGTGCAGTTTGCATTGTGCTTATATTTGTTTTTGTATTTTTACTAATTCGTGCTCTCAACGCTCTCGCTCGCTTCTATCGTTGGTGTTGGTTACGGTTTCTCTAACAGGCAGAAGGAGACATCTCCGACCCTATAAAGTATATATATTCTTGATCAGTATCAAAAGAGATTTCGATTTGTCTGTCCGTATGTATGAACGCAAGGATCTCAACAACTAGAAGAGGGAGCAGGTCAAGTTTATTTTAAATTTGAGATATCTCCCCCGTTCCCCCGCAATTCGATAAAAACGTTTTATACCTACAATTTTCAAGATATTGCTTTGGGATTTGACGTGTGTAATACTTTGGTCAATAATCTACTGTTAATCTACTGTCCAAATTTCAAGTCGATCGGATAATAAACACGGAAGTTATTCACGAAAGAAGATTCAGTGCTTCAGCGCGGGGAAGAAGAAGCACAGCCACAATTTAAAATACCTCGCTTGCGCTGCGCTTGAGCTGTGCTCGTGTGAGTGCGTCTTTTGTGTATGTGTGTGTGTATGTGTGTGTGTATGTGTAAGTGTACGTAGATGCGATCGGAAATTTTTGACTTGGGTACAGGGAGTTTAGTAGTCGGGTATACTCGACTATAGCATTCTTACTTGTTTCTTATTGGTGTTGTTGTGCGTAAGTACAAATCAGCGTCAACCGATTTTGTTTGCTGCTGGCATGTGATAACGTTTCACACGGAAAATCGACCAGATTGAGTCTAAGTCTGGCTTAAAGTGGACTTGAGAATCATGTAGGGATGTTGAAAAAGATATTATGGCATTTATGAGGCAGACTAAAAAAGGCTTTGGAGACATATTTGCTCGATTTAAAAAATTGTTTGATGGTTTCTCCAATTTGGAAAACGAGTTTGAGAGTATGAAACTTTTAAATGAGTCTCCCAAACGGAAAAAGGCTAATCTTAGACTGTTCATTGGCCCTAATGAACTTTCGCTCCTTACTCACTTACCCACTACATCCGCTACTAAACAGTTAGAGTTGATTAATTTATCATCCACTTAATCCCATATTTCGATCAGAAGTGACGAGAACATGGATGTGGTTCCTTCTTACCCCGAAGAGGTGCCTGATTCGGTGATTGTTGATGCAACCTATTATCAATAGTGTCAGTCATTCAGTCGAACGTCAATCAACTATTACCATGGCTCCATTGGATGCTCATACTACGGTTGGTAATACGACCACCACGGAAACATATCTTTGTTTCGCGGCTTTCCCCTGACACCACATCTGATGATGTCAAGGCCTTTATACAGGCCAAGGCAAAAGAAATTTAAAATAGCTTATCCTCGGGAAATCTCGTCTTTTAAAATAAGTGTTCCGGCTGAACATTTCAATAATATTTGTTACAATGAATTCTGACCTGACCACTTAGTTATTAGTTAGTTATTAAAGAATATACTGCAAAAAAGAAAAATCGGCCTCCGGTTTTTCTACGGTCTTCTGGTGGCAGTTCTAATCCACCTCTTGTCATCTCTGATAGTTCAAAAAACTAACAACCTTCCACTCACTGGGCTATCAGAATGTAAGAGGTCTTTATAGTAAACTTAGGTATCTTTACTTAAATAGCCTAACTTTTCCTTACCATGTCGTTGCCTTTTCTGAAACATGGTTAAGGCCCGACATCCTTAATTCTGAAATCCTGTCTAACAAATTATCCATTTATATAAAAGATCGCACTCCTCGTCGTGGTGTTGGTGTTCTTATTGCTGTTGACGCTGATTTTTCTTCTGGCATACTAATTACCGATAGTTCTGTAGTTATTGAATTTGTTGCTGTAAAATTGATTATCTCCGGTGTTTGATTTTTATCACTTGTTCTTATATTCCGCCTTCTTCCGATATTTCCTTATATTATTTGCATGCTTCTGCTATACAATCTGTCTCCTCTTTGGTTTCTGACCGTGACTTTCTTGTAGTTCTTGGTAACGCTAATATTGCCGGAACTACCTGGATTTCAAGTCCTGACACAAGCGTGTTGACTTCCACATCTCAGCACGATTTTATTGGCAAGTTATTTGGGATGTCATTCTTTACATAAAATGCTTGATCTTATTATACTATGTTCCCGAAGGGAAAATAGTATATTGGGTTTGCGAAATGTCCGTCTGTCCGTATGAACGCAACTTTTTTGCCTCTATCTTTAAGCTAGAGCAACCAAACTTGGTACACCTGTTGGTGTATACCGTCAATTTATGAAGTGTCGAGATCGGCCACCCACCACCACCCCTTCCCCCGCAATTTGGGGAAAACCTGTATCTTCCTCATTTTTAAAGATAAGTCACCAAATTTGGCATACAGACTAATGTTGAGATTCCCGACAGATCTGCATCAAAAAAAATTTGAGCCCCCCACCCCCACCCACACAAATCGGCATATGATAAACACGTTTTTCAAGGGGTATATCTCCTACAGTTTCAAAGATAGAGTTACCTAATTTGGCATACAGACTAATGTTGACCACCTGGGAAAATCAGCATCAAAAATTTTTGGACCCCCCACCCCCTCCTCCGCAAAGGAGAAAAATCTATATCTTCCACACCTTTACAGGTAGAGTCACCAAATTTGATATATGTAGATACTAATGTTGACCCTCTAGACAAATCTGCATCAAAAATTTTTGGATTTCGGAAAACCGATTTTACTAAACTCGCTCAGCTTCTATCCCAAACTGACTGGTCTCAGCTTTACTTGTGTAGAGACATGGATAGAGCAATTCAATTTTTGTACTCTACTTTAATCTCATTATTTGATACTTGTGTCCCGTTGGTTAAACCACGTAGGTCTAACAAGCCTGTGTGGTTTAAGCGGGATTTAATAAACTTGAAAAATATAAAGTCGATATTGTACAAGAAGTTCAAGGAATCTGGCTCTTTCTTGGATTTCTCTCGATGTTTGATTGCCCGATCTAGCTTCTCTATACTTATTACACAATGCTATAATAATATAATATAATAAAAGGTTTTATAACTTCGTTAATGGGAAGCGTAAGTCATCAACACTTCTATTAACCGTATTTTTGAAAACACGACAGCTGACTCTGATCAGGCAATTGCCGATCTCTTTGCAAAGTTTTTTCAGACGACTTATAGTTCACAACCTTATCAACCTTATTCGCTTCTACGTGATTTAAAGGCTATTAAGCCCGTATTTTCACTGGGACCTGATGGAGTACCAAGCTCTGTGCTTAGGTACTGTGCTGAAGGTATTTTAAAGCCATTATTTATTCTTTTTAAATTGTCCGTGGAGTTGTGCTCTTTCATTAACATTTGGAAATAATCATTTATTATTCCTCTCAATAAAAAAGGAAATAAGTCTAACGTCGAGAACTATAGAGGTATTTCTAAGTTGTCTGCTATTCCTAAGATTTTTGAGAAATTAATAACTTCTCAACATCAACATCTGTGTAGTTCCATAAATTTACCAGCTGCCAGCATGGGTTTGTGAAATATAGATCTACCAGATATACCACTAACCTATTGGAATTTACTTCTTTTGTCATTAAGGGATTTCGATCTAAAATGCAAACAGATGTTATGTATACTGATTTCAGTAAGGGTTTTGACTCTGTTAATCATTATCTTTTACTTCACAAACTTCATCTTCTAGGATTTCCAAATAACATAATTCTTTGGATCTCTAACTACTTAACTCTTAGAACCCAAAAGGTTTATTTCAAAGGCTTAGTCTCTAAGTCTGATCAAGTTACTTCCGGAGTACCACAAGGAAGTCATATTGCCGCTTATTATATACTCTGTTCATAAATGACCTTCCATCTGTCATAATTCACTTTCGGGTGCTTATGTATGTTAAACTTTGTCTGTCATCTACTGATTTCTTATATGGTCAAAGGTTGCAAACTGATCTTGACAGTTTTCAAACCTGGTGTCGGGTAAATTTATGAAATCTTAATTGTGGTAAGTGTAACGTAATGTCCTTTTATAGACGAATCACCTTTTTATATAATTATATTTTTAATGATAAGCCACTTGTTCGAATTGAGTCAGCAAATGATTTCGGTATCCTTTTAGATCCCAGGCTGAAATTTGACAAACATATCTCTTCCACCGCTAATCGTGCCTTTGGTGTCCTGGGTTTCATTAAGGGCTGATCTAAAGAATTTAACAATCCCTACATTACTAAAACTCTTAATACTTATCTTGTTCAACCTATTCTTGAATATGGGTCTTGTATTTGGTGTCCCCAATACAAGGTTCATCACGATAGAATAAAATTGGTACAAAAACAATTTCTTATCCTTGCACTCCGTGGTCTTAACTGGAATCCTAACACTCGCTTGCCTTCTTATCGTAGTAGACTTTTACTAATAAATAATTAATACATTAAACCATGTGATATTGATTCTTCCGAATTAATCAGCCAAATTAGTTTTGCAGTTCCGATTAGAAATTCTAGACACTTTCTTCCTCTTTCTCTTCAAGCTTGTAATACTAACTATGCCATCCATAACCCTTTTCGGATTCTATGTTCTAATTATAACAACCTTTATCATTTAATATATAATGCTACTTCTATTTCCTTACTCAGAACTTCACTTTTATATTATCTGCGTAATCCATAGTTAGCTTTTGTCTATTTCCTGGCGAAAACCATCGAACTGAACCCTCCACGAGGGTTCTGGCCGGGCAATGGACACTGTATTAGCCTCGGAGTAAACGGGTTATACTTCGTGTCACTTGCTCGCCTACATCCCCAGGTAGTGCAGTGTCTAGCGAAGGCGACCGCACAGTATTTCCTATCGGGTTTTGCCAAGATAGGGGTACTGCGACCGGACCCATGGTTCGAGGTACCTGGCGGCAGGTATAAAAAGCTAAGGGTGATTCCCCGACAGAAAAAGTCAACATGGAGGAAACAAAGGAGGCAACTCGGACTGGGATGTCGGTCCAAACGTCGGTGGGAAGCGTGACTGCTACCACCGGCGGGCACGGGGAGGAGCAATCCTCTCTGCGTGTCGCCAGCAGTCACACCTCTACCATGGTTGGAGCAGGCCATGGTAGTTGCAAAGACTGCCACCACCAAAACTTACGCTAAGCTGTGGCGTGGCGGTGCCGTAGTCGAAACTGACTCGGACTGCGAATCGCACGGCGACAGCATATCAACGAAAGCCGAAAACAAGCTTCTGTTCTCCCCTGTTCAGACGGGTGCCAGAACCTTTAGTAGGGTCGGGCCCAAGCGGACAGAGGAGGGCATGAGAGCCAAGGCTCAATGCAAAGCGTCTTTCAAAATCAGGGCTCGGCTTAGCGGCAGCGGCGACCTCACCCCCGAGGAGAGGGCAAGCTGCCGTGGGCTGATCTCAAGATTAGCGAGGGTCGCAAACATTTTGCCCAGAAGCCTACTCTACATTCTTCTAGTGGCAAATACGCAAACAAGATCGACGAGCAATTAAACACCAGAGCCCGACTGAGACAACAAAGGCTTTAGTGCCCGTGAGCTAGCGGCCCCGCCCCACTAACAAGACCACCAGGGAGTCCGTGAGTGACTTAGCAAAACGACATCTTGTCGTGGCGCTCGTCCACAAAAGCGACCCCAATGGCAAGATGTCGCTGGAACGGTGGAAGCTAGTGGAGACACGACTGCTCGAGGTGATGATGAAGAGGGTGGAGATTCCGGTACACATTCGATGGTGCAGGTTGGCTCAATGGAGTTCAAGTGGAAGGGTGCCAAGCTGGAGGTAGTGGACAGAACTAGTATTCCGTCCGTACCAAAGGCAAAAGTGCTACTTCCGAGGGTCGTGCCTAAAAAGCAAGCTCTTAAATTACTCAAATGGCAGAATCCTGACGTGCCCATCGCTAATTGGCAGGTCATTCATGTCGCTAAGCCTGATAAAAAGGGACAGCACATGAAGCTGCAAATTAGCAAGGAAGCCGAGGATCTGCTTTATCCTCGGTACGAGAAGATGGCGTGGGGCGTGGGTAGCGTATACCTGTGTCTCAAGA
Source organism: Hirtodrosophila confusa (assembly GCA_035043065.1). Classification (NCBI taxonomy): domain Eukaryota; kingdom Metazoa; phylum Arthropoda; class Insecta; order Diptera; family Drosophilidae; genus Hirtodrosophila; species Hirtodrosophila confusa. Next base: position 605,279 of record JAWNNI010000053.1, read on the forward strand.
AAGGCCACCCCACGACAACAACGACAACACGCTGACGGCGGCTGGTGAGGTGGTGCAAGACCTGGGCCTTGTGTTTATGGCGGAAGCTACCCACAGCCTGGAAATCGTGGAAGTGGCCACAGAAGCCACGCCCGAGGACCAAAAGACGGAGGACAACGAGGATGGCGACACGACGTTAGTAGTCGAGCCACCGCGAGCGGAGGAATCCAGCGGCCATGCAGCTGAACGTCCTCCAGCTCAACCTACACAAAAGTAAGCTAGCGTCGGCGGAGCTTCTTATAGCCCTGGAGCAGGGGTCCGCCGATGTTGCTTTAGTCCAGGAACCTTGGGTGGCAGCGGGTAACAAGGTGTCTGGGCTAAAGTTCGCTTACTTCAACACGTTCCACTCGTCAACAGTAAGTAGGAATAGAACAGCTCACCTAGTAAGGAAAGGCATCTACTCTTACCTTATGTCTAATTACAGTACTGATGATCTCACAGTCGTGGCGCTAGAGGGTAACAAGGATGAGTCCACGCTCATAGCGTCCTGTTTCATGGCGCACGACAGGGAGGCACCACCCGATGAAATCAAAAGACTGACCGCGAAGGCAGGCCTGCGGAGGCTGCCTCTTATTGTCGGAACGGACGCCAACGCTTATCATACGACATCAACGACAGAGGTGAGTCTCTCCTTAACTTTATATAACAATCTACTATAAGGATAGAAAATGTTGGGGGTGACCCTACATATCCTCTCCTAACAACCTCCTCTAACATTATAGATCTAACAATTGCAGCCGGAAATAGTACACATGTGATGGAATGGAGGGTTCTCGATAAACCATCCTTTTCGGATCACAAGTACATCCAATTCAAAGTGCAATTCGATTATACTCCCCCTCAAAGGTTATACAGAGACCCCGGAACACAAACTGGGAGAAGTTTGTAACGACGATGGGAAGAAAGCTACCCACACCAGCCACAATCTCATCAGTGGATGATATAGAGAGGTCCCTGAAGACACTCACACATCATCTAATGACAGCGTACCACACGTCGTCCAAACCATCAAAAAGTAAAAAAAGGACCAGGCCACCCTGGTGGACTCCAGAGCTTAAAGCTCAAAGAAAAGATGTACAGGATCTCTTCAAGCTTGCAAAACAAGCCGAAGAAGAGATTATCTGGGATGAATAAAAAGAAGTTCGGAAGGCAAAGAGGAACTCATGGAGAACCTTCTGCTCCGTCATAGAGAAGGTCACTGAGAAGGTCCAACCATACAGAGTCAGCTAAAAACAGATGATGGACGATGGGCAAGAAACAGCAGGGAAGCAATTTGTGCTCTCATTGATGCACATTTCCCTGGGTGTACAGAAGTCACAGAGCCTGACACACCTAATACGATCCGAATAATAAACTCGGACCTACCCGCACACATAGTCACACCGAAGAAAATCCAGTGGGCAATAGACTCGTTCACGAGCTACAAATCCCCTGGACTGGACAGAATCTTTCCAGTTACAGATGACCAAGAATTGGATCATCCCATGGCTGCATCCACTGTTTGAGGCATGTCTGCAACGCGGCTATGTGCCTGTGGCCTGGAGAAATGCACGGGTCGTGTTCCTGCCCAAAGCAGGCAAGGTCAGTCACGTGCAGCCGAAGGACTACAGACCCATAAGCCTAACCTCAATATTGCTAAAAACATTGGAAAAGTACTACAGTTCCACATTAGGGAGAGCACAATCTCACTCTTGGAGCCCAACCAACACGCCTACAGTTAAGGGAAATCGGTGGAGACGGCACTACACTCAATGGTAGTTAATATAGAAAAAGCCCTTCACCACCAAGAATACGCACTGGGAGCTTTTCGAGATATCTCTGGTGCATTCAATAACGTATCAACAGAAGCGATAATGCAAGGCTTAAGAGCCACAGCATCCCACTCGGCAATACACTCGTAGATACAGAACCTGTTGAGCTGCAGAAGAGTCAAAGCCGAATGGGGAGCCACCACCATAACAAAGGAAGCTCATGGCGGCACGCCACAAGGCGGAAACTTGTCTCCTCTTGTATGGAATATAGTGGTGGACAAAATACTTTAAAAATTCTACAGGAAAGCCCCAAGGATAACTGCCTATGCGGATGAGATAAGAATTATTATCACGGGAAAATGTCCATCGACCCTCAGCTCCGTCATGGAATACACATTCCAGGAAATATTAAGATGGGCCACCGGAGCCGGACTTAGCATCAACGCGGAAAAGACGGAGCTCATTCTCTTTACTAAGAGATACAAGGTACCGCGGTGGAACCCACAAAATTTGAACGGAATGGCGCTCACGATAAAAACTAACGTCAAATCCCTCCTCAGATCCCTCCTTCCTATCTGTCTCACGTAGTGACCCTATATCCTTTCCTGAAGATCCTTATCACACAACCTTGGAGGTGTTGCTTGATTTATCTGCTAGGGTGCTAAGCCCATGTAGTAAAACTGCAGAGCGAGTTCGTCAATTTCGGAAAACCGATGTAGAGACATGGATAGAGCAATTCAATTTTTTTACTCTACTTTAAACTCATTATTTGATACTTGTGTCCCGTTGGTTAAACCACGTAGGTCTAACAAGCCTGTGTGGTTTAAGCGGGATTAAATAAACTTGAAAATATAAAGTCGATATTGTACAAGAAGTTCAAGGAATCTGGCTCTTTCTTGGATTTCTCTCGATGTTTGATTGCCCGATCTAGCTTCTCTATACTTAGTACACAATGCTATAATAATATAATGTAATAAAAGGTTTTATAACTTCGTTAATGCGAAGCGTAAGTCATCAACACTTCTATTAACCGTATTTTTTGAAAACACGACAGCTGACTCTGATCAGGCAATTGCCGATCTCTTTGCAAAGTTTTTTCAGACGACTTATAGTTCACAACCTTATCAAATGGTTTCACCTTACCTTTATCATGTAAATAAATCTAATTGCATTTTTGGACCTTTAATAACTAAAAATTCGCTTCTACGTGATTTAAAGGCTATTAAGCCCGTATTCTCACTGGGACCTGATGGAGTACCAAGCTCTGTGCTTAGGTACTGTGCTGAAGGTATTTTAAAGCCATTATTTATTCTTTTTAAATTGTCCGTGGAGTTGTGCTCTTTCATTAACATTTGGAAATAATCATTTATTATTCCTCTCAATAAAAAAGGAAATAAGTCTAACGTCGAGAACTATAGAGGTATTTCTAAGTTGTCTGCTATTCCTAAGATTTTTGAGAAATTAATAACTTCTCAACTTCAACATCTGTGTAGTTCCATAAATTTACCAGCTGCCAGCATGGGTTTGTGAAATATAGATCTACCAGATATACCACTAACCTATTGGAATTTACTTCTTTTGTCATTAAGGAATTTCGATCTAAAATGCAAACAGATGTTATGTATACTGATTTCAGTAAGGGTTTTGACTCTGTTAATCATTATCTTTTACTTCACAAACTTCATCTTCTAGGATTTCCAAATAACTTAATTCTTTGGATCTCTAACTACTTAACTCTTAGAACCCAAAAGGTTTATTTCAAAGGCTTAGTCTCTAAGTCTGTTCAAGTTACTTCCGGAGTACCACAAGGAAGTCATATTGCCGCTTATTATTTACTCTGTTCATAAATGACCTTCCTTCTGTCATAATTCACTTTCGGGTGCTTATGTATGTTAAACTTTGTCTGTCATCTACTGATTTCTTATCTGGTCAAAGGTTGCAAACTGATCTTGACAGTTTTCAAACCGGGTGTCGGGTAAATTTATGAAATCTTAATTATGGTAAGTGTAACGTAATGTCCTTTTATAGACGAATCACCTTTTTATATAATTATATTCTTAATGAAAAGCCACTTGTTCGAATTGAGTCAGCAAATGATTTCGGTATCCTTTTAGATCCCAGGCTGAAATTTGACAAACATATCTCTTCCACCGCTAATCGTGCCTTTGGTGTCCTGGGTTTCATTAAGGGCTGATCTAAAGAATTTAACAATCCCTACATTACTAAAACTCTTTATACTTATCTTGTTCAACCTATTCTTGAATATGGGTCTTGTATTTGGTGTCCCCAATACAAGGTTCATCACGATAGAATAAAATTGGTACAAAAACAATTTCTTATCCTTGCACTCCGTGGTCTTAACTGGAATCCTAACACTCGCTTGCCTTCTTATCGTAGTAGACTTTTACTAATAAATAATTAATACATTAAACCATGTGAAATTGATTCTTCCGAATTAATCAGCCAAATTAGTTTTGCAGTTCCGATTAGAAATTCTAGACACTTTCTTCCTCTTTCTCTTCAAGCTTGTAATACTAACTATGCCATCCATAACTTTTTTCGGATTCTATGTTATATATAACAACCTTTATCATTTAATATGTAATGCTACTTCTATTTCCTTACTCAGAACTTCACTTTTATATTATCTGCGTAATCCATAGTAAGCTTTTGTCTATTGGCTGGCGAAAACCATCGAACTGAACCCTCCACGAGGGTTCTGGCCGGGCAATGGACACTGTATTAGCCTCGGGGTAAACGGGTTATACTTCGTGTCACTTGCTCGCCTACATCCCCAGGTAGTGCAGTGTCTAGCGAAGGCGACCGCACAGTATTTCCTATCGGTTTTTGCCAAGATAGGGGTACTGCGACCGGACCCATGGTTCGAGGTACCTGGCGACAGGTATAAAACGCTAAGGGTGATTCCCCGACAGAAAAAGTCAACATGGAGGAAACAAAGGAGGCAACTCGGACTGGGATGTCGGTCCAAACGTCGGTGGGAAGCGTGACTGCTACCACCGGCGGGCACGGGGAGGAGCAATCCTCTCTGCGTGTCGCCAGCAGTCACACCTCTACCATGGTTGGAGCAGGCCATGGTAGTTGCAAAGACTGCCACCGCCAAAACTTACGCTAAGCTGTGGCGTGGCGGTGCCGTAGCCGAAACAGACTCGGACTGCGAATCGCACGGCGACAGCATATCAACGAAAGCCGAAAACAAGCTTCTGTTCTCCCCTGTTCAGACGGGTGCCAGAACCTTTAGTAGGGTCGGGCCCAAGCGGACAGAGGAGGGCATGAGAGCCAAGGCTCAATACAAAGCGTCTCTCAAAATCAGGGCTCGGCTTAGCGGCAGCGGCGACCTCACCCCCGAGGAGAGGGCAAGCTGCCGTGGGCTGATCTCAAGATTAGCGAGGGTCGCAAACATTTTGCCCAGAAGCCTACTCTACATTCTTCTAGTGGCAAATACGCAAACAAGATCGACGAGCAATTAAACACCAGAGCCCGACTGAGACAACAAAGGCTTTAGTGCCCGTGAGCTAGCGGCCCCGCCCCACTAACAAGACCACCAGGGAGTCCGTGAGTGACTTAGCAAAACGACATCTTGTCGTGGCGCTCGTCCACAAAAGCGACCCCAATGGCAAGATGTCGCTGGAACGGTGGAAGCTAGTGGAGACACGACTGCTCGAAGTGATGATGAAGAGGGTGGAGATTCCGGTACACATTCGATGGTGCAGGTTGGCTCAATGGAGTTCAAGTGGAAGGGCGCCAAGCTGGAGGTAGTGGACAGAACTAGTATTCCGTCCGTACCAAAGGCAAAAGTGCTACTTCCGAGGGTCGTGCCTAAAAAGCAAGCTCTTAAATTACTCAAATGGCAGAATCCTGACGTGCCCACCGCTAATTGACAGGTCATTCATGTCGCTAAGCCTGATAAAAAGGGACAGCACATGATGCTGCAAATTAGCAAGGAAGCCGAGGATCTGCTTTATCCTCGGTACGAGAAGATGGCGTGGGGCGTGGGTAGCGTATACCTGTGTCTCAAGAAAGGCCACCCCACGACAACAACGACAACACGCTGACGGCGGCTGGTGAGGTGGTGCAAGACCTGGGCCTTGTGTTTATGGCGGAAGCTACCCACAGCCTGGAAATCGTGGAAGTGGCCACAGAAGCCACGCCCAAGGACCAAAAAACGGAGGACAACGAGGATGGCGACACGACGTTAGTAGTCGAGCCACCGCGAGCGGAGGAATCCAGCAGCCATGCAGCTGAACGTCCTCCAGCTCAACCTACACAAAAGTAAGCTAGCGTCGGCGGAGCTTCTTATAGCCCTGGAGCAGGGGTCCGCCGATGTTGCTTTAGTCCAGGAACCTTGGGTGGCAGCGGGTAACAAGGTGTCTGGGCTAAAGTTCGCTTACTTCAACACGTTCCACTCGTCAACAGTAAGTAGGAATAGAACAGCTCACCTAGTAAGGAAAGGCATCTACTCTTACCTTATGTCTAATTACAGTACTGATGATCTCACAGTCGTGGCGCTAGAGGGTAACAAGGATGAGTCCACGCTCATAGCGTCCTGTTACATGGCGCACGACAGGGAGGCACCACCCGATGAAATCAAAAGACTGACCGCGAAGGCAGGCCTGCGGAGGCAGCCTCTTATTGTCGGAACGGACGCCAACGCTTATCATACGACATCAACGACAGAGGTGAGTCTCTCCTTAACTTTATATAACAATCTACTATAAGGATAGAAAATGTTGGGGGTGACCCTACATATCCTCTCCTAACAACCTCCTCTAACATTCTAGATCTAACAATTGCAGCTGGAAATAGTACACATGTGATGGAATGGAGGGTTCTCGATAAACCTTCCTTTTCGGATCACAAGTACATCCAATTCAAAGTGCAATTCGATTATACTCCCCCTCAAAGGTTATACAGAGACCCCGGAACACAAACTGGGAGACGTTTGTAACGACGATGGGAAGAAGGCTACCCACACCAGCCACAATCTCATCAGTGGATGATATAGAGAGGTCCCTGAAGACACTCACACATCACCTAATGACAGCGTACCACACATCGTGCAAACCATCAAAAAGTAAAAAAAGGACCAGGCCACCCTGGTGGACTCCAGAGCTTAAAGCTCAAAGAAAAGATGTACAGGATCTCTTCAAGCTTGCAAAACAAGCCGAAGAAGAGATTATCTGGGATGAATAAAAAAAGTTCGGAAGGCAAAGAGGAACTCATGGAGAACCTTCTGCTCCGTCATAGAGAAGGTCACTGAAACGGCGAGAAGCTGATTTCGAGACATCCAACCATACAAAGTCAGCTAAAAACAGATGATGGACGATGGGCAGGAAACAGCAGGGAAGCAATTTGTGCTCTCATTGATGCACATTTCCCTGGGTGTACAGAAGTCACAGAGCCTGACACACCTAATACGATCCGAATAATAAACTCGGACCTACCCGCACACATAGTCACACCGAAGAAAATCCAGTGGGCAATAGACTCGTTCACGAGCTACAAATCCCCTGGACTGGACAGAATCTTTCCAGTTACAGATGACCAAGAATTGGATCATCCCATGGCTGCATCCACTGTTTGAGGCATGTCTGCAACGCGGCTATGTGCCTGTGGCCTGGAGAACTGCACGGGTCGTGTTCCTGCCCAAAGCAGGCAAGGTCAGTGACGTGCAGCCGAAGGACTACAGACCCATAAGCCTAACCTCAATAATGCTAAAAACATTGGAAAAGTACTACAGTTCCACATTAGGGAGAGCACAATCTCACTCTTGGAGCCCAACCAACACGCCTACAGTTAAGGGAAATCGGTGGAGACGGCACTACACTCAATGGTAGTTAATATAGAAAAAGCCCTTCACCACCAAGAATACGCACTGGGAGCTTTTCGAGATATCTCTGGTGCATTCAATAACGTATCAACAGAAGCGATAATGCAAGGCTTAAGAGCCACAGCATCCCACTCGGCAATACACTCGTAGATACAGAACCTGTTGAGCTGCAGAAGAGTCAAAGCCGAATGGGGAGCCACCACCATAACAAAGGAAGCTCATGGCGGCACGCCACAAGGCGGAAACTTGTCTCCTCTTGTATGGAATATGGTGGTGGACAAAATACTTTAAAAATTCTACAGGAAAGCCCCAAGGATAACTGCCTATGCGGATGAGATAAGAATTATTATCACGGGAAAATGTCCATCGACCCTCAGCTCCGTCATGGAATACACATTCCAGGAAATATTAAGATGGGCCACCGGAGCCGGACTTAGCATCAACGCGGAAAAGACGGAGCTCATTCTCTTTACTAAGAGATACAAGGTACCGCGGTGGAACCCACAAAATTTGAACGGAATGGCGCTCACGATAAAAACTAACGTCAAATCCCTCCTCAGATCCCTCCTTCCTATCTGTCTCACGTAGTGACCCTATATCCTTTCCTGAAGATCCTTATCACACAACCTTGGAGGTGTTGCTTGATTTATCTGCTAGGGTGCTAAGCCCATGTAGTAAAACTGCAGAGCGAGTTCGTCAATTTCGGAAAACCGATGTAGAGACATGGATAGAGCAATTCAATTTTTTTACTCTACTTTAAACTCATTATTTGATACTTGTGTCCCGTTGGTTAAACCACGTAGGTCTAACAAGCCTGTGTGGTTTAAGCGGGATTTAATAAACTTGAAAAATATAAAGTCGATATTGACCAAGAAGTTCAAGGAATCTGGCTCTTTCTTGGATTTCTCTCGATATTTGATTGCCCGATCTAGCTTCTCTATACTTAGTACACAATGCTATAATAACTACCTTAGAAGCTGTAGGTTACAGTTTCAGCGGGATCCTAAAAGGTTTTATAACTTCGTTAATGCGAACACAACACTTCCATCAACCGTATTTTTTGAAAACACGACAGCTGACTCTGATCAGGCAATTGCCGATCTCTTTGCAAAGTTTTTTTCAGACGGCTTATAGTTTACAACCTTATCAAATGGTTTCGCCTTACCTTTATCATGTAAATAACTCTAATTGCATTTTTGGACCTGTAATAACTGAAAAATCGCTTCTACGTGATTTAAAGGCTATTAAGCCCGTATTTTCACTGGGACCTGATGGAGTACCAAGCTGTGTGCTTAGGTGCTGAGGGTATTTTTAAGCCATTATTTATTCTTTTTAAACTGTCCGTGGAGTTGTGCTCTTTCATTAACATTTGGAAATAATCATTTATTATTCCTCTCAATAAAAAGGAAATAAGTCTAACGTCGAGAACTATAGAGGTATTTCTAAGTTGTCTGCTATTTTTGATTTTTGAGAAATTAATAACTTCTCAACTTCAACATCTGTGTAGTTCCATAAATTTACCAGCTGCCAGCATGGGTTTGTGAAATATAGATCTACCAGATATACCACTAACCTATTGGAATTTACTTCTTTTGTCATTAAGGAATTTCGATCTAAAATGCAAACAGATGTTATGTATACTGATTTCAGTAAGGGTTTTGACTCTGTTAATCATTATCTTTTACTTCACAAACTTCATCTTCTAGGATTTCCAAATAACTTAATTCTTTGGATCTCTAACTACTTAACTCTTAGAACCCAAAAGGTTTATTTCAAAGGCTTAGTCTCCAAGTCTGTTCAAGTTACTTCCGGAGTACCACAAGGAAGTCATATTGCCGCTTATTATTTACTCTGTTCATAAATGACCTTCCTTCTGTCATAATTCACTTTCGGGTGCTTATGTATGTTAAACTTTGTCTGTCATCTACTGATTTCTTATCTGGTCAAAGGTTGCAAACTGATCTTGACAGTTTTCAAACCTGGTGTCGGGTAAATTTATGAAATCTTAATTATGGTAAGTGTAACGTAATGTCCTTTTATAGACGAATCACCTTTTTATATAATTATATTCTTAATGAAAAGCCACTTGTTCGAATTGAGTCAGCAAATGATTTCGGTATCCTTTTAGATCCCAGGCTGAAATTTGACAAACATATCTCTTCCACCGCTAATCGTGCCTTTGGTGTCCTGGGTTTCATTAAGGGCTGATCTAAAGAATTTAACAATCCCTACATTACTAAAACTCTTTATACTTATCTTGTTCAACCTATTCTTGAATATGGGTCTTGTATTTGGTGTCCCCAATACAAGGTTCATCACGATAGAATAAAATTGGTACAAAAACAATTTCTTATCCTTGCACTCCGTGGTCTTAACTGGAATCCTTACACTCGCTTGCCTTCTTATCGTAGTAGACTTTTACTAATAAATAATTAATACATTAAACCATGTGAAATTGATTCTTCCGAATTAATCTTCCTCTTTCTCTTCAAGCTTGTAATACTAACTATGCCATCCATAACTTTTTTCGGATTCTATGTTCTAATTATAACAACCTTTATCATTTAATATGTAATGCTACTTCTATTTCCTTACTCAGAACTTCACTTTTATATTATCTGCGTAATCCATAGTAAGCTTTTGTCTATTGGCTGGCGAAAACCATCGAACTGAACCCTCCACGAGGGTTCTGGCCGGGCAATGGACACTGTATTAGCCTTGGAGTAAACGGGTTATACTTCGTGTCACTTGCTCGCCTACATCCCCAGGTAGTGCAGTGTCTAGCGAAGGCGACCGCACAGTATTTCCTATCGGTTTTTGCCAAGATAGGGGTACTGCGACCGGACCCATGGTTCGAGGTACCTGGCGACAGGTATAAAACGCTAAGGGTGATTCCCCGACAGAAAAAGTCAACATGGAGGAAACAAAGGAGGCAACTCGGACTGGGATGTCGGTCCAAACGTCGGTGGGAAGCGTGACTGCTACCACCGGCGGGCACGGGGAGGAGCAATCCTCTCTGCGTGTCGCCAGCAGTCACACCTCTACCATGGTTGGAGCAGGCCATGGTAGTTGCAAAGACTGCCACCACCAAAACTTACGCTAAGCTGTGGCGTGGCGGTGCCGTAGTCGAAACAGACTCGGACTGCGAATCGCACGGCGACAGCATATCAACGAAAGCCGAAAACAAGCTTCTGTTCTCCCCTGTTCAGACGGGTGCCAGAACCTTTAGTAGGGTCGGGCCCAAGCGGACAGAGGAGGGCATGAGAGCCAAGGCTCAATACAAAGCGTCTCTCAAAATCAGGGCTCGGCTTAGCGGCAGCGGCGACCTCACCCCCGAGGAGAGGGCAAGCTGCCGTGGGCTGATCTCAAGATTAGCGAGGGTCGCAAACATTTTGCCCAGAAGCCTACTCTACATTCTTCTAGTGGCAAATACGCAAACAAGATCGACGAGCAATTAAACACCAGAGCCCGACTGAGACAACAAAGGCTTTAGTGCCCGTGAGCTAGCGGCCCCGCCCCACTAACAAGACCACCAGGGAGTCCGTGAGTGACTTAGCAAAACGACATCTTGTCGTGGCGCTCGTCCACAAAAGCGACCCCAATGGCAAGATGTCGCTGGAACGGTGGAAGCTAGTGGAGACACGACTGCTCGAAGTGATGATGAAGAGGGTGGAGATTCCGGTACACATTCGATGGTGCAGGTTGGCTCAATGGAGTTCAAGTGGAAGGGCGCCAAGCTGGAGGTAGTGGACAGAACTAGTATTCCGTCCGTACCAAAGGCAAAAGTGCTACTTCCGAGGGTCGTGCCTAAAAAGCAAGCTCTTAAATTACTCAAATGGCAGAATCCTGACGTGCCCACCGCTAATTGGCAGGTCATTCATGTCGCTAAGCCTGATAAAAAGGGACAGCACATGATGCTGCAAATTAGCAAGGAAGCCGAGGATCTGCTTTATCCTCGGTACGAGAAGATGGCGTGGGGCGTGGGTAGCGTATACCTGTGTCTCAAGAAAGGCCACCCCACGACAACAACGACAACACGCTGACGGCGGCTGGTGAGGTGGTGCAAGACCTGGGCCTTGTGTTTATGGCGGAAGCTACCCACAGCCTGGAAATCGTGGAAGTGGCCACAGAAGCCACGCCCGAGGACCAAAAAACGGAGGACAACGAGGATGGCGACACGACGTTAGTAGTCGAGCCACCGCGAGCGGAGGAATCCAGCAGCCATGCAGCTGAACGTCCTCCAGCTCAACCTACACAAAAGTAAGCTAGCGTCGGCGGAGCTTCTTATAGCCCTGGAGCAGGGGTCCGCCGATGTTGCTTTAGTCCAGGAACCTTGGGTGGCAGCGGGTAACAAGGTGTCTGGGCTAAAGTTCGCTTACTTCAACACGTTCCACTCGTCAACAGTAAGTAGGAATAGAACAGCTCACCTAGTAAGGAAAGGCATCTACTCTTACCTTATGTCTAATTACAGTACTGATGATCTCACAGTCGTGGCGCTAGAGGGTAACAAGGATGAGTCCACGCTCATAGCGTCCTGTTACATGGCGCACGACAGGGAGGCACCACCCGATGAAATCAAAAGACTGACCGCGAAGGCAGGCCTGCGGAGGCTGCCTCTTATTGTCGGAACGGACGCCAACGCTTATCATACGACATCAACGACAGAGGTGAGTCTCTCCTTAACTTTATATAACAATCTACTATAAGGATAGAAAATGTTGGGGGTGACCCTACATATCCTCTCCTAACAACCTCCTCTAACATTCTAGATCTAACAATTGCAGCCGGAAATAGTACACATGTGATGGAATGGAGGGTTCTCGATAAACCTTCCTTTTCGGATCACAAGTACATCCAATTCAAAGTGCAATTCGATTATACTCCCCCTCAAAGGTTATACAGAGACCCCGGAACACAAACTGGGAGAAGTTTGTAACGACGATGGGAAGAAAGCTACCCACACCAGCCACAATCTCATCAGTGGATGATATAGAGAGGTCCCTGAAGACACTCACACATCACCTAATGACAGCGTACCACACATCGTCCAAACCATCAAAAAGTAAAAAAAGGACCAGGCCACCCTGGTGGACTCCAGAGCTTAAAGCTCAAAGAAAAGATGTACAGGATCTCTTCAAGCTTGCAAAACAAGCCGAAGAAGAGATTATCTGGGATGAATAAAAAGAAGTTCGGAAGGCAAAGAGGAACTCATGGAGAACCTTCTGCTCCGTCATAGAGAAGGTCACTGAGAAGGTCCAACCATACAGAGTCAGCTAAAAACAGATGATGGACGATGGGCAAGAAACAGCAGGGAAGCAATTTGTGCTCTCATTGATGCACATTTCCCTGGGTGTACAGAAGTCACAGAGCCTGACACACCTAATACGACCCGAATAATAAACTCGGACCTACCCGCACACATAGTCAAACCGAAGAAAATCCAGTGGGCAATAGACTCGTTCACGAGCTACAAATCCCCTGGACTGGACAGAATCTTTCCAGTTACAGATGACCAAGAATTGGATCATCCCATGGCTGCATCCACTGTTTGAGGCATGTCTGCAACGCGGCTATGTGCCTGTGGCCTGGAGAAATGCACGGGTCGTGTTCCTGCCCAAAGCAGGCAAGGTCAGTCACGTGCAGCCGAAGGACTACAGACCCATAAGCCTAACCTCAATATTGCTAAAAACATTGGAAAAGTACTACAGTTCCACATTAGGGAGAGCACAATCTCACTCTTGGAGCCCAACCAACAGGCCTACAGTTAAGGGAAATCGGTGGAGACGGCACTACACTCAATGGTAGTTAATATAGAAAAAGCCCTTCACCACCAAGAATACGCACTGGGAGCTTTTCGAGATATCTCTGGTGCATTCAATAACGTATCAACAGAAGCGATAATGCAAGGCTTAAGAGCCACAGCATCCCACTCGGCAATACACTCGTAGATACAGAACCTGTTGAGCTGCAGAAGAGTCAAAGCCGAATGGGGAGCCACCACCATAACAAAGGAAGCTCATGGCGGCACGCCATAAGGCGGAAACTTGTCTCCTCTTGTATGGAATATAGTGGTGGACAAAATACTTTAAAAATTCTACAGGAAAGCCCCAAGGATAACTGCCTATGCGGATGAGATAAGAATTATTATCACGGGAAAATGTCCATCGACCCTCAGCTCCGTCATGGAATACACATTCCAGGAAATATTAAGATGGGCCACCGGAGCCGGACTTAGCATCAACGCGGAAAAGACGGAGCTCATTCTCTTTACTAAGAGATACAAGGTACCGCGATGGAACCCACAAAATTTGAACGGAATGGCGCTCACGATAAAAACTAACGTCAAATCCCTCCTCAGATCCCTCCTTCCTATCTGTCTCACGTAGTGACCCTATATCCTTTCCTGAAGATCCTTATCACACAACCTTGGAGGTGTTGCTTGATTTACCTGCTAGGGTGCTAAGCCCATGTAGTAAAACTGCAGAGCGAGTTCGTCAATTTCGGAAAAGCGATGTAGAGACATGGATAGAGCAATTCAATTTTTTTACTCTACTTTAAACTCATTATTTGATACTTGTGTCCCGTTGGTTAAACCACGTAGGTCTAACAAGCCTGTGTGGTTTAAGCGGGATTAAATAAACTTGAAAAATATAAAGTCGATATTGACCAAGAAGTTCAAGGAATCTGGCTCTTTCTTGGATTTCTCTCGATATTTGATTGCCCGATCTAGCTTCTCTATACTTAGTACACAATGCTATAATAACTACCTTAGAAGCTGTAGGTTACAGTTTCAGCGGGATCCTAAAAGGTTTTATAACTTCGTTAATGCGAACACAAGACTTCCATCAAACGTATTTTTTGAAAACACGACAGCTGACTCTGATCAGGCAATTGCCGATCTCTTTGCAAAGTTTTTTTCAGACGGCTTATAGTTTACAACCTTATCAAATGGTTTCGCCTGCAATGCAATTAGAGTTATTTACATGATAAAGGATGTAAATAACTCTAATTGCATTTTTGGACCTGTAATAACTGAAAAATCGCTTCTACGTGATTTAAAGGCCATTAAGCCCGTATTTTCACTGGGACCTGATGGAGTACCAAGCTGTGTGCTTAGGTGCTGAGGGTATTTTTAAGCCATTATTTATTCTTTTTAAACTGTCCGTGGAGTTGTGCTCTTTCCCTAACATTTGGAAAAAATCATTTATTATTCCTCTCCTGATTTTAGTAAGGGTTTTGACTCTGTTAATCATTATCTTTTACTTCACAAACTTCATCTTCTAGGATTTCCAAATAACTTAATTCTTTGGATCTCTAACTACTTAACTCTTAGAACCCAAAAGGTTTATTTCAAAGGCTTAATCACTAAGTCTGTTCGAGTTACTTCCGGAGTACCACAAGGAATCTACTTATCTACTCTGTAAATGACCTTCCTTCTGTCATAATTCACTCTCGGGTGCTGATGTATGCCGATGATGTTAAACTTTGTCTGTCATCTACTGATTTCTTATCTGGTCAAAGGTTGCAAGCTGATCTTGACAGTTTTCAAACCGGGTGTCGGGTAAATTTATTAAATCTTAATTGTGGTAAGTGTAACGTAATGTAATTTTACAGGCGAATGCCCTTTTTAAATGATTATATTCTTAATGATAAGCCGCTTGTTCGAATTGAGTCGGTTGATGATGTGGGCATCGTTTTAGATTCCAAGCTTAATTTTGACAAACATATCTCTTCCACCGCTAATCGTGCCTTTGGTGTCATGGGTTTCATTAAGCGTTGGTCTAAAAAATTTGACGATCCCTACAATAATAAATCTCTTTATACTTCTCGTGTTCGACCTATTCTTAAATATGGGTATTGTATTTGGTGTCCCCAATACAAGGTTCATCAGGATAGATTAGAATCGGTACAAAAACAATTTCTGCTCTTTGCACTCCGTAGTCTTAACTGGAATCCCAATATTCGCTTGCCTTCTTATCGCAGTAGACTTTTACTAATAAATCTTCCTTCTCTTTCTGATCGTAGAATCACGCTTGGTGTAATTTTCTTACACAAACTAATGAATGGGGAAATTGATTCTTCTGAGTTAATCAGCGAAATTATTTTTGCAGTTCCGATTAGAAATTCTATAAAATTTCTTCCTCTTTCTCTTCAAGCTTGTAATACTAACTATGCTATCCAAAACCCTTTTCGTATTCTATGTTCTAATTATAACAACATTTATCATTTAATATGTAATGCTACTTCTATTTCCTTACTCAGAACTTCACTTTAATGTTATCTTTGTAATCTGTAGTTACTTCTTGTCTATTGTTTAATTTATGTAGAACTTCTATTAAGCTTGTACTTATTTATCTGTTCCTCGATCTTCGCTACTGCACGTTATGCGGCGCGCCCCTCGGTCGGTTGGGCGGGAGGTGGCTTGCATTTTGCCTGGGTCCGCGCGTTAACAAGCCCGTGCTTGGTGTCGCTTGGGCCACTTGAATGTACTTCCCGTTTTAGTACATCAACGTCCGAAAGGTTAAGAAATACCTTGGAGTAGTGCTGGACAGCAAACTGACATGGAGACTCAATGTTGAAGAAAGAGTGAAAAGGGCAACAGTCGCGCTTTACGCATCGCAGAAGATGCTAAGTAGTACTTGGGCCTGTCTCCACGACTGATGCATTGGATCTACATCTCGGTAGTGCGACCGATACTACTATGTGGCTTCCTGGTATGGTGGCAAGCCACGAATAAGACCACATACTGATGGAAAGGACCCAACGACAGGCACTTGTCTGTATCACGGGGGCATTGAGGTCCACTCCAACCAAGGCACTCGAAACACTACTGTGTGTCAACCCTCTGGACATCCACGCTCACCTGCTCGCACAGAGGACGGCCCAACGTCTATGTGCATCGGGTAATATGACACTTCAAAGCTTTGGACATAGTTCGATTTGGAGGGAGATGCAAAGTAGCACGGACTACATGACTCCCCGAACTAACTTCAAAGAAATACAAACGTCACTGGGACCAGAAGACTGGTGTACAGGACTGGACCAACACGCCATTATGATATTTACGAACGGCTCAAAAATGGATACAGGCGTAGGTGCGGCCGTGTATTGTGCAGATCCGGAAATAAGGTTGCCGTATATGCTGCCCGCCTACTGTAGTATATTCCAGGCGGAAGTCTTCGCAATAAGGAAAGCAGCAGAAGTAGCTCTATCCATAACAACTAGGAACGAACCAATAAATATATTCGTAGACAGTCAAGCTGCTATAAAATCATTGCGGGCGTCCTCCATTGGTTCCAAAAATGTTCTAGCAAGCAGGGTGGCTTTATATAATCTAAGCACTGCTAGAACAGTGCATATCTATTCGGTTCCCAGCCACCGGGGCATCGATGGTAACGAAATGGCGGATCGCCTGGCAAAGGAAGGAGTCGGGCTACCTCTTGAGAACGAAGGAAATATACAAATCTCATTGCAGTCGCTATACAATGAACTGGATGAATCCGCTTGGACTAAATCTGGAGAAAGGTGGCGGAACACCACCAGAATTATGTGCAAGGAGCGAAACCAGAAACTCACTAACTTCTTGCTATATCTTCCAAGAAAAGATTGCAGACTTATGATAGGAGTATTAACTGGACATTGCCTAGCAGCAGCTCACGCTAAAAAGATGGGGATGTTAACGGAAGATGGCTGTCGCATATGTAAGGAACCAGGAGTTGCAGAATCGCTGGAACACATAATATGCAGCTCTCCAGCACTCGCAAAACTAAGATATCGATACTTCAACAGACACTGGCTCGCATCACTAGAAGAAGCGGCCAGACACACTCCCAATGCGCTGTTGGCGTTTGCCAAGCGCACACGCATTCTACAGGATCAACAAACCTCCTAACGACCTTCAGTATCCGGCGACACTAACTACCTGCTCGGTCTATGTGGGACCACCTTGTGTTGGTCAACCGGTTCTACCTAACCTAACCTTTTGTCTATTGTTTAATTTATGTAGAACTTTTATTTAGTTTGTACTTATTCATCTCTCCCGCGATCTTCGTTACCGCACGTTATGCAGCGCGCCCCTCGGTTGGGCGGGAGGTGGGTTGCATTTTGCCTGGGTCCGCGCGTTAAAAAGCCCGTGCTTGGTGTCGTTTGGGCCACTTGAATGTACTGCCCGTTTTAGTACATCAACGTCCGAAATTAAAAGAAACTGCCGCAATATTAAAGGAAAAGTACATAGGTATGCGAATACCTGCAAGGTGTCACAGGAGAGACAAAATGAAGACCTGTTCAACATGCTATCAGTTTCATTAGATCCACTATTATCTACAAAAAGATTTGTTAGAAAAGACAAGCAATTACGGGTAGCTTATACAGAAGATATGGTAGATTTAATGTATATTGGTTATGAACTTGATGTATCTTATCAAGAAAACTAAATAAAGAAGAAAAATATGTATATAATCTTATAGCTAATAGATATACAATAAACTAAATATATGAAAATTTTATTGGACTTACAATTTGTTTTGCAAGTAATTTACACCATAGAAATGCATTTTAAACATGACATTTATCAAATATTTTCGGTAAGAAACTTGATACATATATATAACACACAGATATATATATATGTATACATATGTATATATCCCACATTTGAACTGCATATATATGCTAATTTTTACTCCCTGTCCCCATAAAATGGGTAAAATGGGGGTACTAATTTGTATATTTGTCACTTCTGATGGGCATTACGAATTTAATAGACTACATTTCGGTTTGATCACCGCTCCAGCTGTCTTCCAATGCGTAATGAATAAGGTAATTAGTCGAATGAAACCTGGAGAGGTCCTGGCATATCTGGATGACGTAATAATTCCAAGTAAGACATTTAAAAAGGGAATTGAGCGCCTAGAAAGAATGTTTAAAAATCTTAAAGAATGTAGGTTAAAATTACGTTTCGACAAATGCAAATTTTTACAACTAGAAATTACCTTCCTTGTTCATATTGTAAGTTAAAATGTCATAACACCAGGCGAAGATAAAATTGGCGCAATCAAAAACTTCAAGATGCTCACGAACGTAACTGTCTAACCGGATTTTTCCGAAAATTTGTGAAAAACTATTAATTGATTTCAAGACCACTAGCGCGACTTCGACGAAAATCAGAAGCAGGAAATTTTGAATGGACAACAACGTGAGCAAAAATTTAAAGAACTTATCGAACATTCATTGTATGATTTCTCAGCGTATCACGAGGTTCATACTGACGCTTGTGCAACAGGACTCGAAGGAGTTTTATTGCAGTCTGTTGACAACATTTATTGGAAGCTTTGTTATTTCAGTCGTCTTTGAAACGATAGTGAGAGTCGTTATCACACCTACGAGCTGGACATTTTGGACGTACTCGAAACGCTAAAAAGATTTAGTGTTTACGCACTGGGCAAACTGTTTCGTCTCGTCACTGATTGTGCTGCTATTGCAAAGGCTAAATCAAATAAAGAATCTTTAGAGGAAGCGGTACGAGCTATAAACAATGACATCGACGACTGGCTCTTAACTATTCAGTTGCAAGACTCCCAACTTGTGGAAATTATTGGTGTTCTGCAAGGAATACACCAGAATGATAAATCAAAACAAATTCGACAGTATCAATAATCATCGTCTATATCGCAAGGTAAATAAAACAGCGCGATTTGTGGTGCCCAAAGCTGTGAGACATTTTGGACTAGACAAAACGATTTTGCGGATACGATTCTTGGATCTAAAATAAACTTAACCTGCGCCCGCTATACACGAACCTACATTTCAAATTTGGTGTCTCCAGCTCTTATAGTTGCTGAGATCGACGCGTTCATACATACGGACGGAAAGACGGATTTACTATTTAGTATTAAGTACCCCTTTTTTACCCATTTTATGGGTACAGAGTGTAAAAACACTGTGCGCACTCCGCGTGCCAACGGACAAGTTGAGCGCGCCAACCAAACGATCCTGAACTTCATACGAACCAAAAACGAGACACCAATAGACTGGGATCTAACTTTACGAAATCTGCAATGGACTATGAATTCGCAACGCAATGACACTTCGTGATTCAATCCAAACGATCTGGTTTTTGAGTTTAAAGCCATCGACATAATTCAAAATCGTTTGACTGCCGCTGTTCATGATGATCTGACGCTGGGTAACGATCGATATGACATCGAAGATATTCCTGGTATGCAGATTACAGCACGCAAATACTGTTCTGTGTACGCCTCCGATAAAATGAAGCCCTGGTGTTTAGGCATCCCTGAACTGGATGCAGATCCCGACGACGACGATCGGGATCAGGATTGGCCGAGTTGTACACGATAATTCTTAAACAACATCGAACATGATGGAGTTGCAGAGAGTCGTAGGCAAAGCCTTGTTCGTTTGCCTTTTGCGAGTGGGTTTTCAGCATTGACATCGAGCAGACGCATTGCAGCAGAGATACGCCTGTTATTTTTGAAATCACACACATTTGTTAAAACCTTATATAATATCTACTTTGAAGTATAATCATGTTAGACTTGAATTCATTAAACTTGTTTTTAAATGAAATCGCTATCGAATGTTTCTTTGCCATTGTAAGCAGCTATGAATACCCCACCACTCCAAAAATTACCTTCCTGACACTATTGACATTTAAATTAGAATAGCAAACAACTATGTACATGTGTAATGGTCGCCGTTTGATATTTGTATCGCAAGCAATGTATGCGTTTTATCGCATACATCTTGCGACAGAAGTTGTCGCGTGCGATAAAGCAATTTCGTCTCTTGCGGGTGCAGAGCAAGTGGCAACAATGTTGCAAAGCTTGTGAGAACGCAGGCTCTCACACTCCAATAAGAGTCGCATCCAAGTTCACGCAACGGAGAGTTGTGCATTGGAATTTGATGATATAAAAGGCCTACATGTGCCTCATTCAGCCTCTTTGCTCTTTGATCGGTCCCAGAATTAGTACGCGTCCTCCACGTCTAACAGCTTTTCGTAGCTATGTGGGAGGTTATAATCGGTCGTGTAAAGCCAATTGCAAATCGTTCAAATTGTGGTGCAAAAAGTGCACAACGGTCAATTATAAGCACACAGAGTGCTTCAATTATAAAATTTAAATTTTTCGGACTTTCACCCACCACCACGACCAAGACGCCGGATATCTAATCCAAGAGCATCCACCTCTTGTGACCGATCGTGGAGAGCGATATTTATCCAGCCCCATTCCTTGCAAGACTAGGTATGTGTCGCTGTAAATATTGTTCTATATTTCGTCAAGCTAAAGTTCTGTTTTTGCCCTATAGTGATTCAGCTATTCCCATATATATACCCACACCAGTCTTCAGGGCTCTCGCATTTGCCGCAGGCGTGCATTGTTTGAAGTACTCCATAGAGCCCTGGCGTGGGTGCATTAATTTCCGCTGAGCCTGAAACTTAGGCATCACCCCGCTCTGTGCTTGCCAATTGGATTTTGGCTGATTGGAAAATCCCCCTTTTCAGCAGCATCTACGAGCTGTTATTCGGCGGATGGTCCAGTTGCTCGTGTAGAGCCACGCTCGCGCTTGATCGCGAGAAATTGTTTAGTTTAAGTGACAATTAGTAATAGTGCTAATAAATAATAAGGAAACCCCGCAAAGGTAGTGAACATTGTGTATAAATCAAGCTTTTTTTACTGCAGCATAAAGCAGTATAAGTTGAGTGTGTGTTGTTGTTGTGAAAGCAAAAGCTCTCGCATTGCCCCGTTGATAAAGTGGACAAAGTCTACGATTAAAATACAATAATTAAAACTAAAGTGCATAAAACTATTTAACGTGTGAATAGGACAAAGAAAACATATAATTGAGCCTATATTTAAAAACCACCACCATTTACATCACACATACAATCCAACATACATACATACAACAAAAACATACATACAATCATCAACAAGAACAACAACGATGGAAAGCTTTCCACCGCTGCATATATACATATATGTAAGTGCATCCCTCGTTTTATATATTCTTCGTTTTCGCTGTAAGCTAAGCTGACTTGACCTGCGCGTGTAAAAGCTCTGCACATGCATGCATGCATGTATGTATGCACGTAAATATGTGAATTGCTGTTGGTTGTTATGCCAAAATAAAGCTTTCGACTTTGCCAGGTCCATTCAGCCACTGCTTAGTGTATTTATCTTATTACAATTTTATTTAATTGAGTAAAATATGTGTATCCCCTGAGATACAGCCCTAACGTAACGTAATTATTTACTAAATCTAAAATTTGCAAAGAACCTACAACAACAACAACCACATTCAAATTATACTATCTCATGCAGAGTAGTCAGTTCTTTTAAGCCATCGTGCTTAGACACAGTGGCTGCAAGATGTATGTGCACACTTGCACATGTTAAGCCCCGCTTCTTTTAGTTATTTCCCTTCCACTCATGCACAAGCCTACCAATTGTATACAGCTAGGTTCGCGAATTCCAATGTACAGTGTCTGCCAACCGTAGGCCCACATTTTGAATATGCTCATGTACATTTCGTTTAGCTTAGCAATGCACTGTTGTTGCCGTACGTAGGCATACCCTATTGAGCACAGTGTCGTCTGTCAGTATGCGCACACTTTGTTAATTACCTCTGCAAACTACTTAGAAGTATAAGTATTTTCGTTAACCACATTAAAATTTAATTAAATTAATTAAATGTTTTTGCTTGCTGCACCTTATAGTGCTTTCCTACAGCTAATACACACTTTTTAGATATCTTCGAAACAAGGGGTAATTATTTCTGTATTAATTATGTCTTGCACTGTGACTGCTATTAGTATGTGCACCCGCATTTAGCAATTTAGTTTATATTTTACATTAATGTTCGGAAGCGACTCTAAGCGACTATAAGTTGCCTTGCTAAAGTAAATGAAGGCTTTGTTATCCATTTATAATATGTGAATGTTTGGATAGGTTATTTTAACCCAGAAACTCATCATGTATTTTAATAAGGAATCTATCTTTAATAAATATTGTTAATGAATTTGAAAATGAATTGCTAGAGTGTTGAAGTTCCTGGAAGACATGGTAATATAATGTAGTAGGGCAAATTCTTTGTTATTGGGGATCTTCAGTAACCGGTTGGATAGAAGATCATGGTTGGGTTTGCGTAAAGAACGTGAGTGTCGAATGTCATCGTAGACACTAGCTCTTTTTACGCTCCTCTAACCTGAGAAAAGCCCTCAATAGTTTGGTTATGTTTTTGTTGGTACCTTTTCAGTGATCCAATTGTGTTCGTGGAGTATAGCTCCCAATGTTAGAGACAGTAGGGATCCTAAAAATTAAAGTTGAGACATGGCAAAACCCACCCCATCCCGAAAGAGCTAGGGTACAAGAGGGTTCCGCCCGCTGTGACGCTCAATGGATAGAGAGTGCTACTGTAGGCTACGAGTCAGCCTCTCGAGAAAATTAATGTCGACTGCTACACATGACAAGATAATAAATAAGTAAATAAGAAATTAAAATTGTGAAATAAATAATAAATAAATGATAAATAATGAACGTGTTTTATATTAATTTGTTAGGATGTAAAATGGAAAAATTTATGTGTGAATGCGTATCTGTGTGTGCGTGAGCGTGTGTGAGTTTGTGTGTGTTTGTGTATTAAAACACGAAGATTGTTGTTTTTATCTTTTTTTTGTTCATGACATTAATTTAATCAAAAGTGAACATCTTAAATAAAAGACAATCAGCTTGTAAGCATTATAATTACAAATGATCAGCTTCTCCCAAGTAGGGCATCAATGAATATAAGTTTAAGCCTTCTACGCAAGATTCTGCTATCTGCCACAGCTTTTGCTAACAGATTGTTATGGCATGACACCTTCATAGCATCGTTCATGGAAATTATATTAATAACTTCCATAACTGTGGGAATATTTAGGTCTCTCCTGATAAAT
Organism: Hirtodrosophila confusa; assembly: GCA_035043065.1. NCBI lineage: Eukaryota > Metazoa > Arthropoda > Insecta > Diptera > Drosophilidae > Hirtodrosophila > Hirtodrosophila confusa. The sequence goes on from JAWNNI010000053.1 coordinate 628,869, forward strand.
TAACTCCTTACAAGAGGAGGGTTCCCGACCAATGACCTCATAATATAATTTAGCTTTGCTTGTAATGACATTATGTGTGTACTAGCAGCAATGCCACTCCATATGTCCAGATGGTCATAATCATCACCTTGAATTGCAGCACCTTGGAGCGCAAGGGAATCTTGGATAATACCTTCAACCAACAGTCCGAGGTATTTATGTTTAATCACAATTGGGCAGTGGACCCCGTTCAGAAAGACTGGTGGACTCCTTCTTTTCTTTGTAAAGTTGACTTGAACCGACTTGCCAGGAGACAGCTTGATGTTCGAAGACTTGGTCCAGGCCAGGAGAGACCTTATGTATCTCTGCGCGAGCATAGAGCAACCCATGTGTGAGGAAGATTTGCACAACACCACCGTGTAATCAGTATATAGCGCTAGCAGGCAGTTTTCGAAGGCACCTAGCGATCCTCCTCCAGGTTATATTATCATCAGAATTACCATTCCTGAGCCATCTTCTGCGCACTCTTCTTTTCTCCATAAGTAGAGCCAGTGCCTCGCTCGAGAGTGGGAAGTTGCGGCTGAGGAAATTGTTGTTTTCAGAGTCTAGTATCAGATGACACAGATGTTATAGACTGGTTCAAGTGGTTAACACAGCTATCAACATCCACAGGGGAATTTAAGGCTCTGGCAGGCTCCAAAACTTGCGCAAAAAGGTAGGTGATCCAAGCTGAGATCCACACGACTCTCCATTAATAGATTTTTATCGGCAAGATTATAGGCCAACCGCGAGTGCCGTATGGAAAATATGTTGTTTTATCAAATATTTATAATCTTTTTATTTTACACTGTTACTACACATCTTTTTTCATATTTATAATTTATATGCAAAAGGCCTCCAACTAAGCACGGGCCTGATGATTTTATTTTGCTGGCAAAACTGCCGATTTGGGGGCGCTACTGTGGCTGCATCGCCAATGGTGTAGCTGCAGACGTTGATGCTGCTATCGATGTAGTCGCTGTTGCTACTGGTAGTGCAACTGAAGAACTGTTGGCGCGCTGTGCTATTGCGCTTGCTGTTGCGGCGCTGGCTGCTGCGCTGTGGAGGTTCTGCTGCGCTGCTGTTGTGCTGGCTGCGAGTTAGGTTTTCCTCTTTTTTCTTTGTTGTTTCTCTCCTCATTCACCTCTACTGTTCTTTATTCTTCTTGAAAATTCTCCTCTTCTTCCTCCTCAATCCCGTTCCAGTTCCTCGTTCACGTTTGCTCACTAATTCCACTACCGAACCACCGGACACATCGATACTTGATCGTACTTTTCTATAAGTGCCGACTGAAACACTGCACTATGGGAAATTTGCCATTTTTCTGGAATTAATTAATAACTCGAGAACGAAACACGATTTTTTGGTCTAGTTTTTTGCATTGGGCTTATAATATCAATAGGAAGTGGGGTTCTCATCTCAGATAGGCGTGGTATGTTGATTATTTTAATTATATTAAATATAGAAACCTTTTTTCGGAATTTTATTATCTTGGCTCACTGACTGATAATATTTATAATTTTTTCCACATTCCCTATGGTAAAGTCAACATTACAACTTGAGTTTTTTTTTTGAGCAAAAATATAATGATTATTGGTTGAGATGTAAGGTATAACTCAAAATTAATTATTATTTGAAACTCATAAGTTTTGAAATCATGGTGACAAAGCATAGATTATAGTTATATTATATTATTAGTATATTACTCTATTTCCCGCTTTCTGAAAGTTATCATAAGTGCATGATTTTTACATGGGTACAGGGACCCATAAAATGGGTAAAAAGGGGGTACTAAATCTGTGCAACAGGCAGAAGGAGACATCTCTGACCCTATAAAGTATATATATTATTGATCAGTATCAAAAGGGATTTCGATTTGGCCATGTCCGTCGCTATGCCTCGCTTGCGCTGTCGCTCGTGTGTGTTCGTCGTTATGCATGCGTGTGTGTATGTGTAAGTTTACGAAGATGCGTTCGGAAATTTTTGACCTGGGTACATGGAGTTTTGAAGTCGGTTATACTCGACTATAGCATTCTTACTTGTTTTGATTTAAATAAAAAAATAATAAATAATCATTATTTACGGTCCCTGTTATCTTGAATTTCGGACCTTGTCATTAACTTCTTTAATATCGAAATTGATTGCTCTACACATTCAAAAAAGTCTTAATGCTTCCAAATGCTATCAAAATTTTGTAGCTCTATCCAAAGTTGGAAAATATTTTGAAACTTTTCGTTTGAGACTACTTTGTTACTTACACCATTATTTTGGATGAAAGAGGTGCAGGTGATGCTGATCTCGGATTCACACTTAGTCAGCAATTCTTATTTTCGTATGAACGGTTTTACTATTTATGCGGCTAACTAACCCAGGAACTGCAGCTTCGCGGGAGCTGCCATAATTTTGAAAATCAACATCTCCCATCACCCTGTGATTTTTCACCGTTTCAACTATGGCCAAGTAGTTGGAGTTACCCCGGATTCACTAAAGACAGTTGAGTTTAACAAAGTCATTCCATCCCTTGGTCCTCGGTTCTTGGAATGCGAAACAGCAATTATGGGCTGTCATCGGGCATGTCCACGTGGTCGTATGATCAGGGATTCTATTATGCCCTCTCATGGAATATCTGTGCTCGGCCACCTACTTACCATACGATAGATTGCGGAGGCACAATGAGTTAGATTTTGGTATTTTTGGTGGTCTACCATCCTCAACTATTGACATTGTGAGTAGTTGTGAGCTGAGATCTGACCACTTCCCCTTACTCATCACAATGGCACCGGGAGCCGTAGGAATGTAAGAAGACCTCTTCTGTCTGGGCGCGCCGATATTCGCTGTTTTAGGCAATATGTCAACAACCATATTAATTTGGATACTCCCTTACATACTCACCACGATGTAGACGCGGCTGTGGGTACACTTGCGACTATCATTAATGAGGCGGCCCTGCAAGCCTCGGGTCGAGCTTGCTCCCCGCAATATTAAGCGTCAACCGGCTAAGCACTTCATTAAGAGTGATCACGGTTGGTGCCGTTCTGATCTCGAGAAATCCGAGCTTTTTGCCGACGAAGGGAGATAAAAGCACTAAGGCCAAGGAAGTTTCCTGTTCTGGGCGGTATTTGTGGGCGTGTCGCCAAATCACTTCCGGTATGCTGTACTCGTTTCTTGCTTAATATTTTTAATGCCTAAAGATTGGTTACTTTCCGGAGGTCTGGAAGAAGGCTTTAGTTTCAATGATTCTTAAGCTGGGCAAACCAGTCGACTCCTCGGAATCGTATAGGCCGATTAGCCTACTACCTACCTTCGGCAAAGTTTTGAGCGCATTATCCTCACCAGATTGCGCGTTGAACTTGAAGATACTGAAGCTATTCCTGACCATCAACTTGGCTTTCGGCCTCATCACGGAACTACAGAGCAGCTTCATAGAGTGGTTGACAGGATTTTAGAGTGCTTTGAGGAGAAACAGTATGGCTCGGCTGTCTTCTTTGATATTCAGCCGGCATTTGAAAAGTCTGGCATGGCGGATTGCTGTTCAAGTTCAAGCGATTGACGACTGCCGATGCCCCCTAATAATAGCAGTATATTGGCGACCTATGCAGATGATACTACCGTCATTTACTTCAGCGCCTCCCACGCAACAGAAAGTCGACGTCTGCAGAACTTCACAAACAAGTTTCAGAGCTAGGCAAGCAGTGGAATATCTGCATCGCCCAGGATAAGTCTGTACAGATGACATTCACAAAGAGGCGTGATTCTTGCCCGGCTATTTGCTTAGATGGGTTGGTTATGAAGGTGGTGACCTCGCAAAAATACCTTGGGCTTTGCCTTGATAGAGGCTTGACATGGAAGCAGCACATATCTAAAGTTATTGGGACCATTAATACAAGGTTCAAACGCATGGATTGGCTCCTCCGACCGAGTTCCAAGCTGCACCTCGCAAGCAAGGTCCTGCTGTTTAAGACCATGATACAGCCCATTTGGAGGTATGGTGTTTCAATATGAGGTGCAGCGGCCCCATATCTGTTAAAAAATGTTCAATCTGTCGCATGTATAATTTTAAGGCGAATTTCTGGTGGCTTTCCCTTTGCAAGGAATAAGGATATAATACGGGACCTTGGGATTGCGCCATTTATTTATATAATAAATTCTACGGATGATCGACGAAGTGATAGACACGCCAATCAAGTTGACCCTCTGGCCAATGCTCTTGAATTTGACATTAGCAATACAAAACTCAGGAGACTTAAGCGCACATTCCTTGAGCAACTACCAAGGCGTAGTCTCCCTGCCAAGCGCTCATGGTTAGCTTATAGTCCTGCCTTACCATCAGCCAACTCCAGTCAAGCACTTTCATCACCACCCAACGCTGACAGCTCGAGCTTATAATCTGGTGGTAAAATCGGATAATTGTAGAATTTGGATATCTTTCACCGTCAAAGCCAGTCATGCTTGTGTTCTTAAATTACTTTATAATGAAACGCTCTTTTATTGAATCGCCATAATAGAAAAAAAGACACAATTATTAGGACATCAAGTTCAATTTCTATAACTGATTCTCAGCAACGCATAGTACAAACCATACTGATTGCATTTCATTACAATTCTATAAACAAAACGGTTGTTCTATTTAAATTAAAGCTCTTCAATTTGACCAAATAAATTTCTTGTAAGCACACACGTGGTTTTAGTACAGAACAGTTATGATTGACAGCTGATATCTAAACAGTTGATCCAAATGTTAACATATCTGGTATGTAACATTACAGTTTTATGTATTCCTAATGGATTTATAAAAAAAATTCATTTATTGCAGTACTTTTCAAATTTTAAGTAATGTCAAAAAAATGGGCAAATATCCAATAGTGCACTGTTTTCTTACGTGCGTGCTAAGAGAGCGGAAAGTATCGGCACTTAAACCCATCACACAAACCTGCTAAGAACTCCCCAAGACGCCACCAACAGATCAAAATATTCTGGTGCATACTTCTAGGTCGAAAATTTAGGGTGAACCCATATATTGTATAAAATCTGAGCAAATAATAATTAAAAGTAATCTAATAAATAAATTAATTAAGAATTTCTGCACAAAGATCACACAATCAGAACTCCACACAGTCATCAACATCAAGTTGTTAAGCCCTAACAGCTGAAGCGGAACTCGCGATGCTTGCGTCAGTCAGGCAACACAGCCAGAGAAAATTGTGAGGAGAGTCGTCCCGGATCCCATATAATAATTATTATTATTATTATTAAGTTGGTAAAACTAGTAACGCGCAAGAAGTGCTTAGAATTGTATTGTTAAAGTTATAATGATGTAAATTCTAGTCGTAAGCATTAATATTAAAAGACGCACGGAGCGCGTTAGATAAGAATAAGTCGGTTGATAATTATTTTAAATTCAAATTTAACGGCAACTATAGCGCGGCTTCCGTTGGATCGAAAGCTCTAGGGCAGAGACCGAATCTCTACCGATTCAGATTTACAAGATCAGCGCGCGGCTCGGCCGTGAGAAGCTCGGGACGTTGAGTTTAAGTTTTTGGGTAAGCAGACGTACGATCGCGAAAAGTAAGAGTGCGGGCATAATATGAATGAATAACGGAAGCAAGCGATCTTTGATTTAATGTTCATAGAGCAATAATTCGACAAATAGTTCTTTAGTTGAAGTAATAAATGCTTATTTAATCAGTTTAGCCCCATCTGATACTCGTTTTAATCCCATCCCTGCATTCAGTTGGTAAAATGGTTAATTTCACTAACAAGAGTGCAAGTGCTAGAGCAAGTGTCGATTGCGACATGCCAGTAAGAAAGCAAGTGCGAGGTAAAATAACTTACTTAAAATAAGCAATAAGTAAATAATTGATAATATCTGTGAAACAAAAAACACAAAAGAAGAAGAAAGATAAAGATAAAGATAAAAACAAGTAAGAATGCTTTAGTCGAGTATACCCGACTACAAAACTCCCTGTACCCAGGTCTAAAATTTCCAATCGCATCTTCGTACACTTACACATACACACATACATACACAAATACGCACACGTACGAGCCATAGCGCAAGCCGGGCATTTTAAGTTGTAGCTGTGCTTCTTCTACTTCCGCGCTGCAGCACTGAATCTTCTTTCGTGAATTACTTCCGTCTTTATTATCCGATCGACATGAAATTTGGACAGTAGATTAAGAGTGACCAAAGTAGTTGAAAACCAAGCTGTGATCAAAGTAGTAAAACGGTTTTTATCGAATAGCGGGGGAATGGGGGGGAATATCTCAAATCTAAAATAAACTTGACCTGCTCACGTTATACACGAACCAACATTCCAAATTTGGTGTCTCTAGCTCTTATAGTTGCTGAGATCCTTGCGTTCATACATACGGACGGACAGACGGACGGACGAACGGACGGACGGACGGACGGACGGACGGACGGACGGACGGACGGACAGACGGACAGACGGACAGACAGAAGGACATGGCCAAATCGAAATCTCTTATGATACTGATCAAGAATATATATACTTTATAGGGTCAGAGATTTCTCCTTCTGCCTCTTACATACATTTGCACACATTTATTACCCCCTTTTTACCCATTTTATGGGCACATGGCGTACAAATGAAAAGAGCTTAGCCGCGTTTAACTTAACCAGGAACTGCATAAAATGCATACAAAATTTTGATGGTACTGATACAAATCAACTTCCAGATTTAATAACACAAATATAAGTTATTCTTCCATTGTTTGATATTTACGACCTGCCCACCAAAAGCATTTTGCAAAAAACAAGTTTGTAGGATTGTGCAGGCCAGTGCTAGGTAAGGATATATAACCGAGTGGGAAAGGTTAAAATAGATCGTTTTAAAAAATTGTTCGTGTTGACTTAAAATGTTGACTAAAAAGGTTGCTTCGTTATTGCCTGCCTATATCTCCGTGCCTCGTTTAGGTAGCTGATAAGTTTAGACCAGTTTTCTCCGTTTAACACGCTTTGAAACTCTTCCCAAGTCAGTTCACCTCTATGCCAATATACTATTCTTATTTCTCGCAATATCGGGTATTCTGCACTTTGTCTGGCTTGCGCTTCCGCTTTCGATTAAAGTCGTCAGTCTGTCTATCATCCTGGCATGGCTGCATTGCCACGTGGTATGATCATCCAAGTTGAGTTGCACATTTAGCTCTCTGGCCAGACTGCTCCATACTTCATAAAACTGTGACCTTTGTTTTAACCACAATTTTTGGCAGTCTGTATACTTCGCTGGTCATGATTCTACGTATATATTTGAAGTGCAGATTCAGCGTGTTGGCGAATAATGAAGACAAGCCAGTTTCCAGCATAATTGCGTAGTTTGGGGTGTTTATCGGCAATCTAAAAAGCCTTTTTATATAACCTGTTAGCAGCTTTTTAGCGTCGTCGCATATGCTTATTAAAGTTCATTGTGGGGGTCGTTGTACCCCTTAACTACAGCAATATTGTTTCCGTTCAGCATGCACTTTTCGTTTCCGGCTTGTCGTCCTCTTGTATCTTTGATGCACATAATTTGTGACTTACTTAAGTTAATCGTCGGCATACATAAGCAATTTTATGGTTTGCGTTCCTAGTGCGACACCTCCTGGCAGAATTTCTGCTATGTCATCCACGAATAAGGAGATAAGGAGCGGGCTTAGTAGACATCCTTGTTTTACTCCCATGTTTGTTTCAAGCCACTGTGCTATGCGCATACATTGAATATCCACTGTGGAGTACATACACTAAACAGTTAACACACTGTGGCACTTTGTCGCTGTGTTTACATTAAACATAAGTTCAATGTGCGCATGAAATATGATCACCCACAAATGCACAGTATGTAACAAATGCATGGTCAGTGTTCTCACGCTGCCCGACTACATCATAAGTGCACATAGCGATTCCCCTCACTTATACATAAGATATATATAAAAGATATATACGGCTTAAGCTAACTCTAAGTAAATGTGTAAACGAATAACATATTCAATAAATGTACGTACAAGGCAAATCATTGATGCTATGAACACATTATTGGGTGATTCTAAAACATTATTATACACATTACTGGGTGATTCTAAAACAAACAAACAATGCGACAATGCCGGCATCGATGCGACCAACATTCTCAACAAGCTGCTCTCAAGGAACAAGAATAAAAACGCAGTGAGTAGAGTGGTATGTGTGCGAAAAGAGGCGGCGAAGTGCAACGCCTCAAGAAACGTAAGGCAGATTTGCTAAAATGTTTAAACAGCAACGATCCATTGAGTTGGAACGCATCGGTGAAGCTCCACACAGAGCTTAATCATGTTGAATCGTTGCTGTGAGCATGAAAACAAATAAAAATGCCATAGTCGAGTATACCCGACTACAAAACTCCCTGTACCCAGGTCAAAAATTTCCGATCGCATCTTCGTAAGCTTACACATACACACATACATACACAAATACGCACACGTACGAGCCATAGCGCAAGCCAGGCATTTTAAGTTGTAGCTGTGCTTCTTCTACCTCCGCGCTGCAGCACTGAATAACTTCCGTGTTTATTATCCGATCAACTTGAAATTTAGACAGTAGATTAAGAGACTAAAGTATTGTACATTCCAAATCTAAAAGCTATATCTTGAAAATTGTCACTGTAAAACTGTTTTTATCGATTTACGCGAGAACTGGGGGAGATATCTGAAATATGAAACAAACTTGATCTGCGTATGGTATACAGGAACCTACATTCCAAATTTTGTGTTTCTAGCTCTTGTAGTTGCTGAGATCGACGCAGACAGACGGACATGGCCAAATCGAAATCTCTTTTGATACTGATCAATAATATATATACTTTATAGGGTCAGAGATGTCTCCTTCTGCCTGTTACATTCATTTGCACAGATTTAGTACCCCCTTTTTACCCATTTTATGGGTACACGGAGTAAAAACAAAGCCAGCGCAGCATACAACCACCTACCCTGTAATATACATAACATTGCAAAAGACAAAATAATTAAAACTCCACCCTCATTAAAGGAGATACCAAAGTTCAGGAAAACCTGCCCGATCGACTGCGATGGACCTTTGAATTCGCTACACTGCGGATACACCTGTGCAGCCAGCACCGGTGCCACATCAGAAAACCAAGCCTGTGCAGCCAGCACCGGTGCCCCATCAGACAACTAAGCCTGTGCAGCCTGCACCGGCACCGCTCGACGTAACAAGTTGAGCCACGGAGAACTGAACCGACAGCGCTACACGGAGCGCACATCGCTTATTATATATTTTTTTAATTTATATTACTTTGCACTGCGTTGCAAACCTAAATATAAACAATTTTTTTTGTAAAAGTGAACGATGCTACAGTCACCCGATTAGAGTGTGGCCCGTAAAGCCACACAAAAATAAAGGAAGGGAAAGAAATATATTAAAATAAGTTACAAAAAAAAAAAATTTATTTTATTTTAAAACAAAGTTTTGTTAGTTAATGAATAGCAACCAAATAAGTAAATCGGTTGAAATTTTTGATATATATATATATATCCATTCAAAAAATGAGTCTAGTAGATACAAGAACAGTGGATTCCACTGCGAATGTGATAAATAAAGTTGAAGTCGAAACTCTCAATTTAAACTTAATAAGTACGTAGTACTTAATGGCACAACAGATGCCTAAAAACTAAATATGTAAGCAAGGCAAATGATTTAGACAAGATCTAAACACAAAACAAAAACAATGATGATTAATAGCGATACATAACAAAAAGAAAATGTAAAAAAAAATGATTTAAAAATATAGAGAATATAAAATTCACTTCACAAAAAAAAAAAAATGTAATCAATTCTTATGAACTTTTATATCAACACCAAACATAAACCAAACTGTACTTTTGTCTGTATACATTAATATGTATGCATTTTTATCTAAAAAGATGACAAACACAAATTGGGTAATAATAGAAGTTTATGTTTAATATCTCTAATATTTATTTTAAAGAAAGAATTCAACAATTGGTCTCACCGACCCCAATAAATATTTCAGAATTAGAAAACAGATATATGAATACATATGGCTTAGACTTTTCACCGTTAAAACATTGCACAATAACCCAAAAGGCAATCGTATTGACCACCATTCCCAGTGTTCAGATTAGATCAGAAATTAGAGAAAATTTAATATTAGGCAGAACGATAGATTTTGTAGTATTTAAAAAAATACTACAGCCATTAGAGCATCCCATTTAAAAAAAAGAATGACATTGATAAATTAAAATATGTCAATAAATGGAATGAACACAAATTGTAGCAATACTTAGAGAACAACGTGTCGACTTTGATAAAGCTTTCAAGTGCCTTAACAAAAGTGCACCGATATAAAACGATACAAAGTTAAGAAACGTTAAAGTTCTTCTAGATTCCTACAATACCAGCCGTCAACTTCTATGTGACAATGCAACAAAATTAAAAGATTTGCATTTAACATAGTCAGTTGACCTATTAAGCTCTCTAAGAGAAAATATTGAACGAATTTCGGATAGGCATAAAATAACAATATGGCTCCCAAGTTCACTTAACATTCGTCATTCGACGAGAAATCAATCTTAATGCCAGCTGATATTAAATTATCAGAAATTGAAGAAAATTCCTCAGTTACTGACAAAAACATGGCACTATCACAAGTAGAATTTCTAAGATTAACCTCATCACTCGTACCTGAGTTCGATGGAAATGCAGAAAATCTACAAAGTTTGAAAGATGCATTGAATCTTATTGATTCAATAAAAGGCGCACACGAAACAACAGCAATTAATCGAATAAAGACTAAGCTGAAAGGCCATGCTAGAAATTTGATCGGTAATGAAGAAACAATTGTTGATATAATCAACAAATTAACTATCAAAGTCAAAGGAGAATCAGTCCAACAAAAGAGTAAAACGGCAAATCAATACGTTCAAGAAGTTGAGAAGTTGACAAAGTGCCTAGAAGGCGCTTATATCAACGATGGCTTAACTTCTGAACTAGCCACTAAGTACAGCACAACGCTTGCTGTCAAGGCTATGACCCAAAATTGTTCCATTGATAAGGTAAAACTTAACATGCAGGCTGGCACATTCAACGACATGAATGATGCTGTCTAAATTTGTTAATAGTTGCATAGAGCCAACAGGACATTCAAACACTGTCGTGCACTATTAGCAACAAAATAACTCGAGTTATCATGGGAATTACCGTGGAAGAGGTAATTACCATAATAATGGTTATCGTAGGAACAATAACAACAACAATAGAGGTCAAGGCCGATATAGAGAAAACACTTGAGGCCGTGGCAACTCGAATCGAGGCCACAACAACAACAACAATAACGATGTCCGAAATACACAAGGTAGCTCGGGAAACTCCCAGACCCCTTTAGAAACTCAAAATTAAATCATAAAGTACACATGTTAAATCTAAGTCTCAATGTGTTTGTAAATTTCAAAAATGCATGTAAAAATAATACACTTACATTTTTGCTCGATACAGGAGCAGACATTTCTTCAATCAAAGAAAATCACTCTAGCTTAAAGATAAAGTCAAAAATTGCGTTCATACGGACAGACGGACATTTCGCAACCCCAATATACTATTTTCCCTTCGGGAACATAGTATAATTACTGTCCGACAAATTTCCGCTCCCTAGAATTGATGATATTTTGGATCAACTAGGTAGAGCATAATACTTTTCATGCCTTGATTAAATGTCAGGCTTTCATAAAATTGAACTTGAAGAAAGTTCTAGAAATATAACGTAATTTTCAACGAGCAATGGCTCATATCGCTTCACGCGATTACCTTTTGGTTTAAAAATAGCGCCAAATTCTCTGGACTTGAACCTTGTCAAGCATTCCTTTACATGGATGACTTAATAGTTATTGGATGTTCAGAAAAACACATTATTAAAAATTTAACCAATGTGTTTGAACTCTGTAGAAAAACCAATTTAAAACTACATCCTTTCTTCTTCATCCTTCTTGACTTTTCTTGGTCACAAGTGTACAGATAAAGGAATACTTCAAAATGACAAGAAATATGACGTCATTATGAACTACCCAGTCCCACACGATGCGGATAGCGCTAGACGTTTTGTTGCATTTTGCAATTACTATCGACGTTTTATAAGAAACTTCGCCGACTATTCACGGCACATAACAAGATTATGTAAAAGAATGTTCCCTTTGAATGGACAGATGAATGCCAAAAAGCATTTCAATACTTAAAAAATAAACTCATGGAACCAACTTTGCTGAAATATCTCGATTTCAGCAAAGAATTTTGCATAATTACAGATGCAAGTAAGCAAGCCTGTGGAGCAGTTTTAACTCATAACTATGATGGACTCAAACTTCCTATTGCATATGCATCAAGGGCATTCACAAAAGGTGAAAGCAACAAAATTACTACGGAGCAGCAATGATCTGCAATCCACTGGGCAATAGTACATTTTCGACCATAAATTTATGGCAAACATTTCACAGTCAGAACAGACCACAGACCCTTAACATATCTATTTTCAATGGTCAATCCAAGCTCAAAATTGACCCGCATGCGACTCGAATTAGAAGAATATGATTTTACAGTGTAGTATCTAAAGGGTGAAGACAATTACGTGGCAGATACGTTATCAAGGATAACCATCAAAAAATTGAAAGAAATAACAGGAAATATTATGAAAGTCACTACAAGATATCAAAGTAGACAGAAATCCTGCGTAGGAGATAAAAAAATAGAATTGCCTATGCAATCTATAGAATAAGCTTCAAAGCCCAACGTATATGAAGTCATCAACAATGACGAAGTACGCAAAGTGACCTTGCAAGTAAGAAATTTGCTGTTTCTTTAAAGATCGAAGAAAAATTCCTGCATGATGTTAGCGATTTGTATATTAATGGAATTCTTGATATCTTCCAAAGGCTTGAAATGCAAGCTGATATGCATCAAATCAGCCAACTCAAACTGGCACCGTGGGAAAATATCTTTGAACAAATTTCAATTAATAATTTTAAAAAATGGGCAAGAATATATTGAAAACATTAACCTTAGTTAAAAGTAATAAAGAAAAAGAAGCTATCTGTCTACATTCCATGACGATCATACTGGCATTTCAAAAACTTGGCCAAGGTCAAAAGATATTATTTTTGAAAGGTATGACTCGAGAAATTACCGAGTACGTGCGAAAATGTAAAAAATGACAAAAGGCTAAAACAACTAAGCATACAAAAACTTCTTTATCAATTACTGACACCCCATATATGCTTTCGACACAGTGATAGTAGAATAATGTGTGATTTAACCAAATATTTAATTATCATTCCAGTTGCAAATAAAAGCGCAAATACTGTCGCAAAAGCTATATTCAAATCCTTTATATTGAAGTTCGGTCCAATGAAGACGTTCATTTCGGACATGGGAATATAAAAATTCCATTATCAACGACTTGTGTAAATATTTGAAAGTAGAAAACATAACTTCCACTGCACACCACCATCAGACAGTTGGTACAGTGGAAAGAAGTCATAGAACTTTTAATGAGTACATACGTTCGTATATATCGGTTGATAAAATTGATTGGGACGTATAGCTTCACTTTCTGCTTTAACACAACCCCTTCTATGGCACATAATTATTGTCCATATGAATTAGTATTTGGTAAAACAAAAACAAAACATTTTAATAGTATAGATAGCATAGCAACACTTTATAACATAGACGATTATACTAAGGAAAGTAAATATAGATTAGAAGTAGCATACAAAAGAGCAAGAATTATGCTCGAGGAACATAAAAAGAAAAATAAGGAACTATATGATTTAAAAATAAAAGACATAGATTTATCAATAGGAGATAAAGTTTTATTAAAAAATATATATAAATAATCTAGACAATAAATATTTAGGACCATACACAGTAGTAAGTATGTTAGAAAAAGATAACGTAAAAATAAAAGATAAAAAAGGAAAAGTCCAAAAATGTACATAAGAATAGACTAAAAATGTATAATGCATAATTCATTTAATTTACTTTATGAATTAGAATTCGCAATAAAAAAACAAATAACAAGGCCTTATAAATAAGGCCAATAAAAACAAAAACAAAATTATTTTAGTCAACTAAATCATAGTATCATATTATTTTGATGCATTTTTATATTTTTGCCATCTTCTCAAATTTTTAATCAATTTTTAAAGTTGCAAGTATAAACAATCAAACGCATATCATAATTATGGTCGTATATACATATGTATGCACATACATACATACAGTACTGCGCACATTAGTAACATGAAGCCACTTGAGCAGGCGTGGGACCGTTGACCAACGGATAACCGCTAATCTGAGTGATCTGAGTGACCGCTGAGTGACCGTAAACATGTATGAGTACACCCGCTCTCTCTCTCTCTCTCTCTCTCTTTGTAGCTGTTAACCGATAACAGCATAACTATATATATATATCCATAGGCTAAGAACGCGTCAATGTTATTTGAATAAAAGTCTCTATATATATATGCCGAAACAGCACAGACGTGCTTTCCTTACTTTTCCAAAATTTGAAGAACTATCTTTGGTATAAAAAACACATCTTTATAAAACCTTCAGCACAGTACCTAAGCACACAGCTTGGTACTCGTTCAGGTCCCGTTGAAAATACGGGCTTAATGGCCTTCAAATCACGTTGAAGCTAACTTTTAGGAATTAAAGGCCCAAAAATGTAATTCGAGCTATTTACATGATAAGGATAACCGAAACCATTTGATAAGGTTGCGAACTGTTGAAAGTTACTTGTGTGTGTAGACTAGCTACCGCGTGTTCGATCAAGAACGCGTAACCACCAGAGAAACCGAAATATCAAACTAAGCGAGAACCACGTCTTATCGGTTTGAGTTGCTTTAATACAGTGAAGTCTGCATGACTTAACGGAATCAATCAGCTGTTATACATTCAAGTTGTTCTTAACCCTATAATGATAATGTTCCAACAAACTTCGGCTCAACTCGGATGTATAAACTCAATTACAATTCAAAACTTAATATTCATTAATTTACAGCAATATCCATGCTTCTCCTTGGTTAAGGCTTTGGTAAAGATGTCAGCGACGTTTTCCGTTGTGGGGACATATTCGATCGTGATCTCCTTACCCTCGTACTTCTCTCTGACGTAGTAGAACCGTATGTCAATGTGTTTGCTGCGTTTGTGTACCATTGGATTCCTGACTATAGCCATTGCTGCCTGATTGTCAGATCGTAGTGTTGTTGCTGCTGTGACATACTTCCAAAAACCCAATACAGAAAGTAAACTGCGCTGGAACGCAATTTCCTTGGTCCCTTGGCACATGGCAATGTATTCGGCCTCCATTGAGCTTAGAGCCACCACATTTTGCTTCTTTGCCTCCCATGCCACAGGTGCTCCAGCGAACATAACGATGTAGCCACTATATGACTTTCGGTCAAACGATTCTGATCCCCAGTCTGCATCTGTATAACAAACAAAATTTTCACATTTAGTACCAAAATTAGTTATACCTTTTGTTGCGCCTTTTAAATATCGCAAGACGTGCTTTGCCGCTGTGAAATGTTCCTTATGAGGATGATTGTTGTACTGAGACAACCTCGATACTGTATGTGCCATATCTGGCCTCGATACCATTGCCAAATAGTTAAGTGCGCCAATTAGTGATTGGTATTTCGTGACGTCATCTACACTACATCAATTGTTGTCCGTGCATTTCTGCAACACAGTGCCCATGGCAAGCGGTGTAAACGCCGGTTTACATTCCTCCATGTGCCAATCTGTCAATAATTTTTGTGTGTACCGATGCTGGTGGATGGATATGTCACCCTGTAAACCATCTCGCTCGATTTCTATTCCCAAATAGAATTTAACTGCTCCTTTATCGACTGCTCAACATGCTCGTTCAATGCCTTTATTGTCGCCGACATATTGGTATGATTTGAACATGCAATCAGCATATCATCCACATATAACGCAATTATATTGATATCGCCATCTGCATTGCCCTTGATGCATACACAGCCATCCGTCAAACACTGCGTGAACCCAATTTCAGCTAGTACTCCAGATATTTTCGTGTTCCATTCGTGACCTGCTTGTTTTAAGCCATAAATAGATTTTTTCAGCTTACATACTGCATTCGGCCTATGCTGGTCAACAAACAACTCCGGCTGTCCCATGTATACGTGTTCCTGCAATCTTCCGTTCAGATACGCCGCCACGATATCAATGTGATTGACCAATAATTTGAACTGCGCCGCCAGACCTAATATTAACCTTATGGTCGGATATCGTACTACTGGTGCATATGTCTCCGTGTAGTCTATATTGAATCTTTGTGCACACCCTTGTGCCACTAGCCGCGCCTTGTACTTTTCAATACTGCCGTCAGCATTTCGCTTAGTAGTAAATATCCATTTACTGCCTATAATGTTGAACTGCTTGTCGTCGTTGACAAGCTCCCATGTAAAATTTTTCATAAGAGTCTGATACTCTACATTCATAGCCTTTCGCCAATTTTCTCTATTTTCGCTTTCCAGTGCCTCATGTACCGTGCGAGGATCCGCGTTGCAAACCTCCAATTGGTTTAGTGTATGTGGTACCATGTAAAGCTTTCGTGGCCGCCCAGGCTGGTCTGTTCGAAGATATGTCGGCCGACCTCGCTTACGCATAGGCAAAATTACCTCATCTTCACTCTCCATTAGATCTGTATCCTCATCAATGACGACACCATCGTTTTTGGCTTCGCTTTCTTTAATATCCTCATTTGTGACTTGATGATGATCCTCCATGTCGAAAAAGTATTGTCGCTCTGTGTCCACGACATCCGCTCCATCGCCGTCATCTCTCGCAAAAGTAAATGATTTTTCAAAGAAAATTACATCTCTGGACACGATAATGCCTCTTTTGTACGCATCATACAGCCTGTATCCCTTGGTTTGCTCCGAATACCCTACAAATATAAGCTTCTGTCCTTTAGTTGCGAACTAGGATTTACCTGGTTGTTTATTCAAACAGATACTGTCACAACCAAATGTTTTCAACACTGTTTTCGACACTCGGCTTCCGATTAAACCAATATTCATATGGGGTCATGTCGCTTAATTTCTTTGTAATCGCTCTGTTTCGCAAATATGTTGCTGTGTTAATCGCCTCCACCCATAAAAAATGTGGTAGGCCTGCCGCATTTAACATGCATCTCGCCATCTCGATTAATGTTCGGTTGGCCCGCTCAGCTGTTCCATTTTGCTGAGGTGTATAACTCACAGTTGTCTGATGAATTATTCCACGGTTCCGAAGAAATTCATTAAATTCATTATTTATATATTCTCGCCCGTTATCGCTGCGCAGACATTTAACTTTGTATCCCGTTTGTTTTTCCGCTTTAGCCATAAAGTCTTTAAATGTAGTCAACGCTTCCGATTTCTTTCGCAAAAAATAAGTCCACATGTACCGCGTATGATCGTCAATAAACGTAATTACATAAACCGCACCCGATAATGATGATACACGCATAGGACCACATATGTCCGTATGTACGAGTTCAAGTTTATTTGTTGTGTATATTTCATTATACCGATCAAATGGTTTTCTTGTTATTTTACAAGTTGCACAAATCACACACTCGAATTCTTTTGAGCTATCTATAATCATACCACGTACCAAGCTCTTTGTTGAAAGTTCCCGCAAATCTCGCATATTTAAATGTCCGAATCTACTATGCCATAGTTCGCATTTAATGTTTTTTGCTATTTTCGCATTGTATAATTTCTGGTTATATTTACACTTCACATTTGTTACAAATATACCGGCATTCATATTAGCCTCAAACAATGGCATATTGTTTTTATTAAGCATACTCGCTTTATTATTTGTAATTTTAACCAAATGTCCATAACTAATTATTTTACCAACAGATAAAAAATTGTTGTTTAATTCTGGCACAAATAATACGTCAAGTAGCAAAATGTCACTGCCTAACTGTGATTTAATTTTTACATTACCTACGCCTTGTGCTTTGCTTTATCACCTGATGCCAACATTATACTCTCGTTGCTCTCTTTCAATTTTTCGAAGTATGTTCTCTCTCTGCACATGTGGGATGAAGCGCCACTATCCAATATCCAGTCGTCGTTACTATTTTCTAATTTCTGACTGTACGCGCTCATTGCCGTGTTTCTTTCGCGTCTTTCGTTTTTACATTGCACTCTCATGTGACCGCGCTTACCGCATGCAAAACATTTTATGTTGCGTCTCCGTTCATTATCAGAATCTTCTCCATGTACCCGAGCAGATTTTTTATGATATCTCTTTATACCTTTTGCTGAAAATATTTGCTCCGCTCCACCTGCATTTATTTGCTGCCCGTTATCGCCTCTTCGGTGTTCCTCTTCCAATATTTTGACCTTCAATTGACTTAAAGTCGGTAGCTGTTCCCTACATTCCATTGCTACAACAAAATTTTCCATGTCATCCGGCAAGCAGCAAGCAAGCAGCAAAATTGAAAGTAAATCATCTGGAACCTTGACGTCGATCTCATTCAAATTTTCCGCAATACCGCAAAATTTGTTCACTTGTGGGGCAACTTTATCATCGCTTTTATTTTGGATCCTTATCAACTGTTTAAACAAGCTTACTTTTCTTGCTGGCCCTTTAACAAAATAAATTTCCTGTAGCTTAAGCCAGGTCTGTTCATCCGTACTACATCTTCTGATATGGATAAGCTCACTTGGCTTCACGCACATAATTATAGCAGCCAAC
The DNA here is from genome assembly GCA_035043065.1 of Hirtodrosophila confusa. Lineage (NCBI taxonomy): Eukaryota > Metazoa > Arthropoda > Insecta > Diptera > Drosophilidae > Hirtodrosophila > Hirtodrosophila confusa. The sequence continues at coordinate 647,677 of JAWNNI010000053.1, forward strand.
GCCTTCTGGTCATTCCATGCCATAACAGTCTTTCTGGTGCACTTAGTGATTCCTCAGGTGGCGGGTTAATACATTTCCAGTAATCCAACGTAATCAATAGGCTCTTCATTTAAAGTGACCAACTTTCGTAGTTGTACTCTGATAATTTCTCTATATTCATTATTCCGACATTTATACCCTAGCAGAGGGTATTATAATTTTTCCTCGAAATGTGTAATGGACAGAAGGAGACGTTTCCGACCCAATAATGTATATATTTTCTGAACTAGTTTCTCATTTTTACAGCTATCGCAATGAAACTTGGCACAGACCTTTGCTGCAGGCAGTACATATGTCGGAACTGGCTGGATCGGACCACTATAACATATAGCTGCCATAGGAATGAAGGGTCGACAACTATGTTTTTGTATAAAAAACTTTTTTTATAAAGGTATCCTTAACAAACTCACTCCGAACCGAATCTCTAGAGAGCTTATATAATCTGATTAAATTTGGTAAAAATCGGACCACTATGTCACATAGCTGCCATACGATCTGGTGATAAATGAGTTTTTGTATGAAAATCTTTTTGTTTTACAAGTGAGAGTTTTATTATATTTCAAATATTTTCCTATAATTTGATCAAAATCGGACCACATAGGAGCAATGAGACGAAAATTGAGATTTGTATAAAAACATTCCTGCTGGCTCCGGAGATAGCCGTTCTTTCTTGTTATTATTATTATTATGTTCATCACATATTCTTGCGCTATTTCTGGTTATATGTTAGTATTAGTAAGATTAGTTTTAGTATTATTAGTACTAATATATGTTGCTTCTTACATTATTTATTCTTTTACTATTTACGTATGTATTTCATGTTGCCTTGCTCCTGTTGTTCTGTTGATGCCCTTTTTGGAGCGCCTTTGCTTTTCGGTAGCGCGTTTGGCTGTATTGGTTTTAGGGATCGTCCACACATTACGTAATCACGTTTTTGCCCTTTTTTTCTAGCTGTCGCTGCTGTTGATGTTCTGGCTCCTGTTGCTGCATTAACTACCCTTGCAACCGTTACGAGCCCACACGTAAAACCCGTCAGCCTAGAGTCTGGGGGCTCTTCGCAATTGGCCGCTACCAGTGCCTCATGCCTCCAGCGATCGTCTTGGAAATTGCGCCGGTATGACATCGGCTGTATGGCCTACCTGGGATCCTCCGGCTCGGGTTCCTAGAACTCGGAGTCCGAGGAGATGACGACCACCTCCTCTTGAATGCGCGGATCTCTCGCCGTTTGCCGCGCCCGGTTAAATTGTCGCACCGTGGGTGGTGGCGATGAAACCGGCGGTGGCAGTGGCAGTGTCAAGCCCAGTGATGGTCGATCCCACCTGCGCGTCTTCTTCATCGGTGCTCCACCCGTAATTGGCCAACCGGTATGGCATTGGTGGCCGAGCCGGTTGCGAGGCTTTTGGGGGTACAGTACGCGTCGTCGAGTAATGACCTGGCTTCTACTGCAGCGGGCTGTTAGAGTGGTTGAACTGGCGCCACTCCCGCATTGGCGATAATGACGGCAACCGTCTACAAGTGCTTCGCGAAAGGCTCAGCGTTGGGCTGCGCGATGTGCTGCAGCTGTGTGACCGCCATTGCCCACTATTGGGTTTGGCTGCGACGAAGAGCTGCTAAGGTTGCTTGCGCGCTACCCACGCCTGCGTGCCCTTGGCGATGCTGGCCCGATGTGGTCACTGGGTGCGCTGCGGCTGCCTGCCGTCGGCGCTTGCCTGCGTACTCGCCTGCGCATACGCCTGCCCTGGGCCCTCCTCGGATGAAAGGGCAATCTTACCAATGGAGTGTTTGCTTGGCGTATGTTGCTTCGTTGATGGTCAGGTTTTAAATGGACAACTTGCTTGCGAAATTTATGCTAAGTGGTCATGTAGTCTGTGTGGGTACATTGTTGCTATTTCTTGTTTTTTCTTTCTTTTGTGTGGTTCTGTAGATTATTAATTTAATTAATTAATAATATTTCACACTCACTTAAAAGATAAAAATCAACGTTTTGCCTATTTGTTTGTTTGTGGGGTGTTTTCTGCCGTGTTGAATGGCTTCATGTCGTCAATATGTGCCGAAGTCGATAATTGGGTACGGTCCTCTAAGTCTTGGTGCCAGTTTTTCCGCAAATCCTTCAGCAACGTTGGACAGATGGTGCCGTTTAACCCAAATTTGATCGCCTGTGTCCGGTTTCCATGGCCTTTTTCTCAGATTGTAGTACCGAGCTTGATCCTGTGCTGCTTTTTCCAAGCTTCGGCGTACTACCTCGAATTATTCTATTAATTGTGCGTTCTCTGCTGGCTCGCGTGGTGGTTGTCCGGTGCCTAAGTCACATCGTCGTACAGTGGTCGTGGTAGTCGGGGTTTGTGCCCCTGTAGGACGAATGCAGGCTGTGCCCGGTAGAGGCCGAAACGCTTGTATTTACTGCCAGTGTTATTTCTGGCAGTGCTTCGTCCCACCGGCGTTGGTTAGCGCCTGTATATTGAGTATCCATCGTTTTCACGATGCGGTTTGCTCGCTCGGTCGGATTTTCTTGGGGAGTATACGGTGCGGTGAACTGGGGTTTCACACCCAGGTCCTCAAGGAATGATTTGAAAGTACTGCTTGTAAGTTGAAGGCCTTTTGGAGTGTCTTTGTGGGTGCGCTTCGCAGCGGTACTAATTCCGTCCATTTTGAAAATCGATTTATGAACACCATTAGCATGGTGTGCACACCCCCATGTGTGGATCGTGGTAGAGGCCCTACGAAGTCTGCACACACGGTAGTCCATGGCTACTCCGGAATCTTTGTCAGCATTTTACCCGCTTTTTGCAGTTGGCTGGGCTTGTAGTGTGCGCATGTCTCAAAGCATTGCACGTAAGCGCGAACATCTCTGTACAGTCCTGGCCATTAGCAACGTGCGTCGAGTCTTGATTTTTTCTTCTTCTTTTTGATCTTCTCCAGCATCTGTTCTATCCATTTGCACTTAGACGCTGCTTTTTTGTCTGTCACTCGTCTGCAGACATCGCTGGGTAGAGGCTGTCGGGAAAAAGCGTCGGTTACCACGTTCAGTTTTCCTTTGCGATAAATCACCTCAAAATTATACTGTTGTGGTTTTAGTGCCCTCCTCGCGATTCTGCCCGAGGGACTTTCGATAGAATTAAGCCATTTCAGTGCCATGTGGTCGGTGACTACAGTGAATCCTTCCAGATATTTCTCTTTCATGGACGTTGATGTACTAACAAACAGTACATAAGTTAACAGTTGCGTAACGATCGCCACCGTGGGACCGTCTTTTGGGTCATTTGACACCATGAGCGGCAATGCACCCAAAAGCTACAGCGACAACGGCAGCAGCGGCAGCGGCGACAGCGACAACGTCAGTGGCGACAGCAGCAGCGGCAGCAGTAGGCTTTAAGCTAAGTTAATTCTGTCTTTAGTTTTAGTTCCATTTTGTAACCAAGAATAAACGGATATATTTTTTCGTTCTTTAACTTGAAGATTTTCTAATTGGCGCCGGAGCAGGGACCGTGGTAAAACAAAGAAAGTTAAAAGTTCACGCTTCGAAAAACAGTGTACCTACAATGTAGCTACAGTTCGCGAAGCAAAGTGCCTGCATAACCAGCCACAAAACGCGAACGCGACAAGTGTCGAACAATCGAATCGCCGAAAGTACCTTCGAAATAAAAGCTACAGCGCGAGAACAATTGATTGTGACATTGTGAACTGTTTTACCACGGTCAACATAAAAAACGATTTCTGATACCCTATAGTGTCCGTCCGTAGGGTACCGCAAAATAAAGTGTGTGCTGACAGGATCCTGAGTAACAGTACTCCATCGTGGGACTAGAGGAAAAGGACAACATCCGAGCCCCCGTCGCGGGAATCACCAATGATCAAAATATTAATGTAAGCATAGTGTTTAAGATAAATATTGTGAAACTCAACAAAACCAAAAAATTTTTTATCAAACACAGTAAAATCATAAAAAACAAACTCCACTGCATACGCAGTATAACCTATTCCAATCCTGCGATTCCCAAAGGGACCCTCCAGGGTAAAAGGAAAAACCAGCTACTGGTTTTCAAATGAGAAATAAGATAAACTGAAATAATATTATACTAATCTAACCTATTAATGAAACCATTAGTGTGAGAAAATTAAAACAAAAATCTATACGTTAAGTTTGTTGTTCAAACTCTCAAATTCGCCCAATTAATTCACAAATATATCCGCACTTATTCATCGAAATATAACCGAGTATTGTCCGAATCGTTCACCTATTTCTGTCCGTTTTAAAAACCATTTCATAAAAATATGCCAGATAAACTAGCAGCAGCCATGTGGCCATCATGCACTAACGCCCCTGCAGCTAGCTCCGAGTTAAAAGATGTAATAAAAATCATGATCAGAGAGGTATTTCCCCAAGAGACAGCAGCTCACGGGCACGAACACTATAGCGACATACCGTTCGTGAGACCTAGGCTAGGCTAGGCTAGAATCTGAGAAAGTACCCGACGTATGTCGTTTGATCTCAGGGGATTGGACATCGTTCAACTCATGGAAAAAAAATGTTGAACGAATTATGAGTATCTTTGAAGGGCAGGAGTCAACATACAAATATTACCTAGTAACTTTAGCTGTTCGTACCAAGGTAGTTGGCGAAGCTGATGTTTACGCTGACTCAAGGACGTATGACTATTAACGAATTCTATCAAGCAATCTACCATCAGCTGTCATTGATTCTGAATCAGATAGGAGCACAAGAAGAATCTCCAGAAACCATTAGGGCGTTGACTGATAACTACCGTGGGAAGGCTCTAGATACGTTCAAAAGGGGATAAACGGCTACTTATCATGACATTTGGGAATAAAAGAGCCGAGAGACTTGAGCAGCGCACTCCATTTGTGTAACTTATTGGAAAACCAAGAACACCGAAACTTCTTTGTTCCTAAGGTCAGAAAACAGCCCCCACCTTTGCCACCAAGACAGACAAGTTGGAGATTCCAGACATCTTAACCCTTTAAAAAACACTCCCTCTTATCAGTGGAGAAACTTTGACCCTAGATTTTACTATGCACCAAGTACCCGTCAGTTAGTGGGATATCAGAACCAGACCACATACTCTACTGAACCCCAACAGTACAGGCAAACTCAACAAATGGTACAACGACCATACCAGCAACCATTCCCCACAAACGGGCCGTACCAGGTTGCACCTTCGCGTCCGTCCGCTCCTAAACCGGAACCTAAACCAGTTCTAATGGAAATTGACTCTTCTGTTCGATCAAACCGCATTAATTACATGAATAGGCCACAATTCAACGATATAACAGGCAAACGTCCCCCTGCACCAATGCAATCGGGACCTCCACAGAAATACCAGAGACAATTCCACGTAACCACAGGAGAAGTAGAACCAATCGCAGAGGAGAGAGAATATGAATCCTCGTACCCTACTGAGATCTCCGAGCAAGCCTATTTCGAAAGCTGGGAACAAGAGGGAGCAGTAGGTTCATACGAAGAAACTTATGAAGGTGAACAAGAGTATGCCTCAGAAGTGGTAGACACACCTGACATCCATTTTTTAGACTAAATAGTTCCTCGTTGCCTTACTTTAACTGCACTTCGAGGGACGGTAATGTATTTAAATTTCTAATAGACACAGGTTCAAACAAAAATTTCATTCAATCCAACTTGGTACCAAATGCCAAACTTAATGAAAAACCATTTCTTGCAAATTCAGTTGGTGGCCAGACGAAGATCACCCACCACACTCATCTTAGGTTATTCAGTTGCAACCACATTCCTATTAAATTCTTCTTACTTCCAACCTTGAAAACATTTCACGGTATTCTAGGTAACAACACACTAAAACAACTCAATGCAGTAATCGATGTCAAGAATGACATCTTAATAGAAAATGGGGATTATAGAATCAATTTCAGGCAACTAGCCACACAAGCAGTGAATAGTATAAAAATTAGAGCAGACCACATGTCAATAAGTCAGAAAGAACTCATAGAACGTATCACCAAAATCCATGCAGAACTATTCGCCGAGCCCGATGAAAAGCTAACCTATACCAGAGCTGTAGAAGGCGAGATTAGGACCACATCAGACACACCGGTATATAGCAAGCATTATCCTTACCCCGTTTCCCTAAGAACAGATGTAGAGAAACAAATTAACCAATTGTTGGATGATGGTATAATAAGACCCTCACGGTCACCCTATAATGCACCCGTATGGGTAGTACCAAAGAAAGATGTCTGGAGAGAGGGAGTATAGAATTGTCATAGATTATAGAAAGTTAAACGCGGTAACAGTATCAGATCGGTACCCGATCCCGGAGATTGGGGAGATTATCGCACGATTGGGCGAAAATAAATACTTCTCGGTGCTCGATCTGAAAACCGGGTTTCATCAGATCCCCCTCAAGGAAAGACATATAAAAAAAACAGCATTCTCAGTGATCGGAAAGAGATACTACGTCTACATCGATGATATTATAGTTTTCAGTCAATCAGAAGGTGAGCAAGGTCTCAAGGTCTCGAGGCAATATTCTCTACCTTGGCCAAAGCCAATATTAAGGTTCAAATCGACAAATACGTGTTTTTCAAGACCGAGGTTGATTTTTTAGGTTTCACGATTTCTGCTTACGGCGTTAAAACTAATATCGATAAAGTTAAAGCCATCTAGAATTTTCCAGAGCCAAAGACATTAAAGGACCTAAGAACTTTCTTAGGTTTATCTAGTTACTACAGGCGTTTTATTCGCGATTACGCTAAACTAGCGAAACCGCTAACAACCCTACTCAGGGGAGAGAACGGTCGTCTCTCGAATAATATCTCCAATAAAGTAAAAATAACGGTTGACCATAATTGCATAGAAGCTTTCCAGAAAATAAAGAATACATTGGTATCGCTAGACTTGCATACCCAGATTTCAAAAAAGAGTTTCAACTCACAACAAATGCTTCGAACTATGCCATCGGCGCGTTACTTTTTCACGTACGCTATCAAAAACAGAAGAGAACTACGACACAAATGAAAAAGAGATGTACAAAGTCATACTTCACACCGATCATCAGACTCTAACCTTCGCATTAAGCAGTAAAAACCACAATGGCAAGCTCAAAAGCTCAAAAGCTACCTTGAAAAGTGCAACCATGAACTCCGTTACAAGCCAGGAACTTCAAGTGTAGTAGCCGACGCCCTTTCTAGGAATCCTCCTGGTGCACAGATCAATAGTACCACAGCTACAATACATAGCGGCGATAGTTCTTCACATAATCTGATTTCAGCTATAGGTGCCCCGATCAATGTCTTCAAGAACCAACTGTTACTATTAACCTGGGAAGAAGAATCTTATAAATTCGAATTACCTTTTCCGCAGTATCACAGGCATACTGTCAAGAAGAGCGACTATTCTGAGGAAGGTTTGTTGAAAATATTAAAGGAAAGGCCTCACCCTAAATTAATAAGTGGCTTATTTACTTCCGAGAGTATAATGGGAATATCTGGGATTCAGAATATCTACCCCATACACTTCAGTAGTTACAAGATCAGATACACGCAAACTCAGGTAAAGGACGTAACTTTAGAATCAGACCAGACAGAGATCATAGCCAAAGAACAATTGCGAGCTCATAGAAACCCAATAGAAAACAAAATACAAATTCTAAGTAAATATTTCTTCCCCGGATTAACAAAAAAGGTCAGTGCCATCGCTAAGCAATGCGAGATATGCAAGCTAGTGAAATACGATAGACACCCACAACATGGCGAAATTCAGTCGACACCAATCCCCACGTATCCAGGAGAGATTATTCATGTTGACCTGTACACGACAGAAAAAAAGGTAGTACTCACGGCAATAGATAAATTTTCAAAGTACGCTCAAATAAAGGTGGTAATATTAAAAAAGCAGCGGAAGATTTGAAACTACCCCTGTGAGAGATCATGATAGCATTCGGCATTCCGAAATTAGTTGTCATGGACAATGAAAAGGCCTTGAGTGCATCTTCGATCAGGTTTTTGTCGAAAGACCAGCTCAAAGCAGAAGCTTACACGACACCACCGTATGCATCCACAAGCAACGGTCAAATCGAATGATTTCACTCAACAATGTCGGAAATCATGAGATGTCTTAAGAAATATGAGGACACAGCCAGTTTCGAAGATTTGATTTTCAAAACCTTGTAAAGTAGTTATTGGGCTGGGGTGTAGCTGAGTCATGCCCAGGGTCCTTTACAAAGAAATTATAAAATGCCGAGACTCCGGGGTGCATGGAACATGTACACATCCGACCGCCACGGGCTTCCCAGAGCACTACCGAGACTCTCGGGTGTACCCTGGGACACCCGGCGGCGCCTCGGGTGGGATCAGGACCCGTAACGCGCGCCGAGAACGCTCTAACGCGCGGTTGGACCCCGGCCCACCGCCGAGGTAGGGTTAAGGAAGGGGAAACTTCAACACCCGGGCCACCCGGCACACCCACCGTCGAGAACACTCGCTCTGTCGGCCTGCTCCCCGCCGGGGAGAGCTGCGGGTGGAGAAAAAAAGGGGGGGGGGGGGTAGATGTCGCACCACCAGGTCCACCCAGTGCACACACTGAGACGCTCGACTGTGTGCATTTGGAGTACCGGATGGGATCCCGATCGGGGGCCGGGTCAGCAGAGCACGTCGAGGACGCTCTTAGGCGCCCGGCTGGCCCGGTTTCCCCGCCCGGAAGAGCTAGAGAGGGTAACGACGTGGTCGAATTCGCACAACACTAAATAGAAGAGGGGGTAGAAGCGGGGTTTTGAGATATATTTTCTGATCTTTATTTGAAAAAGTTTTGAACAATACATTTCCCTAACCGCACCGTGAACTTTCCTAACTCGCTCCTTTGAGCACGCATGGCCAGCTTACCCCTTGTCCAATCCTCTTCCTCCACTCGACTCCGGCCGTTTTTGTCGCGATGCGCGCTGTTTTTTACCTTCACCTCGTTGCGTTAGTCCCGTTGACTCTACACCACTTGTGCCAGCACGCGTCTGTTCCACTTTCTATCTCCAGGGCAACTAACTTGACCTCATTCCTAAACACGCGCTTGGGCCTCTTGCTGCCCAAGCGCTGCTCGATCGCTTGCCCTTTTCCCCAGACTCCTTTTCCTTTTCTCGCCTGTGCCCTAATTCCTAGGCAATTGGTGTGTGTGAGCGAGCGCGTATGTATATGGTGAGTTTGTCGGTTGCTGTGAGCGCATCTATATTTTGGGGAGTCTGCGCAATGCACGCATTTTCTCTCTGTGCTGCTTGTGTTGATAGTGTGCGTGTGGTTATGTGTTCTCTCGGCTTGGCGCGCGCATTTGTCAGTGGTGGGTTTGTCGGCTGCTGTGAGCCCATCTCTATTTGGGGAGTCTGCGCAATGCACGCATTTTCTCTCTGTGCTGCTGGTGTTGATCGTGTGCGTGTGGCTATGTGTTCTCTCGGCTTGGCGCGCGCATTTGTCAGTGGTGGGTTTGTCGGCTGCTGTGAACGCGTTTCTGTGTGGGGAGTCTGCGCAATGCACGCATTCTCTCTCTGCTTGGCGCGCGTATTTGTCAGTGTTGCCCGTGCCTATCAGTGATGCTCTGTTCTAATGTGTGCCTGTCAGTGTTGTCCCTGCCTTTCAGTGATGCCCGCCTCTGATCACATAATGTACTAGGGGTTTCTTGCTTATTATATATATATAATTTTATTCACAGGATTTTTTTTACCATTATGCCACGGGCTGGCAACTATATTAGACTACTCCCATTCACAACAAATTCCAATTAAAACGGCAGTAGCAGCAGTGCAGAACGGCGTATTTAGAGTAATTAATGTACTTAATATGGAGGAATATAAAAAGGTCGTACGAAATTTAGAAGAATCATTAAAAAATATAAGCAGCACCCACGATATGTACCCATTCTTGGAATATGAACTAAAAGCAATAAAAGGCGATTTGCGCAGGCTTAGGCCACCCAAACGGGCGCCCAGGTTTATGATGCTTTGGGAACAGTGTGGAAATGGCTCTACGGCACGCCGGACAGAAACGACCACGAAATTAATAACAGACAAGTTGTTACTAATAAGGCATTAAGTACTAGAGTAAACGAGTTAAGTAACATAACAAACTCAATAATAAAAACAAAATACAATGGAAAAGAAGGTGAAAGATGCAACGGAGTATATATAGGAACAAAAAAACGCGCGCTAGGCACAAGAATTGCAGAACATAAGGAAGACGCAAACAAAGGGCAAATGACAACAGCACTTGCGCAGCACATCACAACAACAGGACACACAGCTGATTTCGACAACACCAAAATATTAGACATTGAGAGAAGAGAACGAACGAGACTGACGTTATACAACAACAAGGGGAGAACACTGTAATCCACAAAGAAGACATTGAAAATACAAACTTTACTTACGCGGCAGCAATAGCAGTTGACAAACAAAACTTGACGAGCAAAGACGGTATAAATAAAACGACGATGGATAAACATAAACAAAAGCGCAATTTAGACGTAGGAACAATCACGACACTGTAGGAAATACTACAATAAGTTTAATATATGTATTTTAATGTAAATCTAAATGTTTGTTAAAATCTTTATATGTATGTAAATGTCTTTTATATGCATGTAAAACCAAACTGCCTGAGGAAGGCGTAACAATCGCCGAAACGCGTAGGAGGACAATTTTAATAAATAATGTAATATACTTTCCCCAACATTTGGAAAGAATCATGTATAATTCCACTCCATTAAATCGGAAACAAGTCTAATGTTGAAAACTATAGAGGTATTTCTAAGTTGTCTGCTATTCCTAAGATTTTTGAAAAATTAATAACTTCTCAACTTCATTATTTATGTAGATCTATAATTTCACCCTGCCAGCATGGGTTTGTGAAATATAGATCTACTACCACTAACCTATTGGAATTGACTTCATTTGTCATTAAGGGATTTCAATCTAAAATGCAAACAGATGTTATTTACACTGATTTCAGTAAGGCTTTTGACTCTGTTAATCATTCTCTTTACTTCATAAACTTCATCTTCTGGGATTTCCAAATAACTTAATTCTTTGGATCTCCAATTATTTAACTCTTAGAATCCAAAAAGTTTATTTCAAAGGCTTAGTTTCTAGGTCTTTTCAAGTTACTTCCGGAGTTCCACAAGGAAGTCATCTTGGCCCCTTATTATTTACTCTGTTCATAAATGGCCTTCCTTCTGTTGTAAATCACTCTCTGGTGCTGATGTATGCCGATGATGTTAAAATTTGTCTGTCATCTACTGATTTCTTATCTGGTCAAAGGTTGCAAGCGGATATTGACAGTTTTCAAACCGGGTGTCGGGTAAATTTATTAAATCTTAATTGTGGTAAGTGTAACGTAATGTCCTTTTATAGGCGAATGCCCTTTCCTAATAATTATATTCTTAATGGTAAGCCGCTTGCTCGAATTGAGTCGGTTGATGATTTGGGTATCCTCTTAGATCCCAAGCTTAAGTTTGCATATCTTTTCCACCGCTAATCGTGCCTTTGGTGTCCTGGGTTTCATTAAGCGTTGGTCTAAAGAATTTAACGATCCGTACATTACTAAAACTCTTTATACTTCTCTTGTGCGACCTATTCTTGAATATGATTCTTGTATTTGGTGTCCCCAATACAAGGTTCATCAGGATAGATTAGAATCGGTACAAAAACAATTTCTGCTCTTTGCACTAGGGGGCCTTAACTGGAATACTAATACTCGCTTGCCTTCTTATCGTAGTAGACTTTTATTAATAAATTTGCCTTCTCTTTCTGATCGTAGAACCATGCAGAGTGTAATTTTCTTACACAAACTAATTAATGGGAAAATTGATTCTTCTGAATTAATCAGCCAAATTAGTTTTGCAGTTCCTATCAGATGTTCTAGAAACTTTCTTCCACTTTCTCTTCAAACTTGTAGTTCTAATTATGCAATTCATAACCCCTTTCGAATCGTATGCTCTAACTATAACAATCTTTTCCATCTAGTAAGTAATGCTACTTCAATTTCTACACTTTAAACTTTACTCTTACGTTATTTATGTAATCCTTCGGAACTTTTTTTGTAATATGTTTTTGTATAATGTTATTGTTGTATTTGCATGTCCGCGATCTTTCGCTACCGTACGTTATGCAGCGTACCCCTCGGTCGGTTGGGCGGGAGGTTGGTTGCATTTATGCTTGGGTCCACGCGTTAACAAGTCCTTTCATATTAAATAAAAATGAACTACAACGGCCTTATCAACTCGCTTTAGGATACACAAATAAAAACTACATCCAAACACGAGACTTTCCAAGAAAAATTTGTATCCATATTAAAATACCCATTGCATCTCATTAAAAACGAAGTAAATAATTTAATTCACGTAATAAATTGGGCAAAAACGAACACTGTAAATTCCATAATATTGTCAGAAGCAGAGGTATCCATAATAGAAGAAGTCTTAGATAGTTAGGAAGGAATGTTTATTAATGTAGAAGAACTATTGGAATTCGCAAAAATAAAAATAGCCACGAATGGCAAAAATATGCTCTACATGATTAACACACCTTTACTCGAAAAGGAACCTTGCATTTCTATGATAATAAAAGCAATAAAGAAAGATAAAGAAATAAACGAAATCAAATGTGAAAATATCATGATCTGTAACAAAACAAATAAAAGAATGCTAAACTTAAAGCGATAAGACAATTTGTAATAGAAATAATATCCTAGACCTAAGTAATGACTCCTGCATATCACCGTTTCTACAAAATCGAAAGCCATACTGCAAGTCCGTCAACAGCCAGCACATCCCGGATCATCAAGAAATACTAGCCGGCACCATATTGCTCAACGATTTCAAGGGAAAAATCAAAATCGACCAGGATGAAATGGAGCTGTTAGGAACTTATCTAATACAGTTCCAGAATTCAACAACAAGGATCGCTGATGACGAATACGAAGCAAGGGAATCGAAATACGCAGAGGCTACCCCCCAACTCTTCCAAATGATGGCAGAAGAAACGAAAATAGACGAAATACTGTCGCTACAAATGCTAAATGAAATAAACATCAACAACACCAGAAGATTGGAGACGTTGAAAATAGCTAACTTCAAGTCCACCACCATTAGCTTATCACTCTCCGGAATTTTGGTCCCAGCATTGGTCATAATAACGGCATGGGCCTGGAAACAAAAATCTTCCATCAAGCCCCAAGTCGATATGCAAAACGTCACACGGGAGGCCGAAGCAACAAGCAGCAATACCCAAAAACGATTTAACATCGCGACCGAGGACGTTCGCGTCTAACGGGGGAGGAGTTAACAACAATGTTTCCCATAATTGCCATGTGCAAAACGGCCAGTGCAGACGCACCCAAAATGCACTTGGCCAAAATCTAACACGCCTGCAGCGCATGCAGCACATCCACGACGTGCGCCGAATCATCAGTTTACGATGTCCACAGTGGGATCTTGCGTAACGATCGCCACCGTAGGACCGTCTTTTGGGGCATTTGACACCATGAGCGGCAATGCACCCAAAAGCTACAGCGACAACGGCAGCAGCGACAGCAGTAGGCTTTAAGCTAAGTTAATTCTATCTTTAGTTTTAGTTCCATTGTGTAACCAAGAATAAACGGATATATTTTTTTCGTTCTTTAACTTAAAGATTTTCTAATTCATACAAGTGGCCCAACGACACCAAGCACGGGATTGTGAACGCGCGGACCTAAGCATAAATGCAAACCACCTCCCGCCCAACCGACCGAGGGGCGCGCGGCATAACGTGCGGTTACGAAAGATTGCGAGCATGGAAATACAGACTAGGTTAGGTTAGGTTTCAGTGGCCGGAGCAAAAAAACTAGCTTTAGCCTACACCACACTTGGGCCAAGAGCTGGCCCCTTGTGATACCACATGACATATTTTAAACGTTGTGTTCCCCTTTAAAACAATTTGAAGAGTTTAAGAATTTGAGGATATTGTGTATCCCAACTTCGGATACATCCGATAGGGTTTCAAAACTATAGTGTCCTAGGTGTTGGAACCTCCTCCTACTGAGTGCGGGGCAGTGACAGAGCGAATGTTCTACGCTCTCTTCTTCTTCTACTATTCTATTCTGCTATTTGTTGGTGCCGTGTCTGGCCTGTTTGTCTGCCAATTCGTTCCCTTCGATGTTACGGTGTCCAGGCACCCATACGAGGTTAATACTGGGTTGTTGGGAAATCTCGTTTAGAGACTGGCGACACTCAGTGAGTGAGGCTGCATTGTTGGTGCATGAGTCAAGCGCCTTCAATGCGGGTCGGTTATCTGAGTAGGTATTGGTATTCCCCACACTGATGTCATGCTAGCGCAGGCAAAGGGTTGCTTCGTGGATGGCCCTCACCTCTGCCAGATACAGGCCACAGTGGTCAGGAAGACGGAAACTGATTCCGATTCCTAAATCGGGAGAGTATACACCACTGCCCACTCGTTCATACAGCTTCGACCCATCTGTGAAGATTCTGATCGAACCTGGTACTTGTTAAAGTGGCTTTTCCCAGTCTTGTCGACTAGGTATGCAAACCCTGTACAATTTGTCGAATGTCAGTTTTGGTATGCAATACTCTGTTATTGGGAGAATCCGAGGTATGTACTTAGGAATTATGGTGTGCCCCGTGTTGCCTGTAATCCAGTTATTGGATTCCCTGAGTCAGATGGCTAAGTTGCTAGTAGTTCCCTGGACAGTAGGTCCAGCGGTATTAGGTGAAGCATGATGTTAGGGCTTCGGTTGGTGTGGTGCGTAGGTCTCCAATAATGCAGATTTCTGCACTTCTTTGAACTTTATGGATTGTTTTGAGGTTGGATGGTAGTCAAGTGCAGGCCACCAGACTAGCACTCCATATAGTAGGATGGGTCGAATGACTGCTGTATACAACCAATGGACTTTGAGTGGAGAGGAGCCCCATCTAGTACCTATGGCCTATTGTATGCAAAGAGAGCAGAGAGAGAGAGTAGTTGCTTTACTTACTCTCTACTTTATGTTTTCTTTCCAGTATAGCTTGCTGTCCAGAACTACACCTAGATATTTCACATGAAAGCTTTGGGTATGAATCGTGTTATTGATTCTAGGGAGGCTCAAAGCTGGGGGCTTATATTTCCTGGTGAAAATAACGAGCTCTGTCTTGCTCGGTTTCACGCCTAGTCCATAGGTTATGGTCCATTTTACTAGCGTGTTAAGCTCTAATTGCATTCTGTCACAAAGGGTTTGCGGAAATTTTCCTAGGGTTAGGATGGCAATCATCCGCATAGGCTACCGACACGTGCCCCTCCTCCTCCAGTGTACATTGCAGTTGGTTTACCACCAGTACCCATGGAAGTGGAGATAGGACAATTCCTTGCTGGTCGAGGACTCTCCTAAGCAGGAGCTCACTGTCCTGCTGGTAAGCAACAGACCAAAGGATCCTCCCCCCAGACTCGTCAGTGATGAGTTGATAGCTTCTGGGAGAACGTTGTTAAAGGCTCCTTCTATATCCAGGTCACCAAGCTGTATTCCTTAACACTTAGTGATCTCTCAATACAAGAGACCAGGGAGTGCAGAGCTGTCTCAGTGGACATGCTTTTGGTATATGCGTGCTGAGTACGCGATAGTTGCGAGGGGTTAATAAAGTTTCTGAGATGGGCATCTAAAATTCTTTTGAGGGTTTTTAGGAGAAAGGAAGAAAGACTGATTGGTCTGAATTCGTTTGGTTTAAGGTGGGCAGGTTTACCTGCCTTGGGTATGAAGACTACCTTTGTTTCAATCCATGCTAGGAGAATATGGTTCGTTGTAAGACATCCTGTGGATATGGTACGAGGCCACGCTAGGATATAGCTGATACTGTGCTGGAGTTGAGACGGGAATATGTTGTCTGGACCGGTGTCTTAAGGGGCTTGAAGGTGCAGATAGCCCACCTAATCTTGTGGTCGTTCATTATTACATTGGTGTTGTTTGTTGGGCTGCAAGATATCTGAGATATCTTGTGAACTGGATACTGTCCGTGATCCATCGATCCTTTGCAGAAGCCGTGGGGTGTTGGTGAGCAGGCTGGAATCTTCCTTAGACGCGATGCATCAGAGATAGATTCGATATTACTGCAAAAGTTGGCCCACGAGGCCCACTTTGCTTTCTTAATGCTTTTTTGTAGCTATGTAGCTAAACCTTGTACTGCGCCCAGGTTGTGTCAATCGTCGTACTTTTGGCATGATTAAAAGTTCTCCTACACTTAGCTTTAAATGTCTCGAGATCTGTGGACCACCATTATGGCTTGAAAGATTAATAACAAAGGTGGGGTCGTTACCTCTATTACATAAATTTAAATTGGTACTAAGAAGAAAATCAAAGAGTAACTCATCCCGCTTGTTGGTGTTTGTACTTCCCCATTGTGTATGATGAGCGTTCGCATCTCCCCCCATGATCAGGTTTGTCCTCGTACCCGTGCTTTGTGTGACCAGATCACGGAAAGTAGTTGACGGAATGCATCCCTCGGTGTCGTGAGAGAGGTAAAAAGAGGCCAGCCTGTAAGAGTTAGCCCCTAGTTCAAGACTGGTTACTGTGATGTCTCCATCCCTGAACTGGGAGAGTAGAAATGCATTGTAGCGTTTTGTTGCTTAATAAGCAGGTTCTTATTTTACCCTTACCGGTGCTGTGAAGTAGGGAGTATTTGGGAGTCCGCAGACTCTGTCAGCAGCAATCCATGGCCCTTAGACCAACACCACATCCACCACGCCAGGTGCTAGGCGTAGCAGAAGCGCAGCGGAAGCTGCCCCACTGTGATGCAGACTTAATTGGAGTATCTCCCCTCCGTAATTGTACGGTCCACTTCGTCGGCCGAGGAGCCTAGGGGCTCATTCTCCGTGTACAAGCGGCCCAGTGTGCTTCCGTAATCCGTGTCCGAGGAGATTAAGCCGTCGATGCTGCCTTGTGGGGCAACATCTTCGATTTCTATCTCATCTGCCTCGGCTGCACTCGGTGGGTCCACCGACTCCGCTTCCACACAACTGGCCAGGTCCGCCGCGTCCCGGCGTCGGATTTGTAAAAATTGACGCCTAACTTACCAAACGAGTAGCAGATGCTACCGCTCTTGTTCTCCAGGTGCTTCGAGCTTTCGTTGTCTATTTGGAAGACAACCTGCATCGAAGCGCGGCTTGTCTTCTCGATTTTTAATACTTGCCAGTTGGTGGCAGGCATGTCTGGATTGCAGAGCCTAACCATCTCTAGGGTCTCCGCCGACTCCGAGAGTTCACACCGCAACCAAGCTCTTGCTCTGACTCTGGAGGGGATGTCTTTGGCATCCACTGCTGCTAGTCGCGCTCCGGGCTATACCTCCCCTGGCTTTTCTACCACAGCTTTTCAAAGTTGCGCCGAGCTCTCGTCCCCGCATGCGATCAGCTTGATGGGTCCTTGGAACCATCCTGCATCTTCGCAGTTCGGTGGTGGGCCTGGGGTTTTGCGCAGCATCACAAGGCAGATTGGCGATAGAGCTACCTGCACCAAACGCCATTGGTGTCGTGGAATGCGGCCTTCTTGACAATTTTGGTCGATGACCCGATGAGGATCTTGTCTTTCGCCATCTCTGCGAAGGACCTCGATAGCGGAGTGTAGGTTCGCGCTCTCTTGGCCGTTGTGCTTGGCTCGTCCATGGAGCGATCCCGTCTGATTGCGGTATGTTGCGCATGTTCATCCAATTTAAGGTTGGGTAGGAAGGCCTTTGCCCACTAAAGATCCTGTTGAATTCTCCTCAGACGCCTGCTCTCTGGTGATCGGAGCGGTTGCATTGCGCGTCAAAATCCTTTTGGCCGTCCGCTTGTCGTTCGGACAGGCATTTAACGGGTCCGGTCGAGTGAAGTCGGCCGCCCTTTTGCTCACCACTGTATCTGCTCCCGTTTTACTACCAACTAACGCGCCAAAGGGATAGGTGGCTATGTTGGAGCAGCCCGGGGCAGACACAGTAGGATTGTGGTCCATAGCGCCGCTTGACACAGCACTCTGCACCGTCACCATTTCCGCCTTCTTGCCAGCCGGAAACTGTTGGCTTCTTCGTGCTCATTCGGTTCTTACCGGAGCTGGTTGCTCCTTGTTCGTTCGGAGTACCGAAGCTATATACCCTAGCAGAAATGTTTTTTATACTGTGGTATGCACATATATAGAGTACATACTGTACCCTGTACATTTCAAATACATTAAAGCAGAACACACTGTAACACTTCGTTGCAATGTTTACATAAACAGTCTTAAGCATATTTCAAGTGCAAATGTAATATGATCACACAAGTATGATACAGACTGAATAAGTGCAGCGTCAGCGGTTCTCACACAAACCGACTGCGCAGTACATAAATGCATAGATAAGTACAAAATGCGGCTGCTCCGCTGCCGGCATTTCTGGCAGCGCAGTTGCGCGGCCAGCTTCACTTTACTTTTAAGAACTATGTATGATAGATTCAATAAAAGAGACCCAAACGAACAACAACATATTTCATATTGTGTTTAATATACTTCATAATTCATATTGTGTTTAACATACTTCATGGCGACCGTGATATGGTCCTTGCCTCGTCTTTTCGACTACAACTAATAATCAACTGATAATCAAAGGCGGATGGAAAAACGAAACAAAGTCTGAGTGAGAAGAGTGCGAGTGATGGGAATACGCGGAGGTTTAAGAAATGAAGAGCACACATAAAGTGGCTATTATATACAAATACACCACCTTCCGCGTGAGCAACAGCCCACTGTTAAGTCCCCAACACAGCAACTCACTCAGCTTAAACAAAAATAATAAATGAAACATTAATAACAACCCTCTACAATGGAGCGGCCAAATCAACCATATGGCCTGTGCGATGACCAGCACCGGCAATGCCTGAGCTTATAGGACCCGGACAGCAGCAGCAGAAAACAGCAGCAGCAAAATCAGCAGAAAAAATAAGGAACAAACAGCAACAACCTGGACAACGAAAACCTGGAGGAAACTGCTCCCATCCAGCAAAGCGATGCATCGAGTCTGGCAGAGGCTTTGGAGGTGTATCCAACCGCGGGACCACGCACACTCACGATAGAAAAAGAAACAAAAAAAGGAGAGGCGGACAACGATATAAGCTACTTCAACAACGCAGGCTTATGCTGGACCTAATAAAAATAGACCGAGGAGGAGCAAAACAGCTACAAAGGAAGCTTTGACCAAGTACAAAACGCTTTGCAGAAGAGCAAAGTAGCGCAAAAAGAGCTGCATTAATGCCAATGCTCTCTTTTGCCATTAATATTAAGTCTAAAACAATTATGAACGTTGCAGTCGGACGTAGCAGACAGCAGAATACTCTGTTCCCTGTCCGGTATAATTTGTCTATTTGTGGGCTTGGAAGGAGACGCGAATGAAACAGTAGTCTATATGTCAAATTTGATGACTCTACCAATACAGGTGTGGGAGATATAGATTTTGCTCATTTGCGGAAGAGGGGTTGGGCGGTTAAAAAATTTGTTGAGATTTGTTGCAGATTTTTCCAGGGGGTCAACATTTGTCTGTGTGCCAAATTTTGTGACTCTATCTGTACAGGTAGGTGCCTTCCGTATCTGAATACAATAGCCCACTATTATTAGTACCAAAAAAATCGTTATCGGATTCACAAGAAAAGCGATGGCGTTTAATAATAGACTATCGTCAAATCAATAAAAAAACTATTAGCGGACAAATTTCCTATTCCAAGAATAGACGATATTATTGACCAATTAGGCAGAGCAAAATATTTCTCAAGCCTAGATTTAATGTCCGGCTTTCATCAAATAGAACTTGAAGAAAATTTAAGAAATATAACGTCTTTTTCTACGAGAAATGGGTGTTATCGTTTCAAGCGAATAACCTATGGATAAAAAATAGCGCCTTATTATTTTCAAAGAATGATGACAATTGCTTTTACTTGTCTTGAACTATCGCAAGCATTCCTATACATGGATGATTTTATTGTCATAAGATGTTCTGAGAAACATATGACTAAGAACTCAACAAACGTTTTTGATCTTTGTAGAAAGAACAACCTAAAGTTGCATCCAGATAAGTGCTAATTGGTTCAACTGTTTACAAGATACAAGACGAAACAACAATAGATGCTCTTATATCCAAATTGCAGACTACTATTGCCGGTGAAACATCCGATGTAGTAAAGGCAAAAATGGCTACTGTCTATCAAAATGGTAAAACAGCCACACAATTCACACACGAAATCGATAATTTGCAAAAACTATTGGAGTCTTCGTATATCGATGAAGGGCTAAAGGCCGAACATGCTGATACGTTCAGCACCAAAGAAGCCATTTCGGTGATGACCAAAAATTGTGAGCATAGCAAGTTAAAGGCAATACTTGAAGCAGGCACTTTCAAAACGATGAATGAAGCCATCACAAAATTTATCCATTGCAGTAAGGAAATGATTGGCAATTCATGAGTGAAGTAACTTTTCTTGGACATAAATGCACTGATAAAGAAATATTACCTGATGACACAAAATATGATGCTATTAGGAAATATTCAGTCTCTATGGCAGACAGTGCTAGAAGATTCGTTGCATGTTGTAATTATTATAGACGTTTCATAAAAAATTTTGTGTACAAAAACTTTCACTAATTTATACAAGTTGCATAACAAGTGCCTAAAGAAAAAGCACATGAGCAGAGCCGATAACTTAGACATAAATATAATTACATAAAGAATTTTAGAAATGGAAAGGATGGTTGCTGACATATACGGAAAAGAACCAAATTTTCGAATCAATGCTTTAAAAATTTTGCAAAAGCATCTTGATTTTATTAATATAAATCAATTCGAATACGAATACTTTGACACATACAGCCCTAATACTACACCATTAATTCAATGTTCAAAAATTGAAAAAGGAATAGTACTAAGTACACTGCCGTGTGTAACAGTTAAAACTTTAACTGAAGACCTCCCAATACTTGGGCACCAATAACCATTCCCATAGCAATATGGAATGGGGTATATTAGTAAAAAACATTAGTGACTACAAAGATCATTTTGATAAGTCATATAAGTGTATTAACAGAGATACACCTATAAAAGTAGAAACACTATACCATGTAATAATATTGATCAAACAATACAATAACATAGTACATAGTGTTAACTCACTCAAAACTAAACTCACACCTGAACATGACAAACAGTGTCTACAGGTTATACAATCTTTAAATATTAGTACGAGACAGAACATTGAAATAAATGTTCCAGAGGATTTCAATCTACTCGCTGATTTTAATGAAAGCCAGCTTGAAAACCTAGATGAGTCTAAACCAATACTATAAATTGACATCAGTATTGACGAAGAGATAATTTAAGAAACTGACACAATTGCAGACACACTTAGCAGCCTCAAGGGCTTACATCAAGTAACTTTTTTTGGACATAAATGCACTGATTATTACCTGATGACACAAAATATGATGCTATTAGGAAATATCCAGTCCCTACGGACGCAGACAATGCTAGAAGATTTGATGCATGTTGCAATTATTATAGACGTTTCATAAAAAATTTTGCCGAATATTTCCGTCACATAACAAGATTATGTAAAAAGGATGTTAAATTCGAATGGACAGCTGATTGCCAGCATGCCTTCGATCATCTTAAAAAGGCAATAATGAATCCAACTTTACTGCAATGACCCGAATTTAGCAGAAAATTTTGTATAATCACGGATGCTAGTCTATGAAGTCGTTAGTAATAATGACGTGGAAAAAATTGTGAAATTAAAAATCAATGATTCCAATTGCTTATTTAAACAAGGGAATAGAATCATTTCACAATTCGCAATTAATGATTTGTACTCCAATAAAAAATTCGACTTGGGTCAATTTTTTCAAAGGCTTTATTCAGAAATCGGGTTACATAATATCGTTAATCTGCAGATATCACAAAGTGAACAAATTTTCCAATTCGTATCACTAAACAATTTAAATTTAACAAGTAAGAATGCTATAGTCGAGTAAACCCGACTACAAAACTCCCTTTACCCAGGTCAAAAATTTCCGATCGCATCTACGTACACTTACACATACAAACACACATACAGAAAAGACGCACACACACGAGCGACAGCTCGAGCGCAGCGCAAGCGAGGCATTTTAAGTGGTGGCTGTGCTTCTTCTTCCCCTTGCGCTGAAGCACTGAATTTTCTTTCGTTCATAACTTCCGTGCTTATTATCCGAAGGACTTGAAATTTGGACAGTAGATTAGGAGTTACTAAAGTATTGCACATGCCAAATCCTAAATCTAAATCTTGAAAATTGCTACTGTAAAACGGTTTTTATCGAATTGCGGGGGAACGGGGGAAGATATCTTAAATCTAAAATAAACTTGACCTGCTCCCGCTATACACAAACCTAAATTTCAAATTTGGTGTCTCTAGCTCTTATAGTTGCTGAGATCCTTGCGTTCATACATACGGACGGACAGACGGACAGACGGGCAGACGGACAGACAGACGGACATGGCCAAATCGAAATCTCTTTTGATACTGATCAAGAATATATATACCTTATAGGGTCGGAGATGTCTCCTTCTGCCTGTTACATACATTTGCACAGATTTAGTACCCCCTTTTTACCCATTTTATGGGTACAGGGAGTAAAAATATGGGCAATAAATATTTAAAAATACTAAAAGTAACGCTACTTACAAAGGTGACACAAAAAGACAATAATGATGAAAAAGAAAGAAATGCAATCCCGTCAAGATACTATGGCGATCTTATAGAAGGAGGCCATACAGGGATTACGCGTACCTTGTTAAAAATAAAGAAATTTTATTGTTGGCCCCAAATGAATAATACCATTGCAAAATATGTGAAAACTTGTGTAAAATGCCAACGGGCAAAAACCACAACACATACAAAAGCAATGTACACCAATGGTAATAACGGATATACCAAATACAGCTTTTGATACTGTTTTAATTGATACAATCGGACCATTACCTCATTCAGAGAATGGAAACACATATGCAGTCACCATAATATGTGATCTCACTTAATATCTAGTTACAATACCAGTAGCAGATAAAAGTGCAAAAACAGTAGCTAGAGCAATATTTGAATCTTTTGTATTAAAGTACGGTCCTATGTAGACGTTCATACGGACATGAGTACTGAATACAAAAATTCACTTATAAAAGACTTATGCAAGTATATGAAAATAAGTAATATACAATCAACAGCATATCACCACCAGACTTTATTTACAGTAGAAAGAAGTCATCCAACATTTAAAGAATACGTTCGTGTGTACATTTCGATTGACAGGGATGATTGGGATATATGGTTGAATTATTTTTTTATTTCATAGGCATTCGCTTCGCATTCGCAACGGACATGTTTTTCGTTGCGCATCGTTTCAGTCTGTTTTCCTCATGATATCAAGTGATAATTTGTGTTTTTTTGTTCTTATGAAGTGTGTTATACATCGGTTGCGTGAAACACATTGTTGGACATTCAATTACTATTTAATTACATTAATATTTACTAAATTTGTTCAAATACAACAACAAACAGCATCACAAGCAAGCTGGTGGTTGATTTGTGCAGTTTGCATTGTGCTTATATTTGTTTTTGTATTTCTATTAATTCGCGCTCTCAACGCTCTCTCGCTTTTCTAACGTTGGTGTTGGTTACAGTTCCTCTCTCCGCTTTGTATTCCGTTGTGCTGATTTCGGTCGACGCGTCCGCGCTATAATATTTTCTTATTGGTGTTGTTGTGCTTATGTACAAATAAGCGTGAACAGATTTTAACCCTAATACTTTTAATTTTGTGTGCAGTTGTTCTTTTCTTATTTTATTTTTTCGTCTTTTCAATTTTCTTTTAATAAAAATGGTTGTCTGCTATAATAAAAATTGCCAGGTTCGAGTAAACGTAAAAATGTGGTTTGTTTGCTGCTGGCTGTGTGATAGCGTTTCACACGAAATATGTGCAGGCCTTAACGGCAGAATAATCGACCAGATTGAGTCCAAGTCTGGCTTAAAGTGGACTTATGAATCATGTAGGGATGTTGAAAAAGGTATTATGGCATTTATGAGGCAGACTAAGAAAGGCTTTGGAGACATATTCGCTCGGTTTAAAAAAACTGTTTGATGGTTTCTCCGATTTGGAAAACAAGTTTAAGAGTATGAAACTTTTAAATGAGTCTCCCAAACGAAAAAAGTCTAATCTTAGACTGTCCATTGGCCCTAATGAACTTTCGCTCCCTACTCACTTACCCACTACATCCGCTACCAAACACTTAGAGTTGATTAATTTATCATCCCCTTCATCCCATTTTTCGATTAGAAGTGACGAGAACAACATCTTACCCATGGATGTGGTTCCTTTTGACCCGGAAGAGGTTCCTGATTCGGTGATTGTTAGCACTGTTGACCTGCATCAACAACCTAGTATCAATAGTGCCAGCCAATCAGTCGAATTATCTGGTCAATCAACCATTGCCATGGCTCCATTGGATGCTCATACTATGGTTGGTAATACGACCCTTGTAGGTGTTCCACCACGGAAACAAATCTTTGTTTCACGGTTTGCCCCTGACACTACATCTGATGATGTCAAGGCCTTTATACAGGCCAAGTCAAAAGACCATATTACGGTGGAGAAATTTATATTTGCTTATCCTCGGGAACTCTCGTCTTTTAAAAAAAGTGTTCCGGCTGAACATTTCAACAATATTTGTTGTAAAGAATTCTGACTTGACCACTTAGTTATTAAGGAATATCCTGCAAAAATAAAAATCGGCCTCCAGTTTCACTTCCTACTTCCGGTGGTAGTTCCAATCCACCTCTTGTAGTGTCTGATAGTTCAAAAAACTAACACCTTCCCTCTCACTGGGCTATCAGAATGTGAGAGGTCTTTGTAGTAAACTTAGTAATCTTTACCTAAATAGCCTAACTTTTCCTTTCCATGTCGTTGCCTTTTCTGAAACATGGTTAAGGCTCGACATCCTTAATTCTGAAATCCTATCTAACAAATTCTCCATTTACAGAAAAGATCGCACTCCTCGTCGTGGTGGTGGTGTTCTAATTGCTGCTGACGCTGATTTATCTTCATAGATAGTTATTACCGATAGTTCTGTAGATATTGAATTTGATGCTTTAAAATTGAGTATATTTGCTTTTTTATCACTTGCTCTTATATTCCGCCTTCTTCCGATATTTCCTTATATTATTTGCATTCTTCTGCTATACAATCTGTCTCCTCTTTGGTTTCTGATCTTGACTTTCTTGTAGGTCTTGGTGACTTTTATATTGCCGGAACTACCTGAATTTAAAGTCCTGACACCAGCGTATTGTCATTGTACCAAATCAATGGTACCCCAAACTCTTTACATAAAATGCTTGATCTTGTTTTTGTCTTGGATCCCTCCTTTTTATCTGTCTCCCGTACTGACCCTATATCCTTTCCTGAAGATCCTTATAACCCAGCTTTGGAGGTGTTGATTGATTTACCTGCTAGGGTGCTAAGCCCATGTAGTAAAACTGCAGAGCGAGTTCGTCAATTTCGGAAAACCGATTTTAATAAATTCGCTCAGCTTCTATTCCAAACTGACTGGTCTCAGTTTTACTTGTGTAGAGACATGGATAGAGCAATTCAATTTTTGTACTCTACTTTAAACTCATTATTTGATACTTGTGTCCCTTTGGTTAAACCACTGTGTAATTAATAAACTTAAAAAATAGAACGTCGAGATTGTACAAGAAGTTCAAGGAATCTGGCTCTTTCTTGGATTTCTCTCGATGTTTGATTGCCCGATCTACCTTCTCTATACTTAATACACACTGCAATAATAACTACCTTAGAAGATGTAGGTTACAGTTTCAGTGGGATCCTAAAAGGTTTTATAAATTCGTTAATGCGAAGCGTAAGTCATCAACACTTCCATCAACCGAATTTTTTGAAAACACGACTGCTGACTCTGATCAGGCAATTGCCGATCTCTTTGCAGAGTTTTTTCAAACGACTTATAGTTCACAATCTTATCAATTGGTTTCGCCTTATCCTTATCATGTAAATAGCTCCAATTGCATTTTTGGACCTTTATAACTGAAAGTTCGCTTCTTCCGGGACCTGATGGAGTACCAAGCTCTGTGCTTAGGTACTGTGCTGAGGGTATTTTAAAGCCATTATTTATTCATTTTAAATTGTCAGTGGAGTTGTGCTCTTTCCCTAACATTTAGAAAGAATTGTTTATTATTCCTCTCCATAAAAAGTAAACATGTCTAACGTCGAGAACTATAGAGTTATTTCTAAGTTGTCTGCTATTCCTATGATTTTTGAGAAATTAATAACTTCTCAACTTCAACATCTGTGTAGTTCCATAATTTCACCCTTATTTACACTGATTTCAGTAAGGCTTTTGACTCTGTTAATCATTCTCTTTGACTTCACAAACTTTATCTTCTAGGATTTTCAATTAACTTCATTCTTTGGATCTCCTTTTACAGGCGAATGCCCTTTTTAAATAATTATATTCTTAATGATAAGCCGCTTGTTTGAATTGAGTCGGTTAATGATTTGGATATCCTTTTAAATACCAAACTAAAATTTGACAAACACATCTCTTCCATCGTTAATCGTGCATTTGGTGTCTTGGGTTTCATTAGGCGTTATATCCAAATTGCAGACTACTATTGCCGGTGAAACATCCGATGTAGTAAAGGCAAAAATGGCTACTGTCTATCAAAATGGTAAAACAGCCACACAATTCACACACGAAATCGATAATTTGCAAAAACTATTGGAGTCTTCGTATATCGATGAAGGGCTAAAGGCCGAACATGCTGATACGTTCAGCACCAAAGAAGCCATTTCGGTGATGACCAAAAATTGTGAGCATAGCAAGTTAAAGACAATACTTGAAGCAGGCACTTTCAAAACGATGAATGAAGCCATCACAAAATTTATCCATTGCAGTAAGGAAATGATTGGCAATTCATGAGTGAAGTAACTTTTCTTGGACATAAATGCACTGATAAAGAAATATTACCTGATGACACAAAATATGATGCTATTAGGAAATATTCAGTCTCTATGGCAGACAGTGCTAGAAGATTCGTTGCATGTTGTAATTATTATAGACGTTTCATAAAAAATTTTGTGTACAAAAACTTTCACTAATTTATACAAGTTGCATAACAAGTGCCTAAAGAAAAAGCACATGAGCAGAGCCGATAACTTAGACATAAATATAATTACATAAAGAATTTTAGAAATGGAAAGGATGGTTGCTGACATATACGGAAAAGAACCAAATTTTCGAATCAATGCTTTAAAAATTTTGCAAAAGCATCTTGATTTTATTAATATAAATCAATTCGAATACGAATACTTTGACACATACAGCCCTAATACTACACCATTAATTCAATGTTCAAAAATTGAAAAAGGAATAGTACTAAGTACACTGCCGTGTGTAACAGTTAAAACTTTAACTGAAGACCTCCCAATACTTGGGCACCAATAACCATTCCCATAGCAATATGGAATGGGGTATATTAGTAAAAAACATTAGTGACTACAAAGATCATTTTGATAAGTCATATAAGTGTATTAACAGAGATACACCTATAAAAGTAGAAACACTATACCATGTAATAATATTGATCAAACAATACAATAACATAGTACATAGTGTTAACTCACTCAAAACTAAACTCACACCTGAACATGACAAACAGTGTCTACAGGTTATACAATCTTTAAATATTAGTACGAGACAGAACATTGAAATAAATGTTCCAGAGGATTTCAATCTACTCGCTGATTTTAATGAAAGCCAGCTTGAAAACCTAGATGAGTCTAAACCAATACTATAAATTGACATCAGTATTGACGAAGAGATAATTTAAGAAACTGACACAATTGCAGACACACTTAGCAGCCTCAAGGGCTTACATCAAGTAACTTTTTTTGGACATAAATGCACTGATTATTACCTGATGACACAAAATATGATGCTATTAGGAAATATCCAGTCCCTACGGACGCAGACAATGCTAGAAGATTTGATGCATGTTGCAATTATTATAGACGTTTCATAAAAATTTTGCCGAATATTTCCGTCACATAACAAGATTATGTAAAAAGGATGTTAAATTCGAATGGACAGCTGATTGCCAGCATGCCTTCGATCATCTTAAAAAGGCAATAATGAATCCAACTTTACTGCAATGACCCGAATTTAGCAGAAAATTTTGTATAATCACGGATGCTAGTCTATGAAGTCGTTAGTAATAATGACGTGGAAAAAATTGTGAAATTAAAAATCAATGATTCCAATTGCTTATTTAAACAAGGGAATAGAATCATTTCACAATTCGCAATTAATGATTTGTACTCCAATAAAAAATTCGACTTGGGTCAATTTTTTCAAAGGCTTTATTCAGAAATCGGGTTACATAATATCGTTAATCTGCAGATATCACAAAGTGAACAAATTTTCCAATTCGTATCACTAAACAATTTAAATTTAACAAGTAAGAATGCTATAGTCGAGTAAACCCGACTACAAAACTCCCTTTACCCAGGTCAAAAATTTCCGATCGCATCTACGTACACTTACACATACAAACACACATACAGAAAAGACGCACACACACGAGCGACAGCTCGAGCGCAGCGCAAGCGAGGCATTTTAAGTGGTGGCTGTGCTTCTTCTTCCCCTTGCGCTGAAGCACTGAATTTTCTTTCGTTCATAACTTCCGTGCTTATTATCCGAAGGACTTGAAATTTGGACAGTAGATTAGGAGTTACTAAAGTATTGCACATGCCAAATCCTAAATCTAAATCTTGAAAATTGCTACTGTAAAACGGTTTTTATCGAATTGCGGGGGAACGGGGGAAGATATCTTAAATCTAAAATAAACTTGACCTGCTCCCGCTATACACAAACCTAAATTTCAAATTTGGTGTCTCTAGCTCTTATAGTTGCTGAGATCCTTGCGTTCATACATACGGACGGACAGACGGACAGACGGGCAGACGGACAGACAGACGGACATGGCCAAATCGAAATCTCTTTTGATACTGATCAAGAATATATACCTTATAGGGTCGGAGATGTCTCCTTCTGCCTGTTACATACATTTGCACAGATTTAGTACCCCCTTTTTACCCATTTTATGGGTACAGGGAGTAAAAATATGGGCAATAAATATTTAAAAATACTAAAAGTAACGCTACTTACAAAGGTGACACAAAAAGACAATAATGATGAAAAAGAAAGAAATGCAATCCCGTCAAGATACTATGGCGATCTTATAGAAGGAGGCCATACAGGGATTACGCGTACCTTGTTAAAAATAAAGAAATTTTATTGTTGGCCCCAAATGAATAATACCATTGCAAAATATGTGAAAACTTGTGTAAAATGCCAACGGGCAAAAACCACAACACATACAAAAGCAATGTACACCAATGGTAATAACGGATATACCAAATACAGCTTTTGATACTGTTTTAATTGATACAATCGGACCATTACCTCATTCAGAGAATGGAAACACATATGCAGTCACCATAATATGTGATCTCACTTAATATCTAGTTACAATACCAGTAGCAGATAAAAGTGCAAAAACAGTAGCTAGAGCAATATTTGAATCTTTTGTATTAAAGTACGGTCCTATGTAGACGTTCATACGGACATGAGTACTGAATACAAAAATTCACTTATAAAAGACTTATGCAAGTATATGAAAATAAGTAATATACAATCAACAGCATATCACCACCAGACTTTATTTACAGTAGAAAGAAGTCATCCAACATTTAAAGAATACGTTCGTGTGTACATTTCGATTGACAGGGATGATTGGGATATATGGTTGAATTATTTTTTTATTTCATAGGCATTCGCTTCGCATTCGCAACGGACATGTTTTTCGTTGCGCATCGTTTCAGTCTGTTTTCCTCATGATATCAAGTGATAATTTGTGTTTTTTTTGTTCTTATGACGTGTGTTATACATCGGTTGCGTGAAACACATTGTTGGACATTCAATTACTATTTAATTACATTAATATTTACTAAATTTGTTCAAATACAACAACAAACAGCATCACAAGCAAGCTGGTGGTTGATTTGTGCAGTTTGCATTGTGCTTATATTTGTTTTTGTATTTCTATTAATTCGCGCTCTCAACGCTCTCTCGCTTTTCTAACGTTGGTGTTGGTTACAGTTCCTCTCTCCGCTTTGTATTCCGTTGTGCTGATTTCGGTCGACGCGTCCGCGCTATAATATTTTCTTATTGGTGTTGTTGTGCTTATGTACAAATAAGCGTGAACAGATTTTAACCCTAATACTTTTAATTTTGTGTGCAGTTGTTCTTTTCTTATTTTATTTTTTCGTCTTTTCAATTTTCTTTTAATAAAAATGGTTGTCTGCTATAATAAAAATTGCCAGGTTCGAGTAAACGTAAAAATGTGGTTTGTTTGCTGCTGGCTGTGTGATAGCGTTTCACACGAAATATGTGCAGGCCTTAACGGCAGAATAATCGACCAGATTGAGTCCAAGTCTGGCTTAAAGTGGACTTATGAATCATGTAGGGATGTTGAAAAAGGTATTATGGCATTTATGAGGCAGACTAAGAAAGGCTTTGGAGACATATTCGCTCGGTTTAAAAAAACTGTTTGATGGTTTCTCCGATTTGGAAAACAAGTTTAAGAGTATGAAACTTTTAAATGAGTCTCCCAAACGAAAAAAGTCTAATCTTAGACTGTCCATTGGCCCTAATGAACTTTCGCTCCCTACTCACTTACCCACTACATCCGCTACCAAACACTTAGAGTTGATTAATTTATCATCCCCTTCATCCCATTTTTCGATTAGAAGTGACGAGAACAACATCTTACCCATGGATGTGGTTCCTTTTGACCCCGAAGAGGTTCCTGATTCGGTGATTGTTAGCACTGTTGACCTGCATCAACAACCTAGTATCAATAGTGCCAGCCAATCAGTCGAATTATCTGGTCAATCAACCATTGCCATGGCTCCATTGGATGCTCATACTATGGTTGGTAATACGACCCTTGTAGGTGTTCCACCACGGAAACAAATCTTTGTTTCACGGTTTGCCCCTGACACTACATCTGATGATGTCAAGGCCTTTATACAGGCCAAGTCAAAAGCCCATATTACGGTGGAGAAATTTATATTTGCTTATCCTCGGGAACTCTCGTCTTTTAAAAAAAGTGTTCCGGCTGAACATTTCAACAATATTTGTTGTAAAGAATTCTGACTTGACCACTTAGTTATTAAGGAATATCCTGCAAAAATAAAAATCGGCCTCCAGTTTCACTTCCTACTTCCGGTGGTAGTTCCAATCCACCTCTTGTAGTGTCTGATAGTTCAAAAAACTAACACCTTCCCTCTCACTGGGCTATCAGAATGTGAGAGGTCTTTGTAGTAAACTTAGTAATCTTTACCTAAATAGCCTAACTTTTCCTTTCCATGTCGTTGCCTTTTCTGAAACATGGTTAAGGCTCGACATCCTTAATTCTGAAATCCTGTCTAACAAATTCTCCATTTACAGAAAAGATCGCACTCCTCGTCGTGGTGGTGGTGTTCTAATTGCTGTTGACGCTGATTTATCTTCATAGATAGTTATTACCGATAGTTCTGTAGATATTGAATTTGATGCTTTAAAATTGAGTATATTTGCTTTTTTATCACTTGCTCTTATATTCCGCCTTCTTCCGATATTTCCTTATATTATTTGCATTCTTCTGCTATACAATCTGTCTCCTCTTTGGTTTCTGATCTTGACTTTCTTGTAGGTCTTGGTGACTTTTATATTGCCGGAACTACCTGAATTTAAAGTCCTGACACCAGCGTATTGTCATTGTACCAAATCAATGGTACCCCAAACTCTTTACATAAAATGCTTGATCTTGTTTTTGTCTTGGATCCCTCCTTTTTATCTGTCTCCCGTACTGACCCTATATCCTTTCCTGAAGATCCTTATAACCCAGCTTTGGAGGTGTTGATTGATTTACCTGCTAGGGTGCTAAGCCCATGTAGTAAAACTGCAGAGCGAGTTCGTCAATTTCGGAAAACCGATTTTAATAAATTCGCTCAGCTTCTATTCCAAACTGACTGGTCTCAGTTTTACTTGTGTAGAGACATGGATAGAGCAATTCAATTTTTGTACTCTACTTTAAACTCATTATTTGATACTTGTGTCCCTTTGGTTAAACCACTGTGTAATTAATAAACTTAAAAAATAGAACGTCGAGATTGTACAAGAAGTTCAAGGAATCTGGCTCTTTCTTGGATTTCTCTCGATGTTTGATTGCCCGATCTACCTTCTCTATACTTAATACACACTGCAATAATAACTACCTTAGAAGATGTAGGTTACAGTTTCAGTGGGATCCTAAAAGGTTTTATAAATTCGTTAATGCGAAGCGTAAGTCATCAACACTTCCATCAACCGAATTTTTTGAAAACACGACTGCTGACTCTGATCAGGCAATTGCCGATCTCTTTGCAGAGTTTTTTCAAACGACTTATAGTTCACAATCTTATCAATTGGTTTCGCCTTATCCTTATCATGTAAATAGCTCCAATTGCATTTTTGGACCTTTATAACTGAAAGTTCGCTTCTTCCGGGACCTGATGGAGTACCAAGCTCTGTGCTTAGGTACTGTGCTGAGGGTATTTTAAAGCCATTATTTATTCATTTTAAATTGTCAGTGGAGTTGTGCTCTTTCCCTAACATTTAGAAAGAATTGTTTATTATTCCTCTCCATAAAAAGTAAACATGTCTAACGTCGAGAACTATAGAGTTATTTCTAAGTTGTCTGCTATTCCTATGATTTTTGAGAAATTAATAACTTCTCAACTTCAACATCTGTGTAGTTCCATAATTTCACCCTTATTTACACTGATTTCAGTAAGGCTTTTGACTCTGTTAATCATTCTCTTTGACTTCACAAACTTTATCTTCTAGGATTTTCAATTAACTTCATTCTTTGGATCTCCTTTTACAGGCGAATGCCCTTTTTAAATAATTATATTCTTAATGATAAGCCGCTTGTTTGAATTGAGTCGGTTAATGATTTGGATATCCTTTTAAATACCAAACTAAAATTTGACAAACACATCTCTTCCATCGTTAATCGTGCATTTGGTGTCTTGGGTTTCATTAGGCGTTGGTCTTAAGAATTTTACGATCCCTAAGTTACTTAAACTCTTTATACTTATCTTGTTCGACCTATTCTTGAATATGGGTCTTGTATTTGGTGTCCGCAATATAAGGCTCATCAGGGTAGAATACAATCGGTACAAAAACAATTTCTGCTCTTTGCACTCCGTGGTCTTAACTGGAATCCTAATACTCGCTTGCCTTCTTATCGTAGTAGACTTTTACTAATAAATCTTCCTTCTCTTTCTGATCGTAGAACCATCCTTGGTGTCATTTTTTTACACAAACTAATTAATGGCGAAATTGAATCTTCTGAGTTAATAGGCCAAATTAGTTTTGCAGTTCCGATCAGAAATTCTAGAAACTTTCTTCTTTCTCTTCTAGCTTGTAATACTAACTATGCTATCCATAACCCTTTTCGTATTCTATGTGCTAATTATAACAACCTTTATCATTTAATATGTAATGCTACTTCTATTTCCTTACTCAAACTTCACTTTTATGTTATCTGCGTAATCTATAGTTACTTTTTGTCTATTGTTTAATTTATGTAGAACGTTTATACCGCACGTTATGCGGCGCGCCCCTTGGTCGGTTGGGCGGGAAGTGGGTTGCATTTTGCCTGGGTCCGGGCGTTAACAAGCCCGTGCTTGGTGTCGTTTAAGCCACATGAATATACTGTTCGTTTTAATACATCAACGTCCGAAAGAACTTATTGTTTCAATACAACTCCATCGACAGTACTTGAAGACTGTCCATACGAACTTGTTTATGGTAGACTACCTAGACAATTCAGCGAATTCAATAACTTAAGATAAAAAGATCCTATATGCAATATAGATGAATACGCTAAAGAATTTAAATATAGGCTAGAAGTAGCCTATAAAAGAGCAAAACAATGTTAGAATTAGAAAAAGAAAAACGAAAATTATAATACGATAAAAAACTAAATGATATAGAACTAGAAAATAGAAACTTTAGTTATGCTAACAAATGAAACAGCACGTAAGCTAGAAAGTAAATATTTGGGACCCATTAAGGTTATATGCATAGAAGATAGGAATAACATTACAATAGATGTGGGAAAATAGAAGCCACTTGTAGTAAATAAAAATAGGTTAAAATTATTCAAGAACTAATTTAGCTCAAGCATAATTTTTATTCAAGGCCTGATCAGCCATTTTATTATTTAAAAATTAAATTTTCTTAACAATTTAAAAATTTTATCATTTTAATAATTTTACTATTTTTACATGATTCATTATTTAAAAAAAAAAACAAATATAAATTCGCACATTTAAAAAAAAAAAGACAAGTAAGAACGTTGCAGTCGGACGCACCAGACTGCAGAATACTATGTTCCCAGTCCTATATAATTTGGTTATTTGTTTGTTCAGAAAGAGACGCGAAAAAAACTGCACAGGTGTGGGAGATATAGATTTTGCTCCTTTGTGAGGGAGGGGGTGGGGGGTCGAAAATTGTTTGATGCAGATTTATCCAGGTTGTCAACATTAGTCTGTATGCCAAATAAGGTAACTCTATCTTTGCAACTGTAGGAGATATAGCCCTTGAAAAGCGTGTTTTGGGGATATCATATGCCGATTTGTGGGGGTGGGGGGGTCAACATTTTTTTGATGCAGATCTGTCGAGAATCTTAACATTAGTCTGTATGCCAAATTTTGAGACTACATCTTTCAAAATGAGGAAGATACAGGTTTTTCCCAATTTGCGAGGGAGGGGGTGGTGGTGGGGGTGGATCTCGACACTTCATAAATTGACGGTATATACCAACAGGTGTACTATGTTTGGTTGCTCTAGTTTAGAGATAAAGGCAAAAAAAATGCGTTCATACGGACAGACGGACAGACGGAAATTTCGCAAACCCAATATACTATTTTCCCTTCGGGAACATAGTATAAAAACCTATAATATAGTATTAATAAAAATAACTTCAAAGAATTACATTATTTTCTAAAAGTAGGGAGTTGTAGTATGCACACACATAGAGTTTGTACTGTACCCTGTATATTCCAAATACATTAAAGCAGAACACACTGTGTTGTGTGTTTACATAAACAGTCTTAAGCATACTTCAAGTGCAAATGTAATATGATCACACAAGTATGCTACAGACTGAATAAATGCAGCGTCAGCGGTTTTCACACAAGCCGACTGCGCAGTACATAAATGCATGTAACACACACTCTCTCAGCGCTGCTCTCAGCGCTGCGTGCATAGATACGAACAAAATGCGGCTGCTCCGCTGCCGGCATTTCTGGCAGCGCAGTTGCGCGGCCATCTCGACTTTACTTTTAAGAACTATGTATGATCGATTCAATAAAAGAGACACAAACGAACAACAACATATTTCATATTGTGTCTGGGGGTCTTTGCTGGAACTGGTGGAACCCGTTGGGGATCCTTGCTGGAACTGGTGGGACCCGGTGGGGGTCCTTGCTGGAACTGGTGGGACCCGGTGGGGATCCTTGTTGGAACTGGTGGGGATCCTTGCTGGAACTGGTGGGGTCCGGTGGGGATCCTTGCTGGAACTGGTGGGACCCGGTGGGGGTCCTTGCTGGATTCGGTGATTCCTGATTCGGTGATTGTTAGCACTGTTGACCTGCATCAACAACCTAGTATCAATAGTGCCAGCCAATCAGTCGAATTATCTGGTCAATCAACCATTGCCATGGCTCCATTGGATGCTCATACTATGGTTGGTAATACGACCCTTGTAGGTGTTCCACCACGGAAACAAATCTTTGTTTCACGGTTTGCCCCTGACACTACATCTGATGATGTCAAGGCCTTTATACAGGCCAAGTCAAAAGCCCATATTACGGTGGAGAAATTTATATTTGCTTATCCTCGGGAACTCTCGTCTTTTAAAAAAAGTGTTCCGGCTGAACATTTCAACAATATTTGTTGTAAAGAATTCTGACTTGACCACTTAGTTATTAAGGAATATCCTGCAAAAATAAAAATCGGCCTCCAGTTTCACTTCCTACTTCCGGTGGTAGTTCCAATCCACCTCTTGTAGTGTCTGATAGTTCAAAAAACTAACACCTTCCCTCTCACTGGGCTATCAGAATGTGAGAGGTCTTTGTAGTAAACTTAGTAATCTTTACCTAAATAGCCTAACTTTTCCTTTCCATGTCGTTGCCTTTTCTGAAACATGGTTAAGGCTCGACATCCTTAATTCTGAAATCCTGTCTAACAAATTCTCCATTTACAGAAAAGATCGCACTCCTCGTCGTGGTGGTGGTGTTCTAATTGCTGTTGACGCTGATTTATCTTCATAGATAGTTATTACCGATAGTTCTGTAGATATTGAATTTGATGCTTTAAAATTGAGTATATTTGCTTTTTTATCACTTGCTCTTATATTCCGCCTTCTTCCGATATTTCCTTATATTATTTGCATTCTTCTGCTATACAATCTGTCTCCTCTTTGGTTTCTGATCTTGACTTTCTTGTAGGTCTTGGTGACTTTTATATTGCCGGAACTACCTGAATTTAAAGTCCTGACACCAGCGTATTGTCATTGTACCAAATCAATGGTACCCCAAACTCTTTACATAAAATGCTTGATCTTGTTTTTGTCTTGGATCCCTCCTTTTTATCTGTCTCCCGTACTGACCCTATATCCTTTCCTGAAGATCCTTATAACCCAGCTTTGGAGGTGTTGATTGATTTACCTGCTAGGGTGCTAAGCCCATGTAGTAAAACTGCAGAGCGAGTTCGTCAATTTCGGAAAACCGATTTTAATAAATTCGCTCAGCTTCTATTCCAAACTGACTGGTCTCAGTTTTACTTGTGTAGAGACATGGATAGAGCAATTCAATTTTTGTACTCTACTTTAAACTCATTATTTGATACTTGTGTCCCTTTGGTTAAACCACTGTGTAATTAATAAACTTAAAAAATAGAACGTCGAGATTGTACAAGAAGTTCAAGGAATCTGGCTCTTTCTTGGATTTCTCTCGATGTTTGATTGCCCGATCTACCTTCTCTATACTTAATACACACTGCAATAATAACTACCTTAGAAGATGTAGGTTACAGTTTCAGTGGGATCCTAAAAGGTTTTATAAATTCGTTAATGCGAAGCGTAAGTCATCAACACTTCCATCAACCGAATTTTTTGAAAACACGACTGCTGACTCTGATCAGGCAATTGCCGATCTCTTTGCAGAGTTTTTTCAAACGACTTATAGTTCACAATCTTATCAATTGGTTTCGCCTTATCCTTATCATGTAAATAGCTCCAATTGCATTTTTGGACCTTTATAACTGAAAGTTCGCTTCTTCCGGGACCTGATGGAGTACCAAGCTCTGTGCTTAGGTACTGTGCTGAGGGTATTTTAAAGCCATTATTTATTCATTTTAAATTGTCAGTGGAGTTGTGCTCTTTCCCTAACATTTAGAAAGAATTGTTTATTATTCCTCTCCATAAAAAGTAAACATGTCTAACGTCGAGAACTATAGAGTTATTTCTAAGTTGTCTGCTATTCCTATGATTTTTGAGAAATTAATAACTTCTCAACTTCAACATCTGTGTAGTTCCATAATTTCACCCTTATTTACACTGATTTCAGTAAGGCTTTTGACTCTGTTAATCATTCTCTTTGACTTCACAAACTTTATCTTCTAGGATTTTCAATTAACTTCATTCTTTGGATCTCCTTTTACAGGCGAATGCCCTTTTTAAATAATTATATTCTTAATGATAAGCCGCTTGTTTGAATTGAGTCGGTTAATGATTTGGATATCCTTTTAAATACCAAACTAAAATTTGACAAACACATCTCTTCCATCGTTAATCGTGCATTTGGTGTCTTGGGTTTCATTAGGCGTTGGTCTTAAGAATTTTACGATCCCTAAGTTACTTAAACTCTTTATACTTATCTTGTTCGACCTATTCTTGAATATGGGTCTTGTATTTGGTGTCCGCAATATAAGGCTCATCAGGGTAGAATACAATCGGTACAAAAACAATTTCTGCTCTTTGCACTCCGTGGTCTTAACTGGAATCCTAATACTCGCTTGCCTTCTTATCGTAGTAGACTTTTACTAATAAATCTTCCTTCTCTTTCTGATCGTAGAACCATCCTTGGTGTCATTTTTTTACACAAACTAATTAATGGCGAAATTGAATCTTCTGAGTTAATAGGCCAAATTAGTTTTGCAGTTCCGATCAGAAATTCTAGAAACTTTCTTCTTTCTCTTCTAGCTTGTAATACTAACTATGCTATCCATAACCCTTTTCGTATTCTATGTGCTAATTATAACAACCTTTATCATTTAATATGTAATGCTACTTCTATTTCCTTACTCAAACTTCACTTTTATGTTATCTGCGTAATCTATAGTTACTTTTTGTCTATTGTTTAATTTATGTAGAACGTTTATACCGCACGTTATGCGGCGCGCCCCTTGGTCGGTTGGGCGGGAAGTGGGTTGCATTTTGCCTGGGTCCGGGCGTTAACAAGCCCGTGCTTGGTGTCGTTTAAGCCACATGAATATACTGTTCGTTTTAATACATCAACGTCCGAAAGAAATTATTGTTTCAATACAACTCCATCGACAGTACTTGAAGACTGTCCATACGAACTTGTTTATGGTAGACTACCTAGACAATTCAGCGAATTCAATAACTTAAGATAAAAAGATCCTATATGCAATATAGATGAATACGCTAAAGAATTTAAATATAGGCTAGAAGTAGCCTATAAAAGAGCAAAACAATGTTAGAATTAGAAAAAGAAAAACGAAAATTATAATACGATAAAAAACTAAATGATATAGAACTAGAAAATAGAAACTTTAGTTATGCTAACAAATGAAACAGCACGTAAGCTAGAAAGTAAATATTTGGGACCCATTAAGGTTATATGCATAGAAGATAGGAATAACATTACAATAGATGTGGGAAAATAGAAGCCACTTGTAGTAAATAAAAATAGGTTAAAATTATTCAAGAACTAATTTAGCTCAAGCATAATTTTTATTCAAGGCCTGATCAGCCATTTTATTATTTAAAAATTAAATTTTCTTAACAATTTAAAAATTTTATCATTTTAATAATTTTACTATTTTTACATGATTCATTATTTAAAAAAAAAAAACAAATATAAATTCGCACATTTAAAAAAAAAAAAGACAAGTAAGAACGTTGCAGTCGGACGCACCAGACTGCAGAATACTATGTTCCCAGTCCTATATAATTTGGTTATTTGTTTGTTCAGAAAGAGACGCGAAAAAAACTGCACAGGTGTGGGAGATATAGATTTTGCTCCTTTGTGAGGGAGGGGGTGGGGGGTCCCAAAATTTTTGATACAGATTTGTCCAAGGGGTCAACATTAGTCGGTATGCCAAATTTGGTGACCTACCTGTACAGGTGTGGGAGATATAGATTTTTCTCATTTGCGGGGGAAGGGGTGGGGGGTCGAAAATTGTTTGATGCAGATTTATCCAGGTTGTCAACATTAGTCTGTATGCCAAATAAGGTAACTCTATCTTTGCAACTGTAGGAGATATAGCCCTTGAAAAGCGTGTTTTGGGGATATCATATGCCGATTTGTGGGGGTGGGGGGGTCAACATTTTTTTGATGCAGATCTGTCGAGAATCTTAACATTAGTCTGTATGCCAAATTTTGAGACTACATCTTTCAAAATGAGGAAGATACAGGTTTTTCCCAATTTGCGAGGGAGGGGGTGGTGGTGGGGGTGGATCTCGACACTTCATAAATTGACGGTATATACCAACAGGTGTACTATGTTTGGTTGCTCTAGTTTAAAGATAAAGGCAAAAAAAATGCGTTCATACGGACAGACGGACAGACGGAAATTTCGCAAACCCAATATACTATTTTCCCTTCGGGAACATAGTATAAAAACCTATAATATAGTATTAATAAAAATAACTTCAAAGAATTACATTATTTTCTAAAAGTAGGGAGTTGTAGTATGCACACACATAGAGTTTGTACTGTACCCTGTATATTCCAAATACATTAAAGCAGAACACACTGTGTTGTGTGTTTACATAAACAGTCTTAAGCATACTTCAAGTGCAAATGTAATATGATCACACAAGTATGCTACAGACTGAATAAATGCAGCGTCAGCGGTTTTCACACAAGCCGACTGCGCAGTACATAAATGCATGTAACACACACACTCTCTCAGCGCTGCTCTCAGCGCTGCGTGCATAGATACGAACAAAATGCGGCTGCTCCGCTGCCGGCATTTCTGGCAGCGCAGTTGCGCGGCCATCTCGACTTTACTTTTAAGAACTATGTATGATCGATTCAATAAAAGAGACACAAACGAACAACAACATATTTCATATTGTGTCTGGGGGTCTTTGCTGGAACTGGTGGAACCCGTTGGGGATCCTTGCTGGAACTGGTGGGACCCGGTGGGGGTCCTTGCTGGAACTGGTGGGACCCGGTGGGGATCCTTGTTGGAACTGGTGGGGATCCTTGCTGGAACTGGTGGGGTCCGGTGGGGATCCTTGCTGGAACTGGTGGGACCCGGTGGGGGTCCTTGCTGGAACTGGTGGGACCCGGTAGGGATCCTTGCTGGAACTGGTGGGACCCGGTGGGGATCCTTGTTGGAACTGGTGGGGATCCTTGCTGGAACTGGTGGGGTCCGGTGGGGATCCTTGCTGGAACTGGTGGGACCCGGTGGGGGTCCTTGCTGGAACTGGTGGGACCCGGTGGGGGTCTTAGCTGGAACTGGTGGAACCCGTTGGGGATCCTTGCTGGAACTGGTGGGACCCGGTGGGGGTCCTTGCTGGAACTGGTGGGACCCGGTGGGGATCCTTGTTGGAACTGGTGGGGATCCTTGCTGGAACTGGTGGGGTCCGGTGGGGATCCTTGCTGGAACTGGTGGGACCCGGTGGGGGTCCTTGCTGGAACTGGTGGGACCCGGTAGGGATCCTTGCTGGAACTGGTTCTGCTCTCCTGTTACGCCAGGATTTGTCAGGGTTCTCCTGCTATTCGCGAGGATTTATCCCGTGACTCTCCTACTACACAAGGATTTGCATACGACCCTACTGCACAGTGACTCGCTGTGTTCTCCTGTTACGCAAGGACTCGTCAGTGTTCATCTGCTATTCGCAAGGACTCCTCACTTAACTCTCCTGCTACACAAGGACTGGTAACGATGCGCTCAGCTCTACCGTATTTCTCCTGTTACGCGAGGACTTGTCAGTGTTCTCCTGCTATTCGCAAGGATTTACCACTTGACTCTCCTGCTACACAAGGATTGGTCACGGTGTGCCACGATTCGCAGTGCTTCTCCTGTTACGCGAGGACTTGTCAGTGTTCTCCTGCTATCCGTAAGGATTTATCACTTGACTCTCCTGCTACACAAGGATTATTGCACAGAACTCGGTTGGTTGGCTGATGTATCCTTGCGCGGGACAAGAATACTTGGCGTGGTTTGTTAGTTGCTGCGACGTTGAATTTTGCTGTTGACTCCGTTGACTTGTTTTCTGTCTGCCCTCCTCGTGCATGTTACTGTGCCCTTTTATATGTTTATCAACTGTCGTTAACTGTACTTTTGTCATCGCAAACGTACTCAGGCACCGTTTCTGGCTCTTCTATAACGGCACTAAGTCCCGTTGTGGTTTGTCAGCGCTTGCTGTGCGACGGCGCTGTTACTGCCTATTTCGCGCAACGAGAGAGCGCATGTGTAAGTGGCCGTGAGAGCCCACTCACCGATGCCCAGAGGCTTAGTTGAAAGGGGTCGTTTAGTAATGTTGTGGGGAGCCGGCTAAAGCTCCTCACACTCTCCTCTTCCGTCGGGAGCGATGTGTTTTCCCTACCTTTTTTTGTTTGTGTGAAATTTCCCCGCTACCCTTAAGACTACATAACTATATTTTTTTCCTTTTGTTTCTTTTTTTCTCTTTTATTTCATTTAATATATTTTTTTGTGTGGTGTTTTGTTTTGGCCTTTTTTTTTTTTTTTTTTCTTTGTTTTATTATTCAATTTATATGTATTATTTTTTTTATTTTTTATTTATTGTTGCGCGAACACGCGGTGTTGGCCTTTGGTTGACCGGATGCGGTACCGCGTAGTGCCGACCCACATTAACCGGGCGTTCCGCCAATCCCGGTTAATTGTTCGGGCGTACGCGGCCACCGCTTCTGGCCATTCTTCGGGGCCCACCTCCCTCCATCGATGGTCCACTCCCGGGCCGGCCCATGAGGCCTGGCGGAATAGTGTTGGCCGCCGTTCCACCGCTCCCTGCTCCATGTTTGAGCGTTGTCGGTGCAATGCCGGTCGGAACGTGGGTGGAGGGGGTGGAGGTGACTCCGGTGTGGGGGCACGTGGTCGGGGCGTC
Source organism: Hirtodrosophila confusa (assembly GCA_035043065.1). Lineage (NCBI taxonomy): Eukaryota > Metazoa > Arthropoda > Insecta > Diptera > Drosophilidae > Hirtodrosophila > Hirtodrosophila confusa. The sequence goes on from JAWNNI010000053.1 coordinate 690,270, forward strand.
ACTGGCTGGGGTGGTGTCGGGCTTCGGTCATCTCGGGGGGGCGTTACGGCCGTCAGGGTCCTCGGCCGTGGCGTGATCGCCCGGGGGGGCGTCGGCGACCTAGGAGTCTCTGGCGAAGCCGGCGTTGCAGGCGCGCTCTGTGGCGGCCCTGGCGGCGTTGTGTTCCGGATCGGCCGATACTCGACCACCTGTACGTCCTGTCGTACTGGCCTCCCGTCCCGCATGACCGAGCGTTGCACGCGGTAGACGTGCCTTGTAAGAGGTGGCTCCGGTGCCCCGGACTCCGACTCCGACGATATGATGACCACCTCCGTAGGGCGGTCCAGGACTGGCTCTGCGGGACAGGGCGGTGGTGTCATCGGCGTTGGCGTCGCGGGGCGTGGCTGCGGCTGTACCATGCCGACTGGCTGCTCCCGTGGGGCCTCTGGTGCCGGCGGTGTGGTGCCCGGTGTTGGCCGTTTTAGAGCCGGTACCTTGGCCGATGGCTTCACTGGTTGTGGCCCGATGGGCGAGTGACGACCAGGTTTTTGGCGGGTGGCCGCCGGTTTTCTTAACGGCCTTCGGGGGTGGAAGGGCAGCCGCGTTGCCGTCCTCCTCGACTGCCGCCGCGGTGCCGTTTCGCTGTTGCGTTTAGTTGGCGTTTCCATCTTGATGTGATCCTCGGCTATTGGGGTTGTGGCTTATATAGCTATTGCGCCTGCGCTCTTCAATTGCTGACATCTATCGGTTGCCTGTATTAGTTTGTCAGCAATTGGAAATGCATTGTGCCTTGCATATCAGGTGATTCTGCCGTTATCGTTTGCATGTTTCGCACCGTGGTCTCCATTCGATTTTGTGCCTAGCATTCCTTGTCGTATGCGAACTTGGTGGAGCTCGTGCCTTGTTAGATGTATAATTTTGTTTATTTATTTATATTGTTGTTGTTCTAAGTATTGTGGTTATTATTTTGCTTTATTGTTATTATTATAATTATTATTATGATTATTATGATTATTAGTATTATTTTATTATTATTATTATTATTATTATTATTATTTTTATTATTATTATTATTATGGTTTTCGTTTGAATGCGGCGTGGCATTAAATTGTGTATGATTATGTAGTTATTTTTATTAGTTGGATTTTGTGTGAGATTGCCCCACTGTTCACAATGTGTGATCCCGTTGTTCTTATTTCACAGGCGCCGAAGTTTTGAAAAGGGGGTTAGTGTACGCAGAGGCTTAGTTAAGAATTGTTTCCGAAGGGGTCTTGGGGGGGTTTTGCAGTACTTAATAAAAATTTCCAATTTTTAATGTAAATTAATTTTATTTACATTTTCCCCCCTTTAAAAAGTACGAAAAAAAAATTTATATATAAAAAAAAATTTTCTCGCCCGTGTCCTACACTTACTGCATTTTAGTTGGTTTTGTTTGCGTCGCATACAATTTTAAGTCCATGATGTGGGCCGTTCGTATTTTCTTGTCCGCCTGTCCTCGAAGCTGGCATATAACCGGCGAAACAAAGTTTATTATCTGATACGGCCCGCCGAATTTTGGAGCGAGCTTGGCTGCAAATCCCTCCGCGGCGTTGGAGAGGTGGTGTTCTTTGCGCCATACCTGATCGCCTATTGTCGGTTTCCATGGCCGTCTCCGCAGGTTATAATGTCTTGCTTGGTCCTGGGCTGCCTTTTCCAAATTGCGACGTACTAGTTCGAAAATCTCTTTAAGTTTCCTCTCGTTATCTCTGGGCTTTGAGGTTGCTTGTCCTGTGCCTACAGCTTCCTTGTCGTATAGGGCCCTGGGTACTCTGGGCTCGCGGCCTTGTGTGACAAATGCTGCGCTGTAGCCCGTTGACGCTGAGACGCTAGTGTTGATCGCCAGTGTCAATTCGGGTAACACCTCATCCTAATTCCGCTGATTTTCTCCTGTGTATTGTGCAACCATAGTTTTAACGGTCCGGTTCATACGCTCGGTTGGATTTTCTTGAGGCGTATAGGGGGCCGTGTATTGGTGTCGTACTCCCATCTCTTCTAAGAACGTCTTGAACGCCTTACTTGTGAATTGCGCTCCATTATCTGTGATGAGTACTTTTGGTGCCCCGAACCTAGCCAGTATCCGTTCTCTGAACGCCTTTGCAGGGCTGCCGTCGTTGCACTCCTCAGTGGGACCAGTTCTGTCCATTTTGAGAATCGGTCAATAAAGACGAGTAAGGTCGTGTTTCCGTGTTTCGACCTCGGCAGGGGTCCCACAAAGTCTGCGCAGACCGTGGCCCATGGCTCCTCAGGGACTTGGGTGAGCATTTTACCTGCGGCTTGAAGTTGGCTGGGTTTGTATCGTTGGCACGTCTCGCAGCACCGTACGTAGGCTCGTACATCTCGGTAGAACCCTGGCCAGTAGTACCGCGCGGCCACTCGTGTCATGGTTTTGCGTGTCCCCAAGTGTCCGGCTGTAACTGCGTCGAGGTTTTCATGTAGTATTCGTTGTCTCTGTCGTTTTGGTACGCAGAGCTTCCAGGCCGCCACGTCTTCGTCCCCTGCTCTCTGTGGGATGTGTCTATAGAGGTTTCCTGACTCTATAGTGTAGTCGGCGTATTTTTGGGGGTTATTTTGAGCTTTTGCCATTAGTTTCTATATCCATTTGTCCCCCTCTTCTGCGTTTTTCCTTTGGCTCACCGCTCGGCGTCTGCTACCACGTTGAGTTTCCCCTTGCGATAAGTCACCTCGAAATTGTACTGTTGCAGCTCTAAAGCCCACCTCGCGACTCTGCCCGAAGGACTTTCGATTGAATTGAGCCATTTCAGTGCCATGTGGTCGGTGATGACAGTGAAATGGTATCCTTCCAAATATGGCCTCAGTTTCCTGATTGCCCATACAATTGCCAGACATTCCTTCTCCGTGGCCGAGTAGTTCTTCTCGGCTCCGTTTAGTGTCCTGCTGGCGTATGAGATGACTTGTTCACCTTCCTTGGTCGTTTGGGTGAGGATTGTTCCGAGTCCGTAGTTGCTGGCATCTGTCTGCAGGATGAACTGGCTGTTGAAGTTCGGGCATGCTAGCCCGGGTGCTTTCGTGAGTTTATCCTTCACGGTCTCAAATGCCTTTTGTTGTTCCTTATTCCATTCCCACTTGGTACTCTTTTTGAGCAGGGCGTTGAGTGGATGAACCGTCGTAGCAAAGTCGGGTACAAATCTTCTATACCATGATGCTACTCCCAGGTATTGACGCAGTTCTTTGGTATTAGTGGGGGTTTTAGCTCGGCGATGGCAGCTACTTTGTCGGGGTCTGTGCGGATACCGTGTTCCGTCACCAGATGCCCCAGATATTTTAGCTCCTGCTTGAAGAAATCGCACTTGTCGATGTTGATCCTCAAGTTGGCCGCTCGAAGCCATCGGAATACCTCCCGCAGGTTAATCATGTGTTCTTCTCGTGTTTTCCCGATGACGATGATGTCGTCCAGGTAGGCGAACGCACGTGGCATAATTTCCGGGCCTATCACTCGGTCCAACGCTCATTGAAATGTCGCCGGAGCAGAATGAAGCCCAAACGGCATCACTTTCCACTGGAAAAGTCCTCTCCCAGGGACGGTGAACGCTGTTAATGGCCTGCAGGCCACTCCCATTGGAATTTGCCAGTATCCATCCTTCAGACCCAAGCTGGTAATGTAGTGGGCCTCCCTTAACTGGTCTAAAATGTGGAGCACTCTTGGTAAGGGATACGCGTCTTTGACTGAACGGCTATTTAACTGGCGAAAGTCGACGCACAGTCTCCACTTTCCCGTCTTCTTCCTTACCATGACGATTGGCGCGCTGTGGGGACTGTTCGACGTTTAGATGCAGCCTCTTGCCAGTAGTTTGTCCACCTGTTTATTAATCTCTTCTTGCATCTTGGGTTTCTTCGGGAAGTATCTTTGTTTGATGGGACGGTCGTCGTGCATCACTATCTGGTGCTCTGTAATGGGTGATGTGCCTGACATTTTCCCAAAAGCAGCCAGTTCTTCTTGGAGGAATTGGTCGATAGCTGTGCCAGGGTGTAGTGGTTGTCTCTCCATCTCGCTGTTGCCTGTCTGTTCTGTAGCGGTTCTTTCGGGTTCCTGTGCTCTTGGTGGTTTTGTCATGGCAACTGCTACCGAGAGTCTTTCTTGTAACCTTCCACTATGCCTGTGGCGGGCTGGAATTATAGCTCGGAGCCCGGCACACTCCAAAACGGTGCCCATGCCTGTGAGGAAATCCCATCCTAGCACTAACTCGTCAATGACCCCGGGTAGGATGAGGAGTGCCAGATCGATGTGTTGGTCCCTGAGCTTGATTTCGACCTCCAGTTGCTCTGATACCCCGCTGCTTCGGCCATCTTCTAGCCGCACCTGCTTGTGCGTGGTCTTCCGATGTCCTTGGTGGCCCAGTTCCATAGCCAGTTTTTCGCTGACAAAACTGCTTGTCGCCCCAGTATCTATGGTCGCTTTGTAATGGCCGGTCCCAATTTGTACTGTTGCCGACAGGTACGCCCCCTCATCCTGTAGGGCGCCTATTAATGCTGAGGGGCAGTTTCCCTGGGCATCCGCTCTCCCCTTGGTGGCGGATGCCGGCGCCCGTTTCCCGGTCGGCAACATTCAATCGTTCGGATGCCAATTCGACCACACATCCAGCAAAAAATGACCTGGTCGTTTCGGCATTCGGGGGCCCAATGTCCCTCCTGGCCGCACCTCCGACAGGCCCGGGCGGGGTCCTGGATGTGAGTTCTGGCCTGTCCTGTTCGTGCTCTTGGGGCTGGTTGCGGTCCACTGCTGATGCGTTCGTGACACCGGCAGTTTTGAGTCCGGGGTTCCTCTTCGCATGCCATTAGCCTGGTTCGGTTCGGGTGTGCTTGTTGTCGCAGCCTGGCCCGATCCTGCTCTAGTTCTTCGAACTCCTCGGCCAGTTTTGTGAGTTCGGCCAGGCTAGAACTTTGGTACGGCCGTACGAATGCCCGTAGATCTGGGAGACTGTTATCGCATATTTGCCTCAACTCCCTCGGTCTATCGTACTTCAGAGGCCTCATTAGGGTCTGCATCTCGACCATATATATTTTAAAGGGCTCATCTATGCCCTGTCTTCTCCGGGTTACTTCCTCCTGTAATCGTGTGAAATAGTCCCGTGGTAGGAAGAACTCCTGGAAGCTAGTCACAAAGGATGTCCATGACCGCCAATGTTGGTTATTGGCAATGTACCATTTAAGGGCCATGCCTTGGAGGAGTTCGGGCATCGCTCGGGGAATCAGATCTAGGTTGAGTCCATATGTCTCTGCTGACCATTCAACCTGCTCCAGAAATTCTAGCGGCTTGGTCGTGCCGTCAAAACGAAAGCTCCACTCCCTCACCTGTTTTGCTACTCGTGGATACTCTTCTGTATGAGTCCTGTTTGGTGACTGGCGAGTGTGAAGGCGTGCCAAGTCATTGAGCTTCAAGGCATGCTGCAGATTCGACTCGTTTGCCAGGACCCATTCTCCAAATTGCCGACGCATCGTGTCTACTGTGCCGGTCACGGTTATCCCGAATTCTTCGGCATACCGAAGGATTTCCTCCTTTTTGAGGTTATAAACACATCCTCGTACCATTTTGTTTATGTGTATGTAAAGCTGTATTTCCTTGAATTTCTTTTTATCGCAAGACCCTAAACGTTGGGCGCCAGTTGTAACGAATCAAATGTCCTGCCGGGCTTAACTCGGTCGGTCAGGATCCGTATCAACAAATTTGTATTTGGACACTTGCGATAAATAACGACTCTAGATTTCGATGATAATTATATTTATTTGCTGACCATATTCTAGGTGTAGGTTTAGTTTTAGTGTGTGATTCCTGTGGTGGCCGTCGAGAGTATCCTGGTGATGCACCGACTCGCCGTTCAGCGTCGCCTGTTCGCTAAGAACCACCCACTCGCTTTTGGCTCGTGGGATAATTTCGCGTAGCAAAGCTCCGCCTAGTTGCAAGTGGCCGCGCACCCGAATAGCTGGCTTGGTAGTGGTGGTGGGATCCGGTGGGGATCCTTGCTGGAACTGGTGGGATCCGGTACGGATCTTTGCTGGAACTGGTGGGATCCGGTGGGGATCCTTGCTGGAACTGGTGGGATCCGGTAGGGATCTTTGCTGGAACTGGTGGGATCCGGTGGGGATCCTTGCTGGAACTGGTGGGACCCGGTGGGGGTTCTTGCTGGAACTGGTGGGACCCGGTGGGGATCCTTGTTGGAACTGGTGGGATCCGGTGGGGATCCTTGCTGGAACTGGTGGGATCCGGTGGGGATCCTTGCTGGAACTGGTGGGACCCGGTGACGGTCCTTGCTGGAACTGGTGGGACCCGGTGGGGATCCTTGTTGGAACTGGTGGGACGCGGTGGGGGTTCTTGCTGGAACTGGTGGGACCCGGTGGGGATCCTTGTTGGAACTGGTGGGATCCGGTGGGGGTCCTTGCTGGAACTGGTGGGATCCGGTGGGGGTCCTTGCTGGAACTGGTTCTGCTCTCCTGTTACGCCAGGATTTGTCAGGGTTCTCCTGCTATTCGCGAGGACTTATCCCGTGACTCTCCTACTACACAAGGATTTGCATACGACCCTACTGCACAGTGACTCGCTGTGTTCTCCTGTTACGCAAGGACTCGTCAGTGTTCTCCTGCTATTCGCAAGGACTCCTCACTTAACTCTCCTGCTACACAAGGACTGGTAACGATGCGCCCAGCTCTACCGTATTTCTCCTGTTATGCAAGGACTCGTCAGTGTTCTCCTGCTATTCGCAAGGACTCCTCACTTAACTCTCCTGCTACACAAGGACTGGTAACGATGCGCCCAGCTCTACCGTATTTCTCCTGTTACGCGAGGACTTGTCAGTGTTCTCCTGCTATTCGCAAGGATTTATCACTTGACTCTCCTGCTACACAAGGATTATTGCACAGGACTCTGTTGGTTGGCTGATGTATCCTTGCGCGGGACAAGAATACTTGGCGTGGCTTGTTAGTTGCTGCGACGTTGAATTTTGCTGTTGACTCCGTTGACTTGTTTTCTGTCTACCCTCCTCGTGCGTGTTACTGTGCCCTTTTATATGTTTATCAACTGTCGTTAACTGTACTTTTGTCATCGCAAACGCACTCAGGCACCGTTTCTGGCTCTTCTATAACGGCACTAAGTCCCGTTGTGGTTTGTCAGCGCTTGCTGTGCGACGGCGCTGTTGCTGCCTATTTCGCGCAACGAGAGAGCGCATGTGTAAGTGGCCGTGAGAGCCTACTCACCGATGCCCAGAGGCTTAGTTGAAAGGGGTCGTTTAGTAATGTTGTGGGGAGCCGGCTAAAGCTCCTCAAAATACGGCAGACGACCGAAACATCATGGTGTCGGAACAACTAGACATTATCTTGCCAGGCAATATAATATGGTGCTAGGATAAGACTTTCTCCCGCACATGGGCATCAATCTCGAGTATGCCGGCTTGCGCGTGGTAATCCCAGCACGGTAGAGGAATGACGGATGGTTGGAAGAGCGACTATCGGTGGCAGTGGCTACGACCGAAGAAACGGGAACAAAACAAGTGGAATCACAAGAGCAAGCACAGGCGGAGATAAAACAAACAGAAACACGAGGACAAGCAATAGCACAGGCAAAACGAGCAACGAAAAGATACAAGCAAGCAGCATGGAACACACAAGCACACACATCGACGAAAAGCCGGCAATACATCCAGATGCAGAAGTGAATAGAAAAGGCCTGTTTAGAAGCGTCAAATAGCCCACATACCGCTCCGATCGTCATGGTCCGTAAAAAAACGGGCAAATGGAGACTATGTGTGGACTTCCGGCAGCTGAACAGTCGCTCGATAAGAGCTGCATATCCGTTGCCAAGGGTACATCACATCCTGGATTAGCTGAGGGAAGTGCACAACATAACCAGCTTAAATCGCAAGGATGGCTACTGGCAAATACCAATGGAAAAGAGAGTCGACCACGTTCACAGTACCAGGAAAAGGATTGTTCCAGTAGAAAGCAATGCCATTCAGACTCTATTCAGCACCAGCAACCTTCCAACTGGCCCTGGATCGGGTCATCGGCCCAGAAATTATGCCGCACGCTTTTGCCTACCTTGACGACATCATCGTCATTGGCAAAACAAAGGAAGAACACATGGCCAATCTTCGTAAGGTGTTTTGGCGGTTAAAGACAGAAAATCTGAGAATCAACGTAGACAAGTGCGACTTTTTCAATCAAGAGCTGAAATACCTGGAACACCACTTAACCGAGCAATTCATGCGGACGGATCCGGAAAAAGTCGAGGCGATAGCGGAATTAAAACCACCAACATACTGCGGAAGTACCTGGGCGTAGCATCATGGTATAGACGCTTCAACCCGATTTTTCAACCACAGTACATCCCCTAAACGAATTACTGAAAAAGGGAGTCAAATTATCATGGAACGAGCGAAGCTAAATAGCCAGACTTCTCAAAACAGTTCAGCCTCCAGACAGACGCAAGCGCGTGATATCGTATGCCAGCAGGACCCTCAATGGCGCAGAGAAAATCTATTCAGCCACAGAAAAGAGTGCTTGGCGATCGTCTGGGCAATACCTGGAAGGGTACCACTTCACTGTCGTGACCGATCACATAGCACTGAAGTGGCTAAATTCAAGCAAGGGTAAATTGAACGTGGTGGTCGACGCTCTCTCCCGACAACCTCTGGTCAGCGACGTCAGCAGACGAATGAAAGACAAAGAGACGGTGACAAAGTGCAGATGGACAGAACAGATGCTGGAGAAAATAAAAAAATCCCATCAAATATCCAGACTACATGACAGAGTCAGACGCATCGTACCGGCATATTCCGCACAGAGCAGGACACAAGGATGTAGTGTCATGGGAGCTCTGCATAACCAGCAACCAACAAGAACGTGTGCTCCAAGAAAACTACGACGCGCCATCAGCAGGACACACAGGTAGCCGGAAATGGATTTCTAGACTCGCCGCACGATATTACTGGACGGGACTGTACAGAGATGTACACGCATACGTGCAACGCTGCGAGACTTGCGCATGCTACAAGCCCAGTCAACTACAAAAAGCGGCAAAAATGCTAACGAAGATTCCTTCATGGAGAGAATCTTGGCTAGATTCGGGCGCCAAAGGTACTAACTACGGACAATGGAACACAATTCACCAGCAAAACCTTCAAATCGTTCCTGGAAGCGTGAAACACCAGTTCACAGCGCCCTATACTCCCCAAGAAAACCCGATCGAGCCAGCAAACCGCTCCGTAAAAACAATGGTAGCACGATTCGCAAGTACAAATCAACGCCGGTGGGACGCCCACTGCCAGAAATAACACTGGCAGTAAGCACAAGTGTCTCGGCCTCCACCGGATATAGTCCTGTATTCATCGTATAGGGACGCGAACCCCGACTACCACGAGCACTGTACGACGATATGACTATAGGCACAGGACAACCACCACGCAAACCAGCAGAAAACACAGAGAAATTGAAAAAAATCTTCGAGGTGGTACGCCGAAGTCTGGAGAAAGCAGCACAGGATCAGGCACAGTACTATAACCTGCGAAGAAGGCCATGGAAACCGACAGTAGGCGATCGAGTTTGGGTTAAACCGGACCAAACCTAGTTAAAAACTGGGGTATCCGGGGCCAACTAAAGGCAGGGATAGGGCATTTCGGAGAGCACCGACGGTCTAAGCCTTGATTAAAATTTGGGTATCCTCGGAAACTCGTACGAAATAAGAACAGGAGTCTCAAAAGGTGCCAACGGATAAGCCTACTTTAAAACTGGGGATTCTTGGTACATCCTCGAGAGAAGCAGGCAGTAGATCCAGTTAAGGAACCAACGGTGGCACCTAGTTTAAGACAGGATAACCTTGGCGACTTGCAGGACCAAAAACAGAGAGAAACACGGACGGAACGCTGCAGACCAAACAGCAAACAGGAGATCAGCCGTAGCGGAAATCGGGCTTAAAACTAGAGTGCGACGGCTGCTAGGAGACTTAGGAGAATTTGCGGTTGAGCAGGAACTTTCATGGTCTAAACCGTTAGTATACGTGAACACCTAGGGCGAGATAATGTCACACTCATCGATATCACGTGGGCAAGAGCACTTAGCGAACGGAGTGAGTCGAAAATCCTGAAAAGCTGGACCCTGGGCATTTGACACGAGCTTCAGCGGAACAAACTCGAAGTACTGGGCGAACTGGCAAAATATATATTGAATCTTAACTCCATTGATTTCTTATTTATCGCTACTGCTGCAGATATAAATTTGTTGGCACGAACTCCTGGTCGACCGAGCTAGACCCGGCGAAGCCAATCGGTTCGTTACAACATATGCACTTGAAATATGATCAACCACTCATGTATAAATGGGACGGTCAGCGACCGGCGCATGTAAAACCGCCGAGGAACCAAAAATTAAATAAGACTGAGTGAGTAGTGTGTAATTGTAAAAAAAAATGACCAGTTGCTTGAAAAACAAAGTTATAATAATATGCCAAGAACCAAACGCGGTGGCGTAATATTTAGAGCAAATCAAGAAACTGCTCAGTTGCGAGAACTATTGAATGCAGGAATTCCCCAAGTTCGGACACAGCTAATAAGTTACAAGCCAGAATCGACCATTTAGAGTCATTCGTAAACATAACACTGGCGCAGAAGAAAACACAACACAATTACTCACAATCTAATATTAACATAATTGGAAGTATTAAAATACCACCACAAAAAATTACCATTCCAAAACAGAAGAAGGCGTGCCCACCTGGCTGCGATAGACCGCTCATCAGTGTATTCTGCCAATACACCCGCGGATTGAAGACAACAAACAAAGCCTGTGCGAAGACCACCACCGGCAACGCCAGCGATACAAGCTGAGCCCGACAACTAGCACGTGCGAAGACCAGCACCAGCCCCGATAGCAGTTCTATGGCAGCCAAGGATGAAGACCGACAGCGTTACCGACAACGCACATCATTATATATTTAATTCTATTATACTTAATAATAATATTATACATAAAACTTAAACTATTGTAAGACTGAGCTCACCGACAAGCACGGTCAAATAATTCGTTCCACCCACGAGGTGCTTTAGACACACGAATTGTCCCTTAAAGTAATATGATTCATGAAAGTTTCCAAATTTAAATAAACTGAATAAAAATGGTATTGTAAGATCAGAAAATCAGATCAGTATATTTGAATGTAACAGAAATAAAGTGAATTTGAATGAAACCGAAAAATAATGATAAGTTAAGATTTATGTTAAGGTATCGATATCGTGATCGATTTAAAATTAATCTATACATCTAATTAATAACGAGCAGACATAATTTAACGAAAATAAAACTAAGTCTACGACCGTATTTGTTTTTACAAATCAGGTGTGGGGTACACCCATGCAATAATGCAACAATACCGGCAATGAAATATGTGGAAATATTAAGGAAATCGAAAAAAAAGTTAATTTCCCTATCGAGTTTGACGATTTACCAATTGCGCGCAGCCCTTGAAGCAATTACGGAGTCCAATATGGAGGGACAAAGAGCCACAGGAGGAGATTGGATGCAGTGCTTACTTGACGCTGAAAACAAAACGCAAAAAGCGAAGCAATTGCGCGTGAGAAAGAACGAGATAACCATAGTGGCACTGTAGCGCATCGACGCCGTCCATAAGTCAAAGACCCAGCACGTACTAGCCTTGATTAAAAACACAACCCTGTATGAGGTTGTGGTGAATAAGAAAAAGAGAAGAATTAATCGACGCATGAGTCTTTCTCTCTCTCTCTCTCTGCAGCGCGCGTTTTAATGTGGGGTACACTTCGTAGTCTTTCTTAAAATATTAATAAGTATACTAGTGGTAAAGAATGAAATAAAGTAATATAATATCGCCGCTGTTAATGAGATCTTTGTATTCATCTCCTCATCCACGATAATTGGTGACCCCGCAAACAGACCGCATTCACTCTTCTGATGCAACCAAGGTGCCCACACGTATACGCACACTCATAGTTCTACACGAATTTCACAACATCGCGAAAATTTCGCAACATGGCAGACAACAATTCTGCTGCCGATCTTAAAAGAACGGTGGTTAAAGCCCCGGATGCAAATAATTCTGCATGCACATCACATGCCAGGGGATCGTCCACTACAATCAATCGTCTTGCCGTAAAAGTGTCACCCTCTTGAGCCGAGCGTCCCGAAATTTAGTTTGCGCAAATCGAATCGCAATTCTGCATTGCAGGCATCTCAGCCGACAAAACAAGGTTCCACACAGTCGTAGCCTCGATGGAATCAAACGTTATTTCTCAGATAACCGCTGCTGCTCTCAATTCGCCTACCCATGGCATGTACGGAAATCTTAAGCGGAGCATTATTGAGCGTTTTTGCGAGAGCGAACAGAAGAAAATTCAGAAGCATCTCTCCGACATCGACTTGGGAGACAGACGCCCCACTCAACTGCTCAATGAGCTCCGTGGTCTGGGTAGAGACAGTATTAGCGAAGAATTCCTGAAATCTTTGTGGATGCAACGCCTGCCTCCACATGCACGGGCCATTCTTCAAGCTTCAAGCGATGATTTAGCAGGTATGGTAAAGCTCGCTGACAAGATACTCTAAGTTGGAGGGCTCGCTCACATAGACGTCGTGTCAGTCGCAGCACCATCAGTAAACGCAGAGCTAGCGGCTCCCTCTTTGCACGACATAATTAACAGATTGCACAGCTTGGAGAAGTGTATCCGTTCTCGATCCCGCTCACAGAACCGTTCATCAACAAACATGGATCGTCATGGCTCTCCGACGAAATGTTGGTACCACTCCAAATTTGGCAGCAAGGCTAAGAAGGCTCTTTCGAAGCAGATTCAAAAAACTAAAAGCTCTTCTGTTTCGTCGCCCGCCGAACCAGAAGATAGCCGCCAATTGGCACGCACTACGATTTTTGAAAAGGGCACAAAACAAAAGTTTCTAATCTACGTCAATCAAGACTTTTGGTGAGAGACGCCTCAAGTTTTCATTTGGACTTCGCCGCGAATTTGCCTTGACTTTCATTTTAGCTGACGTTTCGACACCGATCATAGGCGCAGATTTTCTAAGCCATTTTGATCTTTTAGTCGACACCAAGCGAAGTACCCTGATCGATAACAAAACAGCACTCCACGCAAAAGGAGCCGCATGAAAGATCCGCGAGACTACTATGGTATTGCACATCAGTAATAACGATGTTGCCCGTATTCTGGAGGATTTCAAGCAATTGTCGGTGCATAATCATAACAAGCAACCATCTCCTGCTAACGTCACACACGTTATCGAGACCACCGGGCCAGCAGTTTTTGCACGAGCCGCAGACTCACTGGAGAAAAACTCATTGCAGCTAAAAAATAATTTGACTACATGGTACAGCTTGGAATTTGTCGACCATCCAAGAACAACTGGGCAAGTCCACTTCACATGATACGTAAGTTCGACGGCAGCTGGAGACCTTGCGGAGCTTTCAGAGCACTCAATACGAAGACAGTGCCGAATCGTTACCCGTTACCCTTCGTTCGTGACGTCACTAACATCTTACACAATAATATATATTCAGTTATTGATTTGCAAAGAGTATACCATCATATAGCAATACCAAAGGATATCCCTAAGACAGCAATCACAACTCCTTTCGAGTTTTGCTATATGACGTTCGGCTTGCGAAACGCATCGCAGACATTCCAAAGATTCATGCATAACGTGTTGCGTGACCTGGATTTTGTATTCGTGTACATTGATGACATACTTGTTGCCTCGACCAACCTGGAGCAGCACAAACAGCATTTAAGAACCGTTTTTAAGAGACTAAGCAACAACAATTTGACGCCATTTTACGTACACTTACACATACACATATACACAAAAGACGCACACACACGAGCGACAGCTCGAGCGCAGCGCAAGCGATGCATTTTAAGTGGTGGCTGTGCTGCTTCTTCCCACCGCGCTCCAGCACTGAATCTTTTTTGTTGAATAACTTCCGTGTTTGTTATCCGATCGACTTGAAATTTGGACAGTAGATTAGGAGTGACTAAAGTATGCCAAATCCCAAATCTATATCTTGAAAATTGTTACTGTAAAACATTTTTTATCGAATAGCGGGGGAACGGGGGGAGATATCTCAAATCTAAAATAATTTTGACCTGCTCCCGCTATACACGAATCTACATTCCAAATTTGGTGTGTCTAGCTCTTATAGTTGCTGAGATCCTTGCGTTCATACATACGGACGGACAGACGGACAGACCGACGGACATGGCCAAATCAAAATCTCTTTTGATACTGATCAAGAATATATATACTTTATAGGGTCGGAGATGTCTCCTTCTGCCTGTTACATACATTTGCACAGATTTAGTACCCCCTTTTACCCATTTTATGGGTACAGGGAGTAAAAATGACAACAATCCAGTTGAATGGACTGAGGACTCACATCGCGCTTTTCAAACCTGCAAAGATCAATTGCCCAGGGAAACCTTGCTAACTTTTCTCTCCCCAACAGCACTACTCTCTTGAGCGCGGATGCCTCGGATAGCACTGTCGGGGCTTTCGCACACCCACTGGTCAATGGGAAATTGCAACCATTAGGATTTTTCTCAAAGAAATTAAATCCTGCACAAGCCAGATATGGAACTTACGATAGGGAACTGTAAGCAATTTACCTAGCAATTCAGCACTTTCAATTCATTCTTGAAGGAAGACAATTCATTGTGTACACGGACCACAAACCACTAAACTACGCGTTCTCACAAAAATTGGAAAATACTCCGCCCTGACGAGGAAGGCATCTGGATTTCATTAGCCAATTTACCACAGACATACGACATGTTGCGGGCAGAGGCAACGAAGCCGCAGATTTTCTCTCACGCATCAACTCAGTTAGCGATATCGATTACACGGCAGTCGCTACAGCCCAAGAATCCGACACAGAACTGAAGACTCTACTGGAAAACGAGAACTAATCGTTGAAATTGAAAAAGAACGTGCTTCTGAAAATAGGACTCGACCGTTCATTCCAGAGTCATTACGCAAGCAAGTAATGCAAAAAATGCATAGCTTAGCACACCAAGGTCGGAAAGCAACAAAAATTAATTTCGGAACGATTTGTGTGGCCTTCAATGGGAAAAGAGATAAGCAACTCCGTACAGGGCTGCACACAATGCCAACGTTGCAAGATCCACCGCCACAACAAATCTACCGTGGGGGCTACGGACCAATAGATCAGCGCTTTGATCAAATCAACATCGATATCATTGGTCCATTACCACTCTCATGAGGAAATCGCTACTGCTTGAATTGCATCGACCGTTTCTCCAGGTGGCCAACGGTAATCCCAATCTCAGATATTTCAGCAGAGAGGGTAGCCACCACCCTACTTAACGGTTGGATCTCATCGTTTGGCGTGCCGTTGCATATTACGACTGATCTGGGAAGGCAATTCAAATCTTATATATTTTTTTATCCTGGGTATAAAACAGTTAAGGACCACAGCCTATCACCCACAGTCAATTGACCTGGTGGAGCGCTGGCACAGGACTCCGAAGGCAGCCATTAAATGCCACATGACCAGCGACTGGTGCGATGTCCTGCCAATAGTCTTACTTGGGCTACGCGCTACATGGAAGGAAGACCTTGGAGCTTCTCCAGCTGAAATGCTGTTCGGATCACCACTTCGGGTTCCAGGAAAGTTTGTCACTGCCAATCAAATCATCCTAATGAACCGATTTCATTAAGATGCTGCGCAACCGAATGCAGTCTCCCGGACAAACTAGCACATCCTGCCAGTGGGTAAAGGAAACTTTCCTGCAGACTGAACTAAAACATGCAACGCTCATGTTTGTACGTGTGGACAGGGTACGAGCACCACTGGAGCCTCCATATGAGGGTCCATTTGAGATTTTAGACAAACAAAGAAAATTCTTGAAAATTCGGCTTGCGACGAGGGACGTAAACATCTCTATCGATCGACTGAAAGCGGCATTCACTGATAGCACTACTGCCACCAAAGTCTGTCAGATATCAGTAAAATGCACAGCCTGCGCTTCCTGACCCTGCAACGGTAGCGCCGAGCTCTACGCAAACTGCTGCATCTGATCCAGTAGCGGCATGGAAGACGTCCGGTAAAACTTCCACAACGACCAGATCAGGCCGAACTGTCCGGTTTCGATAAGTCAAAGACCGGGCTACGTACTAGCCTTGATTAAAAACACAACCCTGTATGAGGTTGTGGTGAATAAAAAGAAGAGAAGAATTAATCGACGCATGAGTCTTTCTCTCACTCTCTCTGCAGCGCGCGTTTTAATGTCTGGTACAGTTCGTAGTGTTTCTTAAAATATTAATAAGTATACTAGTGGTAAAGAATGAAATAAAGTAATATAATATCGTCGATGTTAATGAGATCTTTGTATTCATCTCCTCATCCACGATAGCACTATTCCGAAAAACGTAAACACATTTGTGACGATGTCTGAAACAATTTCACAATAGCGTAGTACTCCGCATACTCCAGAGTTCCACGAAATGCTGCAATTACAGGAAATGTCAAAACTGTTGGAGACTGGAAAGCGGGTAGCTGAACTGAGGTTGGCTACACTAAAAGCTGAAAAAAAGATGGCTGAGTTGCAAATTGTGCAAAAGGAGCGCCTTGACGTTAATTAGCTTGGTTCAGCAATGAGCAGCTTTTGTGGCGATGATGGCAATTCGGTCACCCAATGAATACGTGACTTTGAGAATGTGATGGACCTTTATGAAGTGTCAGATGCTAAGCGTTGGATATTAGCTGAAGAAAATGCTATCTGGCTCTGCTAAGACCTACATAGAGCATGTAGCGCCATGAGCGTTCTGCAGCACTTACTATGTTGTGATGTGTAGCATAGCAGCGCACGCGGATATGGCTACAAGCGATGTTATTGAATTCATCTTGCAAAGCTTACAGAATAAGACAGGGGCGGCATCAGCAATGATATATTGCAGTTCGTTAAGTGAGTTGCGCGAGAAAATGATCACTTACGAAAAGGTACGCAAAGCAGCTGTGCCCGTGCTCGTTAGAAGCAGCTAGATGACGAGAGGACGCAATGCATCCGGTCAGCAGAAAAGTGTTGGCGGGACATTCTGCTACTATTGACAAGAACAATAGCGGCGATGCAAGACAACGAGGGCCCGCGTGAGCTGAGTAATGACGAGTTAGCAGCTGTTCAGCTGATAAAATTATGAATTTCGTTTGGTGAAGAAAGGAGCACACGTAATTTTAGTTAGTTTGATACTGGTCCCGTAAGCTTTATTCAGAAATCCTTAATACCTGAAAATACAAATTTAAAAATTTTATTTATTAAACGATAAAACCGTTAATTCACCTTGTGCGTCTTTGTTCACCAGTAATCAACATATATTTAGTGACTAGCTGGTAAAACACCAGCGTTGCCCGGCGAAATATGTAGATTATAATGCATTATATTGAATTTTACTACCTTCGTCAACCGTAATAAGTACACAAAAATAACGTATCACAGTTTTCCTTCCCGTGGGGGTAGGAAACTATATAGTTGAGCCACGTGACTAATGTTTTTTGTGTAGCGCTATGAAAATGTCTTTGAAGCCGATCTAACTAAACAAATAATCCCTCTCATTTGTCCTTGACTTCCATTTCCCGCCCGTGGCGGCGCGGAGTAGTTTTTCCAAAATAATTTGGCATTTGAAAACCAATTCAACGAATAATACTAAAACTCCAGACCAAAGCTTTCCAACTATTTTCCGCCCGTTGTGTTGCCCGCAAAGTACCGAGGTTTTTTTAATTTATATTTGGAAATTATTATGAAGCTGAATTCCTGACTTCACCCTTATCAGACCGTGGGCGTGCATTTTTCAAAACCGGTAGCACATGTGTCCAATTATTAATGTGAGGTGCTTTGAAAATTAGTTTCAAAATACTTGGATGATAAACAGAAAAGTTTGAAAATAAGTTTGAAGTCAATCGGACGATAATCAAAAAAGTTTCACACAACATTTTTCCGCGAATTTTCCGAACTTGGGTGTAGATTTTCCAAAATCTTTGGGCACCGCGCCTATTTAGTTTACCTATAGAACAATGAAAATGAGTTTGAAGCCATTCGCATGAAAATGAAAAGTGTCGAATGCCAGAGTTTTCCGCTAATTTTCCGACCATGGGCTGAAATTTCCAAAATCGCTGATACACGTGCCGAATTATTTAATGTGTAGAGCTTTGAAAATGAGTTTGAAGCCAATCGGACGATAATCAAAAATGTTGCATACAACAGTTTTCCGCAAATTTTCCAACATTGGAGGTAGAATTTCCAAAATCTTTGACCACCGCGCCTCTTTAGTTTACCTATAGAACAATGAAAATGAGTTTGAAGCCAATCGCATGAAAATTAAAAATGTCGAATGCCAGAGTTTTCCACCAATTTTCCGACCATAGGTCTAAAAATCCCAAAATCGCTGATACACGTGTCGAATTATTTAATGTGTAGAGCCTTGAAAATGAGTTTGAAGCCAATCGGACGATAATCAAAAATGTTGCAAGCAACAGTTTTCCGCGAATTTTCCGATTTTGGGGTAGATTTTCCAAAATCTTTGACCACTTCGCCTATTATCTTTTCGCAGAAGACCTTGAAAATGAGTTTGAAGCCAATCGCATGAAAATTGAAAATGTCGAATGCCAGAGATTTCCACCAATTTTCAGACCATGGGCTGAAATTTCCAAAATCGCTGATACACGTGCCGAATTATTTAATGTGTAGAGCCTTGAAAATGAGTTTGAAGCCAATCGGACGATAATCAAAAATGTTGCAAGCAACAGTTTTCCTCGAATTTTCCGATTTTGGGGGTAGATTTTCCAAAATCTTTGACCACTTCGCCTATTATTTTTTCGCAGCATATATTAAAAAGGAGTTTGAAGCGAATCGCATGAAAATTAAAAATGTCGAATGCCAGAGTTTTCCACCAATTTTCCGACCATAGGGCTGAAATTGACAAAATCGCTGATACACATGTCGCATTATTTTACGTGAAGAGCTTTGAAAATGAATTTGAAGGTGATCGGACTAAAATTAGACTTTTGCCCATACAACCTCGAGACCCCATTTTCCGCCCAGGAGAGTGGATTTTCCAAAATCGGTGAAATATGTGTCAAATGAATTTTTATGTAGATCTTTGAAAATGAGTTTAAAGCCGATTGGGTGGTAAACAAAAAAGTTTTATACAACAGTTTTCCGCGATTTTCAACGCTTGTGGGTGGAATTTTCCAAAATCCCGTCTTAGCGTGCACTTTTATCATAGATGGAACCGACTGTGAAAATTTCAGCATCCTAGCTCTTACGGTTTGGGCTGTGCGATGATTGCCAATCAGTCAGTCAGCACGAACTCTTTTATATATATAGACTAGCTGGTAAAACGCCAGCGTTGCCCGACGAAATATTTAGATTAAAAAATCTAAAAACGAAAAACTTATTGACAATTTAATAACCGACGTAACAAACCAAAATAAAAACAGTGACAAAACCAAAAACAGAGAAATTGAAGAAAGACAATATATTAGTATACCATATGTAAAGAACTTAACAAACCGACAAACAATAACAAAAATAATACCCGACGCTCACTCTAAACACCTAATGTATGCATACAAGGCACACACAAATACAAGAAGTCTATTTACGAACACAAAAGACAAAATATCCAAAGACAAACAACAACACGTAATATACGAAATCAAATGCAACGGGAAAGAAGGCGAAAGATTCAACGGGATATACATAGGAACAACAAAGCGGACGCTTGGTACGAGAATTGCCGAACATAAAGGAGACGCGAATAAGGGAAAAATGACAACAGCACTTGCGCAACATATTACAACAACAGGTCACACAGCTGATTTTGACAACACCAAAATATTAGACATTGAGAGGAGAGAACGAACGAGACTGACGCTAGAGAGCCTACGGATACAACAACAAGGGGAGAACACAGTAAACCACAAAGAAGACATTGAAAAGACAAACTTTATTTACGCGGCAGCAATAGCAGTTGACAAACAAAACTGGACGCGCAAAGACGAGAAACAAAAGTTAACGATGGATAAACAAAAGTGCAATTTAGGCATAGGAACAATGACGACACTGTAGGAAATACTACAGTAAGTTTTAATGTATGTATTGTAATGGAACTAAATATGTTTGTTAAATTGTTATATGTATGTAAATGTCTTTTTTTATACACATGTAAAAACCAGACTCCCTGAGGAAGGCGTAACAAACGCCGAAACGCGTAGGAGAAGAATTTTAATAAATAAATGTAATAAATATTTATTAAAATGAACAACAACGGTCTTAAAACTCGCATTGGGAAACACAAATATTGACGCACAAAAGGGCCCAAACAAATAACACAAAACTTATACCGGAGAGTGTACCGGATTTAAAAACAACAAACATGAAGGGATACATGCAACACATACGCGAAACTTATGGGGAAGAAATAGTAATGTATGTTAAGAATTATTTTAAGTGTCAAAAGAAGCTAGCAAAACGAAGAGGACGACTTAAATATCTAGTTAAATGTAAGGACTACAACATCATACCCAAACATTTAAATAACAAAACAAAATCTTTAAGCCATAACTTCACGTTAGATGACTCGAAAAGAGAATTAGCTAAACTAGAGACTAATTTTCTCCTAAAAATCATGAAACTAGAAATAAGAGAGACACAAAAACAAATTACAATTATGAACAGATACCAAACGCACACCTTCGAGAAACTAAAACAGAGACTAAGTCGAGAAGATATTACAGAATTAGAATTAGACCAAAAGTTAGCGTACCAAAGAATAAGAACAACTACTGACCAAGATATTGACCGAAAAATTGACAAAGCAAAATCGACACTAACACACCAATATGACATGAAACTGAACGCAGAATGGTTTATAAACTTAACAGATGTTTATTTTCCGAAAGGAAGCCAATGGCTCTTATCTCTGGGTCCAAAGTTTGCCCTTCCAATAGACAACAATAACGTAGACCCGATACATATAATAGCGGACCTAGAACAGGGAATCCAGACGATAAAGGACGAAAAACAAAGAGACACTGCCAGAGGAAACTTAGCATCCAGGCTAAGCAACTTTAAACACAACAGGAAAATTAATCAAAAGGCCAAGTGTATATTAAATATATCAAAAATGACAAAGAAAGTTGTTAAAGAACACCAAGACAAGATCATAATCACACAGGCAGATAAGGGCAATAAGACAGTAGTTATGTATAAACAAGTAAGAATGCTATAGTCGAGTATACCCGACTACGAAACTCCCTGTACCCAGGTCTAAAACATCCAATCACATCTAAGTCCACTTACCCATACACACACACATACACAAAGAAGCACGCACACAGGCGGCAAAAGTGGCTGTGCTTATTCTTCCCCCTCTCGCTGCATTACTGAATCTTCTATCGTGAATAACTTCCGTGTTTATTATCCGATCGACTTGAAATTTGGACAGTAGATTAAGAGAGACTAAAGTATTGTACATGCCAAATCTTAAAGCTATATCTTGAAAATTGTTACTGTAAAACGGTTTTAATCGATTTGCGGGGGAACGGGGGAGATATTTGAAATTGGAAACAAACTTGATCTGCGTATGGTATACAGGAACCTACATTCCAAATTTGGTGTCTCTAGCTTTTATAGTTGCTGAGATCGACGCGTTCATCCGGACAGACGGACAGACGGACAGACGGACGGACGGACAGACGGACAGACAGACGGACATGGCCAAATCAAAATCTCTTTTGATACTGATCAAGAATATATATACTTTATAGGGTCGAAGATGTCTCCTTCTGCCTGTTACATACTTTTGCACAAATCCAATACCCCCTTTTACCCATTTTATGGGTACAGGGAGTAAAAAGACTACCACGACAAAATGATGAAACTATTAAATGACAAAACAACTTACAGAACAATGAGAAGAGATCCTACACAACAACTAATAAAGAAGAACAATACAATTATAAACGACCTACAAAAAGAAAATCACATTGACTGGCGACTAAAATCAAAACTATACTGTTCAGGAGGACACGCACCAAGGATATACGGACAACCAAAGATTCATAAGGATGACACCCCACTTAGACCAATATATACACAACAACTAATAAAGAAGAACAATACAATTATAAACGACCTACAAAAAGAAAATCATATTGACTGGCGACTAAAATCAAAACTATACTGTTCAGGAGGACACGCACCAAGGATATACGGACTACCAAAGATTCATAAGGATGACACCCCACTTAGACCAATATCAGCCTCCACAAACGTGCAATGCTACAAACTAGCAAAACATATAGGGGAAGTACTCAAAAATATAACATCCGAAAGATATAACATCCAAAGTGCAATACAACATAAAAGCCAATTAGAAAACACCAAAATAGAAGAAGATGAGATTCTCGTGTCTTTTGATGTGGTCTCATTATTTACAAATATACCAATAAAACTAGCTATACAAAACATAATGGAAAGATGGACTGATATAACGCAACACACAAGTATACCTAAGCCGAAATTTAGGGAAATTCTTGACTTTATACTGATTGACAACAACTATCTATCATACAACGACGTCATATACAACCAAATATTTGGCATGCCCATGGGCAACCCTATATCACCAACAATAGCTAACATAGTATTGGACAAAATTCTTGACAATGCCACAGACGAACTCAAAAAGAAGAACATCCACATAAAACATATATCCAAATATGTTGATGACTTATTTTGCATTATTAAAGAAACGGAAGCACAAAATATTTTGGACACATTAAATAATCAACATAAACGGATACAATTTACAATTGAAAGAGAGAAAAACAAGAAAATTGCTTATTTGGACACAGAACTGGAAAATAAACCAGGAAAGATAATATTCAAATGGTATACAAAAGAAATTGCATCCGGACGAATTATAAATTTCAACTCCAACCAACCAATAAGCCAAAAAGTGAACACTGCAAAGAACATTATACAAAAAGCGTACGCGATAAGTGACGAAGGGCACAGACCAGACATATATATAAAATTAAAAACACTACTTTTGAAAAATAGCTTTCCCGAAAAACTTATTGACAATTTAATAACCGACGCAACAAACCAAAATAAAAACAGTGACAAAACCAAAAACAGTGAAATTGAAGAAAGACAATATATTAGTATACCATATGTACATAACTTAACAAACCGACAAACAATAACAAAAATAATACCCGACGCTCCAAACACCTAATGTATGCATACAAAGCACACACAAATACAAGAAGTCTATTTACGAACACAAAAGACAAAATATCCAAAGACAAACAACAACACGTAATATACGAAATCAAATGCAACGGGAAAGAAGGCGAAAGATGCAACGGGATATACATAGGAACAACAAAGCGGGCGCTTGGCACGAGAATTGCCGAACATAAAGGAGACGCGAATAAGGGAAAAATGACAACAGCACTTGCGCAACATATTACAACGACAGGTCACACAGCTGATTTTGACAACACCAAAATATTAGACATTGAGAGGAGAGAACGAACGAGACTGACGCTAGAGAGCCTACGGATACAACAACAAGGGGAGAACACAGTAAACCACAAAGAAGACATTGAAAAGACAAACTTTATTTACGCGGCAGCAATAGCAGTTGACAAACAAAACTGGACGCGCAAAGACGGGAAACAAAAGTTGACGATGGATAAACAAAAGTGCAATTTAGACATAGGAACAATGACGACACTGTAGGAAATACTACAGTAAGTTTTAATGTATGTATTGTAATGGAACTAAATATGTTTGTTAAATTGTTAAATGTATGTAAATGTCTTTTTTTATATATGTACATGTAAAAACCAGACTCCCTGAGGAAGGCGTAACAAACTCCGAAGCGCGTAGGAGAAGAATTTTAATAAATAAATGTAATAAACATTTATTAAAATGAACAACAACGGTCTTAAAACTCGCATTAGGAAACACAAATATTGACGCACAAAAGGGTCCAAACAAATAACACAAATGCATTATGTTGAATTTGACTACTTTTGTCAACCGTAAGAAATACACAAAACAAATCACAGTTTTCCCTCCCCGTGGGGGTAGGAAGCTATATAGTTAACCCACGTGCCTAATGTTTTTTGTGTAGGGCTATGAGAATGTCTTTGAAGCCGATCTAACTATACAAATAATCCCAAACGTCAGGACAAACGTCCTTGACTTCAATTTCCCGCCCGTGGCGCCGCGGAGTAGATTTTCGAAAATCATTTGTCATTTGAAAACCAATTCCAAGAATAATACTAAAAATCCAGACTAAAGCTTTCCAACTATTTTCGCCCGTTGCATTACCCAAAGTACCGACGTTTTATTAAATTTATATTTGGAAATTACTATGAAGCTGAATTCGAGACTTCACCCCTTTTGGACCGTGGGCGTGCATTTTTCAAAACCGGTAGCATATGTATCGAATTATTTAATGTGAGGTGTTTTGAAAATTAGTTTCAAAATAGTTGGATGATAAAAGTTTGAAAATGAGTTTGAAGTCAATCGGACGATAATCAAAAAAAGGTTCATACAACAGTTTTCCACAAATTTTCCGACTTTGTGGGTAGATTTTTCAAAATCTTTGACCACCGCGCCAATTATTTTTGCCCATAGAACCTTGAAAATGAGTTTGAAGACAATCGCATGAATACTAAAAATGCCGAATGCCAGAGTTTTCCACCGATTTTCCGACCCCGTAGTTGAATTTCCCAAAATCCCTGATACACGTGTCGAATTATTTTACGTGAAGAGCTTTCAATTAATTTGAAGGTAATCGGACTAAAATTAGACTTTTGCCCATACAACCTCGGGACCCCCATTTTCCGCCCAGGAGGGTGGATTTTTCAAAATCGGTGAAATATGTGTCAAATGAATTTTTGTGTAGATCTTTGAAAATGAGTTTAAAGCCGATTGGATGGTAAACAAAAAAGTTTCATACAACAGTTTTCCGCGATTTTCCACGCTTGTGGGTGGAATTTTCAAAAATCCCGTCTTAGCGTGCACTTTCATCATAAATGGAACCTACTGTGAAAATTTCAGCATCCTAAATCTTACGGTTTGGGCTGTGCGATGATTGCCAATCAGTCAGTCAGCACGAACTCTTTTATATATATAGATGGAACCTACTGTGAAAATTCCCGGGTTCGCATTGATCGACGCACAAGTGCGTTATATCGTTCACGGCGGTCGTATTTTTCACCAGCACACATGCATATGTATGTGTACATGTGCCTAGCATAGGATTTTGTTATTGAACAATAACGCACTTGTGCGTCTATGAATGCATACCCTGGAATTTTTTTAAAAATTATTTTTATATGATTGTATATGTAATTTAAATGGACACTATAAATTTTTTATATATTGGGAACCTGGAATTATTTATGTTATTTTTACTATTTTTGTTGAACATAAAAGCTGTTATGTCTGTGCTATTTAAATGGACACTGTCAATTTATGTTATTTTAAAGAATATGTATATTTTTAAACAATTCTAGGTACTAAAAAAACAATTTGACGTACAGGGTATTTTATGCAAGACTCAATGATCTTCGCATGCATGCCCGTCGTGGCTGGCCAAACCATCGAAATAGCAAATAAACGAAAACAATTCTCGTGCATATACAAGTTAATTTCCTCTTTAATAAAAGATGGAAAAAAATATATTTTTCGGGACCAAGTCCTCGTTTATTGAATATGAATTTACGACTAAATAAACTTAAATCAATTTTAGCCCTAGTAAGCTGTGGCTTAGCGGCAGCGGCGTTGGCAGCGTCGTCGTTGCTGATGTTGTTGACTCGTTGGGTAATTCTTCTTGGAATCTTCGGCGGTTGCCGGACGGCGCGTGGAGGAAATGACACAGACACCAATTCAGCACTTTGTTGCACTTCTTATGAAGTGTTGTAATGCTTCTTATTGGGCTGTGTGAATGTACTTGTTGTTAACTCTTCCCCCTTTGATTTAAGCTTGTCCTCAAGCGATCATTAGAAGAAGGGTATGTTGTGGAATCTGAGACTGTTGATATCTGTATTTTTTAGCTGGATTTGCGTCGGTTCTTTTCTGGGGCTTTCTCGTTCTTTGTTCAATTGCAATATTATATTGTTCCTTTTTCTCTTCATTACGTGCAGTGCACAGGTAAGAAGGATGGCAACTGTGAACAGAGTTATAAGGCCGACTCTATTTGTTGTAGAGTGCATCTGAAGTCTTTGCATGTTTTCTATATTTTTGATGTGCAATTCTTCCAACGCTTCCAGAGAAAGAATCCTAATTTTTTCATTTTCTATTGGTGCTAGTTGTATGGTAGGCTTTGCTGGGGTCATGATTGTGACTTCTAGGTTGCTAAATTCTTGTTTGTTAATAAGCAAGGTTTCGTTCCAGAAGTTTATCATGTACGTGCCTATCACGTGTTTCTCCTCGTCTTGCCATTTGATCGTGCCGTTGAATTCGTTGATCAATATAAGTCCATCGTCGATTTCCTCTATCTCAGGAATATGGTCTGCATTGCTAAAGCCGCACAGCGCTTGTTCCCCACTGACTAACTTAGGTATACAGTTATTTGTGTTCAATTTTACAATTTTTGACTTATGACAAATTTTAATATTCTGATATCTTTTACAATTGCCGTTTAGGCCATAGATGGTTTTGTTACATTGGAATAGTTCATTGAATTCTAAGTTTATAATATTATTGTGTTTCACTACTGGCTTGATTATTGAATTTTTACAATCTGGTTTTTCTAAATTTGGAATTTTTACAATATAAAACAAAGTTGTTCCATTATGCAAGATGGATACATCTGAAAATTCTAACATTTCTTCGATATTTAAGTTTGGCATATTGCTTTGCTCAAAATTGTTATTTATTATTTCTATTTCTTTTTCGCCGAGTAGGAATGTGTTGATTAAGTTTATTTTCGCCCATTGTATGGCGTACTTAATGTTAATTAATTCTTCCTTTATAAGCCTAACTTGATTCTGCAAACTAATCGCTATTTCGTCACTTAGGAGAGATTCTTTTCTTATGCTGTTGTTTAGGTCATTTGAAATTTTTGTGAGTTTGTTAATTCGGTCTTCTAACTAATAAGTTGCTTATCGTCGTTTTTTATCAAATGGTTTAAATTGTCAGTGATCATTGTCAAGTCGTCATTGTCCGGGCTGCCGGCTACATATTTCCATGCTGTATCTAGAATATTTATTGCCCTAGTTTTTCTTGAATGGTTCAGTGATAATGTATTGAATGTAAAAATAGCTTGCGCCATTTCGTAACGTAAGGTGTGGTATAAAGTGTTGTCCTTTAGGTCTTTTTCGGTATGAAGTAAGAGGTTGTCTAAAGCATGTTTGATCTGTTCTAATTCTATGATTTGGACGATTCGTGTGGTTGATGTCTGTAGTTTCCCTATTCCCTTTAAAATGGTGATTGTCTGTGCGTCCGTGTAGTTTGAGATTTCCAAGTGTCCTTCGGTTGCCTTTGCTGTCATCATTAATAGTAATCTGTAATTTTTAAATATTTTTTATATTACTTTTGTGAACTACCTTGTCGGTGGCTGTTAGTACAGTTGTGTTTCTGTTTTCTTTAACTATCTCCTTTTTATATTTAGGTGATAGTTTGGTACCTAACCGCGTGTTGATTTTAACGAATATTTCTTGACCTGGTGTGTAGGTGCGTATGTCGTTGCGTTTTTCATTATGACTCTGCATGTCAGTCGATTGTTTCTGTTTAAGTCTGGGTCTGATCTGGGTCTGTGGTCACGTTTCTGCCAAAGAATATGTCTAATGGTCTCTTGTTGGTTGTTGAGTGTATGGTATAGTTATAGTCGTATATTGATTTGTTAAGCAGTTCCTCAAATGTTCTGTGTTCCCGTTTTCGTTTATTGCATCTCATAATATCTGATAGCGTTGAGTGAAATCTTTCTACTTGACCGTTCACTGTGCTTTTATAGGGTGGTGTCTTGTAAACCTCGATACCCAATTTGTCCTGCATCATAAATGTAATTGAGGCCGAATTAAGAGATTTCTCATTATCTATCACGACAGCTTTCGGTACGCCAAAGTAAAAAATGATTTCATGAAGAGGTTTTTTAATGTCTTCTATTGCCCTAGACTTGATTATTCTTCCCTGAGCTAATTTCGAAAATTTATCTACTGCTGTTAGTACTAAATTCTTTTCTGTCGTGTATATGTCGATATGGATTGTATGTCCTGGGTATTCGGGTATTGGTGTTTCTTTCAATTTTGGGTTAGTTGGATGCCTGTCATACTTTTCTTCTTTACAAACTTGACATTGTCGGACTAATTCTGTTATTCGTTGCTTCATTTTTGGAAAATAGAAACTTTCGGACAATTGCTTTTTGTTCTCTAGTGCGTTACGGTGCGCTCTGTTGTGTGTAACCAATATTTTCTCATCTTGCTCTGTTTCATTTGTTAAATCTTTTACTTGAGACTGTGTGAATCTAATTTTGTAGTTTCTAAAATGTTAGTGATATATTTGTTGGATTTGGTTCATTATTTCCTCTGAAGTTATTATCCCGTTAATTACTGATGGGTTTAGGCGAGAGTTCAATATCTGTATAAGATCTTGATCTGTGAAATTTGGACGTGTTATGGTGTGTCTGTGAAAGGTTGGGAATGGGATTTGGAACTTGTAATCTGTCTCGTTAGCTTTGCTGAGAAATATCTGGTTCTTAAATACGTTTATTGGGGCTTCTATGCTTGGTATTAAATTGTGTGTCTGCACTATGCTGGGCGGAGTCTACTGACCCTATGTTGTTGATTTCTGGGATTCGTGATAGCGCATCGGCTACAATATTATCCCTACCTGGTTTATAGAAAAGTTCATAATCGAGTTCCTACAGGTATGCTTTCCATCTTTTAATTCTTGCGTTGCCGTTCCAACTGCTAAGAGAGTATGTTAAGGGTTGATGGTCGGTATATATTTTTACTTTTGCTTTACCGTAGAGGTAATTTTTGAGAGCTTTCAGAGCCCAATTTATTGCCAACATTTCTTTTTCATTGGTGGCGTAATTCTCTTCAGCTTTAAAGAGTGTTCTAGAGAGAAAACAAATGGGTCGTTTGTACTGGGATAGAACAGCGCCAATAGCAAAGTTTGATGCATCCGTAGTCAGATGAAATTCCTTGCTGAAGTCTGGATAATGGAGTATTACTTAATTTGAAACCAAGGCGTTTTTGATTTGTTTAAAAGCTTCGATTGCCTCCTCATTAGGGTTAATAACCTTCTTCGCTGATTGGTTTTTGGACATGCGTCCATCTTCCCCTCTTAAAAGAGAGGTAAGGGGCTTTGCCAACTTAGCAAAGTCTTTTATAAATCTTCTATAGTAGCTAGCAAGTCCAATGAAAGATCTTAGATCTTTGAGTATTTTCTGGAGTGGGTACCTCGCAATTGTCTCGATCTTATTCGGGTTGGTTTCTATGCCTTTGTCTGAGATAACAAATCCTAGGAATTCTACTCTACTTTTGAAGAACTCGCATTTGTCCAACTGACACTTCATGTTGGCTTCCTGTAGAGTTCTGAAAATTGCTTCAAGGTGACGCGCATGCAATTCATCATTTTTGCTAAAGATAATGATATCGTCAATATAAATGAAGCATATTTTTCCAATATGCTCACGAAGAATGTCGTCAAGCGCTCTCTGAAAAATTGAGGGCGCATTCTTGAGTCCGAAGGGGAGTCGTGTAAACTCATATTTTCCGTTGTTAACGGAGAAGGCTGTCTTTTCTATGTCTGATTCTTTGAGAGGAATTTGATGAAACCCACTTTTCAAGTCTAAGACAGAGAATACTTTAGGGTATAGGAATAGGGTATTTATCTGCAGTAGTTTCTTTATTTAGTTTTCTGTAGTCTATGACCATGCGATATTTCTTTTGCCCAGAGGCGTCCAATTTTTTTGGGACAATCCACACAGGTGAATTGTATGGGGATCAGGAGGGTCGGATTATTCCGTCCTCTAAGAGTTCTTTAATTTGTTTATGTACCTCGTCTTTTAATGACATGGGAAATTGATAAAATTTGGAATATATTGGGGAATCATTTTTAGTTCGTATTTCTGCTCTTACGTTCCTTATGTAGGTTAGTCTTTCGTCAGGTTTGGCGAAGAGACTTGGATGCGATTTGACTAATTTATTTAGGCTGTTTTTTTGTTCATTTGTCATGTGGTCTGTCCGTGGTACTACTGTATTAACTGCCTCTATTTTTTTCTGTTTAATGGGTATGCAAATGTTGTCTTTTATTATTAATAGGTTTCTGCTGCTTTGGATTACAGCATCTAATTCTTTAAGACTATCATTGCCTAATATGGCGTCAAATGTTTTTAGTGTGGGTAAGAGAAAGAATTTTACTTTAATATCATTTCTATTGAACAAGTTAGCGAATTTGTGGTGTGTGATTTTGATGCTTCCGCCGACTGTGACGGCTTCAAAGGGGTTCTCGTTTGGAATAGGTTCGGACACGAATTTTGGTTGGACATAATTTCTATTTGATCCTGTATCTATCAATATTTTGAGCAACTTTCCGCTCCCCATCTTACATTCTATGTATGGTAGAGAGGAGCTCTATATCCTAAAAAATTAATGTCGGAATGTTCGTATTGGTTGTGCGGTTCATCGTTTGCATCCTCTGTCTGTTGGGTGTACTCGTTTAACGGCTGCTCGTATTCAGTCTGCTGCTCATAGTTTAGCATTGCCTGTGTGTATTCTTCCATGGTCACATAGTTGTCAGTGTTTTCGGTCTCGGTCAGTTCTTCTCCTGTTTGTATATTAAAATTTCTCTGTCTTTTGTCAGTGGCGTTTGTTGGTGGTGGTGGTCTTTTTCCTACTTCGAAATTGGGTCTATTCATGTAATTGACCATTCTTGAGCGGATGCTTGGGTCTACGTCCATTGGCTCTGGACGTGGTTGGGGTTTCGGTGCAGGAGGTCTATTGGGTGCGTATACTTGCTGTTGCTGGTACTGGTTGGGGTCATATTGTCGCGGCATAGCGACCGGTCGTTGCTGTCCAAAGTTTGTGTAGTTCTGTGGGTGTGTGTGGGTGTGTTGGTATTGGATCGGACGATTTCTGGGGGGAACCTGTGGTGCTTGTCTGAAACATGAGTTAACGAACGTCACGTTGCGAGGAGCTAGAGTTGGTTTGGCGTTACTGTTTCTATTGTTGGCCTGTCCTACGGATATCGCATGCATGGTGCGAAATCTTTGATTTTCCATTTTTAAGCATATGTTTAATGCCGTAGGGAGGTCTGATGGCGATTGTGCCCCTAGAATGCGAGACAGATCTCCGCGTAAGCCACATACAAATGTATCTAAGGCTTTGTCGCTGTACATTCTTGTCAGAAACCGATGAGCTTCACCACCCAATTCCATACAGTTCACTCTATTCAATAGGAGGGACAGATGTTTGTATACTGCTTGATGAAATTCTTCGACCGATTGGTTACTACCCTGCATTAGCATCGTCATCTGGTATTCTAATGTACCAAAATCGCGTTTGTCTCCGTAATGCATTGTTAAACACTTGACCATTGCTTTCCAATCTAATGGAACGCTATATGATTCCAGTGCCGTGTCGGCATTGCCAATTATCTTGCTCCTGACTGAATGAAGGATACCTTGGTGTCCCCGCTTCTCCTGCATAGGCTTCCATGAGGCGGTCAACGCTCTTTTTCCATGAGCTGAATTCCGCTGGGTTCCCGGAAAATTCCCTTAAACATTTAACTACATCTGGGATTCTGTCAAGTCCCCCTAAGTTCGCACGGTACTCTGCATTTATCCCTTGGTCTGTTGCGTTATTAAATTCATGCTCTGGGTTGTTAAGTGCTCGTACTATTGATGGGACCTGTTGAGTTATTAATCGTCCAACAAGTTCAGTAATCTGTTCTACAGTCGCCATGTTCCTATTCTGTTGGTGCTCTAACTGTCTTTGTACCTGTCTTTGTTGTTGTCGAGCTTGTTGTTCGTTAGTTATATGTTCTTGATCCAAAATAGTGGGTCGTACTAGATTATTGTGGTTGGCCATAAATTCAAGTCAAGGAAAAGGGTTTTGTTTTAAACAACAATTTAAAATTTTGGTAAGTAATTAAAGAATTATGGGATGACAATCAAAGAAATGTTGTTTACAATTAATATTAATTAATAGGACAATTCTCTTTTGTATTTTTAATTTTGATTTTGATAATTCGTTAAAAACCAGTGGCTGGTTTCTTCCTTCTACCTTGGAGGGTCCCTATTTTGGGAATCGCAAGATTGGAAATAGTTATACTACCCTTGGAGTAGTTAGTTATAGACTGTTATCGTTTTACGGCTTTTTATGTTATGGTTTGTTATCTTAATTTGTTTCAATTGTATTTTAAATTTGTTTTTCTTAACTATTTATTAATTTTGGGCACTTATTCACTAGCTTACGTAATAATGATTGCTGTGGCTACACCTCCCGACGATCCGGATTTAATCCTTTTTGATTTCTCTACTGGGGATCCTGCGACCAGTACACTTTGAGGTTGTTCTGCGAACGGATCGTACAGTACACGTAGTCCACCGAAGAGAGCGTGATCAATTAAGATCCACTGCTGGCTGACAGAACAATTAAGTTCTTGTCAGTTTATGTTGAAGTATTAGCCGCGCGAATTAACACGAGGGAGTCTTTCTAATAAATCAATAGGCCAGTGGACGGTTGGCAACTTATGTCGGACTTAACCCGTCGCGAACCGAAAACTTAAAGACGTTTTGCTTTATTGTTTCTTATTACTCCACTGGTCCCTGCTCGGGCGCCAGTTAATTTCCTCTTTAATAAAAGATGGAAAAAAATATATTTTTCGGGACCAAGTCCTCGTTTATTGAATATGAATTTACGACTAAATAAACTTAAATCAATTTTAGCCCTAGTAAGCTGTGGCTTAGCGGCAGCGGCGTTGGCAGCGTCGTCGTTGCTGATGTTGTTGACTCGTTGGGCAATTCTTCTTGGAATCTTCGGCGGTTGCCGGACGGCGCGTGGAGGAAATGACACAGACACCAATTCAGCACTTTGTTGCACTTCTTATGAAGTGTTGTAATGCTTCTTATTGGGCTGTGTGAATGTACTTGTTGTTAACTTATATACATACATATATGTATCTATGTATGTATGTATGCAGGCATGCAAACACAGAACAGCGCATACACATACAAGCGGCAGGTCCCACCCGAACAAATACGAAGCGTATGGGACTTGCCGCGTTGAAAATTTTTGGTGCAAAACGTTCCCAAAGACTCGCAACTCTATTTGCTGTTTACTTGATGGTTAAATCGAATGAGGCAATGCAGCTATCTTCAAGTGAATCCGGAAAAAGATCTTTTTTGGTTATAGTTGGCCCGGATATCGTCCTCTTTGTCGAAAATCGGTTTTTTCGGCTAAAACGATTAATTAAAATAAAACCGGCAACATCCATAATTACCCTGTAAACGTTGCGGTGGTGCGGAAAAGTGACGTTGATACCCCTGTTTTGGGTTAAAACTACCGCTCGCCAAGCCCACTGGGCTCAGAGATCAATCATCCGAAGGCCTCCTTTTTGGCTAAACGACAGCCACCAAACCGCCTTTATTGCGGTCTGAATCGTTTGCTGAGTTCTGGAGGTGCTTTTGGGTGCTCCTTGAGACAGGTTACCAGCTGGCTCAACGCGTCGGTTCCCGATTGTGCAGTTCGAGCAGATTTGTGGTTGGCTGAAGCTCTAAACCAGAGCATAGTTATAAGTGATTAAAATTGTGAAATTGGAAAAAAATTTATATATAGCCAAATCATAAAGTAGACTAAAATTGCATAAAATAGGCCGATAGAAATGTGATTAACATATATAAAATTAAAAATATTGAAAGTTTCAACTTAATACAAGCCTCAAACCGAGTAAAGTGCATCAAGTTTGTTGTAGGGGTGCAAAGCCCAAGTTTAGTTGGCTAAAATATTTTTGTTTTTTTTAACAACAAGTGTGGCTCGATCTTGAAACACAGTCAAGAAAAAAAGATGGTAACCTAATATATTAAAAATTGATCAGCCACTACTCAAACTAAGAAAAAAATATAAATAAATAAATACATGCAGTGCAAAAAAAAAAAAAAAAATATTAAATCAGATTGAAACCAACATATTTAAAATTAACATAATTATATAAAGTAGACCACCATTGTCTGCAACACTTCGCTGGAAGGCCTTTCATCGAGGATCATAAAAGTAAGTTAATCTTAGCATGTTTTGCTCTTTTTATTCTTTGGCAGCTGGCGACAAGCAAAGCCAACCTGAACTGAACGGCGCACAAACTGATGTTTATGACTCGATGTTTGAAGTCAACCTTTAACCAAAGAAATTTTAAATAACAAGATATCGAACGCCCATACAATGAATGAACTCGAAATTTTTGCTGTGGCTTTTCAGGTGGCTTTCGCTTGGCGCGCTCTCTCTTTCGGTTGATTATGTGGCTGTACGCCCTGCAGTGCTTGGCGCGCTCTCGCTCTCTCTCGCTTTCAGCAGATGATATTCGTTTTTGTTGTAGCTTGCGCTGCACTATAAGATAAATGAAGACGTTTTTTGTCCTACCTTTTTAACTGAAAGATAACTAAATATTTTGGGTCGTGTTTCTTTGTTAACGTTCAAATTCTTGTAAGAATATTTAAACAAACAAGTAAGAATGCTATAGTCGAGTATACCCGACTACGAAACTCCCTGTACCCAGGTCTAAAACATCCAATCACATCTAAGTCCACTTACCCATACACACACACATACACAAAGAAGCACGCACACAGGCGGCAAAAGTGGCTGTGCTTATTCTTCCCCCTCTCGCTGCATTACTGAATCTTCTATCGTGAATAACTTCCGTGTTTATTATCCGATCGACTTGAAATTTGGACAGTAGATTAAGAGAGACTAAAGTATTGTACATGCCAAATCTTAAAGCTATATCTTGAAAATTATTACTGTAAAACGGTTTTAATCGATTTGCGGGGGAACGGGGGAGATATTTGAAATTGGAAACAAACTTGATCTGCGTATGGTATACAGGAACCTACATTCCAAATTTGGTGTCTCTAGCTTTTATAGTTGCTGAGATCGACGCGTTCATCCGGACAGACGGACAGACGGACAGACGGACGGACGGACAGACGGACAGACAGACGGACATGGCCAAATCAAAATCTCTTTTGATACTGATCAAGAATATATATACTTTATAGGGTCGGAGATGTCTCCTTCTGCCTGTTACATACTTTTGCACAAATCCAATACCCCCTTTTTACCCATTTTATGGGTACAGGGAGTAAAAATAGCCGAGACACCATGCTTTTATTGAAAAAAAAAAAACAATTTAAAAGACCAATTATTGACAATCGGTACAAAAATGTGACTCATGGCAGAAAACCTTCAATATTTCCTACAGTGCCAAGGAATGTTATATTTTCTGAACGCGTGCACCATGGACTAAAGAATACCCTGTACATGTATCGTTATATAAAGTACAATACAATAGTATAATGCGCATAATTCTCTAGTGTTATTTACACTACAAAGCAAAACATAGACCGAGTAAAAAAAAAACACAATTAATCGGACGGCATGACAGTAGTATTAGAATCAATTTAATAAATCCAGGGTACAAATTCTCTAATCGAGTGCGTAGATATACATACATACGTGCGCTAATCTCGCATTGCTTTTGGGCTTTGAATTGTGTGCAGATTTTTATCAATGGTGAGGCTGAAAGCGCATTCTATTTTTAGCATTTTACGCTCTCAAAGTAGTGCGGCCGCTCGCGCGATCTTTTCGAGCCCAGAGAGCGGTTTCACGAAAAACAAGAGTTCCCTTGTGCCATTTTTACTCCCTGTACCCATTAAATGGGTAAAAGGGGGGTACTAAATCTGTGCAAATGTATGTAACAGGCAGAAGGAGACATATCTGACCCTATAAAGTATATATATTCTTGATCAGTGTCAAAAGAGATTTCGATTTGGCCATGTCCGTCTGTCTGTCCGTCTGTCCGTCTGTATGAACGCGTCGATCTCAGCAACTATAAGAGCTAAAGACACCAAATTTGAAATGTAAGTACCTGTATAGCATACGCAGATCAAGTTTGTTTTTATATTTCAGATATCTCCCCCGTTCTCCCGCAAATCGACAAAAACTGTTTTACAGTAATAATTTTCAAGATAAAGCTTTTAGATTTGGCATGTACAATGCTTCAGTCTCTCTTAATCTACTGTCCAAATTTCAAGTCGATCGGATAATAAACACGGAAGTTATTCACGAAAGAAGATTCAGTAATGCAGCGAGAAGAAGAAGAAGGAGCACAGCCACCAATTAAATAGCCTCGCTTGCGCTGTCGCTTTTGCCGCCTGTGTGCGTGCGTCTTTGTGTATGTGTGTGTGTATGTGTAAGTGGACGTAGATGTGATTGAATGTTTTAGACCTGGGTACAGGGAGTTTCGTAGTCGGGTATACTCGACTATAGCATTCTAACTTGTTTTGTTCTGTGTTGGATATCTTGTTATTTAAATTGTCTTTGCTTTAACCATGTTCGTTTGTATACGCTTGCTAGTTTGATGAAGGCTAAGTTTGTTTATCAATTAGTTTCTGATATTGTGAGCGAGAATGCTCGCTCGAATAGAAGTAACGTAAATCACTACGAAAATTGATTAAAAGAAACAAACTAAAACTAGAAAACACTACAGCGACGTTATCGGTGCTTAACAATAAGACAAAAACAAAAACCAAAACAGCTAATGCATTTTTAGTCTTTATCGAGTGCGTTCACCCTTCTTGGTGCTTCACGATAAGTACACTACGCTACAAGAGA
This sequence comes from Hirtodrosophila confusa, assembly GCA_035043065.1. Taxonomy (NCBI): domain Eukaryota; kingdom Metazoa; phylum Arthropoda; class Insecta; order Diptera; family Drosophilidae; genus Hirtodrosophila; species Hirtodrosophila confusa. The sequence continues at coordinate 727,204 of JAWNNI010000053.1, forward strand.
AAAAACCGAATTTATTCTAAATTATCAAAAATACAAACTAATTTTTATTATTATTAAACATTATTATAACCCCATATTTGCATTTGCCTTTATTTTTATAGCCATATTATGCACTTTAGGAAATTTTATGATCGACAGTATAGAAAATAATGTATATAATTATTACTAAATATTGCGGTTCTTATTATAAAATGTACGTTGGTCGAAACATTGCTTACTACAAATAACCACTCGTATAAAGAAGAATAAAATGCCCAAATAATTATTAATTAGTTTTTCAAAAAATTAAGTTTCCCAACAATAATATATTTGTAAGATCGCCATGAATGGGCTCTTTTTTTTGGAATCGAAAATTGTAGAAGACCACTTGCTATCTTATAATGCAGTTAATGCTGCTTTATTTGTTAATAAATTTTGAAAGTTTAACTATTTTGAACATGAATACTTAAAGTGTACTTATTTCACTACACGCTACATAATTATGTAGCAGAACCTTGTTATATGGGATCTTCATCAACATTTATACGGAAGATCATGGCTGGGAGGGTACAGACTGCGAGTGTCAGCTTTCATCTTAGACCTCGTATACAATTAGTATAAATATCAAAAAGGAAAGCTACAAACTTGTTGTTTTTTACTAGGCACTTTTCGTGTTTGTTTAGTTTGCAATCCGTGTGCGCTTTGTTTTCAGAGTATTGCTCTCACTATAGTTTGTGTAAGGATCCTAAATTAAGATTATGTGTGCAGGTCGATGAAGTACGCCGTTGCTGTTACTTCGTTGATGACCATCCATGCGACGTTAACGCTACATAATTTTTGGCGCCCAATGTGGGCCACGCGATTGAATTTTTGAATTTTGAGTTTTTATATATATTTTGTATCACGCACGCTGATGTCGATGAGACCGATTTGGTTTATCTTCCGCATTTGCAGATGCTGGCTTAGGCATAATAGCATTTAGGACAACGATGCAGAGCATTCAGAACTATTTGGTTTGAATGTGTATATGAAGGCGAATACTTATAGCAGTAAACACCAGCTATACAATTGGTCCCATACACTGCTCGTTTTTTCTTATGGTTTTGGGAAAAACTGAAGCTTGAATTTGCTTTGACGGAAATACTTTCTTACGCAATTGCAGAATACTGAAAATTTGGCTAAGATGTCAGTACTGATTGCCACTTTGATAGCTCGTTTCTGATAAAGTAACTTCTAATTTCAGTAAAGCCAAAAGTCATAATATAATAGATTGAATAGTTTGTACTAATTGGTTTATGAGATCTCATTTGCATTGTTGTCTGGAACTTTGCCATATGCCGCGTTGCATATCCTTGCCGATCTATGCGAACTGGGTTATATATTTTAATACTGCTGCTTTCTGTATTAGTTTCAATAGACCCGATGAGTTACTTACTTTCCTTACGATGCTTTTATATCAATTTATATCAATTACAATACAAAAAGACAAACAACAACACGTCATATATGAGATCAAGTGCAATGGAAAAGAAGGTGAAAGATGCAACGGAGTATATATAGGAACAACAAAACGAGCGCTTGGCACAAGAATTGCAGAACGTAAGGGAGACGCAAACAAAGGGAAAATGACAACATTACTTGCGCAGCACATCACAACAACAGGACACAAAGCTGATTTCGACAACACCAAAATATTAAACACTGAGAGAAGAGAACGAACGAGACTGACGCTAAAGAGCCTACGAATACAACAACAAGGGGAGAACACTGTAATCCACAAAGAATTGAAAACACAAACTTTATTTACGCGGCAGCAATAGCAGTTGACAAACAAAACTTGACGAGCAAAGACGGTAGAAATAAAACGACGATAGATAAACATAAACAAAAGCGCAATTTAGACGTAGGAACAATGACGACACTGTAGGAAATACTACAATAAGTTTAATGTATGTATTTTAATGTAAATCGAAATGTTTGTTAAAATATTTATATGTATGTAAATGTCTTTTATATGCATGTAAAACCAGACTCCCTGAGGAAGGCGTAACTAACGCCGAAACGCGTAGGAGGACAATTTTAATAAAGAATATGATATTGTTTTTATTAAAATGAACTACAACGGCCTTATCAACTCGCTTTAGGATACACAAATATTGACGCACAAAAGGGACCAGGCACAAAACTTATACCGGAGAGTGTACCGGAATTTAAAAAACAACAAACATGAAGGGATACATGTAACACATACGCGAAGCTTATGAAGAAAAAATAGAAATGTATCTTAAGAATTATTTTAAGTGTCAAAAGAAGCTAGCAAAACAAAGAGGACGACCTAAATATTTAGTTAAATGTGAGGACTACAATATCATACCCAAACATTTAAACAACAAAATAAAATCTTTAAGACACAACTTTACGTTAGACGACTCAAAAGAGAATGAGCTAAACTAGAGACTAATTTTCTACTTAAAATTATGAAGTTAGAAATTAGGAAACTTAAAAACAAATTATCATTATAAACAGATACCAAACACACAACTTTGAAAAACTAAAACAGACACTTAGTCAAGAAGATGTTATAGTATTAGAAATAGACCAAAAGTTAGCATACCAAAGAATTAGAGCGACTACTGACCAAGACATTGACCGAAAAATTGACAAAGCGAAATCGACGTTGAACGCAGAGTGGTTCATAAATTTAACAGACGTGCATTTTCCGAAAGAAAGCCAATGGCTTTAATCTATGGGACCAAAGTTTGCTCTTCCAATGGACAACCAAAACGTAAACCCGATACACATAATGGCAGACCTAGAACAAGGTATCCAGACAATAAAGGACGAAAAACAAAGAGACACTGCTAGAGAAAACCTAGCATCCAGATTAAATAATTTTAAACATAACAGAAGGAACAATCAAAAGGACAAGCTTATACTAAATATTGCAAGAATGACGAAGAAAGTTGTCAAAGAACACCAAGACAAAGTCATTATTACACAAAATGATAAAGGTAATAAGACAGTGGTTATGTACAAGAAAGACTATCATGACAAGATGTTAAAGTTATTAAATGACAAAACGATGTATAGAGAAATGAGAAAAACCCAACACAACAACTGATAAAAAAGAACAATACAATTATTAACGACCTTCATAAACAGAATCATATTGACTGGCGACTTAAATCAAAATTGTACTGCTCAGGAGGACACGCACCAAGGATATACGGACTACCAAAGATACATAAGGATGACACCCCACTTAGACCGATAGCAGCCTCCACAAACGTGCCATGCTCACTACTCAAAAATATTACTTCGAAAATATACAACATCCATGGTGCATTACAACTTAAAAGCCAATTAGAAAACACCACAATAGACGATGATGAGATTATAGTGTCTTTTGATGTAGTCTCATTCTTCACAAATATACCGATAAATTAAGCTATACAAAATATAATGGAACGATGGACTAAAATAACGCAATACACAACTATACCTAAGCCAAAATTTCAGGAAATTCTTGACTTAATTACTTATCATACAATGACGTCTTACATAACCAAATATTTGGCATGCCAATGGGCAACCCAATATCACCAACAATAGCCAATATAGTACTGGACAAAATTCTTGACAATGCCACAGACGAACTGACAAAGAAGAATATAAATATAAAACATATATCAAAATATGTTGACGACATATTATCTATATATATAAAAGAGTTCGTGCTGACTGACTGATTGGCAATCACCCTACAGCCCAAACCGTAAGAGATAGGATGCTGAAATTTTCACAGTAGGTTCCATCTATGATGAAAGTGCACGCTAAGACGGGATTTTGGAAAATTCCACCCAGAAGCGTGGAAAATCGCGGAAAACTGTTGTATGAAACTTTTTTGTTTACCATCCACTCGGCTTCAAACTCATTGTCAAAGATCTACACAAAAATTCATTTGACACATATTTCACCATTTTCACGTAAAATAAAATCGGTGGAAAACTCTGGCATTCGACATTTTTAGTTTTCATCCGATTGACTTCAAACTCATTTTCAAACTTTTATCATCCAATTATTTTGAAACTAATTTTCAAAACATTATTTAAAATGATTAAATAATTCGACACAAATGTTACCGGTTTTGAAAAATGCAGCCCCACGGTCCAAAAGGGGTGAAGTCTGGAATTCAGCTTCATAGTAATTTCCAAATGTAAATTTAAAAAACCTCGGTACTTTGGGTAATAACGGGCGAAAATTGTTGGAAAGCTTTAGTCTGGATTTTTAGTATTATTCTTGGAATTGGTTTTCAAATGACAAATGATTTTCGAAAATCTACTCCGCGGCGCCACGGGCGGGAAATTGAAGTCAAGGACAAACAAGTGGGATTATTTGTATAGTTAGATCGGCTTCAAAGACATTTTCATAGCCCTACACAAAAAACATTAGGCACGTGGGTCAACTATATAGCTTCCTACCCCCACGGGAGGGAAAACTGTGATACGTTAGTTTTGTGTATTTCTTACGGTTGACAAAAGTAGTCAAATTCAACATAATGCATTTTAATCTAAATATTTCGCCGGGCAACGCTGGCGTTTTACCAGCTAGTGTATTATAAAAGAAGAGGATACACAAATTATTTTGGACACGCTAAATAATCAACAATTCACCATCGAAAAGGAAAATATCAACAAAATTGCACAAAACTGGAGAACAACAAAGGCAGGATGGTATTCAAATGGTACACAAAAATGATTGCATCGGGACGTATAATGAACTTTAATTCTAACCAGCCGATAAGTCAAAAAGTAAATACAGCGAAAAACATTATACACAAAGCATTATACACAGACAAAAACAAAGATAGAACAAGTAAGAATGTTTTAGTCGAGTACACTCGACTACGAGACTCCCTGTACCCAGAGTTGTAATCGGCAGGCCCTTAGCTGCAGTGCTAAATTTATGGTTTTATTGATTTATTAAAATCGGAACTCGATGACGAACGATGACGATGACGAACGACGGTAGAGTGAAAGAAATACTAGCAGCACAATGCAGAGATGAGCGAGACTGATCGAAGAGCTGATACTTATCGATATTTTATCGAAGAGGCCAATTGGCTGCGCGCCAACAGTCAATTTTTGAATTTTGATGCATAGTCTGCACTATGCAGAGCATTGATAACAATATGTTTCAAGAAAATAAAGTCATGCAGTTGGCGCATGTCTCACAAAGAAAAATATCAAGCAGATCAGGTGCTTAAAATTTATCGTATGGTTTGCGTACCGATAAGCAATTATGAAACCATATGGGCTTGTGTTGCTTAAAAGCGACATGTGCATCAGCTGATGCCGTGTGTTTTGGTATGTCGTGACGTCACGAGTACAAGACCCGCTGCACTTTCGCGCTCGCTCGCACACATGGTTAAGGCTTAAGTACTTAATAGAAAATGCACGCGCTTCGCGCTCGCTCGCCCATATGTACATACATATGCTGAAGCCTTCATGTTGCTGCTTGCCAAGCCTGCAGTACTGAATCTTGTTTGTTGAATAACTTCCGTGTTTATTATCCGATCGACTTGAAATATGGACAGTATATCAAGAATGACCAATATTATACATGCCAAATCCCAAAGCTATATCTATAAAACTGTGGCTGTAAAACGTTTTTATTGAATAGCGGGGCAATGGGGGGAATATCTCGGATCCAAAATAAACTTGACCTGCTCCCGCTATACACGAAGCTACATTCAAAATTTGGTGTCTCTAGCTATTATAGTTGCTGAGATCCTTGCGTTCATACATACGGACAGACAGACGGACAGACGGACAGACAGACGGACATGGCCAAATCGAAATCTCTTTTGATACTGCTCAAGAATATATATACTTTATAGGGTCAGAGATGTCTCCTTCTGCCTGTTACATACTTTTGCACAAATCCAATACCCCCTTTTTACCCATTTTATGGGTACAGGGAGTAAAAAGAGGATAAGCAATACATTAGTGTACCATACATAAATAATTTAACAAATCGGCAAACAATAACAAAAACAATTCCAGACGCACATTCCAAACACCTAATGTACGCGTACAAAGCACATACAAACACAAGAAATTTCTTTACGAACACGAAAGACAAAATACAAAAAGACAAACAACAACACGTCATATATGAGATCAAGTGCAATGGAAAAGAAGGTGAAAGATGCAACGGAGTATATAAAGGAACAACAAAACGAGCGCTTGGCACAAGAATTGCAGAACATAAGGAAGACGCAAACAAAGGGAAAATGACAACAGCACTTGCGCAGCATATCACAACAACAGGACACACAGCTGATTTCGACAGCACCAAAATATTAGACACTGAGAGAAGAGAACGAACGAGACTGACACTAGAGAGCCTACGCATACAACAACAAGGGGAGAACACTGTAATCCACAAGAAAACATTGAAAATACAAACTTTACTTACGTGGCAGCAATAGCAGTTGAAAAACAAAACTTGACGAGCAAAGACGGTAGAAATAAAACGACGATAGATAGACATAAACAAAAGCGCAATTTAGACGTAGGAACAATGACGACACTGTAGGAAATACTACAATAAGTTTAATGTATGTATTTTAATGTAAATCGAAATGTTTGTTAAAATATTTATATGTATGTAAATGTCTTTTATATGCATGTAAAACCAGACTCCCTGAGGAAGGCGTAACTAACGCCGAAACGCGTACGAGGACAATTTTAATAAAGAATATGATATTGCTTTTATTAAAATGAACTACAACGGCCTTATCAACTCGCTTTAGGATACACAAAAACTGTTGCCAAATGTTACCAATTATTGTCACAAATTAGGAAATTACCATTTTGCCTATACGCAGCCCCCAAAATGTACAGCCATTTTCAGAGACAGCTGATAGCCATTGTGTTATTTGCAGTTCAGTAATGGACAATACACAATCTTGTTATTGTAGGCTGGAAGGCTGGTTAGCCAATCCAGCTAAATGTCCTAGTTGTAGTACCGTGCCAAAAACAATTAAAATAGTTGTTGGAGCTTGCTCCCCAAAGGAAAAGCAATCTGCTCCGGTTGCACCTCCAGCAGTTGGGAGAACAGTTACCCGCAGGCTAGCTAAATCACTGAATCAAGCACAAGTTCAGAGTGTAGAGAACCCTACCGAACGGTTAGTCGATGTTAGTGATGCACCACTATCAGGTTTAGATGTTAGTCATAGCACCAATCCAGCCAAAGGTGTACCTCCTCGAAACAGCTATGAGCTGGTCGCTACTCAGAAAAATAAAATAAAATCGCCAATAAAATCGCATGTCAGAACAACAGATAGTCAAAACGTCATTGGGGTCTAGAAGTTGATATAAAGTACAAATCGGCTACTAAGCCAATACAATTATACGTAATTCGTCGATAAACCAAAATCTGATTTTGAGCCATGATTTTTGGAGAGCCTTTGAGCTTGCGCCAAATATCATAAAGTCAGTAGAGTTAGAGTCAATTGGAAAGGTAGATAAAAGAGAAGAGTCGAATATCTATCCGTTAAATGATCAGCAAACGCAACAACTGAATGTTGTAAAACAGTTATTTCCAAATACTGCTGAGAGATTAGGTCGTACATCCTTGATTCAACATCGCAGCGATATAGGAGACGCAAAGCCAGCAAAGTAAAGATTTTACCATGTGAGTCCAGCAGTCGAAAAATGACTGTATGCAGAAATTGACCGCATGTTGAAACTTGAAGTTATTGAACCTTAGTGCCTGTAGTTCACCTATGCGACTTGTCTTGAAGCCCAACAAGGTGTGACTCTGCTTGGATGCTCGAAGGCTAAATGACGCAACTAAAAAGGATGCGTATCCATTGCCAAGCGCCGATGACATTTTTTCACAGTTACCTAAGGCAAACATAATTTCAAAGCTTGGCTTAATAGATGCGTATTGGCAAATTGAACTTTCTGACGAATCAAAGCCTCTCACTGCATTTACGGTCCCAGGAAGACCCTTATATCATTTCAAGGTCATACCTTTTGGCCTTTGTAACACACCTTCCACAATGTGTCGGCTGATGGACGATATAGTTCCACCTGACTTGCGTTATTGCGTATTTGGTTATTTAGGTGACCTATGTATTGTTTCAGAAGATTTCTCTTCACATTTGTCCGTTTTGGTACGCATCGCTGAACAATTTAGAAAAGCAAATTTGACTTTAAATATCGCTAAAAGTCAATTTTGTGTAACTAGTATTAATTGCCTTGGTTACGTCATCGGTAGCGGGGGAATTTATACTGACCGTGAGAAAATATCTTGAATTTCGAATTGGCCACCGCCTAGAAATCTGAAGCAAGTTCGAGGCTTCTTAGGAGTGTGCGGTTGGTATCTCACTTGCCGAATAACAGATGTGCTAGGGACAAAGAAAAAGTTTTGTTGGACTTCTGAAGCGCAGAGCGCAATGGACCATTTGATATCAGTATTAACGTCCTCGGCTGTGTTGCAGAATGCTGATTTTGACAAGAAATTCGACTTACATTGCGACGCCAGTGATTTCGGCATTGGCGCCGTTCTAGTACAGCTGTCTGATGACAATGAAGAAAAACCGATTGCCTTCATGTCAAAAAAACTAAGCCGTGCACAGCGTAACTATAGCGTTACAGAGCGTGTATGCCTAGCAGTGATCTTAGCCATGGAAATATTCAGGTGTTACTTGGAAGTCCAAGAATTTGAAGTGGTTACAGATCACTCTAGTTTACCTTGGCTTATGCGCCAGCAAAATGTATCTGGTAGATTGGAACGATGGATTTTTAGTCTTCAGTAATTCAAATTTTCTGTTTCGCATCGAAAAGGCAAGGAACATTGTTCCCGACACGCTATCTCGGTTGCCTGAGAACAAAATCGCTCAATTATAATAGATCTGGAATCTGACGCATTCCTGGACGCTAGTTATGTACAAAACAAAGATAAACTTGCACAAAATCAATCAAAGTTCCCAGACATAAAAATAGTTGATAAGTTTCTGTATGTACGCACAGAACATTCAGATGGAGATTCGACACAAGATAGCATTTCTTGGAAGATATGGGTGCCTGATCAGCTTAAAGCCGATGTGCTTAAACAAGCCTCACGTCGGCCTGGATTATCGAAAGATGTGCGAGAGTATATTCGGAGTCGGGAGACAAAGGCTCCAAATTATTCCCTTCGGCCTCCTACGGGTGCTCATAATCAACATGTAGACCGTACCTAGAAGCAAGAGCGATCATGTAGGCTTGCTAATAGTTTTGGATCCCTTTAGTAAGTATCAATGGCTGTAGCTTTGAGAAATTTACTTCAGCTGCTATACAAAAATATCTGCTAGATTAAATTTATTATTATTTTGGTGTGCCTCAAACTATAGTAAGTAACAACGGCACCTAGTTCAAAGCGCATGAGTTCAATGCATTTTTAACAGAACATTAAGCATTTATATACAGCTTTATATTCGCCGCAGCGCAATGCTGCCGAGCGAGTTAATCGCACTCTGCTGGCCGCCATTCGTTCTTATTTAAAACAGGATCAGACCCATTGGGATCAACATCTCACAGGTATTTCGTGTTCGTTAAGGTCTGCTCTTCACCAATCGTTGGGGTGTTCTCCCTATCGAGCTTTTTTTCGGGTAGATATAATCACTCATGGCACCGATTACAAACTACTGCTACAACTGGAAGCGCCCATTGTGCCTTTAGAGCGGTTCGACAATTTGGCAGTGTTAAGAAAAGACATCCAGAAAAACATAAGAAAAGCTTATGAGCGCAATGTTGCCCAATACATTTTGCGCAGTAAGTCGGTTTCTGATCGCGAAGGCCAGGAAGTGTTTCGGCGCGAATGCGCACTTAGCAAATTTGCCCACAATTTTAATGCCAAACTTGCTTCTCAATTTCTCAAATTTCGGGTCTGAAAAAAACTTGAAAATTGTTTTTATATTCTCGAAGATCTGCAATGAATACAAATTGGAACGTTTCATGCGAAAGATATTAGAGTCTAAATCCCGCTAATATCCTTGTCTAACGGTGAAATATTATCGGGTGGTGTAACGGTCTCTTTTGCGCCTATTTGAATTTGAATTTAACATGTCAGTCATAGCAGCCAGCTTTTTGGCTTTATCGCTGTTAATCGATAAAGCGCTGCGCAAACGTTGGCAGCGCAGGTGCAGATAGCTTCAAACGAATGAGGTAATGCAGCTATCTTCAAGTGAATCCGGAAAAATACTCTTTTTTGGCTATATAGTGGCCCGGAAATCGCGCTCGAAAATCTGTACATCTGTAAATCTATACAAACGTCTAAATACGGCAGCTGCGCTGCAGCTCCGCCAGCAAAGTTTTTTTTGCCCAAAACGTTTTATTAAAATAAATAAATCGGCAACAACCATAAATATCCCGTAAACGTTGTTGTGGTGCGGATAAAGTGACGTTGGTACCCCAGTTTTGGGTTCAAACTACTGCCAAGCCCACTGGGCTCAAAGATCAGTGAGCTGAAGTCCTCCTTTTTGGCTAAACGGCAGCCACCCAACCGCCTTTATTGCGGTCTGCAAATCTATTTTGGCAAGAAATCCACTATACCGCGGCAGCCTCGACCCAAATCCCGTCCCTTTTCAAGGTGACAGCCTCGTTTGCTGACTGGAAAAGACAGTACTGTACTCTCGTTCAACACTTGGTTGGCTTTGCTTGCAGCTGTGGAGCAGTTGACTTGGCTTGCCTACGCCAGCAACAAAAACGATTCGGAGCTCGAATCACCTGAACTAACACAGTTGCTGAGTTCTGGAGCTGCTGAGTTCTGGAGGTGCTTTTGGGTGCTCCTCGGGGCAGGTGACCAGCTGGCTCGTCGGTTCCCGATTGTGCAGTTCGAGCAGATTTGTGGTTGAATGAAGCTCTAAGCCAGATTAGAATTGTGAAATTGGAAAAATATGTATATACTAGCTGGTAAAACACCAGCGTTGCCCGGCGAAATATTTAGATTAAAATGCATTATATTGAATTTGACTACTTTCGTTCAAATACAGCAAACTAACGTATCACAGTTTTCCCGTGGGGGTAGGAAACTATATAGTTGAGCCACGTGACTAATGTTTTTTGTGTATGGCTATGAAAATGTCCTTGCTTGAAACCGATCTAACTAAACAAATAATCCCACTCATTTGTCCTTGACTTCCATTTCCCGCCCGTGGCGACGCGAAGTAGATTTTCGAAAATCATTTGTCATTTGAAAACCCATTCAACGAATATTACTAAAAATCCATACTAAAGATTTCCAACTATTTTCCGCCACTATTGCCCGCAAAGTACCAAGGTTTTTTTTATATATTTTTTAAAATATATTCGGACGTTGATGTACTAAACGGGCAGTACATCAAGTGGGCCAAACGGCACCAAGCACGGGCTTGTTAACGCGCGGACCCAGGCAAAATGCAACCCACCTCGCGCCCAACCGAACGAGGGGCGTGTCGCATAACGTGCGGTAACGAAGATCGCGGAACAGATAAATAAGAACAAACTAAATAAACTTGGCACGAGAATTGCCGAACATAAAGGAGACGCGAATAAGGGAAAATGACAACAGCACTTGCGCAACATATTACAACAACAGGTCGCACAGCTGATTTTGACAACACCAAAATATTAGATTTTGAGAGAAGAGAACGAACGAGACTGACGCTAGAGAGCCTACGGATACAACAACAAAGGTGAGAACACAGTAAACCACAAAGAAGACATTGAAAAGACAAACTTTATTTACGCGACAGCAATAGCAGTTGACAAACAAAACTGGACGCGCAATGACGAGAAACAAAAGTTGACGATGGATTAACAAAAGTGTAATTTAGACATAGGAACAATGACGACACTGTAGGAAATACTACAATAAGTTTTAATGTATGTATTGTAATGGTCCAAAATATGTTTGTTAAATTGTTGTATGTATGTAAATGTCTTTTTTTATATACATGTAAAAACCAGACTCCCTGAGAAAGGCGTAACAAACGCCGAAACGCGTAAGAGAAGAATTTTAATAAATAAATGTAATAAATATTTATTAAAATGAACAACAACGGTCTTAAGACTCGCATTAGGAAACACAAATATTGACGCACAAAAGGGCCCAAACAAATAACACTAAATAAAATTTCTACATAAATTAAACAATAGACAAAAAACTATAGATTACACAGATAACATAAAAGTAAAGTTCTGAGTAAGGAAATTGCACTAGCATTACATATTAAATGATAAAGATTGTTATAATTAGAACATATGATACGAAAAGAGTTATGTATAGCATAGTTAGTATTACAAGCTTGCAGACTAAGAGGAAGAAAGTTTCTAGAATTGCTGATCGGAACTGCAAAACTAATTTGGCTGATTAATTCAGAAGAATCAATTTCTCATTTAATTAGTTTGTGTGAGAAAATTACACCAAGCATGGTTCTACGATCAAAAAGAGAAGGAAGATTTATTAGTAAAAGTCTACTACGATAAGAAGGCAAGTGAGTATTAGGATTCCAGTTAAGACCCCGGAGTTAAAAGAGAAGAAATTGTTTTTGTACCGATTCTATTCTATCCTGATGAGCCTTATATTGCGGACACCAAATACAAGTTCCATACTCAAGAATAGATCGAACAAGAGAAATATAAAGAGTTTTAATGTAGGGATCGTTAAATTCTTTAGACCAACGCTTAATGAAACCCAGGACACCAAAGGAACGATTAACGGTAGAAAAGATATGTTTGTCAAACTTAAGCTTGGAATCTAAGAGGATACCCAAATCATCAACCGACTCAATTCGAACAAGCGGCTTACCATTAAGAATATAAATGTTAAATAAAGACATTACGTTACATTTACCACAATTAAGATTTAATAAATTTACCCGCCACCAGGCTTGAAAACTGTCAAAATCAGTTTGCAACCTTTGAACAGATCAGAAATCAGTAGATGACAGACAAAGTTTAACATCATCGGCATACATCAGCACCCGAGAGCGATTTACAACAGAAGGAAGGTCATTTATGAAGTAAATAATAAAGGGACAAGATGACTTCCTTGTGGTACTCCGGAAGTAACTTAACAGACTTAGAGACAAAGCATTTGAAATAAACCTTTTGGGTTCTAAGAGTTAAATAATTGGAGATCCAAAGAATTAAGTAATTTGGAAATCCTAGAAGGAGTTTGTGAAGTCAAAGAGAATGATTAACAGAGTCAAAAGCCTTACTGAAATCAGTGTACATAACATCTCTTTGCATTTTGGTTTGAAATCCCTTCATGACAAGAGAAGTGAATTCCAATAGGTTAGTGGTAGTACATAAATGTTGAAGTTGAGAAGTTATTAATTTCTCAAAAATCTTAGGAATAGCAGACAGCTTAGAAATACCTCTATAGTTTTCAACATTAGACTTCTTTCCTTTTTTATGGAATTATAAATGATTATTTCCAAATAATGGGGAAAGAGCACAACTCCACGGACAGTTTAAAAAGAAGAAATAATGGCTTAAAAATACCTTCAGCACAGTACTTAAGCACGCAGCCTGGTACTCCATCAGGTCCCGGTGAAAATACGGGCTTAATGGCTTTTAGATCACGTAGAAGCGAACTTTCAGTGATTAAAGGCCCGAAAATGCAATTGGAGCTTTTACATGATAGGGATAAGGCGAAACCAATTGATAAGACTGTGAACTATAAGTCGTTTGAAAAATTCAGCAAAAGCTCGGCGATAGAATGATCTGAGCCAGTTGTCTTTTTTTCGAAAACGAAGTTATAAAACCTTTTGGGATCCCGCTGAAACTGAAGTCCACAGCTCCTGAGGTAGTTGTTATAACAGTGTAAATTAAGTGCAGAGAAGTTAGATCGAGCAATCAAATAACGCGAAAAATCCAAGAAAGAGCCAGATTCCTTGAAGTCTATTAAATCATGTGTAAGCCACACAGGTTTGTTAGACCTACGAGGGTTACAAAACGGGACACAAGAATCAAATAATGAATTTAAGGTAGAATAAAAATAATTGATTGCACAATCCATGTCTCTACACATGTACAGCTGGGACCAATCAATCTGGGATGTGAGCTGAGCGAGTTTAGTAAAATCGGTTTTCCGAAATTGACGAACTCGCTCAGCAGGTTTCCTACCTGGGCTTGGCACCCTGGCTGGTAAGTCAATCAACACCTCCAAAGTCGTGGGCGTGCATTTTGCAAAACCGGTAGCACATGTGTCGAATTATTTAATGTGAGGTGCTTTGAAAATGTGTTTCAAAATAATAGGATGATAAACAGAAATGTTTGAAAATGAGTTTGAAGTCAATCGAACGATAATCAAAAAAGTTGCATACAATAGTTTTCCGCGAATTTTCCGAACTTGGGGGTAGATTTTCCAAAATCTTTGGGCACCGCGCCTATTATGAGTTTGTGTAGAACCTTGAAAATTGGTTTGAAGCCAATCGCATGAAAATTAAAAATGTCGAATGCCAGAGTTTTCCACCACTTTTCCGACCATAGGGCTGAATTTCCCAAAATCGCTGATACACGTGTCAAATTATTTTACGTGAAGAGCGTTGAAAATGAATTTGAAGGTGATCGGACTAAAATTAGACTTCTGCCCATACATCCATTTTCCGCCACGGGGGCGGATACCCAAAATCGCTGATACACGTGTCAAATGAATTTTTGTGTAGATCTTTGAAAATGAGTTTGAAACCGATTGGATGGTAAACAAAAAAGTTTCATACAACAGTTTTCCGCGATTTTCCACGCTTGTGAGTGGAATTTTCCAAAATCCCGTCTAAGCGTGCACTTTCATCATAGATGGAACCTACTGTGAAAGTTTAAACTTAATACAAGCCCCAAACCGAGAGTAAAGTGCATCAAGTTTGATGTGGTGGTGCAAAGCCCAAGTTTAGTTGACTAAAATATTTTTGTTTTTACTCCCTGTACCCATAAAATGGGTAAAAAGGGGGTACTAAATCTGTGCAAATGTATGTAACATGCAGAAGGAGACATCTCCGACCCTATAAAGTATATATATTCTTGATCAGTATCAAAAGAGATTTGGCCATGTCCGTCTGTCTGTCCGTCTGTCCGTCTGTATGAACGCGTCGATCTCAGCAACTATAAGAGCTAGAGACACCAAATTTGAAATGTAGGTACCTGTAAGGCATGATAGTAGATCAAGTTTGCTTCCAATTTCATATATCTCCCCCGTTTCCCCGCAATTCAATAAAAACGTTTTACAGGAACAATTTTAAAGATATAGCTTTTAGATTTGGCATGTACAATACTTTAGTCTCTCTTAATCTACTGTCCAAATTTCAAGTCGATCGGATAATAAACACGGAAGTTATTCACGAAAGAAGATTCAGTGATGCAGCGAGAGGGGAAGAAGAAGCACAGCCACCAATTAAAATGCCTCGCTTGCGCTGTCGCTTTTGCCGCCTGTGTGCGTGCGTAGATGTGATTGAATGTTTTAGACCAGGGTACAGGGAGTTTCGTAGTCGGGTATACTCGACTATAGCATTCTTACTTGTTTTATTAACAAGTGTGGCTCGATCTTGAAACACAGTGAAGAACAAAAATAATACTAACCTAATCTATTAAAAATTAAACAGCCACCACTAAAACAAAAAAAATAAATAAATAAATAAATACATGCAGTGCAAAAAGAATCAACAAGATTGAAACCAACATATTTAAAATGAACATCTGTATATATAAAAAGAGTTCGTGCTGACTGACTGACTGACTGATTGGCAATCATCGCACAGCCCAAACTATAAGAGCTAAGATGCTGAAATTTCTACACTGGGTTCCATCTATGATGAAAGTGCACGCTAAGACGGTATTTTGAAAATTCCACCCACAAGCGTGGAAAATCGCGGAAAACGGAAACTTTTTTTTACCATCCAATCGGCTTCAAACTCATTTTTAAAGATCTACGCAAATATTCATTTGACATATATTTCACCGAATTTGGAAAATCCACCGCCACGGGTGGAAAATTGGGGTCTCAAGGTTGTATGGGCGAAAGTCTAATTTTAGTCCGATCACCTTCAAATTCATTTTCAAAGCCTTCACATAAAATAATTTGACACATGTATCAGCAAACTATGGCATTCGACATTCTTAATTTTCATACCATTCGCCCCAAACTCATTTTCAAAGTTCTATAGAAAAACATAATAGGCGCGGTGCTCAAAGATTTTGGAAAATCTATCCCCAAACTCGAAAAATTCGTCGAAAACTGTTGAATGCACATTTTTTGGGTTATGTGTTTGGGCCCTTTTGTGCGTCAATATTTGTGTTTCCTAAAGCGAGTTGATAAGGCCGTTGTAGTTAATTTTAATATATATTTTATTTATTTATTTATATAACTGTATGCTTATAGTTAAAACTAAAGCTAAAGGATATGCAGCCAAAGATACTAGGGCTTTCGGCTGAGAATGTTTATGCTTAACTTGTCAGTTCTTACTAATAATATATATATTGATACATAGATATATTATGTATGTATTTATTTACATGTTTGTGGATTGGGTTCAACATATGTCATAGTCTTATAATAATTTTGTTAGCTTGGCTTTTGTGAGGAAATTGATTTGATTTTTAGAATATTTTCTGTAGTTGGGTAGGATAGGAGTGATTTGTAGGAATGGTTTGGGATGTGTATTCTGAATTGTCGGAATGCTGTGCATTCGTCCAGAATGTGATCGATTGAGGTGGTTATGTTGTTGTTGCAGAATTGACAGTTTGTGTCGCCATTCTGAAGGAATCTGTGTTTGTGTGTGATCTTTGTGTGCCCGAGACGAAGTCTGACGATGTTTGTTATTTCTTTTCTGGTTAAGTTTTTACTCCCTGTACCCATAAAATGGGTAAAAAGGGGGTACTAATTCTGTGCAAATGTATGTAACAGGCAGAAGGAGACACCTCCGACCCTATAAAGTATATATATTCTTGATCAGCATCAAAAGAGATTTTGATTTGGCCATGTCCGTCTGTCTGTCCGTCTGTCCGTCCGTATGTATGAACGCGTTGATCTCAGCAACTATAAGAGCTAGATACACCAAATTTGGAATGTAAGCTCGTGTATAGCAGGCGCAGGTCAAGTTTATATTGGGTCCGACATATTCCCTCCCACTCCCCCGCTATACGATTAAAACCGTTTTACAGCAAAAATTTAAAAGATATTGATTTTGGATTTGGCATGTATAATATTTTAATTATTACTAATTTCAAGTCAATCGGACTATAAACACGGAAGTTATTCACGAAGGAAGATTCAGTGCTGTAGAGCGGGGGGAAGAAGCAGCACAACTTAAAATGCCTCGCTTGCGCTGTCGCTTGTGGTCGTGCGTCTTTGTGTATGTATAAGTGGATTTACATAGATGTGTTTGGAAGTTGTAGACCGGGGAGTTTAGTAGTGGGGTATACTCGAATAGAGCATTCTTACTTGTTTTTTTTATGCAAGCTGAATGTAATTTACGAACATATACATACATACATACATATGTGAATGAATGTGCACACGCGTGTGCACTGATATGTACATACGTACATCCTAATTTTTCTGACAATTTATGGGAATGAATATGCATAAACGTGTAATCTTCTTATTTTGACATTGATGAAGAGCGTAATGTAATTTTACCAATTTACTTTAATTTTTATATATTAAATAAAATTAGTTTTACTCAATCCAGAAATTCAAATCTTAGCGCCCAAATATTCTTTTAAACTATCGTACAGTATGTTCGCGCCAATTATTTCACGATACTTATCAACCCTACTCTCTCAGCACATGATCATTTACCAGCACTGCGTTCTGTTAATAACATAAAGTTATCGGCGCACGCAACCCTGCTCTGTTAGCTTACAACAGCGGGTCGGCAATCGCTTGTATGGGACGTGCTTTAATTATTATTTTTAGTTAATTGTGCAATAAAGTTAAGCTCCCCACCTGAAATCGGTTCTGGGATTTTTTCCGCGTTTTTTGAGCCTAAGACCAATATTCTCCGCACCCTCTTTCTATACGGGACCTAAAACATAGAATTACCGATGAACGTTTTAATGAAACTGAACTTCTAGAGATGGTACTTAACATAACATTAGATGCACTTGCATACTTTAACAATTTTGTCTAATATATTTTTGAAAGCCATGGGTTTAAAGCTATTGGTCTGTATGATGTTATTTTTGTTTTATCTTGACTTGCTTTGTATATTGGAGCAATTGTGCTGGTCATGTACGTTTGTGGTATGTAATTATCTAATATATCGTTGAGGAATAGGATGATACGGTTTTTAAATGAATTTGAGGTGTGTTTTATCATTGAATAATTTATTTTGTCGAAATCTGGGGTATGTCCTTTTAGACTGTTTAGGGCTGAGTGAAATTCTAAAGCGATTATTATATTTTCCATGAAGGCTGCTTTTTTGGTCGGTATGCTGTTATTGTGAGCTATGTTGTATGTATTTTGCTTGGCTATCAAAAACTGTGGAGAGAAATTACTGTCTTGTGATTCAAGTGACCAGTGCTCAGCAATGGCGTTAGCCACTCATTTTGGCTCTGTAATAATGTTGCTAGTATTGCTATCTTGTATGCAGTGTATGTAAGAGTTTTTGTGGAGACCACAGAACTTTTTATTTTGCACCATATAGTGTCTGAGCTTGAGTTGGGGGAAAAGTCTGAGGTAAGTTCGTGAATGCTATTTGTTTTAGATTTTCGAATTAGTCTTCGATATTGTGCGTTAATTTTTTTGTAGTTTATTATGTTGATTTGGTTTATGTTGCTAATTAATAGTTTCCAGGCTTTAATTTTTTCATGTTTTAGGTGTTCTAGCTCTTTATTCCACCATGGGACTTTTCTTTGTTTATTTGAGGGTTGGCTAAGGGGTATGCTCTTGTATGCGCTTTGGATTAAAATTTTGTTAATGTTGTTGCTTTCTTGATTGATATTTGTAGATGTCGTGATTAGAGCGCTGAGGCTGTCCGTATACTTTTCAAATTTCTCCCAGTTTGCTTTCGTTGTGTTAAATCTTCTATCTTGGTTAAGTGTGAGCCCTATATTTTGATTTGGGAACATTTCCAGCATGATTGGAAAGTGATCGCTACCTTGAGGAGTGTCGTCTATTTTGAAAAAGCAGTATGGGGTAAGGGCGGGGGTGCAGAAGGCTAGATCGATGTGGGTAAATGTGTTGTGCGTGGAGAAGTGTGTTGGTCTCCTGTTGTTCAGTATTGAGTAGTTGTTTTCGTGTATATATTTGGCAAGGAGTTTACCCCTGCAGTTGTTTTTAGTGTGAGAGTGTTAGTTGTTGGAAGTGTTGATTCTAGGTCTAATCGTGTGAATTTTTTGTTTGGTGGGATATAGGTTGATATTAAGTTAAACTTTTGCGATGAGTGGATTTCTACGCCTATTGCTTCTATATTATTACCTAGCGAGAATGTCTTGTGTTGCAACGATCTGTGGACTAAGATGGTCACACCGCCTTTGGCGGATGGTGCGGTTGTTGATTGCATTTCTTAGTTTATTGGTATTGGGAATACAGAGGTTTCTTGGATAGATATAACTTTTGGGTTGTGTAGTTTTATTAGGATAAAAGTTAATTATAATTGTTTACATTCCATTGCAGTATATTAAGAACCATGATAGTTCTTTTTAATTTGTTTCTATTATATTTTTTACTTATTTATTTATTTATTTATTTTTTGATTACTTGTTATTTGATTATTATTTGTTTACTTAATTTATGTATTTGTTTGTTTGATAGTTATTTATTTATATGGATTCGCTGTCGCTGTTGTGTTTGCTTTTGTTTAAGGGTTTGTTTTTTGGTTTGCTAGCCTTAAGGCTTGCAGCTACGGTACCAGGTTTATCTTTGGGAAAGATTCTTATTTTTAAGTCATCTGTAGCTTTTGTTGCATATATTTTGGGCTTACTGTTCGGTGTGTTGTGAATTTCCATGCTTTCATGCTGCGTTTGGTGTTGTAATATGGATGGTGCTGTATGTGTGTTAGTTGGTTTGAATCCGTGGGATGTAGATGCGGGTGTGAGGCTTTGTTGATGTTGCAGTGCATTGCTAGGTGTTGTTACTTGCTGGATGATTCGTGGTGTATGTGTGTTTGTCGAATGTAAGTTGGTTGAGGTTTGAGGTGCAGGGCTTGTAAGTGTTGTTGCGTAGCTGGTTCTTGTTTGTTGGCCGTGGCGTGTATATGTTGAGAGCAGTTTTGTGATCCACTTTTTCGGTGGTTTTAATTGCGGTTAGTTCCTGTTGTTTTTTGAACGTAGGGCATTTGCGGTCAAGGGGGCTGTGGTGGTGATCGATGTCTGGGTTGTTAGAGCAGTTTAGGCAGCTTTTTGTGTTTTTGCAGACTTCTCCTTCGTTTGTGTGTTTGGTGTCTGAGCAATTTTTACATGTTTCTGTGCTTTTGCACACCGGTGTTGGGTGTCCAAAGCGGAGGCATCTTTTGCATCGTAGTGGGAGTGGAATATATGGGCGTACGCGGACAGTTTCATAACCAATTCTCAGTTGACTCTGGTAGTTTTAATGTTGCGAATGTTATTATGATCAGTCCAGTTTCTCCTAGGCTCGTGTTTATACCTTCGGCGTTTGCGTTGCTCGATGTTTATGATGTTTATTTTTTTTTTTTTTTATATATATTCGGACGTTGATGTACTAAACGGGCAGTACATTCAAGTGGCCCAAACGACACCAAGCACGGGCTTGTTAACGCGCGGACCCAGGCAAAATGCAAACCCACCTCCCGCCCAACCGACCGAGGGGCGCGCCGCATAACGCGCGGTAACGAAGATCGCGAAACATATAAATACGAACAGACTAAATAAAAGTTCTACATAAATTAAACAATATACAAAAAACTATAGATTACACAGATAACATAAAATTGAAGTTCTAAGTACAAAACGTTTTGTGCTTTTAGTTCTTCGAGTATTATCGCTTCGCTTATGTTTCGTAGCTCGTTGCAGTATATTACTCCTTTTGTGAAATTTAGTGATTTGTGCTCAGTGGCTGTTATGTCGAAATCTGTAATTTTTCTTAGTTTTGGTAGTTTCAATGCTTGTAGCTTGTTTTTAGTTTTAATCAAAAGACAGCCGTCTCTGGTTTTTTTACATGAATCAACCTCACCATTACAGGCAAAGTCAATGGTTTTTTAATTACGAATGGTGATACATTGGCAAAAGATCCGTTGTCATTTCTTTTTATTATTATGTATTTTGGTTCGCCTAATTTTGAGTTCATGGAGTAACTGTGTTTGTCTGGTGGTTCGTGCATGTTCACTTAAGCTGGGCTTAAGCCCAAGTAACAGTTAATGCTGTATTATTGTTTTTGTATTTTTAACTTTGCTTTAAAGTTGTTGCTGTCTATCGCGATTTGCTGATAAGGTTTGGGTTTGCGTAAAGCGAGGCTTAAACTTGCAGTAGCACGTCTTATCTCAAGGGAGGTTGAAGTGACAATGTTTTAATATATATATTACATCCTTTATTAAAATTCTCCTCCAACGCGTTTCGGCGTTTGTTACGGCTTCTTCAGGAAGTCTGGTTTTACATGCATATAAAAGACATTTACATATATATAAAGATTTAAAAAACGTTTTTAGTTACATTAAGATACAAACATTAAACTTATTGTAGTATTTCCTACAGTGTCGTAATTGTTCCTACGTCTAAATTGCACTTTTGCTTATGTTTATCCACCGCCGTTTTATTTTTATCGTCTTTGCGCGTCAAGTTTTGTTTTTCAACTGCTATTGCTGCCGCGTAAATAAAGTTTGTCTTTTCAATGTCTTCTTTATGGTTTACTGTGTTCTCCCTTGTTGTTGTATTCGTAGGCTCTCTAGCGTCAGTCTCGTTCATTCTCTCCTCTCAATGTTTAATATTTTGGTGTTGTCAAAATCAGCTGTGCGACCTGTTGTTGTAATATGTTGCGCAAGTGCTGTTGTCATTTTTCCCTTATTCGCGTCTCCTTTATGTTCGGCAATTCTCATACCAAGCGTCCGCTTTGTTGTTCCTATGTATATCCCGTTGCATCTTTCGCCTTCTTTCCCGTTGCATTTGATTTCGTATATTACGTGTTGTTGTTTGTCTTTGGATATTTTGTCTTTTGTGTTCGTAAATAGACTTCTTGTATTTGTGTGTGCTTTGTATGCATACATTAGGTGTTTGGTGTGTGCGTCGGGTATTATTTTTGTTATTGTTTGCCGGTTTGTTAGGTTATTTACATATGGTACACTAATACTATATTGTCTTTCTTCAATTTGTCTGTTTTTCGTTTTGTTACTGTTTTTATTTTGGTTTGTTGCGTCGGTTATTAGATTGACAATATTTTTTTCGGAAAGCTATTTTTCAGGAGTAGTGTTTTTAATTTTATATATATGTCTGGTCTGTGTCCTTCGCCTTACCTTTGCCTAACATAGGGGTTAGAACACGATTGACCCGCTCCACTTGGCCATTGGCTTGAGGGGCTCCATTAGCTACTTTAACGTTTCAAATTACAGAGGCATTGCAAAGTTATCTGCTATTCACAAGCTTTTTGGAAAAATCCTATCTTCAACTTTGCAGCATCTCTGTAAATCAATTGTCTCACCTGCTCAACATGGAACTTTATTTATTGGAATTTTCTTCTATTGTTAATGATGCATTTCTCAAGAAAATGCAAACAGATGTCATCTATACTGACTTCAGTAAAGCATTTGACTCTGTAAATCATGATCTTCTTCTCTATAAACTCAATTGTATAGGATTTCCACCATCCCTTCTGCGATGGATATCCACCTATTTAAAAAGTAGAACCCAAAATGTATTGCTTAGGTCGTCCATTTCGAAGTCGGTTCACGTCACTTCTGGTGTACCGCAAGGTAGTCATCTGGGCCCATTACTTTTTACCCTTTTTATAAATGACCTCCCCTCTACTTTATTAAATTCTCGTATTCTCATGTACGCTGATGATGTAAAACTCATTCTTTCGTATTCTGATCCCCTCCATCGTAATTTACTTCAAACTGACTTGAACGATTTGCAGCTCTGGTGTTCGACCAATATGCTGTATATCAACTGTTCAATGTGTATGTTTATGACTTTCAGCCGCACTAGACCCCACTTAGGCCCTTATATGATTGACAATATTTCATTGCAGCGTATCTCTACAGTAAAAGATCTAGGTTTTCTGTTTGATTCCAAATTATGCTTTAATTTGCATATCTCCACTATAGTTAATGAAGCTAATGGTGTACTTGGCTTTATTAAACGTTGGTCGAAAGAATTTAATGACCCCTTTATCACTAAACTCCTCTACATCTCTTTAGTACGCCCTATCCTGGAATACTGCTCTTGCATATGGTCTCCGCAGTATAAAATCCACCAGGATCGAATCGAGTCTGTTCAGAAGCAATTTCTGCTCTTTGCCTTACGTGGCTTAAATTGGGATCCCAAGCTTCATTTGCCATCGTACTCCAGTAGGCTCTTACATCTACTGGTACACCTGTTGGTGTATACCGTCAATTTATGAAATGTCGAGATTGACCCACACCCCCACCCCCTCCCACGTAATTTGGGGAAAACCTGTATCTTCCCCATTTTTACAGCTATAGTCACCAAATTTGGCATAATTTGTTGAGATTCCCGACAGATCTGCATCAAAAAAAGTTGACCCCCCACCCCCACCTCCACAAATCGGCATATGATATCCCCAAAACAAGGCCTTTTTTCAAGGGCTATATCTCCTACAGTTTCAAAGATAGAGTTACCTTATTTGGCATACAGACTAATGTTGACCACCTGGATAAATCTGCATCAAACAATTTTCGACCCCCCAACCCCTCCCCCGCAAAGGAGAATAATTAATATCTCTCACACCTTTACAGGTAGAGTCACCAAATTTGGCACACAGACTAATGTTAACCTTCTGAACAAATCTGCATCAAAAAAATGTTGACCCCCCCCCCCACCACCCCTTCCCCCGCAAATGAGAACAATCTATATCTCCCACACCTGTAGAGTCACCAAATTTGGCATACCGACTAATGTTGACCCCTTGGACAAATCTGCATCAAAAATTTTGGGACCCCCCACCCCCTCTCTCACAAAAGAGCAAAATCTATATCTCCCACACCTGTGCAGTTTTTTTCGTGTCTCTTTCTGAACACACAAATAACCAAATTATATACATAGGTCTGGTGCGTCCGACTGCAACGTTCTTACTTGTTATTACTAACTTATCCCTATTCAGGTGTAGAGACTACTGACGTCATTGATCACACTTGGCTGTGATTCGGGGCATAGCTAGCCGGACAGGCAAATAAAATACCCCCATCGGGTCGGTGTCGTCTTTAGTATTTTATGTAATTTCTATTAGGCTTTTCTATTCTTTTAAAATTAATTATCTTAATATGTTTCATATTTTAGGTGACAGCATTGTTTGTCAGCCAAATAAATAAATAAATAATGTGCTCTATACCTCGTTTTTGTCAGAGGATTGCAAACTCTAATGATGTGAAACACGTGCCTCGGTCTGAAATTACTTCTTCAGGACGACTATAAAATTCAATGTATTTACTCAATGCATCTTTAGCTTCCCGAATGCTGGTACTGTTTACCGGGAATAGCTTTACAAATTTTGTGAAAGCATCCGCTACTACCATAATATGTTTTCTCTTTGACGGGATGCTCGGTAAAGGCCCTAAATGATCTATGTGTAGCGTATGGAACGGTACGTCTGACTTTGGGATGCTATGTAATGTCCAATATGTTCTTTTTATGTCGTTGACGCACTTCTCCGGTGCTAAGTGTCCTTGCTTTTCGTGTGATATTCTAATTATTTGCTCATCCATGCCCTTTGGGACATACAGGCCTAATTTGTCGTCACTATCTCTTTTGTATATAGCTGCATCTATCATTTCAAATTCCGTCTCAATACCTTCTTCTATCATTTCTCTAATTTAAATTATTTCTTCATCTCGCATCTGCTCAGTCTATAATATAAAGTCGACATCTTCCGGGGTAACACCTACAACTCTAACTGCTGGAATTGATTCTACTAACGGCTCTTCTTTATATTTGAAATATTTACTTTTACTTATATCTCTAATACTATCAACCCCCCACCCCACCGCTTTTTTAGGACTGCCTTTCTGCTCGGCGTTACCTATATGCTCTACGGTATCTCTTTGCTCTACGTTTTGAATGGGCTCTCTATTGCAACTATTATTTTCCAGTATATGTGCCATTTGAGATTGTCTACTCAACGCGTCCACATGTGCCATACTAGCACCCGGTCTATGCATAATAGAGTACTCATAGTTCTCTAACTCCAATGACCAACGGGCAATTTTTGGACTAATAGACTAATAGACTCTAAACCTCCTCAATGCGTAAATGATAGCCAAAGTTTCCAGCTCGTAACTATGATGACGACACTCTGCTTCTGTCGTTTTACCTGAATAGAATGAAATGGGATGCATCTTTCCGTCGTCTTGTCTCTGTAGCAGTACTGCTCCATATCCATGTGAACTTGCCTCTGTATGCAACTCAGTCTCTCTGTTTGGACTAAAAATAGATAAGACCGGAGGATTTGCTAGTGGAATTTTTGCGTTTGAAATACCTCTAATTCTTTATTCAGAGGGAAAGGGCCGCCCGCCTTCAGTAGTTCAACCAATGGTTTTGCTGTTTTAGCGAATGATAACATGAAGCGTCTAAAATATGAAAAAAAAAAACAAGACAAGAATGAAGCGCTTTAATGTTTTGTGGCGTTGGATAATTTTTTAGCGATTCGATGAATCATATATTCACATATATTCTATGTCTTGTCTTAAAAATACAAATTTTTTCATATTTATCTCTAAAATATGCTCACTGATACGAACTAATAGTTTTTCTAAGATCTCTAAATGTTCCTCTATATTCTTTGTCGCTATCTATATATCATTCATGTATACAACGATGCATTTGTTTCTAATAAGATCTCTAACCAAATCGGAGATAAATCTTCGAAATATTGCCGATCAATTTTTAAGCCGGGCACGGCCGGGGTATTACCATCTAGTAAAATATATAAATTCTTGGTCAGTATCAAAAGAGAATTCGATTTGGCCATGTCCGTCTGTCCGTATGAACGCGTCGATCTCAAATTTGGAATGTAGGTTCCTGTATACCATACGCAGATCGAGTTTGTTTCCAATTTCAGATATCTTTGAATACCATTTTGGGATTATAATATATTTCATTTACTATATATGCATATGATTATGTTAACAGCATAGTCCTACAGTGTCAGTTACACATTTATTCCATGGCATGAGGCTGGCGGGTTCTAATACCCTTCAGTATGGCATCAGCGTTAACTGACAGTCTTCAATATCTGTGACCTCGTAACGATCATTATCAAAAAGTCTGTTTATCTTGTAGGTGCCTCGGTACTTTGGTGCGAGCTTTTTATTTACTCACGGTGAGTTATCTACATTTCGAACGGCGACATAGTCACCTACTTGATATACTAACGGTGCTCTATGTCACTTGGCATACATTTTCTCATTTCTTAACTGTGAGCATAGAAAGTTTTATCTAGCTTTCTTTCGCACGGACTCTAGACTCCTCGGCTCTATGTTAAATTTATCCTCTAAGTACTCAGTTCATTGGTCAACTATTGGTCTTTATAGGACTATTCCGAATAACAAAATGTTGGATTTCTTTTGACTACTGCTAACTATGACCTTTCGTGTAACCTTTTATTCCAAAAATTCTTTGCCTTGTCTTAAAAATACGAATTTTTTCATAATTATCTTTAAATTATGCTCACTGAGACGGATTAATAGTTTCTCCAAGATCTCCAAATGTTCCTCTCATTCTTTGTCTCTATCAATATATCATCCAACATCCAACATCATATAACGATGCTTTTGTTTCTTATAAGATCTCTAAGCAAATCGGAGATAAATCTTTGAAATATTGCCGATTCATTTTTAAGCCCAAACGGCATCTGTTGCGGCTAGGGTGAGCTTTTTCACTAGCACCTCTGACTCAAATAGTCAGCAAATTAATCCAATTGTCAAATTATTTCGGGGCTAGAGTGAACCCTTTCACTAGCACTTCTGACTCAAAATAGTCAGCAATTAATCCAATTGTCAAATTATTTCGCGGCTAGAGTGAACCCTTTCACTAGCACTTCTGACTCAAAATAGTCAGCAATTAATCCAATTGTTTGAACCACCAAATGCAAAACAAAACGCACGAACACTGCTTCTGTTTAAAGCAAATACAATTTGGGGTTTATTGGCAAATGTTTAATAATGTTTGTTGCACAAAAGGTTGTTTTATGTAAGTCAAGCGACAGGCCAACGTACTTGCCGCTTGTTACAATTTTGATTCCGAGACGAACAATTCGATATGATAGATAATTTCACACTGAGAGCCGAATTCAAGATCGGCTGCAGCTGAACCAAAAGGGTCCAGCGCGGGCGACAAAACAGTAAGCTACAAATGAGCGTAATGAGTGCGTTTGTTCGAAACTACATTTTGTTTGTGCTGCCAACGCCTAAGCTGCGCTGCCTGGTGAGGCGCTGTACCGAACATACTCCCCCCGTTGGAGGACCCGAGTCTTCAACGTCCCTCTTTGGCAGCGAACACAGCTTTGCAATAGCTCTAGTTGTGATTCCAGTGGCAGTCTTCAGTTCCGCGACTCGTGCTACGCCATCCGCCCCGACGATCAGCTTGGTTACTCTTGCCAGGGGCCAACTGAGAGGGGGAAGATTCTCGTTCTTCACGAGAACAACGTCGCCGACACTAAGTCCAGGTTGATCAGATCTCCACTTAGACCTCTCCTGCAGGAGAGTCAGGTACTCTTCTCGCCACCGTGACCAGAACGTTTGCTGAAGATAAGACACGCGCTGCCAACGATCGAGGCGATTGAAGTTTAATCCAGTGATATCTGGAACAGCAAGCGACTTGGGCGGTGTTGTACCCAAAAAATGAGCTGGCGTCAAAACATCAAGATCATCTGGATGCTCTGTAACTGGAAGTAATGGGCGTGAATTAATGATTGCAGTGATATGACAAACAAGTGTACGCAAATGATCAAAACTAAGGAGCGAACTAGCAGCGGATCGATAAAAATGGTACTTTGCCGTTTTTACTGCGGCCTCCCAAAGCCCGCCAAAGTGCGGGGAGCGAGGTGGGATGAATCGCCAGTCAATTGAATCCGCCACACAAAAATCTTGTACTGCCTTTCGATGCTTGTCGCCCATAAATAATTGCTTAAGCTGCTGCAGTTCATTCTTGGCGCCTACGAAGTTGGTTGCATTGTCCGACCAGATTTCCTTCGGGCGACACCTGGTGCAAATAAAACGCTGAAGAGCGCTAAGGAACGCTGATGTCGACAAATCCTGGACCAATTCTAAGTGCACGGCCTTAGTCGCAAAGCAAATGAATACGGAGATATAGCATTTGATTGGTGGCCTGGTGCGAACTTCGCTTTTATAATAAAATGGACCACAAAAATCTACTCCGGTGATCATGAAAGTATTCGCCGAGTCATCCACTCTCTCCTTTGGCAAGTCCGCCATGATGTGCTGAAGCAATCGAGGTCTTGCTCTGAAACATCTGATACATTTGTTGACGACGCTCAAAACAGTTCTCCGACCACCAATAGGCCAATACTGATGCCGAATAATTGCCAACAACGCTCGTGGTCCAGCGTGCAAATTTCGCTCATGGAAGTATATAATCATAGCCTTAGTGACAGGATGACCCTTAGGGAGTATGATAGGATGGCGAGCGCAAAAGTCAAGTGATGAATTCCTCAGCCTACCACCAACGCGCAAAATTCCAAATTTATCAACAAAGGGATCAAGTGATTAAATAGAGCTAGACGAAGGCGCACGCCCGTTATCCTTGATATGCTTGTAGTCCGACCACAAATGCGCTTGCTGCATTGAACGAATAAGCATCCGGTTGCCTCCAGCTATGTCAGCTACTGTTAATCCAACAGATTTAATTCCCTTCTGAAACTTGAACATAAATCCAAACATGCGTTGCAATTTGTAGAAGGAGTTTGCATATTTATGTACTTCTGTAATGTCGACAAAGGGGCAAACTGCAATCAGAACCCGCTTCCGAAGCTCTAAAAGTGACGCCTTTGGAATTGATGTCGCTGGCCATGCGCTCTTATCATTGGAAAGAAAAATTGGTCCATGAAACCATAATCGAGACAGTAGCAAATCCGTAGGCAAAACACCTCTTGATAAAATGTCCGCCGGATTCATTTTTGTTGGGACATACCGCCATTCCATCTGCGCTGTTAGCTTCTGAATGCTGGCGACTCTATTTGATACGAATATATTGAATTGCGTCGGCTCATTCCGAATCCAATACAGAACAGTTGTTGAGTCTGACCAACAGTAAAACTTTCCAGAAAACAGTTGTATACTCGCGATCTCGTTGATAAGCTCAGAGAGCAATGCAGCACCACAAAGCTCCAGCTTTGGAACTGTAAGAGCCTTCAGAGGAGCCACACGGGATCTGGAACATAAAAGATGACTATGCGTACTTTCAGCGGACTTCGATACCATATAAATGCATGCTCCGTAAGCATGTATGCTGGCATCGCAGAAACCATGAACGTCAACTTCTGAATCTGGATATGAGACCAAACGTGGAAAAACAAAACGCTGCGAATTTGATAGATTATCGCAAAAAGTCATCCATGCAGTTGTGAGAGAGACTGGCAAACTCTCATCCCACTGAAGCCTTTCCTTCCACAAGAGCTGCAAAAATATCTTCGCTTTCGTTATGACCGGCCCAATCAAGCCAAGAGGGTCATAGAAGCGAGCAATGGTGGACAGCATAGAGCGCTTCGTTGGCCTTAAAGACAGCTGCTTGGGCGAAACAGAGAAAAACAAATCGTCTGAAGCAGGATCCCAAGATAATCCAAGTGCCTTCGTGAAATCAGTTCCATCATGGAGCTTCAATAGCTGTTCTTTATCCTGGCTAGGGATTCCACTCAGCAATTCCGGAGCATTAGAGCACCATTTTCTAATCTGAAAATTGCCCTTAGCCAACAATTCAGAAGTCTGCTTCATGATTGTGGCAACTTCATCCACAGAATCTCCGCCAGTCATTAAATCGTCGACGTAAAAATCGCGCTTTAGTATGACTGAGCCAATTGGGAATTTCTCTTGCTCATCCTCAGATAACTGGTGCATGCATCGAATGGCAAGAAATGCAGCTGGTCTTGTCCCATAGGTGACAGTGTCAAGTCTATAAATTTGCATCTTCTCCTGAGGCGATTCTCTCCATAAGATGCACTGCAGGTAGCTGTCCGGTTCCGATACGCGCACGCACCTATACATCTTGCATATGTCGCCGGTCAATGCGACACGAAACGTTCGGAACCGTAGCAAGTATGCAACAGTTTCGCTTGGATGATGGGTCCTGTCATGGGGACATCATTAAGCTAAAATCCTGAAGATGTTGCTGCTGAGCCATCGAATACGACTCGAAGCTGGTAGTAGTGCTGTCCTCCTTCAGGACACAATGATGAGGCAAATAACATCTGCATAAAGGAGTTGATTCGGGCCCCACTAACGACATGTGAGCCAAATCTCGATATTCCTTTGTAAATGCAGAGTACTGCGCTTTAAGCTGCGGATGACGCTCCAGCCTTCTCTCCAAATTGACAAAACGACGAAACGCTTGCGTGTATGAGTCCCCCAATACATCCAAGTTTCGCTTCAGAGGCAGCTTCACTGAAAATTCCCCAGATGGCAGGCGAGAAAAATGATTCCTGAAGTGATCTTCGCAGTCAACATCTTCCTGCTTAACTTTGTCTGATGCCAAGCCGCAACATTCGATCTCCCAGAACCGTTTCAGCAACACCGCGATTTTGTCGTGCGAATCCTCCTCAATAGTCGCTGTGGAATGTGTTGAAACCAATGCTGTTCTGCGCGATTGATGCCCTCCTCCCGATACCACCCAACCAAAACGAGTTTTTTGCAGCAATGGTAATCCTGGCGCCAGCTCGACTTGGCCGACTGAGAGAAGGCCCAAAAATAGGCTTGCTCCTATAAGGAGATCAATGCGTTGAGGCCTGAAAAATGCTGGATCCGCTAACCGTATATTATCGGGAATCCTCCAATCTGCAATATCAACAGAAAAACTCGGTTGATGATCAGTTATTCTCGGAGCGACTAAGGCGACGATGTTCGTTTCATAGTCCAATGCCTGAGAATGCACATTCAGACTGACGGTGTAGCCCTCAGATGCAACGCTGGTATCGCCAAGACCCGATACGGAAGCCGTTGACTTAGTCTTTTTCACCTGCAGGCGTTGTGCGAAACTAGACGTAACTAGATGGATCTGCGATCCTGAGTCCAATAGCGCGCGACACGGTATTAGGGATCCAGCATGATTCCTAATCAAAATAACTGCGGTTGCTAAGAGCGTGACGTCATTGTTGAGATTCTGGGCAATGAGAGAGCTAGATGGAGATGAACTTGCTTGGGGGGGTGATTGCGCCGCAGATTGAGACAAATGCAATGCACCAGGTTGCGCTGACGAAATTGGCGTATTGAAGTGAAGCAATGTATGATGCTTCATACCACAGGTGCGACACCCACTCGATTTACAGGCACGCACCTGATGACCTTTTTTCAAGCAATTCAGGCATAAGTCAAGCTTCTTTGCCTCCTTGAGCCGAAACAAAGGTGACAGGTTGCCAAAAAGTGTGCATGAATATATAGCATGCTCTTGCTTGCCACAAAATCCACAAACGGAATTACAAGAGTTAGTTGCTACAAATGTACTTCTACTGTTGTTAATTTTGTTGCTCTTTCCAACCTGCTTGCCAGGCGAGTAGGTTGCCATGGCATGTTCCATATTTTCCATTCGCTGGCATCGAGCATCCAAGAACGCTTTAAATTCGGCAATCGATGGTATCTCGGCCATTGATACATGCTCCTCCCATTTAGATTGCGTTGCGCTGTCCATTTTTTTAAGAAGCATGTAAATTAGCATTCATCCAGCTATTTGCTCTGCACTTCCCATTGCCTGCAAAGCGCGCAAGTGCGCATTCAGGCTATCCGAAAATTGACGCAGCTTACTTGCGGACGACGTTTCTACTCTCTCAAGCCCCAGAATCTCGCAGACGTGTGCCTGAAAAACAAGACGCTTGTTACTAAAACGCTTATTAAGCAAATCCAAAGCCACGGAATAATTTTCCGCAGAAATCTCCAACGCCCTTATAGCATCCAAAGCTGGACCTTGCACACAGGATCGCAGGTGTTGGAGTTTCTCGATACTTGACAAATCCGGATCCTTGTCGATGATAGTTTTAAACATTGACGAAAAATCAGCAAACTCCGTGTAACCACCCGAAAATGTTGGCAGTTTTAGTTCGGGGATGCGGGATCGATTTGCCATAAACACGGTTGGCCGGTCCAATGAGTCATCGTGGCGAAACGTGGAACAAGTCGGATGTTCAGTTTGCCGTTTCTGAATATGATACCGAGCACGAACTTCGACCGTTATCACGAACTCGTCAAAATCACTTCGCAATTTGCTACCGATTTCGTTATGGTCTAGTTCTTCGAGAGAGTCATGCGCGCTTCTAAATGCCTTCTTAATATTCGAAATCAAGTTTAAACGCACTTCTAATTCAATATTATTCATTGCATTGATTTTGGCATCACTAAGTTCAATTTCCATGGACTTGGCACGTTCAAATAGCGCATTGACCTTGCGCTTAAGAAATGTCACCCTGTTTGCCGTACCGGCATTGTTCGCGTTTTCTTCGTCTGCCATAGTTCCGTTATTCTTTGCGCACACTCAAAACCGAAAACTGAGTAAGTTGAGAAGAAACGGACACTGTACTTGTTTGTATAAAACGCGCACCAACGGTAAATGTGCATATGTAGGTATGTATGCAACTATGCGCGCACATTGCTAACAAGCAAGAGTAATTGTTTTAAATAATTATTAACAATTTATTAAAATCACGTCGGGGTCACCAAATTATGTTGCGGCTAGGGTGAGCTTTTTCACTAGCACCTCTGACTCAAATAGTCAGCAAATTAATCCAATTGTCAAATTATTTCGCGGCTAGAGTAACCTTTCACTAGCACTTCTGACTCAAAATAGTCAGCAATTAATCCAATTGTCAAATTATTTCGCGGCTAGAGTGAACCCTTTCACTAGCACTTCTGACTCAAAATAGTCAGCAATTAATCCAATTGTTTGAACCACCAAATGCAAAACAAAACGCACGAACACTGCTTCTGTTTAAAGCAAATACAATTTGGGGTTTATTGGCAAATGTTTAATAATGTTTGTCGCACAAAAGGTTGTTTTATGTAAGTCAAGCGACAGGCCAACGTACTTGCCGCTTGTTACAATTTTGATTCCGAGACGAACAATTCGATATGATAGATAATTTCACACTGAGAGCCGAATTCAAGATCGGCTGCAGCTGAACCAAAAGGGTCCAGCGCGGGCGACAAAACAGTAAGCTACAAATGAGCGTAATGAGTGCGTTTGTTCGAAACTACATTTTGTTTGTGCTGCCAACGCCTAAGCTGCGCTGCCTGGTGAGGCGCTGAACCGAACAGCATCCTTAAATACTCATATTGACCATGTTACAAACGAAGTATATGGGATTGATTTTTCCTCGACTCCTATTTGATGATATCCACTTTTTAAATCTAAGATAGAAAAACAGCATTTATTCTCCAAATACTGTAGGCAGTCTTCTATAAGAGGCAATGGAAAATTTTCCTTGATGATTCGTTTGTTCAGACCACGATAGTCAATGCACATTCGAAGATCTCCCGATTTTTTCTTTACTAATACTTAAAGGAGAAGCATAGGGAGATTCACTAGGTCGAATAATTTTCTTCTCTAAAAGGTCTTCTACAATTTCTGCGACTTTGTCTCTTCATAATAAGACAAGCGTCGTGGATTGCAATAGAATGGTGTCGTACCTGTTACTCTAATAGTCATATTATATTTCGGGAGCCTTGTAAAATCACATTCTACAAATAATGAGTTTAATTAGTTATTAGCATCTTTCGGCTATGGGTTTACCAAACTCTTGACAAACGTTAATGGTATCATCCTCGTCGATTTCAATGCTGGCGCAGATTCATTCTCTTCCTTTACTTCCTTAATACATTCATTATCATGGTACATTGAATTTTCATCCAATAGGTGATCATCTAACTTAATATTAGGTATCTCATAAATTGTCTTATTGGTTAATTTTGATTTACTACTTGCTTGAGTTCGTGCTGACTGACTGACTGACTGATTGACTGACTGACTGACTGATTGGCAATCATCGCACAGCCTAAGCCGTAAGAGCTAGGATGCTGAAATTTTCACAGTAGGTTCCATCTATGATGAAAGTGCACGCTAAGATGGGTTTTTGGAAAATTCCTCCCACAAGCGTGCAAAATCGCGGAAAACTGTTGTATGAAACTTTTTTGTTTACCATCCAATCGGCGTCAAACTCATTTTCAAAGATCTACACAAAAAATCATTTGACACATATTTCACAGACTTTGGAAAATCCACCCCCCGGGGCGGAAAATGGGGGTCTCAAGGTTGTATGGGCAAAAGTCTAATTTTAGTCCGATCACCTTCAAATTCATTTTCTCTTTACGTAAAATAATTTGACACGTGACACGTCAGCGATTTTGGGAAATTCAGCCCTATGGTCGGAAAATCGGTGGAAAACTCTGGCATTCGACATTTTTAGTTTTCATGCGATTGTCTTCAAACTCATTTTCAAGGTTCTATGGGCAAAAATAATAGGCGCGGTGGTCAAAGATTTTGGAAATTCTACCTCCAATGTCGGAAAATTCGCGAAAAACTGTTGAATGATCCTTTTTTGATTATCGTCCGATTGGCTTCAAACTCATTTTCAAAGCTCTTCACATTTAATAATTCGACACGTGTATCAGCCAATTTGGAAATTTCAGCCCCATGGTCGGAAAGTTAGCGGAAAACTCTGGCACTCGACATTTTTAATTTTCATGCGATTGGCTTCCCACTCATTTTCATTGTTCTATAGGTAAACTAAATAGAGGCGGTGGTCAAAGATTTTGGAAATTCTACACCCAAGTTCGGAAAATTTGCGGAAAAATGTTGTGTGAAACTTTTTTGAATATCGTTCGATTGACTTCAAACTTATTTTCAAACTTTTCTGTTTATTATCCAATTATTTTGATACTAGTTTTCAAAGCACCTCACATTAATAATTCGACACATGTGCTACCGGTTTTGAAAAATGCACGCCCAGGGTCTGATAAGGGTGAAGTCAGGAATTCAGCTTCATAATAATTTCCAAATATAAATTTTAAAAACCTCGGTACTTTGCGGGCAAGCTTTAATCTGGATTTTTAGTATTATTCGTTGAATTGGTTTTCAAATGACAAATTTTTTGGAAAATCTACTCCGCGTCACTACGTGCGAGAAATGGAAGTCAAGGACAAATGAGAGGGATTATTTGTTTAGTTAGATCGGCTTCAGAGACATTTTCATAGCGCTACACAAAAAACATTAGTCACGTTCTCAACTATATAGTTTCCTACCCCCACGGGAAGGAAAACTGATATTACGGTTGACGAAGGTAGTCAAATTCAACATACTGCATTTTAATCTAAATATTTCGCCGGGCAACGCTGGCGTTTTACCAGCTAGTCACTAAATATATGTTGATTACTGGTGAACAAAGACGCACAAGATGAGTTAACGGTTTTATCGTTTAATAAATAATAATTTTAAATTTGTATTTTTAGGTACTAAGGGGACCCGTATCAAACTAACTAAAATTACGTGTGCTCCTTTCTTCATCAAACGAAATTCATAATTTTATCAGCTGAACAGCAGCTAACTTTTCATTACTGAGCTCACGCGGGCCCTCGTTATCTTGCATCGCCGCTATTGTTCTTGTCAACTGTCGCTGCTTCTAACGGGCACGGACACAGCTGCTCTGCGTACCTTTTCGAAAGTGATCATTTTGTCGCGCAACTCACGAACTGCAATATATCATTGCTGATGCCGCCCCTGTCTTATCCTGTAAGCCTTGCAAGATGAATTCAATGACACCGCTTGTAGCCATATCCGCCTGCGCTGCTATGCTACACATCGCAACATAGTAAGTGCTGCATAACGCTCATGGCGCTACATGCTCTATGTAGGTCTTAGCAGAGCCAGATAGCATTTTCTTAAGCTAATATCCAACGCTTAGCATCTGACACTTCATAAAGGTCCATCACATTCTCAAAGTCACGTATTCATTGGGTGACCGAATTGCCATCATCGCCAGAAAAGCTGCACATTGCTGTACCAAGCTGATTAACGTCAAGGCGCTCCTTTTGCACAATTTGCAACTCAGCAATCTTTTTTTCGGCTTTTAATGTAGCCAACCTCAGTTCAGCTACCCGCTTTCCAGTCTCCAACAGTTTTGCCATTTCCTGAAATTGCAGCATTTCGTTTCAGACATCGTCACAAGTGTGTGTACGTTTTTCGGAATAGTGTCACTATGTTTGTCTCGCTCTTGCTCGCTCCTTGTCCCTCCATATTGGACTCCGTAATTGTCTTATAGCCTGTTTCCACATCATATTTCCACATTTTTCGTCATATTTTTGATTTTGGAAAAATGTCACATATTTCCTGTAGAAAATCCCATAAGAAAAAAATGACAAATTCGTCATATTTTTAATATGATGCCATTCGCCCCGGCATTTTTTAGTATTTTCTTATCGAACTCACGATGTTTATCGACTAACTGGTGCAAATGTAAACAATGACGAGTTGTGCGCCAAAATTAAATTTTAAAATAAATAGTAAAATGCTTTAATCTTAATGTTCCTGTATTTAGTAAGGATGAGGTTAAAAGGGAAGGTTTATCCGAAGGTGCACCCTCGAACTGGCAACATTTTGGCAAGGTACACCGCCTTTTAGGAGCATTGAAGTTTGTGCACTTCACAGGTGCGCACTCGCAATTTCATTGCAAATTTCTCCCATCTTCCAATTGTTCAAAACCGTACGAACACATCGCAACTAAATGCCTATTGATATGCAACTTTGACTTTTTACAGTTCTGCCATTATTTGCCATATTTTTCACTTTTTGTGAAAATTTTCTTCAAAACAAGCCGAACAGCTGATGTATTTCGGGCAAATGAATGACAAATTGCACATTTGACCGTGGAAACACCATCATCCACATTTTTGAAATGTGACATTTTTTGGCTGTAGTGGAAACAGGCTATTAAGGGCTGCTCGGAATTGGTAAATTGTGGCGTTCTCGTCAAACTCGACGCTATGGGCGATCAACAGGGAAATTAACCCCTTTTTTTTATTTCTTTAATATTTCCCTATATTTCATTGCCATTATTGTTGCAATATTGCTTGGGTATACCCCTCACCTAATTTGTAAAAACAAATACAGTCGTAGACTTAGTTTTATTCTCGTTTTATTTAAATTATTAATTAATAATTGCTCGCCTTCAATTACATGTATAGATTAATTTGATCTCTGTTTAGGTATCGATATCGTGATATCGATACCTTAACATATTGCCCAGAGTTATTTCTTAACTAATCGTTATATTTTTCGGTTACATTCAAATTCACTTTATTTCTGTTACATTCAAATTCAATTTGTTTCTGATCTTACACCTTTAATATTTTCAATAAGTCTTCCTCAGAATAGTCATTCTTCTTGACAGTATGCCTGTGATATTGCGGAAAAGGTAGTTCGAATTTATAAGATTCTTCTTCTATTGCTATTAAGCAATAGTTGATTTTTGAAATCATTGATTGGGGCACCGAAAGCTGCTATCAGGTTTTGTGAAGAACTATCGTCGCTGTGTATTGTCGCTGTGTATTCTGTGCACCGAGGGGATTCCTAGAAAGAGCGTTGGCTACTACATTCGAAGTTCCTGGCTTGTAGCGGAGTTCGTGATTGTACTCCTCAAGGTAGCTTTTCCAACTTTTGACCTTGCCAGTGTGGTTTTGATTGCTTTATGCGAAAGTAAAGTAAGTAAAGTTGATGATCGGTGTGAACGATAACGTAGGCTTTGAAGAGCCCATACTATTGACAACATTCCTTTTCCTCCTTTTCATTTGTGGCGCAGTTCTCATCTGTTTTTGTTAGCGTACGCAAAACTAATGTAACAGGTCTTTCATTTTGTTCTAGTAACGCGCCGATGGCGTAGCTTGAAGCATCTGCTGTGAGCTGAAACTCTTTTTTGAAATATGGGTATGCAAGTATCACGTCTTTTTCGAGAGACGACCATTGTCTGCCCTGAGTAGGGTTGTTAGCGGTTTCGCCAGTTTAGCGTAATCGCGAATGAAACGTCTGTAGTAACTAGATAAACCTAAGAAAGAATGTAAGTACCTTAATGTCTTAGGCTCTGGAAATTATGAACACCTTTAACCTTATCGATATTGGTTTTAACGCCGTCAGCGGAAATAGTGAAACCTAACAAATCAACTTAGATCTTGTAAAACTCCCATTTGCCAAGGTAGAGAACATTTTCTCGAGATCTTGAGTGTGCTCACTTTCTGATCGACTAAAAACTATATTATCGTTGATATAGACGTAGCATCTCTTTCCGACATGCTCTCGTAAGATGTCATCTAGAGTTCTCTGGAATATCGATGGAGAATTCTTTAGTCCAAACGGTAGTCTGGTGAACTCGAATTTCCCGCCGTTTACTGAGAATGTTGTTTTTTCTATATCTTTTCCATTGAGGGGGATCTGATGAAACCCGCTTTTCAAATCGAGTACCGAGAAGTATCTATTTTCGCCTATTTTTACTTCTAGAATGTCATTCTCGACATCAATTACTATTACTAATTACAATTAATGTGTTGTTACCTAGGATACCGTGGAATTTTTTCAAAGTTGGATATAAGAAGACCTTAATGGGGATATAGTTGCAACTGAATAAACTAAGATGAGTGTGGTGAATGATCTTCGTCTGGCCACCAACTGAATTTGCAAAAATGGTTAGATTGAATGTAACTCCGATTTGAACCCGTGTCTATTATAAATTTGAATACCTTACCGTCCCTCGTAGTACAATTATGGTAAGGCAACGAGGAACTTTTTTTTAGTCTAAAAAATGTCAGCTTTGTCTGCCACTTCTGAGGCATACTCTTGTTCCTCTTCGTAAGTTTCTTCGTATAAACCTACTGCTTCTCTTGTTCCCAACTTTCGAAATAAACTTGCTCGGAGATTTCATAAGGATACGATGATTCATATTCTCTCTCCTCTTCGATTGGTTCTACTTCTCCTGTGGTTACGTGGAATTGTCTCTGGTATTTCTGTGGGGGTCTCAATTGCATTTGTGCGGGGGGACGTTTGCCTGCTATATCATTGAATTGTGGTCTGTTCATGTAATTAATGAGGTTTGATCGGTCAGAATGGTCAATGTCCATCGGAACTGGTTTAGGTTCTGGTTTAGGAGCGGACGTACGCGGAGGTGCAGCCTGGTACGGCCCGTTTGTAGGGAATGGCTACTGGTATGATCGTTGTACCATTTAATGTTGATGGTGCCTGTACTGTTGGGGTGCAGTAGGGTATGTGGTCTGGTTCTGATACCCCACTCTATCGGACGGCTACTTGGTGCATAGTAAAGTCTTGGCTCAAAGTTTCTCCATTGATTAGAGGTGGTGTTGGTAAAAGGTTTAGATGCCTGGAATCTCGAGTTTGTCTGTCTTGGTGGCAAAGATTGGGGCCTGACCTTAGGGACAAAGAAGTTTCGGTGCTCTTGGTTTTCCAATAAGTTACACAAATGTGGCTCAGGTCCCTTGGCTCTTTTATTCCCAAATGTCGTGTTAAGTCGCCGTTTAAGCCCCTTATGTGTGTCTAGCGCCTTCCCGCGGTAGATATCAGTCAACACCCTAATGGTTTCTGGAGTGTCTTCATGTGCGCCTATCTGATTCAGAATCAATGACATCTGATGGTAGATTGTTTAATAGAATTCATTAATGGTCCCTGTGTCAGCGTAAGCTTCTGGTATTATCAGCATAATGTGTTGTAAGACATTTTGAGATAACCTTCCAATTCATTGGGGTGTTCTGGAACTCCAAGACTGTCTCAGTTTCGCCGACTACTTTGGTACGAACAGCTTAGGTTACCAAGTAATATTTGTACGTTGTTTCCTGACAAAGAAAGATACTCATAATTGGTTCGACATTTTTTTTCCATGAGTTGAACGATGTTCTGTTTCCTGAGAATTCTTTTATTAGACAAATTATGCACGTCCGGTACTTACACAAACTCTTCACCTAGCCTAGGTCTCACGACTGGTATGTCACTGAAATGTTCTTGCCCGTGAGCTGCTGTCTGTTGGGGAAATACGTCTCTTTATTACATCCTTTAACTCGGAGCTAGCTGCCGGTGTGTTAGTGCTTAGTGACCGCGGAGGTTGAGAACCACTGGCTATTCCAGTGCCCGACATGGCTGTTACTAATTTATCTGGCATATTCTCTATAAAACAATTTTAACACGAGTAGGAATGGGTGCACGACTCGGACGATACTCTACTATTACTATTTTTTGTTCAAATTTGGGAGTTTGAACAGCAATAACTATGATAGTATTTCAAATATTACTTAACGTATAGGTTCCTTTTTTTCTTTTTAATTTTCTTACACTAAGATAGATAAAACTATCTTATTATTTTGACTTGAGTTTTATTTTATTTTATCTTATTTCTTTTTTTTATTTTGAAAATCAGTAGCTGCTTTGTTTCTTCTATCCTGGAGGGACCCTTGAGAATCGCAGGATTGGAATAAGTTATACTGCATTTTACTTTGTGTTATAGAAATAATTTTTTTTCAGCTTAATTCTTTTATTTGCTTTGATTTTGTTTTCTTTTCACAGTATTTAACTTAATCAATACGCATACAGTAAAATTTTTATCTTTGATGAATCCCGCGACGATGGCTCGGATGTGTTCTTTTCGTCTAGTCCCACGATATAGTGCTGTTACTCGAGATCCTGTCAGCTTACACATGATTTCGCAGTACCCTACGAACGGACATTATAGGGTATCAGCAATCCTTTTGTTTTTAACCGTGGAAAAAAAAGGTACACAATGTTGTCACAATCTTTCACACTCGCGCTGTTGCTTTCTTGTAGTACTTTTGGCGGTTCGTTCGAATGTCCAACACTTTTCGCGTTCACGTTTGTGGCTGGTTGTGCAGGCACTTTCTCGCGAACAGTAGGTACTTTGTTGGTGCTCTGTTTGTCGACATGTTTACTTTTTTAAATTGTTTATTGTTTCCACGGTCCCTGCTCAGGCGGCAATAAGAAAATCTTTATGTTAAAGATGAAAAGCAAGTAAGAATACTATAGTCGAGTATACCCGACTACGAAACTTCCTGTACTCAGGTCAAAAATTTCTAATCGCATCTCCGTACACATACACACACACATACACACACGAGCGACAGCTCAAGCGCAGCGCAAGCGAGGCATTTTAAGTTGTGGCTGTGCTTCTTCTTCCCTCCGCGCTCCAGCACTGAATCTTCTTTCGTGAATAACTGCCGTGTTTATTATCCGATCGACTTAAAATTTGGGCAATAGTTGAAGAGTGGCGAAATTACTGTGCATGCACAATCCCAAATCTTTATCTTGAAAATTGTTACTGTAAAACGGTTTTTATCGAATTACGGGGGAACGGGGGGAGATATCTCAAATCTAAAATAAACTTGACCTGCTCCTGCCATACACGAATCTACATTTCAAATTTGGTGTCTCTAGCTCTTATAGTTGCTGAGATCCTTGCGTTCATACATACGGACGGACAGACGGACATGGCCAAATCGAAATCTCTTTTGATACTGATCAAGAATATATACACTTTATAGGGTCAGAAATGTCTCCTTCTGCCTGTTACATACATTTGCACAGATTTAGTACCCCCTTTTTACCCATTTTATGGGTACAGGGAGTAAAAATATATCCGTTTATTCTGGGTTACAAAATAGAACTAAAAACTAAAGACAGAACTAACTTAGCTTAAAGACTGCCGCTGCTGCTGCCAAGTGCATTTTGAGTGCGTCTGCACTGGCCATTTTTCACATATCAATTCTGGGAACATTGTTCTTAACTTATAGCCTGTTTCCACGACATCATATTTCCACATTTTTCGTCATATTTTTGATTTTGGAAAAATGTCACATATTTCCTGTAGAAAATCCCATAAGAAAAAAATGACAAATTTTTCATATTTTTAATATGATGCCATTCGCCCCGGCATTTTTTAGTATTTTCTTATCGAACTCACGATGTTTATCGATTAACTGGTGCAAATGTAAACAATGACGAGTTGTGCGCCAAAATTAATTTTTAAAATAAATTGTAAAATGCTTATATCTTAATGTTCCTGTATTTAGTAAGGATGAGGTTAAAAGGGAAGGTTTATCCGGAGGTGCGCCCTCGTACTGGCAACATTTTGACAAGGTACACCGCCTTTTAGGAGCATTGAAGTTTGTGCACTTCACAGGTGCGCACTCGCAATTTCATTGCAAATTTCTCCCATCTCCGCATCCCAGACATCTTCCAATTGTTCAAAACCGTACGAACACATCGCAACTTAATGCCTATTGATATGCAACTTTGACTTTTTACAGTTCTGCCATTATTTGCCATATTTTTCACTTTTTGTGAAAATTGTCATCAAAACAAGCCGAACAGCTGATTTATTTTGGGCAAATGACAAATTGCACATATGACCGTGGAAACACCATCATCCACATTTTTGAAATGTGACATTTTTCGGCTGTAGTGGAAACAGGCTATTATATGCACATGAAATATGATCGACCACTCTTGTGTATATGGGACGGTCAGCGAACGGCCTTATGTATGATACATACGTACATGCATACATACATACATACATACATACATACATACATACATACATACATACATACATACATACATACATACATACTACATACTCTTGTTCTGCCGCTGCACTTAGCGACAAAACTCTATGTATAATAAATTCTATGTATTTAGGCTAAGTGAATATTTGAAGTTAAATAAAGATTCATTCTGATCACTACAATACAAATGAGCTGACGCTCATCGTTAAAATTATAAATATTAAAAACTAAACATTACAGGTAAACAATAAAGTTTCACATAACAGTTTTCTGCGATTTTCCACGTTTGTGGGGTGAATATTCCAAAATTCCGTTTTAGTGTGCACTTTCATCAGCGATGGAACCTACTGTGAAAATTTCAGCATCCTAGCTCTTACGGCTTGGACTGTACGATGTCAGTCAGTCAGCAGGAACTCTTTTATATATGTATATAGATGAAAGCCTTGTAATACACAATTCTAAATTCTAAATTTTTATTACACATTTGAAATACTAATTAAATATAGACTATAACAAAAAAACAAATAAGCTTAATTTTATTGTATGCCAGAGCTCGCAAAAACGGTCCCTGTACTGTATGTTATCAGAAAACAAGAAAGAGCGGCTATCTTCGGGTGCCGAAGCTATATACTCTAGCAGCAATTAAGTTGTATACAAAACTTAATTGTCGTCTGATTGTTCCTATGGGACACATGCAGTCCGATTTTGATAAAATTATAGGAAACTATTTGAAACTGTAACTGTCACTTAGTTTGGATGAAATATTTATATATTTGTAAAAACTCTAGAGACTCTGCTTGTGAAAGTTTGGTAAGGATACCTTTATAAACAAAAAAGTTTTTCATACAAAAACATAGTTGTCGACCGATCATTCCGACGGCAGCTATATGTTATAGTTCCGGTTCCGACATATGCACTGCCTGCAGCAAAAAGAAGGGTCTGTGCCAAGTTTCCTTACAATAGC
The DNA here is from genome assembly GCA_035043065.1 of Hirtodrosophila confusa. Classification (NCBI taxonomy): domain Eukaryota; kingdom Metazoa; phylum Arthropoda; class Insecta; order Diptera; family Drosophilidae; genus Hirtodrosophila; species Hirtodrosophila confusa. The sequence goes on from JAWNNI010000053.1 coordinate 771,087, forward strand.
TTTAAAAGTGAGAGAGTAGTTCGCATAGAAACAGACGGACAGACGGACATCGCTATATCAACTTGGCTATTCATGCTGATTCAGAATATATATACTTTGTTGGGTCGGAAACGTCTCCTTCTGTCCATTACACATTTCGAGACAAAATTATAATACCCTTTGCTAGGGTATAATGACTGGTCGCCTACTAACACGATGCAAAAGTGTCGTGAAAAAAACCTCAAAGATCGTTTTTGCACTCAAAGACCCTTTGCTTCGTAAAAATTCGTGAAACGGTATTTTACGCATGTATGTATGTGTGGATAAGTAAACACGAAGTCTCTTGATGCAGCAGTGCATTGTAGTTCGAATTAAAGCGATATTTTAATGGCTTTTAAATTAATATAAATTAATAGTAATAATATTAATAAGCACACACACTAGCGCCCTATCGTTTTATCCCTTCCCCTTCCATGCGTTGCCTGTAGCAACAACATATTGAAAACACAGCAACAAAAAGATACCTTTTTTTGGTCCTTTTGTCGTTTTGCTCAGTTACTGACCGCTCAGTAGCGGCTGTATCCAATGGTACGACATAATTTACAGCAGAATCTCCGCTCTCAATGCCTAGACTCAGTTGGGGTTTCACGGCGCGGTCGGACGGGATCGCGGTCCCTGGCTGTCTCGTATCCCGTGATCAGTTGTGTAATCGTGGCTAGTGTCTCGAGCTCGTGTCCCCGGGTAAACAGTTTATACTCCGGCAGTAGGTCCTCGTAGATGCGCTTCAATTCCCTCTCCGGGGTGTTTTGGGCCCTCTGCATCGTTAATTGTAACTCAATTAGATAATCCCGGAAGGCTTTCCCTGGGCGTTGATAGCGAGCGCGACTGATATCTTCCAAGCGTTGGAAGGACCGGGGGAGGGTAGAAAAAATCCCAGGAACTCCTTCTTGAGCCCCTCCCACGACTCGTCCTGCATGTGACAAGTGCGGAACCAGCCTTCGGCCCGACCTGTCAGCAATCCGGATATTGCCCGTGGCAACTGGTCAACACTCACCCGGTAAGCCACTACGCGTTCCTCCAACCTCTCGATAAAGCTCAAAGGATCCGAGAGGCCGTCCAAAAAGGATACCCAAGTTGCGCCGCTATCCGCCAACATGGAACATGAGATCTCATCTCGTCTCAGTCGTGCAGGGCTATCCACCGCGATGTCTTGGTCGGCACCGGTCTGTTCCAATGATTAAGCCGGTAGTTCCGAGTCCGAATTCCTGCGCTAGTTGCTGCAGCTCGTCCTTAAGACGGAATGCGACCCACCTAATTCCCATATCGATGCGTTTGCTAATCCAGGATAGTGGTTTCGTTTTCACTTTTGCTTTTGAGTATTGCTTAGAGTGTTTTGAGGATAAACACTTGGCTTGCACTTATCGCTGATTCGCGCCCGCAGCGTTGCCGGATTAACTACCGAAGGATTAGCGTCCTTGTTCACTGTTCATGTGGCCTATATCGGCGGATTCTTAGCGAGCATTTAGCTGGTTGCTGTTCGCGGCTTGTTGCTGTTGCCCGAACTGTCCGTTAGATGCGAACTCTCACGTAGATTGTAAGAGGAGAAGGGGGGGGGGGGGGGGGGAAGAAGGCTCGGCTTTTGCGGCTAGACATGTGCTCACGTAGATGGAGAACGAACCAACAAAAAATTTGCAACGGCTTGCCGTTTGCTCTCGCATGGCTGGCGTAAAAAAAACTTCTAACGAATTTTGCCCGTTAGACTTTAGTTGTCACGTGGCATAGTGGTTTCGCTAGTAGGATAAAAAAAAATTAAGTCGAAAGTTTTAAACTATAACTGTCTTTATAAACAGCAAAATGTGCAAACTTCACAATATCACTTGTTTTGTTTTGATTTTAATAGTTGTTTCGGAAGTGCATTGGAAGTGAGACAACGTATTCATTTGCCTTATAGCGAGTTGGCAGCACGCATCAGTAAATTACTTTACGACAAAAAATTCATTCAAGAAATGAAGTGAACTAAAATTGTATTAAATGTATATTATACAGAAAGGTATTAACATAAATTATAAAATAAGACAAATATGTAGCTATTGTTGTGTTTTGTGTAAATCGTTCTTGTAGGTAAATCATTTTTACTCCTGTACCCATAAAATGGGTAAAAGGGGTATTACATCTGTGCAAATGTATGTGACAGACAGAAGGAGACATCTCCGCCCCTATAAAGTATATATATTCTTGAGCAGTATCAAAAGAGATTTCGATTTGGCCATGTCCGTCTGTCTGTCCGTCTGTCCGTCTGTCCGTATGAACGCGTCGATCTTAGCAACTACAAGAGCTAGAGACACCAAATTTGAAATGTAGGTTCCTGTATACCATACGCAGATCAAGTTTGTTTCATATTTCAGATATCTCCCCCCGTTCCCCCGCAAATCGATTAAAACCGTTTTACAGTAACAATTTTCAAGATATAGCTTTAAGATTTGGCATGTAAAATACTTCAGTCTCTCTTAATCTACTGTCCGAATTTCAAGTCGATCGGATAATAAACACGGAAGTTATTCACGAAAGAAGATTCAGTGATGCAGCGAGAGGGGGAAGCCACCAATTAAATTGCCTCGCTTGCGCTGTCGCTTTTGCCGCCAGTGTGTGTGTGCGTCTTTGTGTATGTGTGTATGTATGTGTAAGTGGACGTAGATGTGATTGGATGTCTTAGACCTGGGTACAGGGAGTTTCGTAGTCGGGTATACTCGACTATAGCATTGTTACTTGTTTTTGTTTGTTTTGTTTTGTCCTCTCAATGTTTAGTTATGGTTTCAAATGTTTGTCCCTGATTGTCCCTCCAAAATGTTTATTACATGTTATTCTTTAGTATATTCAGATTAAAAATGTGTTGAATTTATGGGCGGAAAGTTCGGGGTATTCGTCTAGTATTCAATAAAGTATAAAGTGTGCTCAGTTTCGATGATGCATTGTTTTGTTGTTGTTGTTCTAAATTTGTCGACCTTGTCTTTTTCTTCGTGTTCTTCGTTCTGTGTTTTATGTTTTTTTTTTTAGTTTTGTTGTTTCTTCAATTATTATTTTCTAGGCACAGCTAATCAATGCGAATTATCTCGCTTACCCATTTTTTAGATTTGGTGTAAGAAAACTGGTACGATTTCCAAAAATTAAGGCATTGAACATGAGGGTTATTAGCCAGATCCGGTGGAGTTGCAAAAATGTGTGTCAATCGTTTGTAAAAAGATCTACTTGTTTTGGCAAAAGAATGACCGCAAAAGATCAGAAGTTTTGCATTATCATTCTGATTGGTTTGATAACAAGAATCCATTTCCTTAAAATGTGGCTCTCAACCAGCAGTTACCAATTTGAATCGTGGACGTCCTAAAATAGACATTTGCTGAGCGTCGAAGCGTCGACGAATAGACGAGCTTTCAGTGAGCGAATTCCACGCTGAAGTTGAACTTCAAAGTTTGCTAGATCATAGGGTTTTGCGGATGTTGAAGCTTCAGAATGAAGTTATCCACAATGTAAAAGATTGCTCGGTTAATAACCTTATTTTAATAGGAAAGTGGGTATTTGATGGCAGCACTGAACACGCTGAATATATGCAAAAGGTTTCAGATATTAACCTCTCAGATCAAAGTTTGTTTGTAACATCGTACGTACCCCGTCAACTTTTTATTACTAATACAAAAGAGTCTTAAATTATTTGGGAAAATCTTAGACTATCAACTACGAGTATCTGTAGACCTATTCTTTTTCAATTTAAGAAGGAGACCACTCCATTGCTGAAGAAATATACTTCAAAGATAAAATTGATCGGCTAAGGCGTACAACATTTGTAGCAGAAAATATCTCAATAGAAATTGAATATTCTTTGCGCCTCAATATGGTTGATGGAAAAATATGCAGTGCTTAAAGCCAAATGTTACATATGCGAAGCAAAGCCTATGGAGATGATCAATTTAGAAAGATGCATGCAAAGAGAAGTTTTCAAAGCACGATATGAATTTGGGCTGTCGCAATTGCATTCATATATTCAATTTTTTTAATTATTTTCTTCACATTTCGTACAGATTGGATCAAAAAAAGTGGCAAAAACGTTCTGTAGAACGAAACTCTGAGTTTCGAATAAAAATGGGACTAATAATAGACAAACCAAAACGTGGAGGAAGTGGAACGACTAATGACGGAAATACAGCAACAACATTTTTCTACAATCCTAATATATCTGCCGAAATAACGGGCCTTGATGAGGACTTACTTATCAGATGCTCAACATTACTGCAAGCCATGTCTTCAGGCTACAATATAAACACAGCAAAATCAGAGACTATGCTTTTGAGACCAATGGGGGAACTTTCTGAAGAAGCTGCAGAAGTACGAAACAAAGACATAAACTGCAGCATACACGCAAAAATTTAAGCGTCTCGACAAATACCGATTTTATTAACATATTGCTTTTAAGCTCTGACCCGTTTTTTTCAAGTCAAAGAAAACTGCCATGCAAACAGAAGTCGACGCTTTTAAGATTAACTGTCGAATTGCTTGAAGATTAAATTAAAAAAATTGTGTTTCCTATCGCGAGTTAGTAAGGCCGTTGTAGTTCATTTTAATAAAAACAATATCACTTTTTTTCTTAAATTATCCACCTACGCGTTTCGTCATTTGTTACGCCTTCTTCAGGGAGTCTGCACATGTATATAAAAACATTTACATACATATAATTAATTAACAAGCATTTCGTTTTATTCTATCAGTTTATTATATTGATTAATGTTGTATAACTAGCGTTGGTACAGCTTAAGTATTTTAAATGTTAATTAGAATAATTTATAATAATTTATAGTTTCGTTAACGCCTCCTTCAACTGGTTAAGCGCCCCTAGCTCCGGTGCGTTTATTTGAAAAGCAGCATCTTTGCGCAACAAATCCGTAAATGGTCGAGCAATTAGCGAGTAATTCTTGATGAATTTACGGAAAGAACCTGTTAGGCCTAGAAATGCTTGCACAGCCTGGACGTTCTTTGGCACAGCAAATTTGCTTACAGTTTGTTGTTTTCTCTATTCCCGGCCATATACAACCTTCTTTTATGTTGTGGCCCAAAAAAAACAAATTGAATTTTGTACAACACTGAATTTTTTCCATTTAATTCTTAGCCCATGCGCTCCTGCCTTCCTCTGCTGTCTTTCAATGAATTATTACGTCATCCATATATAAATCTAGCACGTCCTTGTTTATTAGGCATTGATATACGCTATTTATATAGCGAATAAAAACCGCTGATAAATTCAAAAATCCAAAAGGAGTCATATTAAATTCGTACAGCCCAGTTCTCGTCACAAAGCCCGTATATTTCTTACTATCCTCTTCGATAGGCACATGGAAAAACCAATTCTCGAGATCCATAACTGTAAACCATTTTGCCTGCTGCAACTTTTCCAGGACGTCGTCAATTATTGGCACGGGAAATAAATCTTTGAGTACCATGGAATTTAGTTTGCGAAAGTCAATACAAATGCGACGTGTGCCATATTTCTTGTTAACCAGCACCAAGAGACGCGCAAAATTTGACGTAGACTGCCTTATTATTTCAGCTTCGAGCCATTCGCTGATTTGTTTGTCGACATCCTCCTCATCTGCAATAGCCAAACGACTAGGTGCTTGACGAAAAGGCATAATTTCACCATCAGGTATTATTTTCAGAAGAACTGGACACTCTGCTGCAGTCTGCGCCGGCTTGTATTTATCGATCAGCTGTCGAACGTCTTCTTCCTACTGCGAGGGGACTTATATCAGCATTTGTTTGTACAACGTTGTAAATACTTTGCTTTTCATGCGGCTTGCATTTGGCATTGTACGGTTTTTCCACCCGCGCTACACGCTTAAACACCTCGTATTGTTTTTCAATGTCTTTGTATGTCTCGCAACTGTAAAGGTTGTATTTGAAATCAGTTTTCAACCCAAGTCCATCTACTATGTAGCGATTTACAGATCCCATATCGACTCTGCCATTGGATGCGATTTTTTTCATGTGCAGCATATATTCTTTAAAAGTTTCTGCTTTCTGCTTCTTCCTGTTGCGCAATTCAGAATGAACATACACACTTTAGACATTTTCACGATCGAGCTCGCTTTCCAACACTGATCGCAATTCCTCGTAATTGAACTAGTTCCGAATCCAGAAAAAGTTTGGCTGTGTGTTTGTCATCTATGCTCGCGCTTGAACATACTTTTGTGCGTCATTCAATATATATGCCTCTGCATTCATATAAAAATTTATGAACCAATGCTTCACTGGAATGCTGCTACCGTAAAAGTCTGGAATTATTTTTGTGAAAACTTTCCGCACCTATATTGGTCACATTCTGTTATTTTTATTGGCGATAACAATTGGATCATTTGAAGTAACATTTCATTGTTCTCATTTATTATTTCTGCATTCTCGCATTCCAGCTGACTCTTTAATTGGGCCATGGCTGCTGCTGCCGACGAAGTCGCTTCCTCTCCCTGCTTCTCCATTATACCGCCTTCCGCCCCACCGCTGCCATCTAATATTTGTATGCATTCTGTTTGGTGCCAAATTTTTTCTTTCTTATTGCTTTTTTCTACTATTTTTGTCGATCGCGTATAGTACGACACTGCTTTTTTGGCTTTTCACTGTTTTTTGTCTGTGTGCCTCGCTTTAAATTTTTTGCACTCATGAACGCTATTTTTTTTTACTTCTTTAATTTTATTGTTTCACAATCGGCAATATTGCATTTTTCACTATACGCCGGCTAGTCGGAACGCGCACATTCATGCACGATAGGACGAGCCCCCAAATGTAAGATAGGTTTTATTTTCTCAGTTTATTATATTGATTAATGTTGCATAACTAGCGTTGGTACAGCTTAAGTATTTCTTAACTGTTAGTTAGAATACGGCTCGACGACTTAAACGTCTCACGACTACAACACTCGCAAATACTCTTATCAAGCAAATACAGTATCAACATTACTGCTCGACGACTCGATCACCACTGTCTCGCTCGACATTTAAACTCTTCCTCGTTGCTCTCTCTTCGACTCAGCTGCTACTCGTTGTTCTCCTTTATTTATTTGTTGCATATTTGTGAGGAGCCTTAGCCGGCTCCCCACAACATTACTAAACGACCCCTTTCAACTAAGCCTCTGGGCACCGGTGAGTAGGCTCTCACGGCCACTTACACATGCGCTCTCTCGTTGCGCGAAATAGGCAGCAACAGCGCCGTCGCACAGCAAGCGCTGACAAACCACAACGGGACTTAGTGTCGTTATAGAAGAGCCAGAAACGGTGCCTGAGTGCGTTTGCGATGACAAAAGTACAGTTAACGACAGTTGATAAACATATAAAAGGGCACAGTAACACGCACGCAGAGGTCAGACAGAAAACAAGTCAACGGAGTCAACAGCAAAAATTCAACGTCGCAACAACTAACAAACCACGCCACATATTCTTGTCCCGCGCAAGGATACATCAGCCAACCAACCGAGTTCTGTGCAATATCCTTGTGTAGCCGGAGAGTCAAGTGATAAATCCTTGCGGATAGCAGGAGAACACTGACAAGTCCTCGCGTAACAGGAGAAGCACTGCGAATCGTGGCGCACCGTTACCAATCCTTGTGTAGCAGGAGAACCAAGTGGTAAATCCTTGCGAATAGCAGGAGAACACTGACAAGTCCTCGCGTAACAGGAGAAATACGGTAGATCTTGGCGCATCGTTACCAGTCCTTGTGTAGCAGGAGAGTTAAGTGAGGAGTCCTTGCGAATAGCAGGAGAACCCTGACGAGTCCTTGCGTAACAGGAGAACACAGCGAGTCACTGTGCAGTAGGGTCGTATGAAAATCCTTGTGTAGTAGGAGAGTCACGGGATAAATCCTCGCGAATAGCAGGGGAATCCTGACAAATCCTGGCGTAACAGGAGAGCAGAACGAGTCCAGCAAGGATCCATACCGGGTCCCACCAGTTCCAGCAAGGATCCATACCGGGTCCCACCAGTTCCAGCAAGGATCCCTACCGGATCCCACCAGTTCCAGCAAGGATCCCTACCGAACCCCACCAGTTCCAGCAAGGATCCATACCGGGTCCCACCAGTTCCAGCAAGGATCCCTACCGGGTCCAACCAGTTCCATCAAGGATCCCTACCGGATCCCACCAGTTCCAGCAAGGATCCCTACCGGATCCCACCAGTTCCAGCAAGGATCCCCACCGGATCCCACCAGTTCCAGCAAGGATCCCTACCGGGTCCCACCAGTTCCAGCAAGGATCCCTACCGGATCCCACCAGTTCCAGCAAGGATCCTCGCCGGATCCCACCAGTTCCAGCAAGGATCCCTACCGGACCCCACCACCACTACCAAGCCAGCTATTCGGGTGCGCAGCCACTTGCAACTAGTCGGAACTTTGCTACGCGAAATTATCCCACGAGCCAAAAGCGAGTGGGTGGTTCTTACCGAACAGGCGATGCTGAACGGCGAGTCGGTGCATCACCAGGATACTCTACGGCGGCCACCACAAGAATCACACACTAAAACTAAACCTACACCTAGTATATGGTCAGCAAATAAATATAATTATCATCGAAATCTAGTGTCGTTATTTATCGCAAGTGTCCAAATACAAATTTGTTGATACGGATCCTGACCGACCGAGTTAAGCCCGGCAGGACATTTGATTCGTTACAACTGGCGCCCAACGTTTAGGGTCTTGCGATAAAAAGAAATTCAAGGAAATACAGCTTTACATACACATAAACAAAATGGTACGAGGATGGGCTTATAACCTCAAAAAGGAGGAAATCCTTCGGTATGCCGAAGAATTCGGGATAACCGTGACCGGCACAGTAGACACGATGCGTCGGCAATTTGGAGAATGGGTCCTGGCAAACGAGTCGAATCTGCAGCATGCCTTGAAGCTCAATGACTTGGCACGCCTTCATACTCGCCAGTCACCACTAAAGAGCGCAACACAGGAGGAAGAATTTGAGGACCCGAGCAAATTCATCGAGCGCCTGAACATACCAGCGACGCAGACAGCGGCAAGGCTGTCAGACACACGCCCTCCACAATGGGGAAGCATGAACATGCCCAGGAACGAGTCGCCGCACAGGACCACAGCACCAAACAGGACTCATACAGAAGAGTATCCACGAGTAGCCAAACAGGTGAGGGAGTGGAGCTTCCGTTTTGACGGCAAGACCAAGCCGCTAGAATTTCTAGAGCAGGTTGAATGGTCAGCAGAGACATATGGACTCAACCTGGATCTGATTCCCCGAGCGATGCCCGAACTCCTCCAAGGCATGGCCCTTAAATGGTACATTGCCAATAACCAACATTGGCAGTCATGGACATCCTTTGTGACTAGCTTCCAGGAGTTCATCCTACCACGGGACTATTTCACACGATTACAGGAGGAAGTAACCCGGAGAAGACAGGGCATAGATGAGCCCTTTAAAATATATATGGTCGAGATGCAGACCCTAATGAGGCCTCTGAAGTACGATAGGCCGAGGGAGTTGAGGCAAATATGCGATAACAGTCTCCCAGATCTACGGGCATTCGTACGGCCGTACCAAAGTTCTAGCCTGGCCGAACTCACAAAACTGGCCGAGGAGTTCGAAGAACTAGAGCAGGATCGGGCCAGGCTGCGACAACAAGCACACCCGAACCGAACCAGGCTAATGGCATGCGAAGAGGAACCCCGGACTCAAAACTGCCGGTGTCACGAACGCATCAGCAGTGGACCGCAACCAGCCCCAAGAGCACGAACAGGACAGGCCAGAACTCACATCCAGGACCCCGCCCGGGCCTGTCGGAGGTGCGGCCAGGAGGGACATTGGGCCCCCGAATGCCGAAACGTCCAGCTCATTTTTTGCTGGATGTGTGGACGAATTGGTATCCGAACGATTGAATGTTGCCGACCGGGAAACGGGCGCCGGCATCCGCCAAGGGGAGAGCGGATGCCCAGGGAAATTGCCCCTCAGCATTAATAGGCACCCTACAGGATGAGGGGGCGTACCTGTCGGCAACAGTACAAATTGGGACCGGCCATTACAATGCGACCATAGATACTGGGCGACAAGCAGTTTTGTCAGCGAAAAACTGGCTATGAAACTGGGCCACCAAGGACATCGGAAGACCACGCAAAAGCAGGTGCGGCTAGCAGATGGCCGAGGCAGCGGGGTATCAGAGCAGCTGGAGGTCGAAATCAAGCTCGGGGACCAACACATCGATCTGGGACTCCTCATCCTACCCGGGGTCATTGACGAGTTAGTGGTAGGATGGGATTTCCTCACAGGCATGGGCACCGTTTTGGAGTGCGCCGGGCTCCGAGTCATAATTCCAGCCCGCTACAGGCATAGTGGAAGGTTACAAGAAAGACTGTCAGTAGCAGTTGCCATGACAAAACCACCAAGAGCACAGGAACCCGAAAGAACCGCTACAGAACAGACAGGCAACAGCGAGATGGAGAGACAACCACTACACCCTGACACAGCTATCGACCAATTCCTCCAAGCAGAACTGGCTGCTTTTGGGAAAATGTCAGGCACATCACCCATTACCGAGCACCAGATAGTGATGCACGACGACCGTCCCATCAAACAAAGATACTTCCCGAAGAACCCCAAGATGCAAGAAGAGATTAATAAACAGGTGGACAAACTACTGGCAAGAGGCTGCATCGAAACGTCGAACAGTCCCCACAGCGCGCCAATCGTCATGGTAAGGAAGAAGACGGGAAAGTGGAGACTGTGCGTCGACTTTCGCCAGTTAAATAGCCGTTCTGTCAAAGACGCGTATCCCTTACCAAGAGTGCTCCACATTTTAGACCAGTTAAGGGAGGCCCACTACATTACCAGCTTGGATCTGAAGGATGGATACTGGCAAATTCCAATGGGAGTGGCCTGCAGGCCATTAACAGCGTTCACCGTCCCTGGGAGAGGACTTTTTCAGTGGAAAGTGATGCCGTTTGGGCTTCACTCTGCTCCGGCGACATTTCAATGAGCGTTGGACCGAGTGATAGGCCCGGAAATTATGCCACGTGCGTTCGCCTACCTGGACGACATCATCGTCATCGGGAAAACACGAGAAGAACACATGATTAACCTGCGGGAGGTATTCCGATGGCTTCGAGCGGCCAACTTGAGGATCAACATCGACAAGTGCGATTTCTTCAAGCAGGAGCTAAAATATCTGGGGCATCTGGTGACGGAACACGGTATCCGCACAGACCCCTGACAAAGTAGCTGCCATCGCCGAGCTAAAACCCCCCACTAATACCAAAGAACTGCGTCAATACCTGGGAGTAGCATCATGGTATAGAAGATTTGTACCCGACTTTGCTACGACGGTTCATCCACTCAACGCCCTGCTCAAAAAGAGTACCAAGTGGGAATGGAATAAGGAACAACAAAAGGCATTTGAGACCGTGAAGGATAAACTCACGAAAGCACCCGGGCTAGCATGCCCGAACTTCAACAGCCAGTTCATCCTGCAGACAGATGCCAGCAACTACGGACTCGGAACAATCCTCACCCAAACGACCAAGGAAGGTGAACAAGTCATCTCATACGCCAGCAGGACACTAAACGGAGCCGAGAAAAACTACTCGGCCACGGAGAAGGAATGCCTGGCAATTGTATGGGCAATCAGGAAACTGAGGCCATATTTGGAAGGATACCATTTCACTGTCATCACCGAACACATGGCACTGAAATGGCTCAATTCCCTCGAAAGTCCTTCGGGCAGAGTCGCGAGGTGGGCTTTAGAGCTGCAACAGTACGATTTCGAGGTGACTTATCGCAAGGGGAAACTCAACGTGGTAGCAGACGCTCTGTCCCGGCAACCCCTAGCAGAGGAGACATGTGGCCGAGCGGTGAGCCAAGAAAAAAACTCAGAAGAGGAGGACAAATGGATAGAGAAACTAATGGCAAAAGCTAAACATAACCCCCAACAATTCGCCGACTACACTATAGAGTCAGGAAACCTCTATAGACACATCCCACAACGAGCAGGGGACGAAGACGTGGCGGCCTGGAAGCTCTGCGTACCAAAACGACAGAGACAACGAATACTACATGAAAACCACGACGCAGTTACAGCCGGACACTTGGGGACACGCAAAACCATGGCACGAGTGGCCGCATGGTACTACTGGCCAGGGTTCTACCGAGATGTACGAGCCTACGTACGGTGCTGCGAGACGTGCCAACGATACAAACCCAGCCAACTTCAAGCCGCAGGTAAAATGCTCACCCAAGTCCCTGAGGAGCCATGGGCCACGGTCTGCGCAGACTTTGTGGGACCACTGCCGAGGTCGAAACACGGAAACACGACCTTACTCGTCTTTATTGACCGATTCTCAAAATGGACAGAACTGGTCCCACTGAGGAGTGCAACGACGGCAGCCCTACAAAAGGCGTTCAGAGAACGGATACTGGCTAGGTTTGGGGCACCAAAAGTACTCATCACAGATAATGGAGCACAATTCACAAGTAAGGCGTTCAAGACGTTCTTAGAAGAAATGGGAGTACGACACCAATACACGGCCCCCTATACGCCTCAAGAAAATCCAACCGAGCGTATGAACCGGACCGTTAAAACTATGGTTGCACAATACACAGGAGAAAATCAGCGGAATTGGGATGAAGTCTTACCCGAATTGACACCGGCAATCAACACTAGCGTCTCAGCGTCAACGGGCTACAGCGCAGCATTTGTCACACAAGGCCGCGAGCCCAGACTACCCAGGGCCCTATACGACAAGGAAGCTGTAGGCACAGGACAAGCAACCTCAAAGCCCAGAGATAACGAGAAGAAACTTAAAGAGATTTTCGAACTAATACGTCGCAATTTGGAAAAGGCAGCCCAGGACCAAGCAATACATTATTACCTGCGGAGACGGCCATGGAAACCGACAATAGGCGATCAGGTATGGCGCAAGGAACACCACCTCTCCAACGCCGCGGAGGGATTTGCAGCTAAGCTCGCTCCAAAATTCGGCGGGCCGTATCAGATAATAAACTTTGTCTCGCCGGTTATATGCCAGCTTCGAGGACAAGCGGACAAGAAAATACGATCGGCCCACATCATGGACTTAAAACTGTATGCGACGCAAACCAAACCAACTAAAATGCTGTAAGTGTAGGACCCGGGCGAGAGAATTTTTTTTATATATAAAATTTTTTTCTCGAACTCATTAAAGGGGGGAAAATGTAAATAAAATTAATTTACATTAAAAATTGGAAATTTTTATTAAGTACTGCAAAACCACCCCCCCCCCCTCCCCCCAAGACCCCTTCGGCAACAATTCTTAACTAAGCCTCTGCGTACACTAAGCCCCTTTTTCAAAACTTCGGCGCCTATGAAATAAGAACAACGGGATCACACATTATGAGCAGTGGGGCAATCTCACACAAAATCCAACAAATTAAAATAACTACATAATCATACACAATTTCATGCCACGCCGCATTCAAACAAAATACAATAATAATAATAATAAAAATAATAATAATAATAATAATAATAATAATAATAATAATAATAATAATAAAATAATACTAATAATCATAATAATAATAATCATAATAATAATTATAATAATAACAATAAAAAAATAATAACCACAATACTTAGAACAACAACAATATAAACATGCAAACGATAACGGCAGAATCACCTGATATGCAATGCACAATGCATTTCCAATTGCTGACAAACTAATACCGGCAACTGATAGATGTCAGCAATTGGAGAGCGCAGGCGCAACAGCTATATAAGCCGCAACTCCAACAGCCGAGGATCACATCAAGATGGAAACGCCAACCAAACGCAACAGCGAAACGACACCGCGGCGGCAGTCGAGGAGGACGGCAACGTGGCTGCCCTTCCACCCCCGAAGGCCGTTAAGACGACCGGCGGCCACCCGCCAAAAACCTGGTCCTCACTCGCCCATGCGGCCACCAACAGTGAAGCCATCGGCCAAGGTACCGGCTCTCAAACGGCCAACACCGGGCACCACGCCGCCGGCACCAGAGACCCCACGGGAGCAGCCAGTCGGCATGGTGCAGCCGCAGCCACGCCCCGCGACGCCAACTCCGATGACACCACCGCCCCGTCAGGCAGCACCAGTCCTGGACCGCCCTACGGAGGTGGTCATCATCTAGTCTGAGTCGGAGTCCGAGGCACCGGAGCCACCTTTTACAAGGCACGTCTACCGCGTGCAACGCTCGGTCATGCGGGACGGGAGGCCAGTACGACAGGACGTACAGGTGGTTGAGTATCGGCCGATCCGAAGCACAACGCCGCCAGGGCCGCCACAGAGCGCGCCTACAACGACGGCTTCGCCAGGAACACCTAGGTCGCCGACGCCCCCCGGGCGATCACGCCACGGCCGAGGACCCTGACGGCCGTAACGCCCCCCCGGGACGTCCGAAGCCCGACACCACCCCGGTCAGTGACGCCCCGGCCACGTGCCCCCACACCGGAGTCACCCCCACCCACGTCCCGACCGGCATTGCACCGACAACGCTCAAACATGGAGCAGGGAGCGGTGGAACGGCGGCCGACACTATTCCGCCAGGCCTCATGAGCCGGCCCGGGAGTGGACCAACGATGGAGGGAGGTGGGCCCCGAAGAATGGCCGGAAGCGGTGGCCGCGTACGCCCGAACAATTAACCGGGATTGGCGGACCGCCCGGTTAATGTGGGTCGGCACTACGCGGTACCGCATCCGGTCAACCAGAGGCCAACACCGCGTGTTCGCGCAACAATAAAAAAGAACAAAAATATATAAATTGAATAATAGAACAAAGAAGGGGAAAAAAATAAAACAATATAAAAAAAATTAACAAAATAAAACACAACAAAAATATAAAATGAAATAAAAGAGAAAAAAGAAGCATAAGGAAAAAAAATATAGTTATTTAGTCTTAAGGGTAGCGGGGAAATTTCACACAAACAAAAAAAAGAGAAGAGGAGAGTGTGAGGAGCCTTAGCCGGCTCCCCACAACATTACTAAACGACCCCTTTCAACTAAGACTCTGGGCACCGGTGGCTCTCACGGCCACTTACACATGCGCTCTCTCGTTGCGCGAAACAGGCAGCAACAGCGCCGTCGCACAGCAAGCGCTGACAAACCACAACGGGACTTAGTGTCGTTATAGAAGAGCCAGAAACGGTGCCTGAGTGCGTTTGCGATGACAAAAGTACAGTTAACGACAGTTGATAAACATATAAAAGGGCACAGTAACACGAACGCAGAGGTCAGACAGAAAACTAGTCATCGGAGTCAACAGCAAAAATTCAACGTCGCAACAACTAACAAACCACGCCACATATTCTTGTCCCGCGCAAGGATACATCAGCCAACCAACCGAGTCCTGTGCAATATCCTTGTGTAGCCGGAGAGTCAAGTGATAAATCCTTGCGGATAGCAGGAGAACACTGACAAGTCCTCGCGTAACAGGAGAGGCACTGCGAATCGTGGCGCACCGTTACCAATCCTTGTGTAGCAGGAGAGTCAAGTGGTAAATCCTTGCGAATAGCAGGAGAACACTGACAAGTCCTCGCGTAACAGGAGAAATACGGTAGATCTTGGCGCATCGTTACCAGTCCTTGTGTAGCAGGAGAGTTAAGTGAGAAGTCCTTGCGAATGGCAGGATCCCACTGACGAGTCCTTGCGTAACAGGAGAACACAGCGAGTCACTGTGCAGTAGGGTCGTATGAAAATCCTTGTGTAGTAGGAGAGTCACGGGATAAATCCTCGCGAATAGCAGGAGAACCCTGACAAATTCTGGCGCAACAGGAGAGCAGAACGAGTCCAGCAAGGATGCCTACCGGGTCGCACCAGTTCCAGCAAGGATCCCTACCGGATCCCACCAGTTCCAGCAAGGATCCCTACCGGATCCCACCAGTTCCAGCAAGGATCCCTACCGGGTCCCACCAGTTCCAGCAAGGATCCCTACCGGATCCCACCACCACTACCAAGCCAGCTATTCGGGTGCGCAGCCACTTGCAACTAGGCGGAGCTTTGCTACGCGGAATTATCCCACGAGCCAAAAGCGAACAGGCGACGCTGAACGGCGAGTCGGTGCATCACCAGGATACTCTACGGCGGCCACCACAGGAATCACACACTAAAACTAAACCTACACCTAGTATATGGTCAGCAAATAAATATAATTATCATCGAAATCTAGTGTCGTTATTTATGGCAAGTGTCCAAATACAAATTTGTTGATACGGATCCTGACCGACCGAGTTAAGCCCGGCAGGACATTTGATTCGTTACATATTCCCTACTCCTATACTACGCCAGAGCACCTATACCCTTTTACATACATTATACTTATTGCAGCTAGTAATGCTACAGTGTCGTCATTGTTCCTACGTCGAAAATGCACATTTGCTAATTTTCTTCCATCGTCTTTGTCTTGTCTTTGCGCGTCAAATTTTGTTTGTCAACTGCTATTACTGCCGCGTAAATAAGGTTTGTATTTTTGATGTCTTCTTTGTGGTTTACCGTGTTCTCCCTTTGTTGTTGTATTCGAAGGCTCTCTAGTGTCAGTCTCGTTCGTTCTCTTCTATTAATGTCTAATATTTTGGTGTTGTCAAAATCAGCTGTGTGTCCTGTTGTTGCGATATGTTGTGCAAGTGCTGTTGTAATTTTCCCTTTGTTTGCGTCCCCTTTATATTCTGCAATTCTTGTGCCTAGCGCGCGTTTTGTTGTTCCTATATATACTCCGTTGCATCTTTCACCTTCTTTTCCATTGCACAAGAAATTGTTTTTTGCTGTTGTTTCTTGCTATCATTCTATTTTTTTATTATCTTTCTAAAACCTTTCCCTTTGGAGTTTGCTTTTTACAATAAATACATACAAACTTAGAAAAATTAGAATTAGAAATTATTTGGTGAGTGGTAGGGGACGAATAGGGGTTGAGCCACGCACTATTTTTCACATCACTTTTTTCAGTCTATAATGTCTATCGTAACACAAATGGCACCCCGGTTTTCGTATTACTTCATTTTTGGGGCAAAAAAGGGGTCAAAGGCGTGTCCATCAACACCCATTTTCGCGTATTGCCGTTTGTATTCTTCATAGACCCCACGGTACAAATTTTAGCCCAATCTGTCCACTAGAAGTACATTTGGCCACTTTCTCCATATAAGCCAATCCACTGTGCGTGGTGACTGTACTTTTGTGCACCCCGTAACGGGGGAAAACATGTGCACTCTACCAAAGTGGGACGAAGGGGGGGTGTTTTGGGGGCTCTCCTGCCGTCGGACATGTTCTAGAGATCTATGAAAAGACGAAATCTGGGAGTCCCTGCTTTGGCGCCATTTGTAAAGTAGTTCTTGGGCTGGAATTTAGCTGAGTCACGCCCAGGGTCTTTAACAAAGAATTTATAAAACTTACCACAACTCAAAGGTGCCCGGGAGGGCGTACACATCCGACCGACGGCGGGAAAGAGGGGGAGGGAGAGATGCAGCGACACTACCAGGTCTCCCAAAGTGCAACCGAGACTCTCTGGTACAAATTGGGGTACCTGAAATGAGCCAGATAGGGAACAAGGCCAAAAGGGCGGCTTGAGGATTCTCTAACCCGTTATGCTGGGGCCTGTCCATCACCAAGGTGGAGCTAGGGGGAGAAGGGGAGAGAAGCTGCTCCATTAGGTCCACTAAGCACACTCTCAAGTGTATATTGGGGCACCTACGGTGACCCAGGCGGGAAACAAGGCCAGCAGAGCGGGTTGAGGAATCTCTTACCCGTTTTTTGGGGGCCTGTCAACCACCAGGGCAGAGCTAGGAGGAGAAGGGGGGAGAGTCTGCACCACCACTGAGTGGCTCTCTAGTGTATATTGTTGCAACTAGGGTGATCGCCTTTCCCCAGACCCCTTTTCCTTTTCTCGCCTGCGCCCGAATTCTTGGGCAACTGGTGTGTGAGTTAGCGCGCATTTACGTGGTGAATTTGCCCTTCGCGGTGTATTCAGTTGCTCTCGTTTATTTGGCCTGTTCAGCTAACTTGGCTTGAAAACAAAATTACAAGTCTTTTGTGACTGGGAATATTTGGCAGAACTATGTAATACAGGCACTTTCGAAAACGAAAACAGTACATGGAAGGAATGGCAAACACAACTGTTGCACTGCATAGATAACAGGGAGAGGGACGAATTTATACGGCGAGCCAGTCAAAGCGAAATACGATGCACATACAAACTCTTGGAGCATAATTCGGAAACAAAGAATTTCATTACAGGCGACCTCGACACACGCGCTTTTTCTCTTATTTTTCGTGCCAGAACTGTGACTCAGTTCAGTTCAGTTCAGAATAAGCTATTTGCCATATAGCTCACTGAATAGTTCAATATTATCTTTTATTTTATTTATTTACGAAAGCGAAACAGTGCTGCCTCGAATCAAAAAAAATTATATAATGCTCACAGGTGGGATTTGCCAGAGATTTCCCGTAGGTGATTTAGAAGAGCAAGCTTCATAAAGGGAAGAGAGAGTTCAGAGGAGAAAACATGAAAAACAGAATTGTACTGTGTGCATAGTACACGAAAAGGATTGTGTAAGGCATAATCAGTTGTGCATGTAGGAAGAGATAAGGGAATAAAGTTTCTAGTAGGTCTAAAAGGGATAGAGAAATTAAGACGACTTATAAAAATAGGAGAATCTATGTCGCTACTAATCAACTTATATATAAAAACCACAACAAGAGTTATTCTACGGTTAGCTAATGTCGGAAGAATTAAAAGTAAGAGTCTACTGGGATAAGATGGCAGACGAAGATTAGGATCCCAATTTAAGCTACATAGGGAAAATAGAAGAAATTGCTTCTGGACCGACTCAATACGGACCTCACTATTTTTGCACTGTCGAGACTATATACAGGTGCAGAATTACAGAATAGAGCGTACGAGCGACACATAAAGAAGTTTTGTGGTGAAAGGATCGTTAAATTCCTTCGATGAATGAACGCTTGATGAATCTGACTACGCCCTTGGCAACATTAACAATAGAGGAACATGCAAGTTAAAGTTCCGAAAAAAAAAGTAACACCCAAGTCATTAACAGAAGTAATACGTTTTAAGGGAAAGTTATCAATAGTATAGTGCAAGATAGGGTTTAGATAGACAGAAAGTCATAAACATGCACGTACAGCAATTGAGAGGCAGGTGATTAGCCAAGCACCAAAGCTGCATAAAATTTAAGTCACATTGAAGTAGTCTTCTTTCTCTTGGAATGATTCATTTATAATTTATGAAAACTCCAGCAAGTTGGTCGTAGTAGACCGACTCTATATAAATCCATGTTGGGATGAAGAAATTATAGATTTACAGAGATGCTGCAAAGTTTCTGTAATAATTTTCTCTAATAATTTTGGGATAGCAGACAACTTTGCAATACCTCTGTAATTAAAAGACTTACCACATTTTTTATGTAGAGGTATGATAAATGAGTCTTTCCAAAGAGATGGAAAGAATTCCGTAGTAAGAGAAGAATGAAATAGTTTAAGTAAGGGATGAAATAAAGAAGAGCTACACTCCTTTAACACACAACTTGAAATATTATCAGGCCTAGGATTGTAAGAAAGTTTTACGGACTTAATAGCAGATAGAAGAGCACATAGATTTTAAAAATTTAGCAAATAAATTCGCAGCAGTTGAGTCACTGCTGCGTTTTCTATACCAAAATAAGAAAGAAGAAGGAAGACATAAAGATTTACGTTTAAAGTTATATATGGATTATATGCAATTTGACTTTTGCATCGGGTGATATATTCCATATAACATTGTGAGTTAAGAAGAA
This sequence comes from Hirtodrosophila confusa, assembly GCA_035043065.1. Classification (NCBI taxonomy): domain Eukaryota; kingdom Metazoa; phylum Arthropoda; class Insecta; order Diptera; family Drosophilidae; genus Hirtodrosophila; species Hirtodrosophila confusa. The sequence continues at coordinate 790,894 of JAWNNI010000053.1, forward strand.
AGAAGTTAGATTTAGCAATAGAATATTTAGATAAGTCAAGAATAAAACCAGACATCTTACACTTTTTAAAATATTTAGACTTAATATTTTTTAAGTTTGAGAGTCTGTGTGTAAACTAAGCGGCTTAGCACAAATAGATTTGCGAACAGAGTTAGGAATAAATATGTCCAATATAGAGTTAAGTGTTACATAGAATGAGATTAGAGCGATATCCATGTCAACTGCGTTGTCAAGCGAGGACCAATCAGTTGCAGAGATCAGTTGATTAAGCAAAGTGATTATAACCTTTACGAAAGCAGTGATGTGGCTCAGAGGAAATGGATGAAGGCGAGCTAAAAGGCTTAGAAAAATAAAAAGCAATTTCTAATGTAGGATGGTATAAATCTTCTGGCACACATAGGGAGTTGACCTAGTGATGGAAGCACTTAGATAGTCATTAGTAAAAACAAGATCTAATATTCTATTTAAGTTATTAGTGATAGATTTAATTTGGAAAAGAGGAAAGTCTAGTAGGCCGCCTAAGAAGTCATGCTGAGAGGAGGGAGTAAGTTTGCGCGAAGTAGGAGGAATATAAGAGCAGGTAATATAGAGAACAGATGATGGAAGAGTAACTTTTACAGCAACTATTTCAACATCCGCAGAACAATTTAGGGATACCAATTCCGACTGAAATGTGGTATTGACGGCAATTAGAACGCCACCACCTCGTCTAGTCGGTCGGTCATGCCTAAAAGTTATAAAGTTGTTTGACAATATTTCGCAGTCAGAAATGGTAGAGTTTAACCAAAAACAATTTAAATAACAAGATGTTTAACGCCCATACAATTGCTGTGGCTTTTCAGGGGGTTCGCTTGGCGCGCTCTCGCCTTCGGTTGCTTTGATGGCTTTTCGCTCTGCAGTGCTTGGCGCCCTCTCGCTCTCGATCTCTAATACTGATAGCGTTAAATTGAATGCGCTCTCAGCAGATGATATTCGTTTTTGTTGTAGCTTGGCCGCACTATAGGATAAATGGACACGTTTTTTGTCATAACTGTTTAACTGAATGATAACTAAATATTTTGGGTTGTGTTTCCTTGTTAATGTTCGAATTCTTGTAAGAATTTTTGAACTGAAAATGGCCGTGACGCCATCCTTTTATTGAAATTAAAAACCCCAATTTAAAATACCAATTATTGATACTCGGTACAAAAATTTGTCTCAATCCAGAAAACTTCATTTTTTTCTACAGTGCCAAGGAAGATTCTATTTTCTGAACTCGCAATGGTGCATTGTGGACTAAAGAATACCCTGTACATGTATCGTATCATATAAAGTACAATAATTTCACATGTAGTATAATGCGCATAATTCCCTAGTGTTATCTACACTACAAAGCAAAACAAAGACCGCGTCAAAAAAAGCATACTATTAATCGGACGGCATGAAATTAGTATTAGAATCAATTTTATAAATCCAGGGTACAAATATGTCAGTGCCGACACCAAAAGAACATGCAATTAGGACACCAACTGAAATAGAATAGTGAAACTCGCTGGCTGCTTTCAAGATGCCACCGAATCGTAGAGTGAGACAAAGCAACTATGAAAGAGATCGAGTGCGTATATATACATACGCGCGCTAATCTCGCATTGCATTTGGGTTATCAATTGTGTGCAGATTTTTATCAATATGTGGTGAGGCTGAGAACGCATTCTATATTTAGCATTTTACGCTCCCAAAGTAGTGCGGCCGATCGCGCAAACATTTCAAGCCCAGAGCGCAATTTCACGAAAAAAAATAAATAAATAAATAAACAAGCGTTTCCTTGTGCCATTTTCTTTGTTTTGAGTTGGATATCTTGTTGTTAAATTGTCTTTGGTTTAACCAAGTCTCAGAAAAAGCGATAATGTCAGATTCAAAACCAGTACTACTCAAATACAGGTGTTGGAGTTAAGAAAGGAGGCCTCTAACATTCTGGTATTGAAAAGTAGCACAATAGGACGAAAAGTTTAGTTTTTTGAGCAGAGCTAATAGGAATATTTTGGTATTATGAAGAGTAAGGGTTACAGGGCTGCGTTTGCTTTTTTGGCTTAAACTCATGAAAAATCATGTGAAGGTGCCAGAAATTAGAATTGCAGATAATCGGAAATGCATCATCGGGTGCACTAATTTTAAAACAGGAGATTTCGCGAAGTGCGAAAAAGTTAAGATTATTAACTAATACATTAGCATAAGTTCCACTGGTAATATAGGAAGATACAGATTCACCAGTCGTGTCAGAAGAAAGTCTAGACACAAATACTTATCTACGGGGCGCTACAAAAGAGAGCAAGGGTACGGGAGGGTTTACTTTTCGACTAGGGGCTATTACCGCAGCTCCAATAGTCGGCTAAGGATCGATTAAAGGAGCAGCAGGTGCAGCCACAGATGATGGGGAAAGAGAAATATTTGTAAAATTATTTGGAGAAGGCGAAAGAGAAAGTAATGAATGGAGAAATATCAAGTAGAGGGGGAGTAGATATGTTATTAGGTGAATGTAAAGTAGAAGAAGAGGGTAGTGGTGAGGGGACAGATAAGAATTGATTTTCTATCCGGCGATTTGGTGGCGACTCAAACTTGAATTGACTTAGCAACTCAATGCTTGAGTCAAAATCACCGGAAAGAGTCTTAACTACTTTACTCAATTTAAGGAATTGAGTGCGGACAGAATTATACATTTTGGTAAAATCAGTCCGCATACCATAGCACAACGGGTAAGACCATTTCAGGCCGTCCATGCGCTGTTTAGCAGCACAATTGATTTTGTCGCATTTACGACCAGTAAGACCAGCGCATTTGGCATGCATAATATTCTCACAAAACCAACAATCAATAAATTGAGGGTGAGGGGAATCAGCCGCCGACTTAAATGAGCAGGACTTACTGCAGCACGACATGTCTACTGAATTAGACGAAAATATTAGTTACAGCGAATTCGCAATTAAAAGCACTCAAAAATCACAAAAGAGTAATACGCAGTCAATGCACCAATGAAGAACTACGAAAAGCACAACAACAAACAGCACAGACGCCGCGCACGAAAACTAAAATGCGCAACAACAAGTACAGCACAGTCACCGCGTAAGAAATTAAAATGCCAATACACTTACAATGCACAACTGATAACACTTGACACAATGGTAAGGTACTTTAGAAGGTAAAGAAAAAGAGATTTAACACTTTGTACGAGTGTAAGGATCGGTAGGCTTACAGAATTTAATAATTTAATATAATGTAGAGCGCAAGAAAACACAGCTGGTCGCAGGTAATCGATTGTCTATCATGAGATCTTATAGGCTATTCACACTGAGCCACCATCTACCATCATCTGGAATGATGGTCCCATAGTTTTACCCGTGCCGAAATTTGACCATCAGTCCCAGCATCTCATTTGGATGTTACTTTCCCACACGTGCCTTTTCGATTTTATGCCGATTGGTTTCGTATGCAACACTGAATATTTGTTATTCACTACGAAAATGTAAACAATGTCAACAAAAATTAATGGCTAAAACAAGAAGAGTAAAAGTAACAAACAAATGAGAAATGGCTGCATCGTATACATATATAAATTTGTAAAGCCTGACTGACTGACCGAACAAGACATGCATAATGGCCGCAATACGGACTCCAAGAAATGCATAAAATTGAAATGCCAAATCCATCTAGGGGTCAAACCATGACCAAAATTACATTTATTATAAAAATCAATTGATTTTGACACGGTTATGGTTGATTGAAGTAGTAAAAGGAGTAGATTGAATATTTTATAAAGTAACGATCTCTACGACAATGTCAAAATCACCGAAACGTGAACTTCAAGAAGCTTTATATATATATATGCTTCGGCCATTTCTCATTTTTTTCTAGTCGCTCTTCTTGTTTTTGCCATTAATTTTTGTTGACATTGCTTACATTTACGTAGTGAATATCAAATATTCAGTGTTCCATACGGAAACTATCGGCTTAAAATCGAAAAGGCACGTGTGGGATAGCAACATCCAAATGAGATGGTTTGACTGATGGTCAAATTTCGGCACGGTGGAAAAATATCGCGAGTGTTTTCTTCGACTTTTGTAATCCGAGCTCGGATTTTTGCCCTTATTTCATTATTTAGGCAATAAAGTCCACCCCCCACCTGAAATCGAATACTAAATTTTTCCCGCTTGTTTCTTAGTCCAAAGATAAAATTTTCAGATCTTTTTTGATGAGAATTGCCAAAAACTTCGTTCATTTGGAATGCAGGCTTAACAGATCATGTTTTTCTTATGGGAAATGGATGTTCGTTAGCAGATTTCGATGCAAACGCAGACTTGCTTTGGATGGAAACAAGCTATTAACCGCCGGAAATCGCATCCTGACATTTTTTCCTCGTGTTTTGATACCAAATATGGTGCAGTCTTTATGAGGGGTAGCTGAAGTAAGATATTACCCAAACGTTTTCAAAACAAAAAAGTTCGTCGTTTTTCGATGTAATTCCACTTTTGCTACTTTCGAATGGAAATAAAATTGGGAACAGCTGGCAAATCAAGACCATGCGAAGGAATACCCAACATATACAAAAAACTTTATAAATTGAATGAACCTACTGTGACTTTGTAACTGTTATTAGTGACGAGTCACAGTCATTGTTCCTTTAAAGTTCAACGTCAAATAGCAGTGATATGGAAATAAATTTATTTACATATACGCATGAGTGGAACAATATACATATATCAAAAACTTTCAACATACATACATATGTATGTGTATGTACATAGGTTTTTATTTCCACTTATTCATGGATATTAGTATAAATACATTTTATTGATAATAAATAAATAAATAAATTTCTTCGTGGTTTAAAAATCAAAAAAATTGTTTTTGTGCCATAAAGTTCACATCTTCCTCAAGAGCCATAAAGAAACAGTTATTGAAAACGTAAACATAACAGATACATATTGTACATAAACTTCAAAGAAATGGCAGATTTGGAGGCTGTTCTAGCTGATGTCAGCTATTTAATGGCTATGGAAAAGTCAAAGTGCACACCAGCCGCCAGAGCTAGCAAAAAATTAGTTTTACCAGATCCCAGGTACCCACTATTCATCTTATTTATTTAAATACATACATATGGATGTATGTATGTATTTAAATTTGTTTTATATGCATATTTTTGTTAGTATGTATGTATTTACACGTACATAGATTATAAAGTAGCTATATTTGTATGTGTACATTTAAATATTTTGAGCATGCATTAATATACTACATACATACATATGTACATTATTATAAGTTCTGAAAAGTTTAACCAATTAAATATACATACTCACTTTTATATGAACATTATTATAATTGTAGGTAGGCGTGTGTCGGACTTTTTAAAAACGCCATAGTACGAGAAATCAATTGCAAACACGCACGGTCTAAAATGTTACCATGACATGCAGGCCACACATACTACTACATATGTACATACATACGTACATATCCCTTTTTGAATGAATATTTTTCTTGAGGGGTCATCACCATTTGTTTACATAAATCACAGGTTTTCATTATACATTGACGTTGAATACAAATACATTTATGAATTAAAGGATTGACTGTGATTCGAGCCCGGAGCTTTGTCTGTCAGTAGATTGAACTCATATCACTTTGGCTATGCCCTGTCACAGGCAATATCCAAAATAATGGGACAAAAAATAGAATTTACATAAGTTTTTTTTTAATGTTTTTGTTTTATTTGAAGTATTCTCGATTATATGTATATATTTCTTACAATTTATTAATAAAAATTATTTTAAACTATTATTAACAACGTGGTCCCGCGAAGTATTTTGGTTACAATTAATTTTGTTGAATTTGCCTACTTGCGCCAATTCTTAAGGCCTGTTTAAACTACTACGATTTTTCCATAGATGTAGAAAAAATTATACTCTTTAAACTTTTAGAGTAGTGTAATCACCATATAGAGCGCTCAACGGGGTCAACAGTAGAATTTTCTCGACAAATATTCTCCGCAGTGTACGCAAATTTTTGACATCTGTTAGTGGTCCATAAGAACTCTATGCTCTATCAATCAAGCCAGATATTATTTTTCACTGTAGAGCAATTAATACTTATCGACCAACCACAATATGTTCAGCATTAAGGCCCACGACTATGTGGGGTAAATTGTAGGTTTAAATATTGTGTAACTTATAAGTAGATAGCGACTTAAAAAATAGCAATAGCATCGAAAAAATACGTTGAAAAGCAACTTGACCTATTAGACAAAAAAGAAAGCTGTGCAAGCCATTCGCAATGTAAACTTTATTTTAGTCAGAAGTAATTTTTCAATTTGGTATTCTGAATACCAATGTGTTCTAGCTATCACAAACAAAAGTTGAAGTCATTAAAGAACGGCAACTGTCACCTGCGAGGCATATGTACATTCCATTAAAAATTCGTATGATTCATTAAATAATAAGTGTGTAACAATAAATCAACGTCACCGCTAATATTTCTACAGTTCTCGTATGCATTCGGATAACCTGCCTTTAATTCCACCAACAAACTGTTGTCGTTTCGCAATCCTGCGAGGATGTCGTACCCATAGTTTCCTTATTTTCACCCATTCTGTCGCCACAATAAATACTGCGAGTAAAGCTGCTTGTTTTGAGTGAGCACTTGTGTTTTTATACCAGAGGGTATTATACTTTTGTCTCAAAATGTGTAATAGACTGAAGGAGACGTTACCGACACAAAGTATATATATTCTGAATCAGCATGAATAGCCGAGTCGATATAGCGATGTCCGTCAGTCCGTCTGTTTCTATGCGAACTCGTCTCTCACTTTTAAAGCTATCGTAAGAAACTTGGCACAGACCCTTATTTTTGCTGCAGGCAGTGCATATGTCGGAACCGGAACTATAACATATAGCTGCCGTAGGAATGATCGGTCGACAACTGTTTTGTATGAAAAACTTTTTGTTTATTAAGGTATCCTTACCAAACTTTCCCAAACAGAGTCTCTAGAGAGTTTATACAATCTGACTAAATTTGCTCAAAATCGGACCACTATCACCATCCCTGGCTTTTGTTTATACAAATATTTTATCCAAACTAAGAGATTTATTATACCTCAAATAGTTTCATATAATCTGATCAAAATCGGACCACATGGCTCCCATAGGAGCAATCAGACAAAAATTAAGTTTTGTATAAAAACTAATTCCTGCTAGGGTATATAGCTTCGGCACTCCGAAGATAGCCGTCCTTTCTTTTTACATTTGTTTAGTTCTTTTACTTTTAATTAGCAGATGTGAGAAATGGGACACTGATTTTCCAAACTTGTTCGACCTTGACACTTTATAAACTGAGGGTATACACATACATTTATACCAAGTTTGGTTGCTCTAGCTTCAAGGGTATGGAAAAATTTGCGTTCATACAGATGGACAGACAGACGGACCTTCACATAAGTATAACACATTTGACCTTGAGCTCCTATAATTTTTTGTGCAAAGTTTAAATGGGTTTGAAACCAATCTAAAGAAAAACGTGAAACATTCCACTTCACCAATTTGTATGTAGTCCGTGGAGTGAATTATCAAAAATCGATGACTACCACGAAACTTGTATCTTTTGCGGACCTTTGAATATAAGTATCTTGTTATATAAGTTTCTTGAATATAACAACAAAATTTTAATTCAGAGTTTTCCACCAATTTTCCGACTTTTTTCTAATCTGCATCAAATTGTTATAATAGGTCTGTAAAAAGAGAGAGTAACTCACTGCTCACTGCTTTCTTCGATTACAATGGCGTGGATTACAATTAAAATGTGAAGGTTTGCCATAATTGAGGAGATAGCAGAAAATCGCCAAGCACACCAAAACACGCCTAATTTTCTAAAAAAAAAAAAAAAAAAAAAAAAAACTAAAAATTCTAAAAGCTTATGATTTCTACGTATGTTTGGACATTTGCAACAGCATAACAAAACAAAAAAATTTGAGTAAAATGTATATACTAATCCGCAAAGCTTGAAATCGCCTACTTTTATGGGAAGTTCTCGAATGTGAGCAGCTGAATGAGAGCTTATCAGTATTTTCCTACATGTTAAATATCCGGTATTTTTTTGGCATTTAGGAAACCACTGGAAGTTTTTATTCTTCTTAAACTGAATTTGGAATTTTTTGCATCTGAAAAATGCTAATAATATTTTAAATAAAAATGTGCTTCAAATTTTCCAATATAATATTACATAATAATAATGCAGTATTCATTTATTTTAAATTTTATTTATTTTTTTTGGAAACAAATTAGAACGGGTTTTATTTTTAAGCAAAACTTAATAAAGAATGGTTATTTGTTTATCTTTTAACTGTATAACTTAAAAAATAATAATCATTGCAGCAATGGACAGTCCTGGAAACAAGGATGCTCTATGTTAATTCCTTTTGCATGTATCAATTGTGCTTCATTATGATTTTTTTCTTTTAAAATTGGTACATAATCATTATTTACGGTCCCTGCTATTTACAATTGTTTCACCATGAGAATTGCATTTAAAGAAAAAAGCGTCCTCCACAATCGAAATCTACGAAGAATTCTAAGAAACCAAGATACTATGGGTCTAAAATCAAATCCTGGCTCTCGGTGAGAAGCATAAAGATTTCAGTTTGAGATAATTTCGAAAACTGCGTGGTTTCATAAAGAAATACAAAAAATAACACATTTCCCAATAATATTGGACTTAATTCTGTTTAATTTTTTTTACTCCCTGTACCCATAAAATGGGTAAAAGAGGTACTAAATCTGTGCAAATGTATGTAACAGGCAGAAGGAGACATCTCCGACCCTATAAAGTATATATATTCTTGATCAGTATCAGAAGAGAATTCGATTTGGCCATGTCCGTCTGTCTGTCCGTGTGTCCGTCCGTATGTATGAACGCAAGGATCTCAGCAACTATAAGAGCTAGAGACATCAAATTTGGAATGTAGGTTCGTGTATAGAGGGAGCAGGTCAAGTTTATTTTAGATTTGAGATATCTCCCCCCGGTCCCCCGCAATTCGATAAAAACCATTTTACAGGCACAATGTTTAAGATATAGCTTTGGATTTTGGCATGTGCAATACTTTAGTCACTCCTAATCTACTGTCCAAATTTCAAGTCGTTCGGATAATAAACACGGAAGTTATTAACGAAAGAAGATTCAGTGCTTCAGCGCAAGGGGAAGAAGAAGCACAGCCACCACTTAAAATGCCTCGCTTGCGCTGCGCTCGAGCTGTCGCTCGTGTGTGTGCGTCTTTTGGAGTTTTGTAGTCGGGCTTACTCGACTATAGCATTCTTACTTGTTTAATTTCCCAAACGACTATCTTCGGCGTGCCGAAGCAGCAATGTTTTTACTCCCTGTACCCATAAAATGGGTAAAAAGGGGTACTAAATCTGTGCAAATGTATGTAACAGGCAGGAGACATTTCTGACCCTATAAAGTGTATATATTCTTGATCAGTATCAAAAGAGATTTCGATTTGGCCATGTCCGTCTGCAAGGATCTCAGCAACTATAAGAGCTAGAGACACCAGATTTGGAATGTAGGTTCGTGTATAGCAGCAGCAGGTCAAGTTTATTTTAGATTTGAGATATCTCCCCCCGTTCCCCCGCTATTCGATAAAACCGTTTTACAGTAACAATTATCAAGATATAGATTTGGGATTTGGCATGTACAATACTTTAGTCACTCTTAATCTACTGTCAAAATTGAAAATCGATCGGATACCAAACACGGAAGTTATTCAACAAACAAGATTCATTGCTGGAGCGCGGGGGAAGAAGCAGCACAGCCAAAACTTAAAATGCCTCGCTTGCGCTGCGCTCGAGCTGTCGCTCGTGTGTGGCGTCTTTTGTGTATGTGTGTGTGTATGTGTAAGTGTACGTAGATGCGATCGGAAATTTTTGACCTGGGTACAGGGAGTTTTGTAGTCGGGTATATTCGATTATAGCATTCTTACTTGTTTTTAAGATACAAAACTCATTTTTCGGCTGATTGTTCCTATGGCAGCTATATGTTATAGTGGTCTGATCCGGTTGGTTAAGTTTCATTACGATAGCCTTAAAACTGGAAGACTAGTTTGCATAAAAACAGACGGAACATGCTGATTCAGAATATATATACTTTGTTGGGTCGGAAACGTCTCCTTTAGTCCATTACACATTTCGAGACCAAATTATAATACCCTCTGGTAGGGTATAAAAAAAAAATTATTTGTAAGAGAACAGAAAGTCAGTTTCTTAAGTCTTTTTCACACTCGATTCGAAGATTTTTGGAACGACTTTCTAGAGTCAATGCCATATTTGATCTATTAGTGGTATTTCAGAAGAATTTATGTTTTCCAGCAAGTGTTCGTGTGGGATGCTTGCAGTAAATGGAGGTTCAAATAATATGTCGGCATTATCCAAGTCGACTAAACCCATAAATTCTGTGCAATCAAAATTAATGCGGTTCTTCTTATAAGCTCAGAGTTTAGTGGATTCATATAATTTTTCGCGATAATGCATAATTTTTTTAATTGCTCTTTCGAGGACAGATTTCCTTTCATCGCAAAGCATTGTTAACAAAGGTTTTTCCCGTATGGGCGAAGAATCCATTGTTTGGGATTGGATGGCTTTCCAAAGGGAATTGCCCTTGATTGGATACACCACTATTGTTAGTTGATAACTTCCACAGCAAATTTATTATCAGAAAAAATTATTTTAAAAGAGCAAAGGAGACATTCACATAATTTCATCTTTCTAAAGCTTTTCTTTGAAAAGGTTCGTAAGCAGTGTAAAAGAACAAAACAATAAAAATTTAGTGCTAATATAAAAATTTATTTGTAATCAAATTAAATTTAAGAAAATATGGAATAAATAGGTCTAAAAAGAACAATTGTATTTGTGTTTTGTCCTGCTATAGCGGAGTTTCATGTTTTTCATTACTTTACGGAATTTTTAAATCAAACCTTTATTATACGGGATAGAATGTTAGTAAAATTTAAGCAGATCTTAAAACATAAGACATTTAATCCAAAACAAGACCGGATTAATAATATATGATGCTTGGTTTTAATAATGACAAGTTGTTTTCATTCAAATCTATGCAGTTTTTGAAAATACCTCAAACTAAAATCCTTATGCTTCCCAGCGGGAGCCGGGTTTTGATTTTAGACCCATAGTTTTTTTCTCGTAGATTTCGATTGTAGAAACTTTCTATTATATTTCTCACCCGCACAAATTGACCCGTCCTAATGTGGGTGTCATGGGCATTTTTATATCGAAGGAGTGTTGTTCGGTAATGAATGGATGGATTATCCGCGCTTAATGAAAAAAAACTAAGCTTGAAATCGTCGTCAAGTAGAACACACCTGACCATATTTTATTTTTTCGTGATGGGCCGCCTCTTTCGTTTCTACCAACCCGGAAAGACGGAAATACGAGCAACCGATTGCAAACATGTTCGGAACACAGAGGGTAAATTTTACCAACACGCACAAATTTTCCCAAAACAAAATTTTAAGTTCATATTTGTTTATTATTTCATTTTTGCATTAAGAAGAACTAGATTGTTAAGATTCAAAATCTTGTCTGGCGCTCGCTTAAAAGTATTTCATAAATATATTCATCAATATCAATAAGTTGATATTTTTTGTTTGTACACATATTACGTAATCACTTTTTTGATACCCTCCCCCCATGTAAATAATAATTAAGCGTAACCATTTTCCAAAGACCTTCCTTCCCCAAGTAATCAAACGTAATCATATGGTTGACTCTCCACATCTCCTTGATGATTACGTAATATGTGTACGAGCCCTTATTATGTTTATAATCTGTTCCAGAAGGGAAAAAGAGTACATTGGGTTTGCGAAATGTCCGTCTGTCCGTATGAACGCAATTAATTTCCACACCCTTGAAACTAGAGCAACCAAACTTGCTACACATGTTGGTGTATACCCTCAATTTATGAAGTGTCGAGATCGCCACCGTACCCCTCCCCCACAATTTGGGGAAAACCTGTATCTTCCACAAAAAAATCACCAAAAATCGGCATATGATATCCCAAAACTGATATCACAGGGGTATATCTCCTACAGTTTCATAGCTAGAGTCACCAAATTCGGCATACAGACTAATGTTGACCCTCTGGACAAATATGCATCAACAAATTTTTGACCCCCACCTCTTCTCCAGAAATGAGCTAAAACTATGTCTCCCACACCTGATATAGTTATCAAATTTGACACATTATTTGAAACAGTAGTCTGTACTGTTTCCGAACACACAAAAAGACAAATTATACCGGACTGGGAACAGAGTATTCTGCTGTCGGATACGACCGACTGCAACGTTCTTACTTGTTTTAGGTTGGTTGTGTTGGGTTACTCAACATGCACACGAAAGAATTCAAGTTTCCCAACACACGTACGCTTAGTCGTGGGTATTACGAAAGAAAACGATGCGCGCCTAGTTCTGACTCCACATATGGAAACCATACTAAATACAGAATACATTTTTTTTTTTCAGCGTCAGAAGTGTAATGTATAAATACCTTGAGAAGGAAAATGAACTCAACTTTCACAACATTTTTAATCAGATTATAGGTACTTAATATTCTCCAAAATCATAATCGCCCTGATACTAAAATCTGTTTTTCCCTTAGGATATATTTTGTTTAAGGACTTCTGTGAGAATGACTCGGAAGAACCTATTCAACAGCTTAAGTTCTATGAGCAGGTAATGCTATTTACAATTTAGTGAAAATAGGTGTTTAATTATATTTGTATATGTATCTTCTTTTAAAGATCAAAAGCTTCGAAAAAACTGAGTGTTACGAAGAACGGAAAAAGCTAGCTAGAGAAATATACGACAATTTTATAATGGAAGAAATGCTGTCACACACATATGTAAGTATTCCATCCTATAAATTGAAAGCTCATTAAAATGTGTTAATCATAGGAATACTCCAAAGATGCTGTCGCGAATGTCCAAAAATATTTATTAAAAAACGAAGTTCCTGTGAATTTATTTGAAGTAAGTTCTTTTAAAAACTAAAATTTTAATCTTGATATGCAAAAGAGCATGCCATGACTGATTAAATGAGTGATGACTGCTGATTTAAAATCAACATATACCTCAAACCATAAGAACTTTTTTTATTACGTTTTGGTTTATTTTAAACTGCCCCTATGGGGGCAACCATTAAATTAATGGGCAACCATTAAATTTGTTCACTTTGCTTATTTCAAAGTGTTTTAAATAATCTTAACAATAAATAGCGAGCCGCTTAAGTAAAGCAGTATGAGATCGTAAACATAACTAAGAAGTATAACTTAATTAAATTGGCCTTAATTGGAGATCTAGGATATGTAGTCTTTTTGAGCGCCTTGCAGTTTAACTGTTGTCAAGTAAGTTAATAGCAAGTTGATAGTCTTGATTGTTTAGCCTATTGATATGTTTTGAGCTAACTTTAACAATTTATTCATAAACTGAATTTATGCCAGTGGCAAGTCTAATATCGGAATTAGCAGCAAATAACGGAGCTTTCGTAATTTTTCGAAGTATTTTAGCGTGGAACCTCTCAATTATTTCTACATTAGATTTTTTGGCTGTACCCCAAAGTGGAATTGCGTAATTGCAAATAGGGTTGATAAGAGCTTTACACAAAAGCAACTTATGATTTATGGCCCAAAAGCCATTTAAAAATCTTAAATTGCATGAAACGTCGCACAGTGGCGCCTTTTGTCATTTTGAACGAAACAAGATATTGTCAAAATGTAAAAGACATTTAACACAACAGGAAATATCCGTAGGTTTGAAATGAGTGTAAGATCTTTAAAATCGGACGGGAGAATTCTTCTGAAGAATTGGTCAAAGTTGAAGTTTATTTTCATAAGAACTTACACCATAGAAATGCATTGGAAACATGATATTTTTGATAAATAGTTACATTAGTTAAATAGTTAGTTAGTTAGTTTTGATAAAAGCTACGGAAATTCACAATAAACCCCTTTTTTAAATATTGGCAATAGCTCATTTTTGCGTATTTTTGATGTCAAGTGCGTTCATTGTTTCATTGATAAAAACCGGGGTGGCAGCTGGGGGCAGCTGTTCTCTTTTGAAATAGCGTTAAGAATGTTCACAGAATCTTTTTATTATAGTCATAATGCTGAACTCTGCTGAACTTTATGTTAAAAGATTATGTGAAGTTGCAAAACTATGTTAAGAATAGTGGTGGAGTAATTTACTTATTAAAAACACAATAAAATTCAAAATTACAATATTAATATACCATTCGCTTTAGAATCGTCCCATGTTTTATTTAAAATAAATACATTAACAATCGAGTGATCCGTTTGGTTATAATACCATCACAAAGGTGAACAATTTTTCCCACAAAACCATATTGACAAAAAAATTAAATATTAGTCCACTTTGAGGACCTCTACCGCTCAAACAGATGAACCAAATCCAAACAAATTTTCACATCTATAAACTACAAGCAATTGTATATCAAACTGCATTTGCCGTTTTACCGCTCACCATGACCTTTTTGATTTTTGCCACGTGCCTCGGCAAAAGAGTGACACCTGCGTCGTATAGAAGACAGGTGAGGCCTCCATGTGAGTCATCTATCCATTATTAGTCCTAAATATTTGACTTCAGTTGCGTGAGGAATGGGCAAGGCGTGTAAGGTCACTTGAGGACAGGTTCCTTGTTTCGTTGCAAAAGTAACGTGCAGATTTATCCGCGTTCACCTGTATATTCCATCTTTCCATCTTTGCGCTTGGAATAATGCTGAAGCTTCTTCCGCAGCATTTGACAAAGCCTGGAAGGCGGTATCATCTGCGTATGTTGCAGCTAGAAGATCCTGGTTGCTGAGTATTGGTATATCAGCGGTAAATAACGTGTACCCTCTGCTTCGTAAAAATTCGTAAAACGGTCTTTTGCGTATGTATGTGTGGATAAGTAAACACGAAGTCTCGATGCAGTAGTGCACTGTAGTTCGATTTAAGGCGAAATTTTAATGGCTATTTAATTATAATAAATTAATAATAATAATATTAATATGCACACACACTAGCGCCTTATCGTTTTCTCCCTTCCTCTTCCATGCTTTGCCTGTGGAAACAACATAATGAAAACACAGCAACAGAAAATTATCTATTTTGCGGACCTTTTATCGTTTTGCTCAGTTACTGACCGCTCAGTACCTGATCGACGAACGAGTCTGCTCGCCCAAAACGGTCAGCGAAAACCAATCGTGTGTTACGCTCAACCCGAAACCCGAGAGCGAGAAACGAAAAAAAGGCTTGCTGTTGAGACTGTGAGTCATACCGTTTAATTTTTATCGGTCTTTTGACTGAGCAGACCGAGCAGATAAATTTGGTTGAGCATATTTTGCGAGCTCAGGTTTATACAGCCTTGTGCCAAACTTTATCGAAGGCCTGCTTAACGTCTTTAAAGGCTGCCGAGCACCATTTTTTGATTTCGAAAGCCTTCAGGGGTGCCATTTTTTTTTCTTCGAAAACTGATAGTTAGTAATAACTCCAAATCTTCCAGCACTGGAAACAATATATTCAAAAATATTTTTTCGATATAGAATCGCCAACAGGTCGATATGATGAAACCAGGTGTTCAGGCTTACCTGGTTTGGGTATTAGTATCACTTTGGCACATTTCTATTTTGTAGGGAAAGAAAGAGTTTCTTCCTTATCAATGGGATCACAATGGGAAATGAAAGGAGTAAATGGTGATTGGCAAAGACTGTTGTTTTTTCAACGACACCATGTACCATTAGCCTTTTGTATTGGAGCCAGAGTCCTGGTTGGTCTTTTCAAATATTTGGTTGCTCTTCAAAGGTTGTTTAAACCATAAGAAGATATCTGCTGTAACTGACGAATAAGACTGTAAGACTGCATTGCCGATAGTCTAATATTCTTAGTTTCACACTCATTTTTAAAACTTATAACATAATATTGTTCGCCTATTTTCTAAAATTCGCACTTAGTATTTATTTTAATTTATTTTTTTATTTATTTATTTATTTTTGAAGGCAAAACAGTGCTGCCTCGAATCAAAAAATATAATAAAATACATAGATATAAGGAAAACATTTTAAAAGCCTACGCGAAATTACAATTGAAATCTAATAACGACACCAGCACGTTGGGGGAAGTTTATTTGCCAGTCCGGCTAGCTATGCCCCTATTCACAGCAAAGAATTGCCGGTGGCGTTATTAGAGCCTATATCAAGATAGTGAAGAGTTAGTTATGAAGAAAAAGCTTATAGAATTTAGGGATAATTTAAAATTAAAGAAGAAGAATAAAGAAAGATAGGAGGAAATGAAATGAAATGAAATCTCCAACCCGGTGGGGGAAGTTTTATTAGCCAGTCGGCAAGCTGTGCTCCAGCTCACAGCGAGGTTGGTTAGAGATTACATTAAGGAAAAAAGGATCTAGGAACGGGTAGGGATGGGAAAGAATAAAAGAGTTATAGAGTAGAAAAATAGGAAATAAAGGGGGACATAGAATGGGCAATCTCCGACCCGACGGGGGAAGATTATTTGCCACACTGGCAAGCTGCGCCCCTGCTCACAGCTGGGATTGGCCAGAGATTACCCGTAGGTGATTCAAAAGAGCAAGCTTAATGGAGGGAAGAGAGAGTTCCGAGGAGAAAACATGAAATACAGAATTGTACTGTGTGCATAGTACACGAAAAGGATTGTGTAAAGCGTAATCAGTAGTGCATGTAGGAAGAGATAAGGGAATAAAATTTCTAGTAGGTCTACAAGGGACAGAGAAATTAAGACGACTTAAAAGAAAGGGAGAATCTATGTCGCCACTAATCAACTTATGTATAAAAACCACACCAAGAGTTATTCTACGGTTAGCTAATGTCGGAAGATTTAAAAGTAAAAGTCTACTGGGATAAGATGGCAGACGAAGTTTAGGATCCCAATTTAAACTACGTAGGGCAAATAATAGAAATTGCTTCTGGTCTGACTCAATACGGATCTCACTATTTATGTATTGAGGAGACCATATACATGAGCAGTATTCCAGAATTATACTCTAGCATGGTATTATAATCTTGTCTCGAAATGTGTAATGGACTGAAGGAGACATTTGCGACCAAACAAAGTATATATATTCTGAATCAGCATGAATTGCCGAATCGATATAGCCATGTCCGTCTGTCCATCTTTTTCTATGCGAACTAGTCTCTCAGTTTGAAAGCTATCGTAATAAAACTTGGCAAAACTTTTGCTTTTGCTGCAAGCATTACATATGTCGGAACTGGCCGGATCGGACCACTATAACATATAGCTGCCATAGGAATGATCGATAGATAAATATGTTTTTGTATGAAAAACTTTTTTGTTTATTAACTAATCCTTACCAAACTTACCCAAGGCGAGTCTCTAGAGAGTTTATACAATCTGGCTGAATTTGGTCAAAATCAGACCACTATATCAAACTTTTTGTTTATACAAATATTTCATCCAAACTTAGTGAGAGTTTAAAATACTTCAAATAGTTTCCTATAATTTGATCAAAATTTGAACACATAGGAGCAATCAGACAAAAATTAAGTTTTGTATAAAAAATATTGCTGCTAGGGTATATAGCTTCGGCATATGCCGCTGCTCACAATTCCTAGTTTACTAAGGTGTCTTCTCAGTCGACAGTGCCCCGTTAGGATGCCAGTGACAATTCTGAGTGAATTCTTCTCCATTGGTATTATTTGCGTTTAGATCATAGTTTCCTAAAAGTGACTTGGTCTGTCTCAGAACTGGAGCATTTCTCCAGCCTGACTGCCTCATATTGTCCTTTTCCATATTTTCCATATTCCTCATATTGTCCTTTTCCTTATTAGGCATGTGTCAGCGTACATTTGTGTTGTGTGACTACACAGGATGCACGTCGTCTAGTGACGTTCAATCCCTGTAGCTAAATAGATAAACTTTAAAGTGCCCTCGAAAAGATTATCAGCTATCATTTCGTCCCTTGGTTGTATAAGTAGCGGGAGTTCACTCTCTATTCTATCAGCATCCCCTCTGCTTATAATACTATCGCTACCCACTCCCATAGTTGATATTCTAAGAAGGGTTGCATTATGCTGGTTGAGACCAACCTGCTTGCAACAGTCGTATGTCGTCCTGAAACCTAGTTGGGTTATGTTGCCGAGTGATTCTTCGAACTTGCCTCGGACAATGATGATTATATCATCGGCTTACCCGTGGCATTGAAACCTTTACTAGAAAGCCTGTCCAGTATTTCGTCTAATAAAATGCTCCATAGTACAGGTGACAATACACCCCTTTGGGGACATCTTCTTTTGGTTGTGACTGTACCAGTGTTTAACAGTGTGCCAAATACGTCTTTTCGAGGGCACCCTCTATATCTACATATATCAGCGTTGTTTAAACACCGCATAAGCAACAAATATGGGAATGAAGCGAAAATAAAATATGCGCTACCTGAACGCAAGCACAACAATTGACTCGCTCAAATTTTGACGACTCAAGTCCCGTTATTCTGTTTAGCTGCATTTTTGTACTGCGACGTTTTGACGCAGAATAGCGGATTTAAGTAGACAAATATTAAAGAATAAAGCGAGAACAAGATCAATATTTTATTTATTTATTTGATCTTTCCTAGTGCTACAAGCTAAAGCTTATAATTTAGGGCACTAGTCACTATAATTATACATATTTTATAATAATTTTACATTTAGTCTTTCAGATTTAACATATATAAGTACATAGTTCATATTATTTAAATTTAAAGTTATCATTAACAGTTAAAATTATTATTATTATTGATTGTACGAATGGGTGTTGTTTTGTAGGTGAGCCTTTAGTTTTGTTTTAAATTGCGTGGCGCCATAAATAGTTTTTAAAGGATGGGGAAGTTGATTCCAGGTGTGAATAGCATTTATAAAGAATTGTCTTTCTGAATTTAATGTCTTATGCCTATTGCATACTAGATTGTTTGTCCTCGTGGACGTAGCAAATCTAATTTTTTCGTGCAGATATGCGGGTTTTTTAGTAAATAGTATTTTGTGCAGGAAAATTAATGGTTTAAAATTCATCAAGTTACTTATATTTAGGTCAGCTAATTTAAGGGCATAACATGAAGCTATACTAAACGCTATATTGTTATAACAAACATTAATTCTTCGTTTGCTAGCCGCATCACAGTTTGCAAATACTTCTACGCCATATAAAAGGGTCGGTATTAAGCACGTCTTGGCAATTAATAATTTTATTGTGATAGGCAAAAAGTGCTGTGTTAAACACAATGTTCTTAGTAATCCATAAGTTCTCCCAACAGCCTTATTGATGTGATTGCTCCATGTTAGCGTTTTATTAAAGGTGAAGCCTAAATTATTTGCATAGTCCGTGTAGGACTTATCGCAATATTTTTTCTTTCTTTTAATGTATGCTGTTTAGGAATATGTAGCTCGGTTGATTTTCTATACACACATTTTGTGCTGTTCTTGTATGTAAGTCGAA
Organism: Hirtodrosophila confusa; assembly: GCA_035043065.1. Classification (NCBI taxonomy): domain Eukaryota; kingdom Metazoa; phylum Arthropoda; class Insecta; order Diptera; family Drosophilidae; genus Hirtodrosophila; species Hirtodrosophila confusa. The sequence continues at coordinate 810,440 of JAWNNI010000053.1, forward strand.
AATATACCCACTCAGAATGTGACGCACACTTAAGGCTTCTCATACGAAGGTGCAGTTAAAGAAACGAGTAAAATAGCACCGCATCAAATTTGGTTGTGGTGCCTTAACAGTCTTGTACGAAAAAGATATTGTACAAACGCGGTACACTAGTAGTTGCGGTGAACCACTGCAGATCTCTGATCTATATCTATATGCACTTCTCTACTTAAAGTATAAGTTAAAGACCAATGTTACGTGAGATATTGACACTTCGCTACACGCGCGGAAGATCGGCACAACAAAAACCGATTCGAACGACACGTGCGCTGAGTTAGCAAATTCCAGGCGTCACCGTGGGAGCAGGAAATCGAATTGGGCTACGCAAGGTGTCGGTGACCCGTGAGAAGTCACGCGGACACCGATCATGGCTAAAAGGCCACGCGCGCTGAGCCGGCACTTTTGGCAAGCCACCGTGGGACCGCCAAGTGCAAGACGTTGCGCAACGCATGAAGACAACGGCGTAGCGACCACGGGCAGAGGCCGGAGCAGCAACCAATGACGGCAATGCACCCGGAAGGAACAACAACAGTGACCAATGACAACAGCGAATACCAGCAGCGGAGCAGCGATGGTGACAGCGGCAGAACGAAGCGTTAGTTAATAAGTAATCATTGTTTCTTTGGGCTAATTAGTTCTAAATTTTGTTTCAATAAAGAAACTTATATTTTTTTATAAAAATCCATAATCAGATTTTTAACTGGCGACGTATAAAATCCGCGACGAGTCGCGAGTAAAAAGTGCCACATACGCGACCGTTAAGTGCCACCAAAATAGTGCCATAACGCGAATACGTTGATATCGAGTAGCGCGAAAGTACCGCAAAGAAAAAGCGCCACATACGAGTTACGGGAACGTGCCACAGAAACGTGATATGAAAAGATATCGCGAACCAGCAGACTGGGTCAAACCAGAATCGCCGTGAAGTCCTCTCAGATCCGTTCCGAGGACACGCGTACCGAACTTTTTCGGAAGGTGTAGAGGCAGTGCCCGAGTAACCCTCATAGCAAGTCATTGGTCACTGCATCGTGGGATAAGGGAATCAACTAAATCTACCAGCGCGGGAACACACCGAAGGATGTTTCTAATGTAAGCTATAATCTAAAAATCTTTAGTCAAACTTAGGGAACTTACCACTTAACAAATTAGCAAATATAATCTCAGAATTTGAAATTTCAAATTATTGGCCAGTTAACAAAGTTGAATCTAAACATCAAACCCAAAAAGGGAAAGCATTAAAAATTTAATTTAATTTTAAACAAATTATCAAGTATAAACTTACAATTTACAATAAAAAAAATAAATACAAAATTTTTGTTTCTTCTAAGCCGGTTGGAAAATTTAAATCTTAGCTTTGAACCCAAAAAGGGAACTAAATAAACTTTCATAGGCTTAAAATAAACTGCTACAGTTAAGCTAACTATTAAAATCTATCAGTTCATACAATTTCTGACCTTGCCGAACGCCCTTAAATCTATACCAATAGAATCGTAAAATCTCCATAAGCTCATATCATCAAAAAACAAAGTCATAAAGTTTGACAAAATGCCAGGCCAAGAACTACTTAATAAGTTAGAAACCTTTCTGGCCCATCAGGCGCATCAACGAACCCAATGGTAGCTGGACGGTTAGTGACTCAAAGAGACGTGGAAGAAACAGTGTTGACAGTGCTAACCGCGAACATAGGCAAGTAAGTTAGGGAAGTTCTAAACCCAAACAAGGAGCTATCCGAACACCAGGATTAGACACTCAAGCGGGAGTTAGCCCACAATTTAGGCGAGCTGGACAAGTTACCGGACATCGTACGCATACTAAGAGACTTCACCGGTAATAAAAGCGAATTTAACTCGTAGAAGAAAAGTGTTGAAAGGGTACTCAAAATCTATGAGAATTTTGTAGGATCCCCAAAGTACTACGTGATACTGTTGGCCATTCGCAACAACAAAATAACAGAACAAGCAGACGCAGTCCTAGAATCGTACAACACCCCACTCGATTGGAAGGCGATCTCGAAATGCCTGACATCGCATTACGCAGACCGTTGGGACTTAAAAACCTTGGAGTACCAATTATATTCGCTCACACAGGGAAATAACTCGATAGTAAAATTTTACCAATCTGTTTATCATCAACTTTTGTTGATTCTCAATCAAATAGACAGCCACGAAGTTTCACAAGAAACAATACAAGCCCTTACTCCCCTCTATAGAGATAAGGCGTTAGATACGTTTGTACGAGGCCTAAACGGCAACTAATCTCAGCTCTTAGCTATCAAAGAGCCCTACGACCTGGGGCATGCATAGGTGTAAGCCTATGTAGCTTGAAAGAGAACCAAAACGTTAGAAACTACCAAAATCCCAGAAACCCGCAGATTAACCGACCACCACCTCCAAGACAACTCTAGATGAACTATCAGACCCGTCCACAAATGTCTCAGCAAAATTTCTAACCTCATCTTTATTATCAACCCAACCTAAGCACTCCTCCAAATTTCGCTAAACCAGCTCAACCATTATGGCCACATCCTCAACCTATAGCACCACGTCCACAACCTAAGCAAGAACCTATAGAAGGTGACCAGTCAGTCCGCACACGTAATGTGAATTACATGAATAGACCGATTAACAATGATCGGGCCGGGAAAAGACCACTCAGCGTAGGAAATGTTTAAAATCCCCATAAAATACAGAGACAATGTTCAGACCGAGCCAAATGCGGACACTCAACGCACTACAGATGGGGAAGAACAGGAATACTACGAGGCCACAGGGCAGGAAAACTTAGAGGAGTTACGGGAAGAATTGTCTTGGCAGGGAGAAGACGACCAACAGCAGGAATACATTGACATTTTATATACACAGACCACCAGCCTTCATCTTTCTCAAACAGTGCTAATAACCACAATGAGAAATTGAAGCGTTGGAGGGACTTTCTAGGCGAATATAATCATAAGATCATGTATAAGCCGGGAATAGCCAACGTGGTCGCTGACGCATTGTCCAGAGCTCCCCCGAAACCAGAAATAAATTCATCAGCGACAGTTCATAGTGGCGAAAGTTTATCTCATAACGTCATATATTCTGTACAAGCTCCAATTAATGTTTTTAAGAACCAACTGTTTTTTTTGACAGATGACTCCGACTCGACTAAATTCGCAATTCCATTCCCTACCTACCACAGACATATTGTCAAAAGAACCAACTTCACAGAAAAAGTATTAATAAAAATTCTCAAGCAGCGGCTTGACCCAAAACTCCTAAACGGAATATGCACGTCAGAGCAAGTTATGGGGAAGATTCAAAATATTTTTCCGAACCATTTTAGTTCGTATAAAATAAGTTTTGCTCAGAATCAAGTAGACGATGTGAGGTTGGTAAGCCAACAAAACGAGATAATAACACTGGAACATAAGAGAGCACATAGAAATGCAAAAGTAAACAAGGCACAGATACTTTCAAGTTATTATATCGATCTCGACACTTCATAAATTGAGGGTATACACCAACAGGTGTACCAAGTTTGGTTGCTCTAGCTTAAAGATAAAGGCAAAAAAATTGCGTTCATACGGACAGACGGACATTTCGCAAACCCAATATACTATTTTCCCTTCGGGAACATAGTATAAATACAGGAGAAACAGACAGTTGACTTGAATTACCATAATAAGTGTAGGAAGGAACCAATAAGGTACAACACAGTCGATACAATTTTTGTAAAAATAAATAAAAGATTGGGAACTAAACTGACGTCTAGATATAATAAAGAAATAGTGGCCGAGGATGGGAACTCCACAGTAAAAACCCATCCGGGAAAATAGTTCACAAGTATACCTAAAAACCTAATAAAGAAACTTATATTTTTTTATAAAAATCCATAATCAGATTTTTAACTGGCGACGTATAAAATCCGCGACGAGTCGCGAGTAAAAAGTGCCACATACGCGACCGTTAAGTGCCACCAAAATAGTGCCATAACGCGAATACGTTGATATCGAGTAGCGCGAAAGTACCGCAAAGAAAAAGCGCCACATACGAGTTACGGGAACGTGCCACAGAAACGTGATATGAAAAGATATCGCGAACCAGCAGACTGGGTCAAACCAGAATCGCCGTGAAGTCCTCTCAGATCCGTTCCGAGGACACGCGTACCGAACTTTTTCGGAAGGTGTAGAGGCAGTGCCCGAGTAACCCTCATAGCAAGTCATTGGTCACTGCATCGTGGGATAAGGGAATCAACTAAATCTACCAGCGCGGGAACACACCGAAGGATGTTTCTAATGTAAGCTATAATCTAAAAATCTTTAGTCAAACTTAGGGAACTTACCACTTAACAAATTAGCAAATATAATCTCAGAATTTGAAATTTCAAATTATTGGCCAGTTAACAAAGTTGAATCTAAACATCAAACCCAAAAAGGGAAAGCATTAAAAATTTAATTTAATTTTAAACAAATTATCAAGTATAAACTTACAATTTACAATAAAAAAAATAAATACAAAATTTTTGTTTCTTCTAAGACGGTTGGAAAATTTAAATCTAAGCTTTGAACCCAAAAAGGGAACTAAATAAACTTTCATAGGCTTAAAATAAACTGCTACAGTTAAGCTAACTATTAAAATCTATCAGTTCATACAATTTCTGACCTTGCCGAACGCCCTTAAATCTATACCAATAGAATCGTAAAATCTCCATAAGCTCATATCATCAAAAAACAAAATCATAAAGTTTGACAAAATGCCAGGCCAAGAACTACTTAATAAGTTAGAAACCTTTCTGGCCCATCAGGCGCATCAACGAACCCAATGGTAGCTGGACGGTTAGTGATTCAAAGAGACGTGGAAGAAACAGTGTTGACAGTGCTAACCGCGAACATAGGCAAGTAAGTTAGGGAAGTTCTAAACCCAAACAAGGAGCTATCCGAACACCAGGATTAGACACTCAAGCGGGAGTTTGCCCACAATTTAGGAGAGCTGGACAAGTTACCGGACATCGTACGCATACTAAGAGACTTTACCGGTAATAAAAGCGAATTTAACTCGTGGAAGAAAAGTGTTGAAAGGGTACTCAAAATCTATGAGAATTTTGTAGGATCCCCAAAGTACTACGCGATACTGTTGGCCATTCGCAACAACAAAATAACAGAACAAGCAGACGCAGTCCTAGAATCGTACAACACCCCACTCGATTGGAAGGCGATCTCGAAATGCCTGACATCGCATTACGCAGACCGTTGGGACTTAAAAACCTTGGAGTACCAATTATATTCGCTCACACAGGGAAATAACTCGATAGTAAAATTTTACCAATCTGTTTATCATCACCTTTTGTTAATTCTCAATCAAATAGACAGCCACGAAGTTTCACAAGAAACAATACAAGCCCTTACTCCCCTCTATAGAGATAAGGCGTTAGATACGTTTGTACGAGGCCTAAACGCCAATATACTATTTTCCCTTCGGGAACATAGTATAAATACAGGAGAAACAGACAGTTGACTTGAATTACCATAATAAGTGTAGGAAGGAACCAATAAGGTACAACACAGTCGATACAATTTTTGTAAAAATAAATAAAAGATTGGGAACTAAACTGACGTCTAGATATAATAAAGAAATAGTGGCCGAGGATGGGAACTCCACAGTCAAAAACCCATCCGGGAAAATAGTTCACAAGTATACCTAAAAACCTAATTTTCAGATTATTCTTGCCAACATGCTTAGGGATGACCACAGTTCTGATTATTCAAATTCGCAATTAATATTAGTGGGCACAGGACCAGCAGCTAGACAGGAAGGGACGTTCAAGATCATCCACGTTTTTAATTTAAACAAATACGAAGAAATCTTCAACACTCACCTCATCTCACCCCTTACACCCATTCCTTTCTTTCGAACTTCTGCAAATCAAGAGGGACTTGCGTAGGCATAGACCCCCGCAAAAGATCAATAGAAATGCTTGGTACGGCATGGAAATGGTTAGCCACGGCACCAGACCGGCACGATCATGAGGTTCTACAAGGTAAAATAAACGAGCAGCTAGAGAATAACAACAGGCAGGTTGTTATCAATAGAGCAATTAATGATAATTACTGGTAATGATACTAAAATATAAGATTCAACTAATAAAAGAAGAACTAACGAATATTTTATATGGCATAAATTGGGCAAAGGCAAATACAATAAATTCATTCTTACTGTCGGCGACAGAAATAACTATCGTAGAACAGATCTTTAAAAAGGAAAACAAAATATTTTTTAACATAGAGGAACTATTAGAATTTGCAGAAATAAAGCTTGCCACGAATGGCGAAGATGTGCTTTACATTATAAGCTTGCCAACTCTGAGCGAAGAATCTTGTAGAACAAAAGAAGTTACAGCCGTTAAAAATGGACAAACAATAAATAATATAGAATATAAACAGCTACTAGAATGTAATAAGAAACTATTCGCAATTAAGAAATATTGTAAGTCACATAATGACAAAACAATTTTCAACATAGATAATCTCCTAGACTTCAGTAATAACACTTGTATAACAGCGCTATTAAGGCTGGAGGAGCCAGCATGCACTTCTGTAAACAACCAACACATTCCGGAGCATGAGAAAATATTGCCAGGAACCCTATACCTAAACGACCTCAATGGAAACATAACACTGGTCGGGAAGGACTTGAAGTTAAAAGGGATATTTATCGTCTAATATCAAAATTCTTCAGTGAAGATTGGGAAGACGAGATACCAAACCGAGGAAGTCTACATGGCGGAGCCAGAAGCCCCTCTATTCCAGCTGACAGCGGAAGAAAGCGAATTCGATGAAGTTCTCTCGCTACAAATGATTAAAGAGTTGAACATCAATAACACGCGGTAGCTGGATACGCTCGGAGACAAGGCCACGCTGGAAATAAACCTCAACTACACCCTATTTTCTATTTTGATATTGCTGGTAGTTGGAGTCATCATCCGGATTTTGTCTAGAAGGCACCAAACACTACGCAGAGCTCGACCCCAGTATTGTTGTATGTAGCGACCGAGGATGCTCGCACTTAAAGGGGGAAAAGTTATAGACCAATGTTACACGAGCTATTGACACTTCGCTACACGCGCGGAAGATCGGCACAACAACAACCGATTCGAACGACACGTGCGCTGAGTTAGCAAATTCCAGGCGTCACCGTGGGAGCAGGAAATCGAATTGGGCTACGCAAGGTGTCGGTGACCCGTGAGAAGTCACGCGGACACCGATCATGGCTAAAAGGCCACGCGCGCTGAGCCGGCACTTTTGGCAAGCCACCGTGGGACCGCCAAGTGCAAGACGTTGCGCAACGCATGAAGACAACGGCGCAGCGACCACAGGCAGAGGCAACAGGGAATACCAGCAGCGGAGCAGCGATGGTGACAGCGGCAGAACGAAGCGTTAGTTAATAAGTAATCATTGTTTCTTTGGGCTAATTAGTTCTAAATTTGATTTCAATAAAGAAACTTATATTTTGTTTTTTTTTAAGTCCGTAATCAGATTTTTAACTCAAATTTTGTTTATACCATTGGTAAAATCCTGTCTCTGTTGATCGACCTACAGAGTAGGAATGCTGAGTCGGGTGATTTTTTTCAGCAGTTTGCTTCCTATATTTTAGCCCACCAGCTTTTCAAACGTTTTCAATAAAAACGATGTAAGGCCCTGTTTAGACACACTGGCAGAAGGCCGAACATTCGACGCCGGAACACTGTCACAGTGTTTACACACAGGCGAATATTCGACAAATTTTAGTCTGGCAGCACAAATTTCAGTCTAGTATCTGGCAACATTTTCGTTGGGTGTTTAGACTGTCATGACAGGTCAGGTCAAACAATATTCGGCAAAATTAAATTTTATTAAAAACTTGTAGTCAAATGATGAAAAAAAAAAGAAATTAAAAGGAAAAAAATGTGGTTGCGCCCGTGCATCGCGAAACCAAACATGTGTGAATGGAAATTTTTTATTATTATTTATTTCTATGCCTTTACGTGTAGTGTTTGGCTAGGCAGAATCATAATGACTCTTGATTGTGAACAAATATTCAAATATACAATATACAACTATGGGGGAAAATATACACATAGTGTGAACACGATCTGTATATTTTCTATACTTATAGCGATATACGGTATAAAAACGCTCCACAGTGTGTCCGGGGATTCCAAGAGTCCAAGATTCTTAGCTACAGGCGACAGCTATTCGAGCTTGGTCCGTGTTCTTCAAATAATCTCGACTCGCCGTCTACCAATCCAATAAGCCCTTCAAGATCGACAGATGCCCTGTCGCGCTCAACATTCCGTGGTTTTCTGTCATATTTTATTGTAAGGAACTGCTATATTGCATCAATAAATAAATCTAATATATATGAAATTAATTTAAACCGATAATATATTTAAATCTTCACGGACAGCAATTTGTATTTCATAAGCAGATTTCATTTCATCCATATTTTTGTGGCAATTAATCACTTCCCACATGTAATTTTATGTAAGCTGTCAAAAAGCTCTGGTCAACGGAATGCCAGATAAAAGTTTTTGTCGAAAGGCTGCCAGATGTATTTTTTTTGGTGTTTACACATGGGCGAATAAGTTTTGGCAGCCTCTGTCGAAAAGGTTGCCGGAGTGTTCTGGCAGGCTATCTGGCAGGTGTTTACACATGTCTGGCAGCAAAATTGGTCGAATGTTCGGCCTACTGCCAGTGTGTCTAAACAGGCCTTTAAGGTGATAGGTCTGAAACGATGTTAAGCTGATAGGTCTGAATGACTTGGGGTTGGTGATATCTTTTTTTTTCCGGGCTTTGGGATGAAGCCCACCCTAGCTACTCCAGGCACTGGGTATAGAGAGTGCAAAGGCTACTTGTCCTACTCAAGAATGTGAAATTCTGTCCAGGACTGTCGACTTATGGCGCTGGAAAGTACATGTACCTATCCGTCTTTGCCGCAGCCTGGTCTCTAAGTACGTGCTCTAGATCGACCCAAAATTTCGACGGCCCCATTCGCAATACGGATACTCCCTGGGAAATGCGTTTCGAAAAGTAGTTATAGTTATAGTTCATGTTATTGGAGGTGAACCAAACGTCTTCCTTCTTCAGAGCCAAATTGGCCCCGGTTGCCCGTTTTGATAGCACTCTGTGCAGTCGGGCGCCTTCGTTCGTACTTTCTATGGTTACATTTGGTGTTGAACGGACGTGTTGCTGTGTGGCTCTGCGAAATTGGCGAAATATTGTGAGTGTACCTGGAGAAATTTGTAATTAAAGGAGACACTGTGATCCCACATTGTCATTGGAGAACTGCATCAGGAATTGCGGTCGAGTTTATTGAAAATAAATATCACTACTTGTCCAAATGCGTATGTGAGAGCAAGTTTTCACTCGAAACATATTAAAAGCAATTAAAAGAAAATCAGATCCAAATCGAAAATAAAAGTGCGATTCTCGCTTTCACTCGATTGCAGGAGCAGCTTAGCCAGCTGGCAAGAGCCAATCGCCACGACAGTAGCAGTGCTGCCAAAACGGTAGCTTAGACGGCCACGCATGCAAAGATTTTTTAAAGCACAAAGACCCTTGAATTGTCATAATAATCAAGTCACGATCCAAGTAGAAAACAAACAACTCGGAAAAGCACTAGGAAGTGTCTTAGCAACAAATGTGTCGTACACCACCCAACTCGCAGCAGCAGAAAAAAAGGAAAAAAAAATTAATTGTCTCCAGAGTCTGAGCAGATGGCAGTTGCGATGTCTGAAAGGCAAATACTACAGATTATGAGGGCAATGCAGAAAACAATGGAGTCCGCTTTTGATGCTAAATTGCAGAACTTAGAAACAAAGGACGATATTAGATTGTTAAATAATCAGCTAGGGCAGGTGTGTTCTCACATAGAGGCAATCAAGTCCGAAAATATCCAGTTTAAAGTCGATCTAGAGCAAGTTAAGCTAGAGCAACAAAGGGAGCTAAATTAAATGCAGAGACTCATTACCCAGTCAAAAATAAAAAACACAATTTTGAGAAGCATGTCCAAAGCAAAAGACCCAAAACAGACAATAATCGAGGTTTGCAAAACAAAGCTAAATATCAAAGAGCCGAGGATCATAGCTGCCAGTATTATTTCTGATCGAGAGCGATGTAGAAATCTCATTGCAGAAATGGTGTCTTTATTTCTTTCCTTTCGGAACACAAGCAACAAAATAAAATTCTGCTGCAACTACTAAATATATTTGATGACATTCAAGCAAGACGTCAAGATGTTCGTCAAAAATGACTATCTTATGGTAGACAAGTAAGAATGCTCTAGTCGAGTATACCCGACTACGAAACTCCCTGTACCCAGGTCTGAAACTTCCAATCACCTCTCCATGCACTTACACATACACACACATATACACAAAGACGCACACACACAGGCGGCAAAACGACAGCGCAAGCGAGGCATTTTAAGTGGTAGCTGTGCATCACTGAATTTTCTTTCGTGAATAACTTTCGTGTTTATTATCCGATTGACTTGAAATTTAAGCAGTAGATTAAGAGTGACTTAAGTATTATACATGCCAAATCCCAGCTCTATCTTAAAATTGTTGGTATAAAACGTTTTTATAGAATTGCGGGGGAACAGGGGCAGATATCTGAAATATGAAACAAACTTGATCTGCGTATGGTATATGGGAACCTACATTCCAAATTTGGTGTCTCTAGCTTTTGTAGTTGCTGAGATCGACGCGTTCATACAGACGGACATGGCCAAATCGAAATCTCTTTTGATACTGATCAAGAACATATATACTTTATAGGGTCGGAGATGTCTCCTTCTGCCTGTTACATACATTTGCATAGATTTAGTTCCCCCTTTTTACCCATTTTATGGGTACAAGGAGTAAAAATGGGTGGTGGCATTGGATTGCCAATCATGAATTAATGTGCTGAAAAGATCACGGAATACCTACTCTGCAGAAAATGTCCTCGTCAATAAAAGTAGAGAAAGTTTCATACACTGCGCTGCTACAGAAAATGGCTGCAAGAAACTAACGGCAAGAAGCTCCAAAAATGTTAGCATTAGATTTAGATATAAGAATAATAAACAAAGTAGTAGACAATATTGTATAATCAAACAGAACAGACAGCGTAATAGTAGTACAGGGATGCAGCGGTTGTGAACAACATTGCCGTTGAAATCGATTTACCTGAAGAAAAACTTCTTGTCATCCCAACTTATTTAAACTGTAATAACTGGGCAGAGGATTATGGTCAGTAATATAACTTACCAAATGAGCCTTCTATGGATAATTTTATCAAATCAGATTGAAATAGCAGCGCCCACAATGGTCGAAAAGTTCGCTAACAAGCCAAGGCTCTTTCAAAACGGGGTAATTGAATCTTAAGAGAGAAAACTAATAGCTCTATGTGAAGCTTTTTTTGTGTACTACTTAGACTAGACGGCGCTTTTACAACCCTGGAAATTCAAAAAGCATTGCAAAGCAGAAAACGAAGTAAGGCACCATGCGTAGACCGACTTCCTATAGAATTCCTAGCAAATGCCTCATCTACTTTTATGGCGTCTCTTAAGGATGCGTTTAATTAAATTTACGACCCCAAAGACTTGCAAAACTACAGAGAAATCTCGTTTTTATCGTCATCTATGAAAGTTTTTGTATCTGTATTACTGGCACGGCTCCCTAATTTTGCAAACAAGAATCACTTACTGGGGGAAGGATACTCAACAGCGAATCTGAGCCCTGCAACTGAAAATTGGTTGAGTATGGCGAAACTTAGCTATGCAATTTCCCGAGATAGAGATATCAATATCAATCTTCCGGATCAAAAATGTAAATTTCAAAATAAATGTTTCTATACCCTTGTAGGGGGTACAAAAAGTATATATATTTTTGTTTAGCATCAATAGACAGGTCGATCAACCTATTTAGCTATCTAAGAAAACTAGTCTCTCAGTTTTAAAACTATCTTAATTAATCTTGGCACAGATGATTCTTTTAGTTGCAGATAGTACATTTAAAAACGTATGTCCCCCTCTGCTGCCCTTAATTTTCCATTAATTGAACTGGGTTTTTTGGGCGATCTTAACACTTCATAAATTGAGGATATACACCAACATGTGTACCAAGTTTGGTTGCTCTGTCTTCAAGGGTGTGGAAAAAATTTGCGTTCCCTTCGAGTATAAAAACCATTCATAAACATTTTAAAAAGCGAAAAAATATAATAACTCAGTAAGTTTTTCAATTTAAATCTGTTTGTACATTGAAATTATTATTATAATTTTTTAAGTATTAAATCTTGTAAATATTTATTTATTTAACAAGTATTCTGCTACCTAGGTGGCAGCTTGACAGGTTGCATGGAAAAAACTAAAACTAACTAAAGCTATTATAACGTAGCGTATATATCTATTTTGTACTATTTACATATGTACATTTTATATGTTTTACATTATTTATGTTAACCTATCTGTGTATTTTATTTTTTTATTTTATTTATTTATTTACGAAGGCAAAACAGTGCTGCCTCGAATCAAAAAATATAATAAAATACATAGATATAAGGAAACATTTTAAAAGCCTACGCGAAATTACAATTGAAATCTAATAACTACACCAGCACGTTGGGGGAAGTTTATTTGACAGTCCGGCTAGCTATGCCCCTATTCACAGCAAAGAATTGCCGGTGGCGTTATTAGAGCCCATATCAAGATAGTGAAGAGTTGGTTATGAAGAAAAAGCTTATAGAATTTAAGGATAATTTAAAATTAAAGAAGAAGAATAAAGAAAGATAGGAGGAAATGAAATGAAATGAAATCTCCAACCCGGTGGGGGAAGTTTTATTAGCCAGTCGGCAAGCTGTGCTCCAACTCACAGCGAGGTTGGTTAGAGATTACATTAAGGAAAAAGGATCTAGGAACGGGTAGGGATTGGAAAGAATAAAAGAGTTATAGAGTAGAAAAATAGGAAATAAAGGGGGACATAGAATGGGCAACCTCCGACCCGACGGGGGAAGATTATTTGCCACACTGGCAAGCTGCGCCCCTGCTCACAGCTGGGATTGGCCAGAGATTACCCGTAGGTGATTCAAAAGAGCAAGCTTAATGGAGGGAAGAGAGAGTTCCGAGGAGAAAACATGAAAAACAGAATTGTACTGTATGCATAGTACACGAAAAGGATTGTGTAAAGCGTAATCAGTAGTGCATGTAGGAAGAGATAAGGGAATAAAATTTCTAGTCGGTCTACAAGGGACAAAGAAATTAAGACGACTTAAAAGAAAGGGAGAATCTATGTCGCCACTAATCAATTTATGTATAAAAACCACACCAAGAGTTATTCTACTGTTAGCTAATGTCGGAAGATTTAAAAGTAAGAGTCTACTGGGATAAGATGGCAGACGAAGATTAGGATCCCAATTTAAACTACGTAGGGCAAATAATAGAAATTGCTTCTGGACTGACTCAACATGGATCTCACTATTTTTGTATTGAGGAGACTATATACATGAGCAGTATTCCAGAATAGTATGGTACAGAAAATGTTATGCTACTATTGGGATGAAATCGTTTTAGTACATTGAAATTAGAAAAAGAGCATTTATAGACGTGAGTTTGTACTCCCTGTACAAATATATGTAACAGGCAGAAGGAGGCATCTCCGACCCTATAAAGTAGGTATATTCTTGACCAGTATCGAAAGAAAATTCGATTTGTCTGTCTGTATGTATGAACACGTCGATCTCAGCAACTATATCAGCTAGAGACACCAAATTTGGAATGTAGGTTCGTCTAGAGGAGGCGCAGGTCAAATTTATTTTGGATCCGAGATATTCTGCCCCTCACCCCTGCAATTTGATAAAAACGTTTAATACCAAATATTTTAACGATATAGCTTTGGGATTTGCCAATTACCTGGTCACTCTTAATCTACTGTCCAAATTTCAAGTCGATCGGATAATAAACACAGAAGTTATTCAAGAAACAATATTCAGTACTGCAGAGCGGGGGGACGCAGCAGCGCAGCCGCCATTTGAATTGCTCACTAGCACTGTTGCTTGTATGCGTGGTTGCTTTTATGCGTAGTTGTGTATGTGTGTGTTTATGTGTAAGAGTGTGAAGGTGTGTTTACACATTACCTGGGTACAAGGAGTCTCGTAGTCGTACTCGACTATAGCATTGTTACTTGTTTTCTAATCATTTTGTGGTGTTGTATATGTACATATGTGCATATTGTTCAATCGGCTTTAATCTCATTTTCAAAGATGTACACAAAAATTCATTTGACACATATCTCACCGATTTTGGAAAATCCACCCCCATGGTCGGAAAATGGGGGTCTCAAGATTGTGTGGGCGAAAGTCTTAGTTTAGTCTGATCACCTTCAAATTCATTTTCAAAGCGCTTCACGTAAAATAATTAGTCACGTGTATGCCCCATGGTCGGAAAATCGGTGGAAAACTCTGGCATTCGACATTTTTAATTTTCATACGATTGGCTTCAAACTCATTTTCAAGGTTCTATATAAAAACATAATAGGCGCGGTGCCCAAATATTTTGGAAAATCTACCCCCAAGGTCGGAAAATTCGCGGAAATCTGTTGTATGGAACTATTTTGTTTATTGTCCGATTGACTTCAAACGCATTTTCAAACTTTTCTAATTAATTAAATAAAATAAACTAATTTTCAAAGCGCCTCACATTAAATAATTCGACACATGTGCTACCGGTTTTAAAAAATGCACGAATACGGTCAGAAAAGGGGTGAAGTCTGGAATTCAGCATTTTCGTTTTTCATGCGAATGGCTTCATATTAATTTCCAAATATACATACAAAAACCTCGGTACTTTGCGGTCAACACAACGGGCGGAAAATAGTTGGAAAGCTTAAGTCTGAATTTTTAGTATTATTCTTGGAATTGGCTTCAAATTCCAAATGATTTAGGAAAATCTACTCCGCGTGGCCATGGGCGGGAAATGGAAGTCAAGGACAAACGAGTGAAATTATTTGTTTAGTTAGATCGGCTTCAAAGATATTTTCATAGCACTACACAAAAAAACTTAGTCACGTGGCTCAACTATTAAGTTTCCCCACGGGAGGGAAAGCTGTGATACGCTATTTTTGTCAAAAGTAGCCAACTGCAAAATAATGCACTTTTGTCTTAATATTTCGACGGGCAAGGCCGGGGTATTACCTGCTAGTATTATATCAAACTCTAAGCTGACTAACTGATTAGTGACTCACGTGCAGCCCAAACAGTAGAAGCTAGAAACCTGCAATTCGTACACTATCTTCCTATTATTTCGTAAGTTGGTACTTTGTTTTTTCGGAAAACTCTGTCCGGAAGTGTGTAAAAAGTGCATTTGAAAATTGTACGAAAATCTCGGTATGCGCCAGCTCCTGGATAACCACGATCTTCGCCAGATGGCACGCTTGTGCTGACGTCATATATTTTTGCGAAACCACAATTATTATTAATTAATCATGTTGTTTTTTAGATAAAAGAATGTACATGCTGCAAAAAAATGTTCTCGTTCTGTCTTTTACACGCTTCCACCGTACAACATAGCATAATTTGTTAATAACAAATAAAATTAAAAATTGTAACCAACAAAATATATAATACTAGCTGTCCCGGCAAAAGATGTTTTGCCATAATAAAATCAAATGAAAGACTGATCAAGAACATATATACTTTATAGGGTCGGAGATGTCTCCTTCTGCCTGTTACATACATTTGCATAGATTTAGTTCCCCCTTTTTACCCATTTTATGGGTACAAAGAGTAAAAATGGGTGGTGGCATTGGATTGCCAATCATGAATTAATGTGCTGAAAAGATCACGGAATACCTACTCTGCAGAAAATGTCCTCGTCAATAAAAGTAGAGAAAGTTTCATACACTGCGCTGCTACAGAAAATGGCTGCAAGAAACTATCGGCAAGAAGCTCCAAAAATGTTAGCATTAGATTTAGATATAAGAATAATAAACAAAGTAGTAGACAATATTGTATAATCAAACAGAACAGACAGCGTAATAGTAGTACAGGGATGCAGCGGTTGTGAACAACATTGCCGTTGAAATCGATTTACCTGAAGAAAAACTTCTTGTCATCCCAACTTATTTAAACTGTAATAACTGGGCAGAGGATTATGGTCAGTAATATAACTTACCAAATGAGCCTTCTATGGATAATTTTATCAAATCAGATTGAAATAGCAGCGCCCACAATGGTCGAAAAGTTCGCTAACAAGCCAAGGCTCTTTCAAAACGGGGTAATTGAATCTTAAGAGAGAAAACTGATAGCTCTATGTGAAGCTTTTTTTGTGTACTACTTAGACTAGACGGCGCTTTTACAACCCTGGAAATTCAAAAAGCATTGCAAAGCAGAAAACGAAGTAAGGCACCATGCGTAGACCGACTTCCTATAGAATTCCTAGCAAATGCCTCATCTACTTTTATGGCGTCTCTTAAGGATGCGTTTAATTAAATTTACGACCCCAAAGACTTGCAAAACTACAGAGAAATCTCGTTTTTATCGTCATCTATGAAAGTTTTTGTATCTGTATTACTGGCACGGCTCCCTAATTTTGCAAACAAGAATCACTTACTGGGGGAAGGATACTCAACAGCGAATCTGAGCCCTGCAACTGAAAATTGGTTGAGTATGGCGAAACTTAGCTATGCAATTTCCCGAGATAGAGATATCAATATCAATCTTCCGGATCAAAAATGTAAATTTCAAAATAAATGTTTCTATACCCTTGTAGGGGGTACAAAAAGTATATATATTTTTGTTTAGCATCAATAGACAGGTCGATCAACCTATTTAGCTATCTAAGAAAACTAGTTTCTCAGTTTTAAAACTATCTTAATTAATCTTGGCACAGATGATTCTTTTAGTTGCAGATAGTACATTTAAAAACGTATGTCCCCCTCTGCTGCCCTTAATTTTCCATTAATTGAATTGGGTTTTTTGGGCGATCTTAACACTTCATAAATTGAGGATATACACCAACATGTGTACCAAGTTTGGTTGCTCTGGCTTCAAGGGTGTGGAAAAAATTTGCGTTCCCTTCGAGTATAAAAACCATTCATAAACATTTTAAAAAGCGAAAAAATATAATAACTCAGTAAGTTTTTCAATTTAAATCTGTTTGTACATTGAAATTATTATTATAATTTTTTTAAGTATTAAATCTTGTAAATATTTATTTATTTAACAAGTATTCTGCTACCTAGGTGGCAGCTTGACAGGTTGCATGGAAAAAACTAAAACTAACTAAAGCTATTATAACGTAGCGTATATATCTATTTTGTACTATTTACATATGTACATTTTATATTTTTTACATTATTTATGTTAACCTATCTGTGTATTTTATTTTTTTATTTTATTTATTTATTTACGAAGGCAAAACAGTGCTGCCTCGAATCAAAAAATATAATAAAATACATAGATATAAGGAAACATTTTAAAAGCCTACGCGAAATTACAATTGAAATCTAATAACGACACCAGCACGTTGGGGGAAGTTTATTTGCCAGTCCGGCTAGCTATGCCCCTATTCACAGCAAAGAATTGCCGGTGGCGTTATTAGAGCCTATATCAAGATAGTGAAGAGTTGGTTATGAAGAAAAAGCTTATAGAATTTAAGGATAATTTAAAATTAAAGAAGAAGAATAAAGAAAGATAGGAGGAAATGAAATGAAATGAAATCTCCAACCCGGTGGGGGAAGTTTTATTAGCCAGTCGGCAAGCTGTGCTCCAACTCACAGCGAGGTTGGTTAGAGATTACATTAAGGAAAAAAGGATCTAAGAACGGGTAGGGATGGGAAAGAATAAAAGAGTTATAGAATAGAAAAATAGGAAATAAAGGGGGACATAGAATGGGCAATCTCCGACCCGACGGGGGAAGATTATTTGCCACACTGGCAAGCTGCGCCCCTGCTCACAGCTGGGATTGGCCAGAGATTACCCGTAGGTGATTCAAAAGAGCAAGCTTAATGGAGGGAAGAGAGAGTTCCGAGGAGAAAACATGAAAAACAGAATTGTACTGTATGCATAGTACACGAAAAGGATTGTGTAAAGCGTAATCAGTAGTGCATGTAGGAAGAGATAAGGGAATAAAATTTCTAGTCGGTCTACAAGGGACAAAGAAATTAAGACGACTTAAAAGAAAGGGAGAATCTATGTCGCCACTAATCAATTTATGTATAAAAACCACACCAAGAGTTATTCTACGGTTAGCTAATGTCGGAAGATTTAAAAGTAAGAGTCTACTGGGATAAGATGGCAGACGAAGATTAGGATCCCAATTTAAACTACGTAGGGCAAATAATAGAAATTGCTTCTGGACTGACTCAACATGGATCTCACTATTTTTGTATTGAGGAGACTATATACATGAGCAGTATTCCAGAATAGTATGGTACAGAAAATGTTATGCTACTATTGGGATGAAATCGTTTTAGTACATTGAAATTAGAAAAAGAGCATTTATAGACGTGAGTTTGTACTCCCTGTACAAATATATGTAACAGGCAGAAGGAGGCATCTCCGACCCAATAAAGTAGGTATATTCTTGATCAGTATCGAAAGAAAATTCGATTTGTCTGTCTGTATGTATGAACACGTCGATCTCAGCAACTATATCAGCTAGAGACACCAAATTTGGAATGTAGGTTCGTCTAGAATTTATTTTGGATC
Organism: Hirtodrosophila confusa; assembly: GCA_035043065.1. Taxonomy (NCBI): domain Eukaryota; kingdom Metazoa; phylum Arthropoda; class Insecta; order Diptera; family Drosophilidae; genus Hirtodrosophila; species Hirtodrosophila confusa. The sequence continues at coordinate 829,176 of JAWNNI010000053.1, forward strand.
CGAGATATTCTGCCCCTCACCCCTGCAATTTGATAAAAACGTTTAATACCAAATATTTTAACGATATAGCTTTGGGATTTGCCAATTACCTGGTCACTCTTAATCTACTGTCAAAATTTCAAGTCGATCGGATAATAAACACAGAAGTTATTCAAGAAACAATATTCAGTACTGCAGAGCGGGGGGACGCAGCAGCGCAGCCGCCATTTGAATTGCTCACTAGCACTGTTGCTTGTATGCGTGGTTGCTTTTATGCGTAGTTGTGTATGTGTGTGTTTATGTGTATGAGTGTGAAGGTGTGTTTACACATTACCTGGGTACAAGGAGTCTCGTAGTCGTACTCGACTATAGCATTGTTACTTGTTTTCTAATCATTTTGTGGTGTTGTATATGTACATATGTGCATATTGTTCAATCGGCTTTAAACTCATTTTCAAAGATGTACACAAAAATTAATTTGACACATATCTCACCGATTTTGGAAAATCCACCCCCATGGTCGGAAAATGGGGGTCTCAAGATTGTGTGGGCGAAAGTCTTAGTTTAGTCTGATCACCTTCAAATTCATTTTCAAAGCGCTTCACGTAAAATAATTAGCCACGTGTATGCCCCATGGTCGGAAAATCGGTGGAAAACTCTGGCATTCGACATTTTTAATTTTCATGCGATTGGCTTCAAACTCATTTTCAAGGTTCTATATAAAAACATAATAGGCGCGGTGCCCAAATATTTTGGAAAATCTACCCCCAAGGTCGGAAAATTCGCGGAAATCTGTTGTATGGAACTATTTTGATTATTGTCCGATTGACTTCAAACGCATTTTCAAACTTTTCTAATTAATTAAATAAAATAAACTAATTTTCAAAGCACCTCACATTAAATAATTCGACACATGTGCTACCGGTTTTAAAAAATGCACGAATACGGTCAGAAAAGGGGTGAAGTCTGGAATTCAGCATTTTCGTTTTTCATGCGAATGGCTTCATATTAATTTCCAAATATACATACAAAAACCTCGGTACTTTGCGGTCAACACAACGGGCGGAAAATAGTTGGAAAGCTTAAGTCTGAATTTTTAGTATTATTCTTGGAATTGGCTTCAAATTCCAAATGATTTAGGAAAATCTACTCCGCGTGGCCATGGGCGGGAAATGGAAGTCAAGGACAAACGAGTGAAATTATTTGTTTAGTTAGATCGGCTTCAAAGATATTTTCATAGCACTACACAAAAAAACTTAGTCACGTGGCTCAACTATTAAGTTTCCCCACGGGAGGGAAAGCTGTGATACGCTATTTTTGTCAAAAGTAGCCAACTTCAAAATAATGCACTTTTGTCTTAATATTTCGACGGGCAAGGCCGGGGTATTACCTGCTAGTATTATATCAAACTCTAAGCTGACTAACTGATTAGTGACTCACGTGCAGCCCAAACAGTAGAAGCTAGAAACCTGCAATTCGTACACTATCTTCCTATTATTTCGTAAGTTGGTACTTTGTTTTTTCGGAAAACTCTGTCCGGAAGTGTGTAAAAAGTGCATTTGAAAATTGTACGAAAATCTCGGTATGCGCCAGCTCCTGGATAACCACGATCTTCGCCAGATGGCACGCTTGTGCTGACGTCATATATTTTTGCGAAACCACAATTATTATTAATTAATCATGTTGTTTTTTAGATAAAAGAATGTACATGCTGCAAAAAAATGTTCTCGTTCTGTCTTTTACACGCTTCCACCGTACAACATAGCATAATTTGTTAATAACAAATAAAATTAAAAATTGTAACCAACAAAATATATAATAATAGCTGTCCCGACAAAAGGTGTTTTGCCATAATAAAATCAAATGAAAGACTTACCGTTTTTACCAAAATTAAATCTTATTTTAAAGTTATACTAGTTGAATCATTATGTGTCAAATTAAGCACGCCACCTTCAATTGTCCTTGGGAAAACATGGATTTTCCAAGTTCAAATCGCAAAATCTTATCGGTAGTCTGGAAAGTTTTATTTAATTATTTTATTTTTTTTTATTAATGTTAGGATTGTTTGCAAAACTTAAACTATGTCTGTGTTATGTTAGTTCTATACATTTTATTTACATTTAAATTTACATATTTACATATATTTAGTTAATTATTAATTTATTTGGTGATTTATATTTTGTGGTACATGTTGGTTTTTTATTAAGAAAATTAGGATTTTATTTTAGTTGTCTTGATTGTCGAGAATTTCTTGTTTGGTGTGGTTAAGAGTTCGACATGTGTTTATGAGGTGTGGGATGGTTATTGGGTTGTTGTCTAGACAAAAGGGACAGGATGAGGGCAGTTATTGAGGTGGTGTTGGTGGGTAAGGTTGGTGTGGCCTTAGCGGAGACTTATTATTTTAATTTGGTCAAGTCTGCTTAATTGTGAAGTATTGAGATATTCGCCAGTGTGTATTTTGTTTATGTTTATGTTTTTATACCACTGAATACAGTGTGACATGCTTTCTTTGTGTTTGAATCCACATTATTATACCCTAGCAGGGTATTATGATTTTGTCTCGAAATGTATAATGGACTGAAGGAGACATTTGCGACCCAACAAAGTATATATATTCTGAATCAGCATTAATAGCCGAGTCGATATAGCGATGTCCGTCTGTCCGTCTATTTCTATGCAAATTAGTCTCTCAGTTTTAAAGCTATCGTAAGGAAACTTGGCACAGACCCTTCTTTTTGCTGCAGGCAGTACATAAATATGTCGGAACCGGCCGGATCGGACCACTATAACATAAAGCTGCCATAGGAATGATCGGTCGACAACTGTTTTGTATAAAAACCTTTTTGTTTATGAAGGTATCCTTACCAAACTTTCCCAAGCCGAGTCTCTAGAGAGTTTATACAATCTGGCCAAATTTGGTCAAAATTTGACCACTACATCACTATATCAAACTTTTTGCTTATACAAATATTTTATGTGGCGAAATTGAGATTTGTATAAAAACATTGCTGCTAGCGTATATAACTTCGGCACTCCGAAGATAACTGTTCTTTCTTGGTTTTTATTATTATAGAATTATTTGATTTGTTGTTAATTGGTACTATTTTTCAATTGTTATAGAGACGAGCAACTTTATTTAAAAAACAAGTAAGAACGTTGCAGTCGGGCGTACCGGATTGCAGAATACTATGTTCCTAGTCCGGTATAAATTGCCTATTTGTGGGTTCGGAAAGAGACGCGAAGAAAGCAGTAGTCTGAATGTCAAATTTGATAACTATATCTGTACAGTTGTGGAAGATATAGATTTTGCTCATTTGTTGGAAAGGGGGTGGGAGGTCCAAAATTGTTTGATGCAGATTTGTCCAGGAGGTCAACATTAGTCTGTATGCCAAATTTGGTGACTCTACCTGTACAGGTGTGGGAGATATAGAAATTGCTCATTTGTTGGAAAGGGGGTGGGGAGATCTAAAATTGTTTGATGCAGATTTGTCCAGGGGGTCAACATTAGTCTGTATGACATATTTGGTGACTAGCTATTAAACTGTAGGAGATATACCCCTGTGATATAACACTTCATAAATTGGCCCACTTCATGGCCCACTTAACATTAAAATTGCACTCAAAATTTTTTTCATGGAAGCGTTTTCAAAATATTAATTTGTTTTCTCAAATTTTCGAAGTTGCTCCAACATTTGTGAATATATTTCCATTTCTATTTAACCGATTGAGCCAAACAAGCACTCAAATTAAAGGTAAGTAAACCCTCTACAACTTTTTTTCAAACACTGTTTAGATCGGTTCAGTAGTTCCGATGCTAGCGATTTTAATAGATTCGAAAATACGGCTTTTTTGTGATTGTTTGAGTTCGAAAGCTCACATATCGTCCTGGAAAAAATAGATCGCAGAAATACATTTTTTTAAATAAATAATTTAATGTTTTTACGTTAAACTGATACTGTTTTGAACAAAATAAGATATTACTGATGCAAAACCAACAATAAATGGCGAACTAATGCATCTTTCAATGAAAGACAAAAAATTAGCTGTTTTAAGATTTTCACGTTTTTTTCGAAGCCAACATCAAATTCGAGGAAAGAAAACTTCATACTTCCCCAGTTGCAAATTAAATTGGGACTAATCAAGAACCTTATCAAAAAACTGGATAAGGAGGGTGAAGCGTTCGCTCATTTGCAATGCATTTTTCCGCCTCTTTCATACGCAAAGATTAAAGTTAAAAAGTTGCTAAAAAACGATCATTTTCAAAAACTTTTGTTGCCCGTTGAAACTGCAGCCTGGAAATTCTTTCAAGCTGGTTGTTGCCAATTTCTTGGAAACAACAAAAGACCAAATTACAAGAATATTGTTGAGGAATTGCTGAAGAACTACGAAGCAATGAGTATGTATTTCCTTTTTATTGTTGTTCATTGTCATATATTAGATATTCATTTTTCATTTTTTCGACAGAAGTACACATGTCATTGCAAATTCATTTCCTCCATTCACATTTGGATTTTTTTCCGAACAGTTTGGGTGACATAAGTGACGAGCACGGAGAACGTTTTCACCAAAAAATAAAGGCCATGGAGCGGCGGTATCACTCACGGCTTTTGGGATGATGCCATGATGGGCGACTACATTTGGTCCCTCATACGAAAAACGGAGTGCAAAAGCAACAAAAAGCAAAGGAAGAACCAACATTTTTTTTTTTAACATTCATACTATTATCTGTTAACGTTAAAGGAAGAAAAGAACGTGAAAATCATAAAACAGATTTTTGGTCTTTCACTGAAAGATGCATTACTTCGCCATTTTTATTCTTGGATTTGCATCAATAATAGCTTATTTTTTCGAAACAGTATCAGTTTTACGTAAAAACATTAAAAAAAAATGTATTCCTGCGATTTCTATTTTTTTCAGGACGATATTTGAGCTTTCGAACTCAAACAATCACAAAAAACGTATTTCCGAATATATTAAAATCGCTAGCATCGGAACTACTGAACCGATCTTAGTAGTGTATTAAAAAAAAGGTGTAGAGGGCTTACTTACCTTTAATTTGAGTGCTTGTTTGGCCAAATCGGTTAAATATAAATGGAAATATATTCAAAAATAATAATAATCCTTAAGAAAATCACACTAAGATTTACTTTGCAAAAAAAATTCTTTAGTTTGTAAACTAGTGTAATTAATGTGATTTTTAATTTTAATTTTAATTTTTTAATTTAATTTTAATTAACTGACTGTATACATTTTTTGACTGTGAGGTTAGATATGTATTTACGTTTCGGCGCTTCAATTTTTTATGGAAAAGTATTTGAGTGAAATAGATGTATTTGATTTCTTCATTTGTAAAAGTATTCGTAGATTTGCAGTAGAATCGAGCATACATAATGACCGCAAACTATCCAAAAACGACTGCACCAAATTATAGGTCATCTGGCATTTAATTCTGTTGTACATATGTGCCAAAAATCTAAGCGAGGCAATATAAAATTGAGGTTCTTAGCTTTCCTGATGCCGATAAAATTATGGGTAAAATTGCGCGAGCTATATGTCAAATTAATATAGAAGACTATATCATTGTCAAATAAGAATAACAAAAAAATAATAATAAATATAATATATAATAGAATGTGTTTTTAGCGACGCATAATTTGTAAATTAAATATTTAACAGGCTCAACGTCAACAATTCAGGGTGAATATAGAAAGGTAGATATGAAAAGTATTGGCTGGTCATATAGCGCTATTTCGGATGCTGCCAAGCATCCTCAGTGACCTTATTGTTAGAAATTATTGTCGGGATCGGCCAGCAAGTGGGTCAGAGGTTAAGGCATCCGCCTTACAGACGGGAGCACTCGGGTTCGAATCTAGCCGACTACTACTCATATACGGACAAGTTTGGACATCGAACCTGTTACATATTTCATTTATAATATATAATAATATAAAAGTGAATATTAATCAATTAACAAAAAACCGAATATTATTAATAAAAACAAGTAAGAATGCCGAGTATGTCGAGTATACCCGACTACGAAACTCCCTGTACCCAGGTCTAAAACATTTAATCACATCTACTTCCACTTACACATACACACACACATACACAAAGACGCACGCTAACAGGCGGCAAAAGCGTCAGCGCACGCGAGGCATTTTAATTGATGGCTGTGCTTTTTCTTCCCCCCTCTCGCTGCATTACTGAATTTTCTTTCGTGAATAACTTCCGTGTTTATTATTCGATCGACTTGGAATTTAAACAGTAGATTAAGAGAGACTAAAGTATTGTACATGCCAAATTTAAAAGCTATATCTTGAAAATTGTTACTGCAAAAACGGTTTTTATTGATTTGCGGGGGAACGGGGGGAGGTATCTGAAATATGAAACAAACGACCTGCTGCTGCTATACACGAACCTACATTCCAAATCTGGTGTCTCTAGCTCTTATAGTTGCTGAGATCCTTGCGTTCATACATACGGACGGACAGACGGACAAACAGACGGACATGGCCAAATCGAAATCTCTTTTGATACTGATCAAGAATATATACACTTTATAGGGTCAGAAATGTCTCCTTCTGCCTGTTACATACACTTGCACAGATTTAGTACCCACTTTTTACCCATTTTATGGGTACAGGGAGTAAAAACATTGCTGCATCGGCACGCCGAAGATAGTCGTTTGGAAAATTAAAAAAAAAAAAATAAACAGAATTAAGCCCAATATTATTGGAAAATGTGTTATTTTTTGTATTTCTTTATGAAACCACGCAGTTTTCGAAAAAAAAATTAAACAGAATTAAGCCCAATATTATTGGAAAATGTGTTATTTTTTGTATTTCTTTATGAAACCACGCAGTTTTCGAAATTAACTCAAACTGAAATCTTTATGCTTCTCACCGAGAGCCAGGATTTGATTTTAGACCCATAGTATCTTGGTTTCTTAGAATTCTTCGTAGATTTCGATTGTGGAGGACGCTTTTTTTCTTTAAATGCAATTCTCATGGTGAAACAATTGTAAATAGCAGGGACCGTAAATAATGATTATGTACCAATTTTTAAAAGAAAAAAATCATAATGAAGCACAATTGATACATGCAAAAGGAATTAACATAGAGTATCCTTGTTTCCAGGACTGTCCATTGCTGCAATGATTATTATTTTTTAAGTTATACAGTTAAAAGATAAACAAATAACCATTCTTTATTAAGTTTTGCTTAAAAATAAAACCTGTTCTAATTTATTTTATTTTTTTCCAAAAAAAAATAAATAAAATTTAAAATAATTTAATACTGCATTATTATTATGTAATATTATATTGGAAAATTTGAAGCACATTTTTATTTAAAATATTATTAGCATTTTTCAGATGCAAAAAATTCAAAATTACTCCAAATTCAGTTTAAGAAGAATAAAAACTTCCAGTGGTTTCCTAAATGCCAACAAAAATACCGGATATTTAACATGTAGGAAAATACTGATAAGCTCTCATTCAGCTGCTCACATTCGAGAACTTCCCATAAAAGTAGGCGATTTCAAGCTTTGCGGATTAGTATATACATTTTACTTAAATTTTTTTGTTTTGTTATGCTGTTGCAAATGTCCAAACATACGTAGAAATCATAAGCTTTTAGAATTTTTAGTTTATTTTTTTTTTTTTTTAGAAAATAAGGCATTTTTTGGTGTGCTTGGCGATTTTCTGCTATCTCCTCAATTATGGCAAACCTTCACATTTTAATTGTAATCCACGCCATTGTAATCGAAGAAAGCAGTGAGCAGTGAGTTACTCTCTCTTTTTACAGACGTATTATAACAATTTGATGCAGATTAGAAAAAAGTCGGAAAATTGGTGGAAAACTCTGAATTAAAATTTTGTTTTTATATTCAAGAAACTTATATAACAAGATACTTATATTCAAAGGTCCGCAAAAGATACAAGTTTCGTGGTAGTCATCGATTGTTGATAATTCACTCCACGGACTACATACAAATTGGTGAAGTGGAATGTTTCACGTTTTTCTTTAGATTAGTTTCAAACCCATTTAAACTTTGCACAAAAAATTATAGGAGCTCAAGGTCAAATGTGTTATACTTAGGTTCAAAAAAAATTTGTTTAAAAAGCTTTAATTGGGTATGTAAAGGTCCGTCTGTCTGTCCATCTGTATGAACGCAAATTTTTCCATACCCTTGAAGCTAGAGCAACCAAACTTGGTATAAATGTATGTGTGTACCCTCAGTTTACAAAGTGTCAAGGTCGAACAGTTTTGGAAAATCAGTGTCCCATTTCTCACATCTGCTAATTAAAAGTAAAAGAACTAAACAAATATAAAAAGAAGAATGCCGAAGCTATATACCCTAGCAGGAATAAGTTTTTATACAAAACTTAATTTTTGTCTGATTGCTCCTATGGGAGCCATGTGGTCTGATTTTGATCAGATTATATGAAACTATTAGAGGTATAATAAATCTCTTAGTTTGGATAAAATATTTGTATAAACAAAAAGCCAGGGATGGTGATAGTGGTCCGATTTTGAGCAAATTTAGTCAGATTGTATAAACTCCCTAGAGACTCTGTTTGGAAAAGTTTGGTAAGGATACCTTTATAAACAAAAAAGTTGTCGACCGATCATTGCTACGGCAGCTATATGTTATAGTTCCGGTTCCGACATATGCACTGCCTGCAGCATAAAGAAGGGTCTGTGCCAAGTTTCATTACGATAGTTTTAAAACTGAGAGTCTAGTTCGCATAGAAACAGACGGACGGACCGACATCGCTATATCGACTTGGATATTCATGCTGATTCAGAATATATATACTTTGTTGGATCGGAAACGTCCCCTTCAGTACATTACACATATCGAGACAAATTATAATACCCTCTGCTAGGTATAAAAAGAAGAAAGTTACACCAATTACAAATTTTCTTACAACTAATTCAGTTAATTCTCCATACTGTATGAATGTTTTCGACGGACGTCTCCATTGATTAAATCGCTTGCATTTCACTCAGCGGATGGCAATTGATAGTTCCTCATACATATTGGCAATTTCTAAGCGTACTCAATGCAAAACATCCTCAGTCAAATGTGATCGTTATATTCGGACGTTGATGTACTAAACGGGCAGTACATTCAAGTGGCCCAAACGACACCAAGCACGGGCTTGTTAACGCGCGGACCCAAGCAAAATGCAATCCCACCTCCCGCCCAACCGACCGAGGGGCGCGCCGCATAACGTGCGGTAACGAAGATCGCGAAACATATAAAAACGAACAGACTAAATAAAAGTTCTACATAAATTAAACAATATACAAAAAACTATAGATTACACAGATAACATAAAATTGAAGTTCTAAGTACGGAAATAGAACTAGCATTACATATTAAATGATAAAGATTGTTATAATTAGAACATATGATACGAAAAGGGTTATGGATAGAATAGTTAGTGTTACAAACTTGAAGACAAAGGGGAAGAAAGTTTCTGGAATTTCTGATCGGAACTGCAAAACTAATCTGGCTAATTAATTCAGAAGAATCAATTTCGCCTTTGATTAGTTTGTGTAAAAAAATTACACCAAGCATGGTTCTACGATCAGAAAGAGAAGGAAGATTTATTAGTAAAAGTCTACTACGATAAGAAGGCAAGTGAGTATTAGGATTCCAGTTAAGACCCCGGAGTGCAAAGAGAAGAAATTGTTTTTGAACCGATTCTATTCTATCCTGATGAATCTTGTACTGGGGACACCAAATACAAGACCCATATTCAAGAATAGGTCGAACAAGCGAAGTATATAGAGTTTTAGTAATGTAAGGATCGTTAAATTCTTTAGACCAACGCTTAATGAAACCCAGGACACCAAAGGCACGATTAACGGTGGAAAAGATATGTTTGTCAAACTTAAGCTTGGAATCTAAAAGGATACCCAAATCATCAACCGACTCAATTCGAACAAGCGGCTTACCATTAAGAATATAACTGTTAAAAAAAGGCATTCGCCTGTAAAAGGACATTACTTTACACTTACCACAATTAAGATTTAATAAATTTACCCGACACCAGGCTTGAAAACTGTCAAGATCAGTTTGCAACCTTTGACCAGATACGAAATCAGTAGATGACAGACAAAGTTTAACATCATCGGCATACATCAGCACCCGAGAGTAATTTACGACAGAAGGAAGGTCATTGATGAAAAGAGTAAATAATAAGGGGCCAAGATGACTTCCTTGTGGTACTCCAGAAGTAACTTGAACAAACTTAGAGACAAAGCCTTTGAAATAAACCTTTTGGGTTCTAAGAGTTAAATAGTTAGAAATCCAAAGAATTAAGTTATTTGGAAATCCTAGAAGATGAAGCTTGTGAAGTAAAAGAGAATGATTAACAGAATCAAAAGCCTTACTGAAATCAGTATAAATAACATCTGTTTGCATTTTAGATTGAAATCCTTAATAATAAGAGAAGTGAATTCCAATAGGTTAGTGGTAGTAGATCTATATTTCACAAACCCATGCTGGCAGGGTGAAATTATAGATCTACATAAATGTTGAAGTTGAGAAGTTATTAATTTCTCAAAAATCTTAGGAATAGCAGACAACTTAGAAATACCTCTATAGTTCTCGACATTAGACTTGTTTCCTTTTTTATGGAGAGGAATAATAAATGATTCTTTCCAAATATTGGGGAAAGAACACAACTCCACGGACAATTTAAAAAGAACAAATAATGGCTTAAAAATACCTTCAGCACAGTACTTGAGCACACAGCCGGGTACTCCATCAGGTCCCGGAGAAAATACGGGGTTAATAGACTTCAAATCACGTAGAAGCGAGCTTTCAGTGATTAAAGGCCCAAAAATGCAATTGGAGTTAATTACCTGATAAGGAAAAGGCGAAAGCAATTGATAAGGTTGTGAACTGTAAGTCGTTTGAAAAAATTCGGCAAAAAGATCGGCGATAGCCTGATCTGAGTCAGCTGTCTTTTTATCAAAAAATACAGTTGATGGAAATGTTGATGACCTACGCTTCGCATTAACGAAGTTATAAAACCTTTTAGGATCCCGCTGAAACTGTAACCTACAGCTCCTGAGGTAGTTGTTATAACAGTGTAAATTAAGTGCAGAGAAGTTAGATCGGGCAATCAAATAGCGAGAGAAATCCGAGGAAGAGCCAAATTCCTTGAACTTTTTGTACAATCTCGACTTTCTATTTTTTAAGTTTATCAATTCACGTGTAAACCACACAGGTTTGTTAGACCTACGAGGGTTACAAAACGGGACACAACAATCAAATAATGAATTTAGTGTAGAATAAAAGTAATTGATTGCACAATCCATGTCTCTACACATGTACAGCTGGGACCAGTCAGTCTGGGATAGGAGCTGAGCAAGTTTAGTAAAATCGGTTTTCCGAAATTGTCGAACTCGCTCAGCCGGTTCTCTACCAGGGCTTGGCACACTGGCTGGTAAGTCAATCAACACCTCCAAAGTTGGGTGATAAGGATCTTCAGGAGTGGATATAGGTTCAGTACGGGAGACAGAATATAATGAGGAATCCAAGACAAAAACAAGATCAAGCATATTATGTGAAGAATTTGGGATATCATTGATTTGACACAATGACATCCCAAATAAACTTTCAATAAAATCGTGCTGAGATGTGGGAGTCAACACGCTAGAATCGGGACTTGAAGTCCAAGTAGTTCCGGCGATATTAAAGTCACCAAGAACTACAAGAAAATCACGATCAGAAACCATAGATGAGACAGATTGTATAGCAGAAGCATGCAAAGAATATATAGAAATATCGGAAGAAGGTGGAATATAAGAACAAGTAATATAAAAGCAAATACTGGACATACACAATTTTACAGCAACAAATTCAATATCTATACAATTATCGATTATTACAAGTTCCGATGATAAATCAGCGTCAACAGCAATAAGAACACCACCACCACGACGAGGGGTGCGATCTTTTCTATAAATGGAGAATTTGTTAGACAGGATTTCAGAATTAAGGATGTCGGGCCTTAGCCAAGTTTCAGAGAAGGCAACGACATGGAAAGGAAAAGTTAGGCTATTTAGATAAAGATTTCTAAGTTTACTACAAAGACCTCTTACATTCTGATAGCCAAGTGAGAGGGAGGATGTTAGTTTTTTGAACTATCAGATATTACAATAGGTGGGTTAGAACTACCACCGGAAGAAGGAAGTGAAATCGGAGGCCGATTTTTCTTTTTTACGGTATATTCTTTAATAACTAAGTGGTCGGGCCAGAATTCTTTGCAACAAATATTGTTGAAATATTCAGCCGGAACACTTATTTTAAATGACGAAATTTCCCGAGAATACGTAAATTTGAATTTTTCCACCGTAATGTGGGCTTTAGATTTGGCCTGTATAAAGGCCTTCACATCATCAGATGTAGTATCAGGGGCAAGCCTGGAAACAAAGATTTGTTTCCGTGGTGGAATTCCTATAAGGGTCTTCTTAGCAACCAATGCAGTTGCATCCGCTGGAGCCACAGCATTGGTTGCTAGACCAGTTGATTCGACCGGTATATTATCACTAGGCTGTTGATCCGGATCAACAGTGTTAATAGCCAGCGAATCAGAATGCTCTACGGGGTCAGAAGGAACAACATCCATGGGTACGATGCTATTCTCGTCACTTCTGATTATTGAATCTGAGATGAAGGGAAGCAAGCGGTCAATATAATTGCGAATAATACGCGAATTTGGTTATAATGTGCAGTGTTGCAGGCATCACTAATACATATATCCCACTGTTGGTCGCTCTCCAATAAATTCACAGCTTGGCACGCACTACAAAAAGTGTCATGTGTGACGCTGTCAACAATTTTGAATTGCTGGAAAAATCTAGGACCAGGCACATATACCAACAGCACGCGGAGAACGAAACATTTTTCTAGATTAGGATGCACTGTATAAAGTCTAACAATTGTATTTTTTCTGAAAATGCCAGGTTGACCGTTGACTGGCTCCCCTTGTCTGCATCGTACGAATGCTTTTTTAGCTACATACCACGTGTAATAAAAGGGCACTTCTGAATACATCAGCGTTCTGGGGAAAGCGTATTCCTGACATAACGTGAAGAAAGCAGTTAGAGTTGTATCAGGTGGATTGAGGGCTCTTTGTTTCACATTTACATCTGTGAAATAATCACGTTGTCCATTCTCTAAATGGGCTGCTAAGTGAAACACAGCTGGGTTGTGTTCATGGAAATGAAAAAATTCGCCATGCGCCTCATTGCTTCTTATACAGCTTCCAGCTAGGTATTATGCAATTTCATCGATAACTCGTACTGCATTCCTGTCACTATTTTCTGGTTGCACAGCAAAAACTGCCCTATCGCTGTTTTTATTCACAACTTTGAGATGTATTCAATCGATTTGAAGGAATTGCAATATTCTATGTTTATGTGCGCTTTGTATGTTTTTTTTTACAACAGAGGCGAATTATGGAACAACCTAACGGTTGTCTACCTCAATATGACGATATACTGAGAATATCCATCGTCTCCTATTATTGTGTTAGCTACAAATGGTCGAGGATATCGCTTAGAGCATTTACCGGGTATCACGCATGGTAAATTCGGATTAAGTGTACCTACCGCATGGTCCATGTATCATGTTTTTGATAACAACTACATGCAAAATCTTCATAGACGTCGGCCCGTGGAATGTCAACGCATTTCACATCATCGATTTCGTCTGAAGATATTTTATCGTAGAGCCAGATTAGTATATGCGTATGTGGCAATACTCTCTTTTGCTATTCTACTGAGTACATCCAGCAGCGCAGATACAATCACTGAATGTTTCCCAATGAAATCCATCAGCGACTTTCCGCACCAAATCAAGAGTTATATTTCCTGATGTTAGATAGGAAGTTTTTCGAGCAGTATATCCAGCAAGTAGAGTTTTCAGTGGCTCCGGTGGTGCTTTAAGTTGGAGCAAATTTGAATTTTTGAGATTTTTGAATTTTTGAAATTTGAGCGCAACACATCCCTTTCGTTTGTTTATTAAACTTTAGAGCCTGGCAGTAGGTACAGACATGACACATATGGCCAATGATAACTTGAACTATATTCAACAACTGGATTGTATCGAAATGCAAGACGATTGTATTGCAGTTTCAGATTTGCTCATCTTTGGGTACGTATTTCAGGTATCCTCACCCTCTCAACTTGAGGGTTGAGAACAAATTAAATCTGTTCTTGCAGAACGTGAGTGCCGTGCTCTCAATCGTCCATCCACAAGCGTGGTTGCTCGAAATCCTGATGTTTCCGCGATACACATCTGCATGTCCCTTTGTATGTCCCTCTCTCGTACGGATTCCCGCTTTTCCTCATCTATTTTCGAAACCAGTCTTCTCAATGCTTCTACGCTGCGAGTGCAACGACCCAATTCGTTTTTATGCGAGGCATGATTTCGTTCTTCTCTGGAACAGAACCAAGAGATAAGATGCACATAGATGTACAACACCACAAAAACCGCACCACTTTAATAAACAATTTCAAACGTAGCTAAACGATTTGTTCAAAGTATTAAAAATCAAAAATTGACAACCGAAAAAACTTACGCCGATACGATACCGACGATACCGATTCAAAACCGAACTGTATACTGTAAGCTCTAGTTCTAAACTGAGTTTTATACCATAGCAGAGGGTATTATAATTTTGTCTCGAAATGTGTATTGGACTGAAGGAGACGTTTCCGACCCAACAAAGTATATATATTCTGAATCAGCATGAATAGCCGAGTCGATATAGCCATGTCTGTCTGTCCGTCTGTTTCTATGCGAACTAGTCTCTCACTTTTTAAAGCTATCGTAAGAAACTTGGCACAGACCCTTCTTTTTGCTGCAGGCAGTACATATGTCGGAACCGGAACTATAACATATAGCTGCCATAGGAATGATCGGTCGACAAATATGTTTTTGTATAAAAACCTTTTTGTTTATAAAGGTATCCTTACCAAACTTTTCCAAACAGAGTCTCTAGAGAGTTTATACAATTTGACCAAATTTGGTTAAAATCGGACCACTATATCAAACTTTTGCTTATACAAATATTTTATCCAAACTAAGTGAGAGTTTTATTATACTTCAAATAGTTTCCTATAATTTTATCTAAATCGGACCACATAGGAGCCATGTGACGAAAATTGCTGCTAGGGTATATAGCTTCGGCACTCCGAAGATAGCCGTTCTTTCTTGTTTTATATTCTTCCGTATTGTCAATAACTACTGAATTACATAGATGGGTCTACACGATACGTGATGTGCCTTGGTGAGATGATGTGTGAGTGTCTCCAGGAACCTCTCTATATTATCTTCTGATGAGATTGTTGGTGTTGTGGGAGCTTCCTCTCAATTATTTGTACACACTTCTTCCAATTCGTGTTCCGGAAATTTATAAAACACTTTGGGAGGAAGTATAATCAAATTGCACTTTTAATTTTCTTGAAAACCCTCCATTCCGTCACTGAGTGAGTGCAAATCTAGTAGTTAAAAGATTAGAGGAGATATCCAGACTGCCACACACAGTGTGATGCGCGTTTTCGTCCGTTCCAACAAGTAGGCGCTGCCTCCGAAGGCAAGCCTCCGCGACCAGAGCCTTCAGTTATTCGGGTGGTGCCTCTCTGTCGTGCGCCATGTAGCAGGAAACTATGATCCTTGTTCCCCTCCAGGTTATCATCCGTGCTGTAATTAGACATAAGGTAAGAAATAGATGCCTTTCCTAACTAGGATGGCTGTCCTTATCCTACTTGATGTTGCTGTAGAGAATACGTTGTAGTTAGTTGACCTTAGCCCAGACACTTGTTGCCCGCTGCCAACCAAGATTCCTGGACTAGACCCACTGCAGTATGCCCAACAGATTGTAGTGTATTCTACATATTAACATAATGACACTTTGTTGCTACGCATACATAACGCAATCAAATGCACTTGAAATATGTTCGCCCACTGATGTATGGGACGATCGGTGACCGGCGCATGTAAAACCTCCGCTAATCGAGCCAACTATTGCCTTATGTACATATGTATATACATACATACTAGGTGAATTAAAACGAAACCTCAATAATTTCCATCTTTTTAATCCCATCCGAAAAGTTCTTTGACGGAAAGTCTGCAAAGTACTCCTCCGTGGCGTCGATGATCTCGCGCGTGCTGAATTTTTATTTATTTATGAGCCATCGAATGTGTGTTTAGCGACGTATAATTTGTAAATGAAATATTTAACAGGCTCGACGTCAACAATTCAGGGTGAATGTAGAAAGGTAGATATTGAAAAGTATTGGCGTATGGACCTGTTGATGACAAGCCAGGATCGGACAGCAAGTGGGTCAGAGGTTAAGGCATCCGCCTTACAGACGGGAGCACTCGGGTTCGAATCAAGCCGACTACTACTCATATACGGACAAGTTTGGACAAAAAATTCCAACAATAAGGTCACTGATGAGGATGCTTGGCAGCATCCGAAGTAGCGCTATATGACCAGCCAATACTTTTCAATATCTACCTTTCTATATTCACCCTGAATTGTTGACGTCGAGCCTGTTAAATATTTCATTTACAAATTATACGTCGCTAAACACACATTCTATCAATAAGGGGCGGCACGCCCATTCATTATGACAAACTAACTTCATTGTATCAACCTCATATTGAAACAAAAACCAACTGACTGATCTGCATAGATCAGCTAGTACCGAACTTACACTGGGATATTAAAGCGAAGCTTTTACAAAGTGATTAAAAAGTTCAATACAAGTGGTTCTAATAATAATAAAATAGAACTGTAAGGGTTAGAAACTTAGATAAAGGGATTAAGCCTTGGTGCGGACTTAGAATTTCAAATGGACCTGTTGATGACAGTAATTAGTTCAAGCCGGGATCGGACAGCAAGTGGGTCAGAGGTTAAGGCATCCGCCTTACAGACGGGAGCACTCGGGTTCGAATCTAGCCGACTACTACTCATATACGGACAAGTTTGGACAAAAATTTCTAACAATAAGGTCACTGATGAGGATGCTTGGCAGCATCCGAAATAGCGCTATATGACCAGCCAATACTTTTCAATATCGACCTTTCTACATTCACCCTGAATTGTTGACGTCGAGCCTGTTAAATATTTCATTTATGAGCCATCTTTTAAGGTTTGGGAGCAGATAATAGTCCGAGGGAGCCAAATCGGGAGAATAAGGTGCATGGGGAGCCCTAAATCGTTCACTTTTGCCATGGTTAATTTTTGTACTTTAATGTATGGCTTACTAAAGGAACATCTTATAGCACATCGACGGGCTCTTGCTCCAGGGCTTAACAGAGCTCCTCCGACGCCAGCTTCTTTTGTGCAAGTTCAACTGACCTTCAGCCGCATGGTTGTTAGGATCGTCCAGCCCAGATGACTCGACCACCAACGGCTTCTATGGCCACGCCCTCGAGTTCCATGCTGTGGGCTGCTTCCACAACAGCCTAAAGGCCTAGGTTCTGCTCCAGCTCACCAGCCTTTGGCGTGTTTGCGTTCTCTCTCTCACCTATCCGTATTTTGGACTTCTTTACTAATTTGTATTATCACGGTACGTCTGGATTCTGCCACTTCAGTAGTTTAAGCGCCTGGTTTTTAGGCACGACTCGAAGGGTTGCCTTCGGAATGCTTGTTCTGTCGACTACTTCCAGCTTGGTACCCTTCCACTGAGCGGCCATAACGGCTGCTTTTTTGGAGACACACTCCAGGGAAGGTCATCTCTACAGCTGCGGATCCCGTTGAACCAACCTGCACGATCAAATGTGGTGCATTAGTTTACCCCCTTTTATTTTGCTTAACAATTTTTTTTGAAGTATTCAGATTATATATTTCAAATTTCAACCCGATATCTCACTTAATTCAAAAGTTACAGACCTCTGCTCATAGTCGAGTCGCATTTCGCAATGCTCTTAGTGTGTTGGTGGAGCTGCCTAAAGTAGGTTATGCAAACCCGAATGATGGGAACACGGAATTACACGGATATTATCAAAGTTATACTTAATGCTCTTAACTGCAGAGAAAAGTTGGACCCCCTCAAGTTTGAATCATATGCAGGAACAACCAACGCAACTGGTCAAAGAGAAATATACAGAACAAAAAAAAACCATTAACTTCAACGATCCACAAGGTAATGACCACAAAAATCATGGTCAGGACATCATTGAATTCTTCTATTGAAGAAATGTCGGAGGAGGCGCAAAAGTCTAAAAATAAATATAACAAAACGTCCAGGCACTCAAACACACGCAATTTTTCTCGACTGCGTTATTTTTTTTTTTAAATACATCGAACCTTTTGTATAATCTATATCCAACAAGTAAGAATGTTATAGTCAAGTATACCCGACTACGAATCTCCCTGTACCCAGGTCTAAAACATTCAATCACATCTACTTCCACTTACACATACACACACACATACACAAAGACGCACGCTAACAGGCGGCAAAAGCGACAGCGCAAGCGAGGCATTTTAATTGATGGCTGTGCTTCTTCTTCCCCCCTCTCGCTGCATTACTGAATTTTCTTTCGTGAATAACTTCCGTGTTTATTATCCAATCAACTTGAAATTTGTACAGTAGATAAGGAGAGACTAAAGTATTGTACATGCCAAATCTAAAAGCTATATCTTGAAAATTGTTACTGTAAAACGGTTTTTATTGATTTGCGGGGGAACGGGGAAGATATCTTAAATATGAAACAAACTTGATCTGCGTATGGTATACAGGAACCTACATTTTAAATTTGGTGTCTCTAGCTCTTGTAGTTGCTGCCTGTTACATACTTTTGCACAAATCCAATACCCCCTTTTTACCCATTTTATGGGTACAGGGAGTAAAAATAGCCCTGGGACTTGGCATGTATTATGCTTGTGTCACTCTTAATCTACTGTCCAAATTTCAAGTTGATCGGATAATAGAAGAATAAGCACGGCTTTGTGTATGTGTGTGTATATGTGTAAGTGGATGAAGTTGTGATTGGAATTTGTATACCTGGGTACAGGGAGTTTCGTAGTCGGGTATACACGACATGAGCATTCTTACTTGTTATTCCTTATAATGTTTCCTGAAAACGGATTACAACCGGCTGACTATATCATATGGTTGCCATATGATGAATCGGTCGAAAATTAAGTTTGTGTACTACATCAATTGGAGAGCGTTAACAAACAAAAAATACCTATAGATTACACAGATTACATAAGAGTAAAGTTTTAAGTGTAGAAGTATAAGTAACATTATTAAATTAAAAAATTTGTATAACTACAACATAAGATTCGAAAAGGGTTATGAATACCATAATTAGTATTACAACTAATTTGGCTGATTAATGCAATGAATCAAATTCTCCACTAATTAGTTTGTGTAAAAAAACCCATTATGAATATAATTGTTTTAAAAGGTCATTCGACTATAAAAATACATTTAATTTTGTTGATGCAGATCCGTCATGCTCAACATAAGTCAGTATGCCAATTAGCACTTTATATACTGAGGGTATGCACCAACATGTGTACCAAGTTTGGTTGCTCTAGCTTCAAGGATGTGGAAAAATATTGCGGTCATACTACGGTTGTTGATAATATATTAAAATATCAATATATCGATATTTTTTATAAAAACTGATATATTTATATCGCGAAATTTTTTTGCCCAAACATAGGATATGCGATATATTTTTGGGATATTTTATGTTATCTATATAGCGAGCACAAAACGTATTTAAAGGCAGCAAAGAGCAAAATGGATTGAAATTTGAAAAAATCAAACTGCAGCGATATAGAAATTGGCACAGCAAAGTGTAATTTGTGCGGGAAATGTTCTGGACTTTGCAAAAGGTGGCCGTGCCAGGATTATCTTAGGAGCGACTTGCTTTTGCTATTAAATACGTAATTTGTGACTCCCGTAGCCGTATGACATAATGTTGCACATAATGCAACGCGTATTTTTGAAGTCGGTTATAGCCAAATATTGGAATTACACATTTTATTCATATTATGTATAGTATTTTACGAAATATATTGTTATGTTTGCTTAATATATCCATATTTAATACGTATAATACATACAAAATTCGTATCTCTTGAAATATATTGTTATGTTTGCTAAATATAGACCATATCTCTAATTGTGGGGCAGAGTATCACTTCTTTTTTTTGGGAAATAAGGAAAATTTAAAAATATCAATTCTATCAAATATTTCGATATTTTCAAAGCGATATATCAAATATAATTTTGCTACTTTTTCAAAACAGAAAATATCATAGATGCCATATTTTAAAAATATTCGACAACACTAGTTCATATGGGCAGACGCAAAGGCAATAGTCTTTTTAAAAATTTATTTTTTTGAAACCGAGTAAAATAAGTTTATGTATTTTATGTAAAGAACTAGGTATAGCTTTGATTTGACACAAGGACATCCCTATGGTCAATAAAATCGTGCTGAGTCGTTGAAATTCAGGTATTTCCAGCAATATTAAAATCACCAAGCACTACAATAAAATAATGATCAGAAATCATAGAGGCTATAGTATTTATGGCAGAAACATGCGAAGAATATACGGGAAAATCTGAAGATGGTGAAATATAAGAACAAGTTATAGTAAAGCAAACACCACAAATACTCAATTTGACAGCAACAAATTCAATATATATAGGCTATGAAACAAATAATCCCACTCATTTGTTCTTGACTTCCATTTGCTTCTCGTTGCTCGTTCCAAAATCATTTGGCACTCTTTTAAATAGTTTTTGGTGTAGTTTTGAATATGAGTTTGAGGCTAATTGCAAGAATAATACTAAAATTCCAGACAGAAGCTTTTCAACTATTTTCTGCCCGTTGCCCTCAAAGTACCGAAGCTTTTGTGTTTAGCTTGAGTATGAGTATGAGTATGAAGCCATTCGGATGAAAAACGAAAATGATGCATTCCAGAGTTACCCACTTTTCCGACCCCACTTTTCAAAATCGGTGTTGAATTATTTAATGTGAGGTGCCTTGAAAATAAGTTTCAAAATAATCGGATGATAAACAGAAAAGTTTCATACAAAAGTTTTCCGCGAATTTTCCCGACCATGGAGATAAATTTACCAAATCGGTTGAATTATTTATTGTGAAGTGCCTTGAAAATGATTTTAAAGCCAATTGAACGATAATCAAAAAAGTTTCATTCAACAATTTTCCGCTTATTTTCCGACCTTGGAGGTAGATTTTCCAAAATCTTTAAACACCACATCTATAATATTTTCGTGTCGAACCTTAAAAATGAGTTTGAAGCCCACCGCATAAAAATCAAAAGTGTCAAATCAAGTTGAAGTGTGTGTAAATATGTCCAATTTAAATCTGTTAAATGTCAATGACTGGGCTAGTAAAAACTGTTTATGATATACACCTCTCGAAATCTAAGCGTCGTGTAATATATGGGAAAAATATATATACAGACGATTTTCCAAAGCAGCAATTGGAAAAACATATGGACTACTGAAGAAATTACACGTAACGGCGGCAATCTCCTCAAAAATATACGGCTTACAGTTGCCAAAGCTCATGCCAGCCAGCACAATATAAAAGTTGCATTGAATAATATAACGATGTACGATGAGTGCGCAAACAAAATTTTCGGCGAACATTCGTACTTGAATTGATTTGAGAATATTGCTTTTCTTACATACAATTTTAATTACAAGACAGCTTGAATATTTTCAAACTTTTCTTCTTCGCAAAGATGAAATAACATTGTTAGATAAATCTTCGTATACGCTATTCGAGCTTGGAACCGTCTACCACATTATCTTAAAACAATTAGCGGCACTTCATTGTTCAATATTGTAATAATAGGTATGGTTGTCTTTGTGCTATTGGAGCAGAGCTCCGTTTGATTTGAATGTTCTTTGGTCGTTGTCTTTGATAATTTTTACAATGACATTCTTAGCCTAAACCGCGCACTGCGCTGCCAGCCACGCTGTCAGCGTAGTCACTTCATTATAAATTAGCTTATGTATATATATATATCAGCACTGAGAGCAGTGCTGAGTGATAGAGAGTGTTATGTGCATGTGGTAAGTGCACGGCCGGCTTATGCTAAATATGCCGACGGAGCACTATGCTATCCGCTGCATAATGGTGCGCTCGTATTTCGTTGCACTTGAAATAAGTTGGACATGTGTAAACGTACACACTGCAACGTACACATACACATTGCAGTGCGTGTTAATTTTGACATACTGAGTACAGTAGTGTATTTAATATATGTGCACACTACATTAGAGGTGGAGAACTATCGATAGCACTATCGGCACCATCGATGGTTGGTCGCTATTGAGCTACCATCGATAGCAGGATGAACTTTCGATAGTGCGCGACAGGGCCATCGATAGTGCCATTGATAGTTTGGTTTTCACATCACCAAAAATAAAATCAGCGCGTTTTGTTTTGTGGCGTCTGTAGAAATAATATTACAATACAATAAAATACAGAGAAATGGATCGCTTTCTTCAAAGAGGTATAATGCTTAATTTTAAAGTAATTATAAAGTAAAGTAAAGTAAAGCCGGAGAGGCGAACCAGGCTCAAAGATGAAAATGGTAATATACTTTTATTCTTAAATCAAAACTTTTGGATAAAAAAACCAGGGACCGTAAATAATGATTATGTACCCATTTTTTAAAGAAAAATCATAATGAAATGAATTGATACATGAAAAAGGACAACACCTAGCGCATCCTTATTGCCAGGACTATCCATTGCTGCAATGATTTTTATTTTTTAAGTTATATAGAAAAGCTCAATAACAAATATTATTTTTCAGATTTATTTTTTGCTTAAAAATAAAACTTTTTTATAAATATATTTTTTGAGTTTTATATTTCGAAAAAAAAAATAATAAAACTCAACTCTGTATTAAATTTATACTGTATTATTTAAAGTATTGGGCTCAAAAAATAACACAAATTTTTGAAAATTCTCAAGAACATTTTTATTAAGTATATTTTTAGTATTTTTCAGATGCGAAAAATACCAAAAAATACCAAAAATACCATAAAATGCCAAAATCTTATATTTTTTTGGAAATAAAAAAAATACTGGTACTGGATAACTAGATATTTAGTGAGATCACATATTATAGTGATTGCGTGCTCATTGCCATTCTCTGTACGAGGTAATGAATGGTCCAATGGTATCTATTAAAACAGTGTCAAATGCAGTGTTTGGAGTATTCGTTAATATCATTTCGTAGTAATTACAGAAAGCGACAAAGCGTCGTGCACTATCTGCAACGGTAGGAATTGGATAGTTTTTTATAACATCGTATTTTTTATCATCTGGAAGGATGCCATGGTCTGTGCATTTATGGCCAAGGAATTTTACTTCGTGCATGAAGAATGAACAAACATCAAAAATGTTTCTAAAAGTTTTGAACATATGCTGCTCAGAACAGCCGATGACTACTAAATCAACCATATAGAGAAATGCTTGCGAAGGTTCAAGACCAGAAAATGCTAGTATCATCATTCGCATAAATGAATTTGGGGCTACTTTAAGACCATATTCTCATCGCGTGAAACGATAAGAGCCGGAGCTCGTTGAAAATGATGTTATATTCCTAGATTTCTCTTCTAATTCGATTTGGTGGAATCCAGACATGTAAAATATTTTACTCGTCCTAATTCGTCTAGTATTTCCTCGATTCTTGGCAATGGGTATTTGCCTGCCAAGAGTTTTTTTTTTTATTTGGCGATAATCAACTACTAAACTCAATTTTTACTCCCTGTACCCATAAAATGGGTAAAAAGGGGGTATTACAAATGTATGTAATAGGCAGAAGGAGACATCTCCGACCCTATAAAGTATATATATTTTTGATCAGTATCAAAAGAGATTTCGATTTGGCCATGTCCGTCTGTCGGTCCGTATGATCGCGTCGATCTCAGCAACTACAAGAGCTAGAGACACCAAATTTGAAATGTGGGTTCCTGTATACCATACGCAGATCAAATTTGTTTCATATTTAAGATATCTCCCCCCGTTCCCCCGCAAATCGATAAAAACCGTTTTACAGTAATAATTTTCAAGATATGGCTTTTACAATACTTTAGTCTCTCTTAATCTACTGTCCAAATTTCAAGTCGATCGGATGATAAACACGGCAGTTATTCACGAAAGAAGATTCATTGATGCACCGAGAGGGGGGAAGAAGAAGCAAAGCCACCATTTAAAATGCCTCGCTTGCGCTGTCGCTTTTGCCGCCTATGTGTGTGCGTCTTTGTGTATGTGTGTGTGTATGTGTAAGTGGACGTAGATGTGATTGGATGTTTTAGACCTGGGAACAGGGAGTTTCGTAGTCGGGTATACTCGACTATAGCATTCTTACTTGTTTCTCCTTGGAGTTTGGGAGAGATTTCTTGAGTACTAAGAAAAGTGTGCTGTTATATTCAGATATACATAGATGGTTCAACTATACAATCTTTTTTTAGTTTTTCGACCTGTCTGGCTTTTCTGTCTCTGCATTTCTATAGTTTTTAATATAAATTGGCGTTTTATCTACTAATCTTAATTTTTGCTTATAAAAGTTTTTGCTCGAAATTGCTTCTGGTTCCAAACCAAATATTAGTTATTTATGCCGTCATTAGTTTTATTGGTTGCTTTATTACTATGTTTTTTTTATTTCGTAGTCTTTTATTGACTCCAATTTTATTGTTGGATTTTGCATTTTTATGTTGCTATTTGTTGTATTTAAAATGTGAACTATTGCACTATTACTTGCTACGATACTGTTAGCTACAAATACCCCAGGCTAAATTTCCTACTTTGGTATTAATACGGTATATTCATTGGTCAGAAGTATGATTTTTCTCATTATTTCAGATCTAGCTGGTAATAATATTGAGTTATCAATATCATTGTGTAATAGTGGTACATGTATTTGATAGCTAAGGGATTGTGGCTTCATAATTAGTTCATCGTTTTGATAATCTATTATCCAATTAAGTTTTCTAATGAAGTCAAGTCCAAGAATTCCATCGCATGGCTTTGGAAATTCATAGTGAACTATTTGGAAATCGTGACTGATTATAAAATAATCGAAAAGTAAATCAATTGTAGATTGTCCCATTGATTGTATTGTTCCTTGTCCAGTTCCTATTATATTTCTCTTAAAATTTTGATTTATTTCAGAATCTACATTGTTATTCTTTAATATTGATATTTTAGCTCCTGTGTCTACAACCAATTTAATGGCTTATTAGTATTCCCATTTTGGATTTTGATGATACTATTGAGACTTAGATTTATATTTAAAATTTGTACTGTTGGTTGCTTAAGGGAGTTTGCTGGTTTTCCGAGTTTCCTTGTGTAACTCGTACTTGCTTTTGTGATCTATTTGCTCTGTTGGAGCCGCCTCTGTATGCGCCTCCTCGAGGATTGCCTCGGTTATTGTTATAAAAGTTACCATTGTTATGGTATCTATAACCTCTATTGTAGGCTCGGCCTCTATTATTACCTCTACCGCGGTTTCCGCCGCGGTGAGTGACAAAACAGTACAGTATTAGATTGTCCAGTTGCTTCGGCGCAGCTGTTGACAAAGTTTGACATGGCATCATTCATGCTGTTGAATGTGCCAGCCTGCATGATAAGTTTCACCTTATCGATAGCGCAGTTTTTGATGAGGATCCATAATATTATTATTATTATTTTTTTTTTCATACATTATTTATGTGTCGATATAGCCATGTCCGTATGTCCGTCTGTTTCTATGCGAACTAGTCTCTCAGTTTTAAAGCTATCGTAATGAAACTTGGCACAGACCCTTCTTTTTGCTGCAGGCAATACATATGTCAGAGCCGGCCGGATCGGACCACTATAACATAACAAGTCTCTAGACAGTTTACACAATCTGGGCAAATTTGGTCAAAATCGGACCTACTATATCACTATATCAAACTTTTTGTTTATACAAATATTTCATCCAATCTTAGTGAGAGTTTGATAATACTTCAAATAGTTTCCCATAATTTTTATCAAAATCTGAACACATGGAACCCATAGGAACAATCAGACGAAAATTGAGTTTTGTATAAAAAACATTGCTGCTAGGGTATATAGCTTCCAAAAAAGACTCCTTGGCCATGACATCGTTAAAAATGGGCATCGTTAAAAAATGTGACTCCAACACTTTTTGATGAGACAAAACCCCTCACCATTACAGAGAGCTTGGCACTATGTGGTTTCTCCTGCAGCAACTGGTGTGGCAGCACACACATGTCAACCTATTCGCTGACAGTCAGGCGGCCATAAGATTCTTATTCTCGGACGCCATCAAGTCCAAAAATGTCCTGGCAAGCAGGGAAGCAGTCTATGCATTAAGCACTTCCAAGAGAGTGCGCATCTACAGGGTTCCAAGCCACTGGGGCATTAGCGGAAACAAAAGGGCATACGAGTTAGCTAAGGATAGCGTGGCGTAGCGTCGAGAATCTACCAATCGAAGAACACTCAATGGACAGTCAGCTGCAGATGGAAAGTTGCGACGACATGCAGAACGGCAAAGAAAATGTGGAACGCGCGAAACGACAAGCAATCACGCTACATCCTATCGCTCCCGCGAAAGGACTGCAGGACGCTGCTAGGTGTTCTAATGGGACACTGTATGACAGCGGCCCATGCGAAGAAGCTTGGCATCACAAATGACGACAACTGCAGGAAGTGCAGAGAGTCGGGGGTAACCGAAACGCTGGAACACCTCCTCTGTACTTGTCCAGCGCTCATGAGAAGCAGACTCAACCATCTGGGATCTGATTCCTTCACTTCCCTAGAGTGTGTATCGAGTACACCACTGAACCAACTCCTATAATTCGCGAAAATTATCTTCAAAGAACCTTAAACGTCGCAAGGGTCAAATATACGGTACCACTAAGGACCAGATGGTTTATGTGAGGCCACCCTAACCTAACCTAACCTAATATATATTTTAGTTTTAAGCTGCGCACTCTTTGTAGCACTGCCGGTCCGTGTTGTGCGCTCTTTGTAGCGTTACCGGCCCCTTGACCCAGCTTGTAGCGATGGGCGGTGCCGGTGCAGGTCTTCGCACAGGCTATTTTGTCGGGGCGCCGGCGCTGGTCATCACACAAGTTGAATGGCAATATGGGCTTGCCAGGGGACCCTCACAGTCTGGTGGGCAGGTTTTTATTATCTTCGGAATGGTACCTGGAGCGGGGCGGTGATTAATAAATTGTATATTGGTATGTGCATTCTGTGTGGCACAGGGTGAGCTTTTTAATAACAACTCGAGATGTTCGAGTTCGTTACGTAATTTTATTGAAACTTCCCCTCCCTGTACTCACTCAGTATTTTCTTGTGCCTCCTTCTCCGATTTCCAATTCCCTTTGTCCTTTGTCCCTTGGTTTTTGTTAGCCATGTAATAACCCATGTAAAACTTATGCCAGATTAGAATTTTCCATGTAATAATTGATGTAATAATGTAATAATTAGATTCCTCCTGCTGCGATTGCAGCCTTCGTGACACTTGTCTTTGTGTTATTGGAGCAGAGCTCCGTTTTATTTGAATGTTCTTTGGCCTTTGTCTTTGATAATTATTACAATGGCATTCTTAGCCTAAGCCGCGCACTGCACTGTCAGCCACGCTGGCTCGGAGTCACTTCATTATATATTAGCTTATATATACATCAGCACTGAGAAGTGCTGAGAGATCTAGAGTGTAAGTAAGTGCACGGCCGGCTTATGCTAAATATGCCGACGCAGCACTATGCTGTTCGCTGCATAATGGTGCGCTCGTATTTCGTTGCACTTGAAATACGTTGGACATGTGTTTACGTTCACACTGCAACAAAGTGTTACAGTGCGTGTTAATTTTGACATACTGAGTACAGTAGTGTATTTAATATATATGCACATACATACATGCGATATAAGATGCGTTTAAAAACTATCTTAAAACACACAATCTATAATTGAACAAATCAATAAAAAAGGTAAATAAATCTTATAAATAGAATAATTAGATATTATTAGTATAAGTAAAAATTGCTTGCTTTTATAGTAAATCCTTATCTTAATTCTCTGATCAAAACAAGTAAGAATGCTATAGTCGAGTATACCCGACTACGAAACTCCCTGTACCCAGGTCTAAAACATCCAATGACATCTACGTCCACTTACACATACACAAAGACGCACACACACAGGCGGCAAAAACGACAGCGCAAGCGAGGCATTTTAATTGGTGGCTGTGCTTCTTCTTCCCCCTTTCGCTGCATCATTGAATCTTCTTTCGTGAATAACTTCCGTGTTTATTATCCGATCGACTTGAAATTGGGACAGTAGATTAAGAGAGACTAAAGTATTGTACATGCCAAATTTTAAGGCTATATCTTGAAAATTGTCACTGTAAAACGGTTTTAATCGATTTGCGGGGGTACAGGGGGAGATATCTGAAATATGAAACAAACTTTATCTGCGTATGGTATACAGGAACCTTCATTTCAAATTTGGTGTCTCTAGCTCTTGTTGTTGCTGAGATCGACGCGTTCATACGGACAGACGGACAGACAGACGGACATGGCCAAATCTAAATCTCTTTTGATACTGATCAAGAATATATATACTTTATAGGGTCGGAGATGTCTCCTTCTGTCTGTTACATACATTTGCACAGATGTAATACCCCCTTTTTACCCATTTTATAGGTACAGGGAGTAAAAATGCCATGGTTTCCCACAAGTTTTCCGACCATGGCACAGTGGGAGACACTTGACACTTCATAAATTGAGGGTATACATCAACATGTGTATGTGTTTGGTTGCTCTAGCTTCAAGGCTTATTAGCTTGTTATATTAATTATATTAAATAAAGAAAATTTTCTTTTATAATTTATGGATTATAGAGATTCGTCTTGGCTCACTATTGATAATATAGTATATAAATTTTTCAAACATTCCCTATAAAAAACTGAAAATTACAACTTGAGATTTATTTATGAGCAAAAAATAAAACTCAACCATTATCATTATTTTATGAGTTTTATGTTTTTTTGCTCAAAAATAATGATTATTGGTTGAGATGTAAAGTATAACTCAAAATTAATTATTATTTGGTAAGTGAATCTATAAAGCTCATAAGTTTTGAAATCATGGTGAAAATGCAAAGATTATCCTTAAAGGAGTATATTAGTATATTTCCCACTTTCTGAAAGTTACTATAAATGCATGATTTATTTGATTTAAAAAAATTAAAAAAAAAAATCATTATTTGCGGTCCCTTATGCGTGCGACTTAAATCGCAATATTACTTACGTCTCTCAGACTCTGCTTTGCTGTCGATTTACGGTAGATGTCGCGCTGTTGCTTGACATCATATGTTTTTCAGGTAATTCTTTAGTATAGCGGACTCATAAAATGACTGCTTTGGCCGATATACGTATATCGACACTTGTTGATTTATTTATAGCCTTTTTCCACGACATCATATTTCCACATTTTTCGTAATTGTTTTGATTTTGGAAAAATGTCACATATTTCCTGTAGAAAATCCCATAAGAAAAAAAATGGCAAATTCGTCATATTTTTAATATGATGCCATTCGCCCCGGCATTTTTTTTACTATTTTCTTATCGAACTCACGATGTTTATCGATTAACTAGTGCAAAGGTAAACAATGACGAGTTGTGCGCCAAAATTAATTTTTAAAATAAATAGTAAAATGCTTATATCTTAATGTTCCTGTATTTAGTAAGGATGAGGTTAAAAAGGAAGGTTTATCCGAAGGTGCACCCTCGAAATGGCAACATTTTGACAAGGTACACCGCCTTTTCGGAGCATTAAAGTTTGTGCACTTCACAGGTGCGCACTCGCAATTTCATTGCAAATTTGTCCCATCTCCGCATCCCAGACATCTTCCAATTGTTCAAGACCTTACGAACACATCGCAACTAAATGCCTGTTGATATGCAACTTTGACTTTTTACAGTTCTGCCATTATTTGCCATATTTTTCACTTTTTGTGAAAATTTTCATCAAAACAAGCCTAACAGCTGAATTATTTCGGGCAAATGACAAATTGAACATTTGACCGTGGAAAGACCATCATCCTAAATGTTGAAATGTGAAATTTTTTGGCTGTAGTGGAAAGAGGCTGACGGAAAAAAGTGGCGGAAAACATTTTTAAAAAATTCCAGAGTTGCCAGACTGATAAAAAAAACACAAATTTTAATTAGTCAATAATTGTTTAAAATATAATGTGAACAACTCGTTTAATATAAATTAGGCGATTTATCTCTCTCTCTCGGCCCCAAAACTTATATGTGTGATTAAAATTGATATACTGGTTTTATCTCTCAGCTTCTGCCTATAAATGCTTCGTTGTCGATCTAAGGTAGTTGGCGCTGCTGCTGCTGGAGTCAATTATTTTTATTATGCCACGATTTTGATAATTTTAATCATTTAAGTTTACTAATTAATTATGTACCTTTTTAGTTAATAGAGTGTGAATGCTGCTGGGCAGATTTTTAACATTATTATTATTATGTATTAAATCGGCCCAGCAGCATTTGCACACATTCACATTCGCGTCGATAATATGATCGGTCATCGAAACTTGTGGCCGTCGGTTGATGTATGACAGTACCAACATTTGACAAGATTGCTGACTACGGTGCACATTTCCGCAGTGCACGGGATTTACGCTAACAGAATGCTATATGTAGGCTTGCGCTATATTTTAACAATGGGAATCAAACTGCACTTGAATTAAGTAACGATTTTTTCTCACCATTTCGCTATTTTCTGGATGTTAGTATTATTCTTCCAACTTCATCAAAAATATTTTAAAGCATTACGCCCACCACGAGCGGGAAATGGGGGCATGTCAAATTAGTGAGATTATTTGCTTAGTTATGTATATCGACGTGTCACAGCCCTACACAGCAAATCATTAAGCATTTGGCTCAACTATTTAGGAAAGCCTACCTCCGTGGGATGGAATATTGTGATACGCTATTTTTTGTATTTCTTACGGTTAACGAAAGAAATTAAATTCAATATAATGCATTTTAATCTAAATATTTCGTCGGGGAACGCCGGGGTATTATCAGCTAGTATATATAAATAAATATATATATATGTACATATATATATAGATGGAAACTACTGTGAAAATTTCAACAATTTAGTGCTTACGGTGTGGGTTTTGCGATGGTTGTCAATCACTCAGTCGGTCAGGACGAACGTTTTTATATACATAGATGACATTAATTCATCACATTTCTCAACTTTTTGTTAAATGGAGTTAAGCAATATGTGGCACTGACCGGCTCATATGTAGATTTATAGGATCTGAGATGTCTCCGACTGCCTGTTACATATATTTGCAAAGATCAAAATACGGCACTTTTTCTAATTTCATGGTTGGAGGGAGTAAAACCCGCCAGGAAAGAAAAACAAAGTTCAACAATTATGATAGTAAATTCATATTTGTTTTCTTCTGATTTTTTTCAGCCATATATGGAAGAAATCTTTGGTCAACTTAAGGGCAGACCGTTCAAAAAATTTTTAGAAAGGTAAGTATTGTTCGGGCTCTTAAAATACAAGTTTTCATAAGTTTAATTTTTCTTTGTTCCCAAAATAAAGAAAAATATACAATTTTATTTAATGACTGTTCCGCACGAAAGCTAGAGCAAGCAAATCTTCTTAAACGATAAGCTCTTCAAGTGTTCTTCTAGCGCCCGGCGATTGATTAATTACCTTGCTTATGGTCCATCTTCAGATCGATGAATTTTGTTGCGTTCGTATACAAAATGAAAATAGCTGTTAAGCTCTTTAGAGCATGGATTGTGTTAAGGATTTTATACGAATCGCCAAAATGTACCGCAGAAGAGGAAGAATGGCTATAGGATAAGAAAAACATATATATTAACTTGTTGTCAAACAAAATAAAGCATTTAAAAGGCCAACGAAAATATACGTTTCTGTCGAATTTACTATAAAGAGCGATAACAAAAAAAGTAAATAAAATAAATGCAATAATCGAATTAATTCTTCAGATATGATGCACAAATCAGAACAAGTATGCAAGAATCAATCTTTAGTAAATATGAACGAGGTGTATTTGCTCATATGTTCATATTAACCCTCCCAACCTTGGCAATCATAGATCGATGTTGGAATTGCCCCATAAATGAGATAATTGAGATATTCATTGTTCTGACGTACTCATGCCGGTATACTTATTAATTAACAGTTCATAGACCAATCATTTAGACATAATTTTCAAAGAAGCATTTTCCAATTATATTCATTTGTTTCTTAAAACGAGAGTAATTTAAATCATTATTTTAAATTTGACAACTTTTTTTTCAATTCTTTTAACGATAGTATTGTAAACTATTTTCTACTTTTTATATCCTAGCAGGGTATTATAATTTTGTCTCGAAATGTGTAATGGACTAAAGGACAAAGTATATATATTCTGAATCAGCATGAATAGCCGAGTCGATATAGCATGTCCGTCTGTCCGTCCGTTTGTCTGTTTCTATGCGAACTAGTCTCTCAGTTTTAAAGCTATCGTAATGAAACTTGGCACAGACCCTTCTTTTTGCTGCAGCAGTACATATGTCAGAACCGGCTGGATCGGGCCACTATAACTTATAGGAATGATCGGTCAACAACTATGTTTTGTAAGAAAAGTTTGTCTATTTTATATGGTATCCTAACCAAACTTTTTCGAACCGAGTTTCTAGATAGTTTACACAATCTGGCCAAATTTTTGTAGAATTCAAACTTAGTGAGAGTTTGATTATACTTCAAATAGTTTCCAATAATTTTATCAAAATCTGACCACATGGCTCCCATAAGAGTAATCAGACAAAAATTAAGTTTTGTATAAAATTTAATTCTTGCCAGGGTGTATAGCTTCGGCACTCCGAAAATAGCCGTCCTTGCTTGTTTTGTATTCATTTGTTTTTAAACTAATTTATGTTTATTATCTAGCAACGATTTCACGATCACTAATGTAGCTCGTATTTGATTAAAGTTTTAAATAATAATTAGCAGTATCGAATGTGTAAATATATGTTTAAAATCAATCATTTTCGTTTTATAAAGACTCACTCACAACCATTATTCCATCGCTGGCTCGATGGTACCATCGATGCCGCTGATGTACTGTGTATTAATGTACTTAAAAGAATATATATATATATATATATATATATATTTACAGATACTCACTAAACATCTGAGTCATACTTTCTTAATCAAGATTTTTATACCCTACCAGAGGGTATTATAATTTTGTCTCGAAATGTGTAATTGACTAATCCGACCCAACAAAGTATATATATTCTGAATCAGCATGAATAGCCGACTCGATATAGCGATGTCCGTCTGTCCGTCCCTCAGTTTTAAGGCTATCGTAATGAAACTTGGCACAGACAAACCGAGTTTCTGAAGAGTTTCTACAATCTGACTAAATTTGTTCAAAATCGGAACACCATATCACAGAGCTGCCATAGGATCGGGTGAAAAATAAGTTATTGTATGAAAAACTTTTTGTATTACATCCAAACTAAGTGAGAGTTTTATTATACTTCAAATAGTTTCCTATAATTTTATCAAAATCGGACCACATGGCTCCCATAGGAGCAATGAGACAAAAATTGAGATTTGTAAAAAACATTGCGGCTAGGGTATATAGCTTCGGAACTCCAAAGATAGCCGTTATTTCTTGTTTTAATTTACAACGAATGAGTGTTAAATTAATGTCTTGAAACATGCTTGCTGTTATAATTAAATTCCAGCAACGCAAAAGAAGTTAATCTTAATATTACAAAATATTTAAATCATTCTTTTCAAATTAATTTATCAAATCATTTGATCAATTGTACGAACTGCTGTGCGTATTACAAAAAAATATAATTGTTTACTTTTGCACAACAGGGCTATGCTGTTAGACATTAAAAGCGTGTTTAACAGCAAGCACTTTGCAGACAGCCAGCTTCACAATGCAGTAACACTTCACAAGGCTCGTTAATTCACACTTATATTGATCCAGGCTCCTATCCGATGAATCTATGCACGTGTGTGGTTGCAGGCTATAGCTTTTTTGCTGCACTGTTGCGTTGAAGTTGTGCAGACCAAGGCTCCTTCTATACTTCTCACTATCTTCAGCTAAGCTCCTCGAGCGAGCAAGAGTCTGAGATCGGACAGTTTAGTCGACAATCTGAGTTCCGATCTGTGAAAATATACATTGCCACTTAATGGTATACATTTCCACCGGATTGATTTTCTTGATTACACTAACCTGATTGTTTTTAGCCCAAGCACATACAAAGATGTGCTTGATGCCTCTGCTGCTTTTAGAATTTTTGTTTAAATTCACTTGCAGGCACTAAATGTATTCGAAGGGAAAAGAGTACACTGGGTTTGCGAAATGTCCGTCTGTCCGTATGAACGCAATTTTTTTCCACACACTTGAAACTAGAGCACCCAAAATTAGTACACATGTTGGTGTATAACCTCAATTTATGAAGTGTCGAGATCGCCACCGTACCCCTTCCCCCTCCCCCACAATTTGGGGAAATCCTGTATCTTCCACATTTTAAAAGCTATAGTTACCAAAAATTTGTTGCCAACCCCACTCCCTCCCCAACAATTCGGCATATGATATCCCAAAACTGGTATCATAGCTAGAGTCACCTAATTTGGCACACAGACTAATGTTATCCCTCTGGACAAATCTGCATCAACAAACGATTAACCCTTCCACCCCCTCCCCCGCAAATGATCAAAATGTATATCTTCCACACCTTTACAGGTAGAGTCACAAAATTTGGCATGCAGACTAATGTTGACCCCTGGACAAATCTCCATCACAAAATTTTTGACCCCCACCCCCTTCCCCACAAATGAGCA
Source organism: Hirtodrosophila confusa (assembly GCA_035043065.1). NCBI lineage: Eukaryota > Metazoa > Arthropoda > Insecta > Diptera > Drosophilidae > Hirtodrosophila > Hirtodrosophila confusa. The sequence continues at coordinate 864,130 of JAWNNI010000053.1, forward strand.
AAATCTATATCTCCCACACCTGCACAGGTAGAGTCACAAAATTTGGCACACAGACTAATGTTATTTCTCTGGACAAATCTGCATCAACAAACGATTGACCCTTCCACCCCCTCCCCCGCAAAATGTATATCTCCCACACCTTTATAGGTAGAGTCACAAAATTTGGCATACAGATTAATGTTGACCCCTGGACAAATCTCCATAAACAAATGTTTGACCCCCAACCCCCTCCCCCACAAAGGAGCAAAATCTATATCTCCCACACCTTTACAGATAGAGTCATCAAATTTGATATATATACTACTGTTTTCTTCGCGTCTTCACGAACCCTCAAATGAGCAAATAATACCGGACTGGGAACAGAGTATTCTGCTGTGGGATACGTCCGACTGCAACGTTCTTGTTTAACTTGCTTCTGCTGTTGCTTTCGGTTAACAGCGCAATTCGAAGCAGCAGCAAGTGTCCGTATGAACACAAATTTTTTTCACACCCTTGAAGCTAGAGCAACCATACTTGGTACACCCGTTGGTGTATATCCTCAGCTTATAATGTGTCGAGCTTTTCCCAAAACACGTTTGTTACAGGTGTATATCTCCTACCGTTGGCTTACAGACTAATATTAACCCCCTAGACAAATCTGTATCAACAAGTTTTTGACAACCCCCTGTAAGGAGGCTTTAAGTAACCCCCCTTACAAGGCCTTAATTATATTATATTATTATTTAGTGGAGTAAGGGCATGAAGCCATATCAGTTTCATTGCGCATGGAGCGCTAGCGCCTGACGCGCTGTAGGTATAAATACATGTTAATAAAATATATAATCTAATCCGTTAACGAACGCATTTGAATTCAAACACAACGATCTTCTGTCACAGCTGGCACGCGCAGCTGATACAGTTCGCAATCCTACCACCAGAGCGCGGCTTCAGTCAGAGCAAAAGCTGTGATGTGAATAGCGAAAGTTCTGAGGTGGAGAGCGAAAGATTGAGCTTTTCAGGCTCGCGCGTGGAAGTTTTTTTGGAAGTTTTCGAGGAACGGGCAGTGACTTACGGCATCGACCTGGACCGTATGCCCCGTGTGATGGGCGAAGTTCTTGTCAGCAAGGCTGCCAGGTGGTTCATGACAAGCGGGTTGGGGGACGTGTCATGGTAGGCGGTTAGGAGAGGATTTCTGGAATTCTTCCTGCCGCCTCGCTATTTTGAGCGGTTGGAAGATGAAATTCGGGCCCGCCTGCAGTGCATTGGTGAGGAGTTTAAGGACTACGTGATTGACCTGAGGGCACGTATGCACCACGCGAGGTATAATACGGCACAGGAGTTGCACCGTATATACGAGAACGCCGCGCCAGAGTGTCAATTGCTTATACGCAGGCACGACTTCTCAACGCTGGCCGAGTTGACGCAATTGGCAGTGGAATTCGAGAGTGTGCGGAGGCGGAGTTGTGAATACTCAGCAAGGGCACCAGCTAGTCAGGCAGTGCAGGGGTGATCACAAGCCGATCCAGTTCCCGTGGCCCAGACTAGGAGTGGGCATCGCAATCCATTCCATTCCCCACCCGGGAGTCCTCCGGCGGCTGCGGCCGGTGGTGAGATCCCCGCGCAGCCGTCGTCAGGCTACGGCGAGGCGGCAAACCGGATGATGAGCCAGGGTGAGGGGAGAGGCTTTGATCCGCTAAGGGCGTGCCACCGGTGTGGGCAAGGCCATTTTGCCCGAATAGGCGGGTAGATTTTTGTCGGCAATGCGGGAAGAAAGGGATAACTACACCAGATTGCTGCCGGCGAGCGAAGGCGGGAAACGGGCAGCGGCGTCTCCTGGACAGGGATCAGGTCGGCGCCGAATCGACCGCCGCCCGAAAGTAGATCCTCCTCTGACTGTAGAGGGTGGCCGAATCGTCGCTACAGTGGAGATTGGAGGGTAGGTCAGGTCTGCCACGATCGACACTGGAGCGACACGCAGTTTCGTTAGCGAAGATTGCGTGCTCAAGTGGGCGATTCGGGGAGAGGCACAGGGTGTGCAGACACGGATCCACCTAGCGGACGGATCAACCCTAGAAGTTAATAGGCTGCTGAGGTTGGATGTCAGCATGGCTGGAAAAACAATCAGCATGCCAATGCTGATTATGCCTTCCATGTTGGACCACATCATCCTCGGTATGGATTTTCTTTGTGCCATGGGCACTACCATACGATGCGGCAACGCTGAATTAATCCTCGAGACGGTGGTGGTACCGGCCGCAGTGCTGGCAGTATCAACTACCAACGAGGAGCCGAGGCAGAGTGGCCAGCCGATCTGGAACCAGAACTCCAGGAACTCCCTCGGATTAACCATATCCTGGAGAGATTACGCCATGCTCGCTTCATTTCTACTCTCGATTTGAAGCACGGGTATTGGCAAATCCCCATGGCGGCTGATAGCAGGGAGTGCACGGTGTTCATGGTGCCCGGGAGGGGTTTGTTCCAATGGCGGGTGATGCCATTTGGTCTCCACTCGGCCTTCGCGACGTTTCAGCGGGCGTTAGATTCGGTGATAGGACCTGATATGGAGCCGCACGCGTTCGCGTATCTGGACGATATCGTGGTGATAGATAGGAGCGACCCGGGAACAGCATGTTGCTCATCTAAGGGGAGTTTTCCGCCGTTTAAGAGCCGCCAACTTGAAGGTGAACCGAAAGAAGTGCAGTTTCTTGCGGCAACGGCTGGTTTATTTGGGGCATGTGAATAGTGGAGAGGGCATTCGGACGGACCCTGACAAGGTGGATGCGATCCGAAAGCTAAAGGCCCCATCCTGTGTCAAGGAGTTATGCCAGTGTCTCGGCATGGCTTCGTGGTACAGGTGATTTGTGCCCAATTTTGCGACCCTGGTACAACCCATGACGGCACTTCTGAGAAAAGGTAGGAAGTGGTCATGGGAGAAAGAGCAGGAGGAGGCACTGTGTCAGTTGAAAGAGAGCCTGGCTACTGCACCTGTTCTAGCGTGCCCGGACTTCTCGGCCAAATTTGTGATCAGAACCTCCAGCCGTTGCCGCAAAGGTGCGCATCGCTCACGTCATACAACCGCAGGCCAGTTTTTATACTATGTTCCCGAAGGGAAAATAGTATATTGGGTTTGCGAAATGTCCGTCTATCCGGATGAACGCAATTTTTTTGCCTTTATCTTTAAGCTAGAGCAACCAAACTTGGTACACCTGTTGGTGTATACCCTCAATTTATGAAGTGTCGAGATCGACCACCCGTCCCCACCTCCTCCCCCGCAATTTGGGGAAAACCTGTATCTTCCCCATTTTTAAAGCTATAGTCACCAAATTTGGCATACAGACTAATGTTGAGATTCCCGACAGATCTGCATAAAAAATTTTGACCCTCACCCCCACCCCCACCCCCACAAATCGGCATATGAGATCCCCAAAACACGTTTTTCAAGGGGTATAGTATCAAAGATAGGGTTACCTAATTTGGCATACAGACTAATGTTGACAACCTGGACAAATCTGCATCAAAAAATTTTTGACTTCCCTGCTTGCTTTTATATGAATTCCTGCAAGTACGAGAATGATTCTTTGAACTTGCCCCGTGCTATATAGAAATGTGAAATATTGATCTACTACCACTAACCTATTGAAATTTACTTCTCTTGTCTTGAAGGGATTTTAAGCTAAAATGCATACAGTTGTTTATTTACCCTGATTTCAGGTAGGCTTTTGACTCTGTTAATCATTCTCTTTTACTTCACTAACTTCATCTTCTGTGATTTCCAAATAACTTAATACTTTGGATCTCTAACTATTTAACTTTTAGAACCCAAAAGGTTTATTTCAAAGGCCTGATCTCTAAGTCTGTTCAAGTTACTTCCGGAGTACAACAAGGAAGTCATCTTGGCCCCTTGTTATTTACGTTGTTCTTAAATGGTCTTCCTTTTACCATAAATAACTCTCGTGTGATATATGTCGATGATGTAAAACTTTTATCTGTGAACTACTGATTTCCTATAAAAAGGTTAAATACTGATCTTGACAGTTTTCATGTCTGGTGTCGGGTAATTTTATTGAATCGTAATTGTGGTAAGTGTTATTTAATGTAGTTTTATAGGCGAATACCCTTTTCACTCCTGTGCCCATAAAATGGGTAAAAATGAGGTTTTAAATCTGTGCAAATGTATGTAACAGGTAGAAGGATACATCTCCGACCATATCTTCATATATAAAAGAGTTCGTGCTGACTGAATGATTGACAATCATCGTACAGCCCAAACCGTAAGAGCTGGGATGCTGAAATTGCTCGCTTAGACGTGGTTTTGGAAAATTCGACCCACAAGCATGGAAAATCGCGGAAAACTGTTGTATGAAACTTTTTTGTTTACCATCCATTCGACTTCAAACTCATTTTCAAGGATCTACGCAAAAATTCATTTGTTTCAAATTCATGGTCGGAAAATGGGGGTCGCTAGGTTGTATGGGCGAAAGTCTAATTTTACGCCGATCTCCTTCAAATTCATTTTCAAAGCTTTTCACCCAATATAATTTGACACGTGCATCATTGAGTTTGGGAAATTCAGCCGTATGGTCGGAAAATTGGCGGAAAACTGTTATGCAAAATTTTTGATTATCTTCCGATTGTCTTCAAACTCATTTTCACAGCTGTACGCAAAAATTCATTTGACACGTATTTCACCGATCTTGGATAATCCTTAGTCTAATTTTAGGCCGATTACCTTCAAATCATTTTCAAAGCTCTTCACCTAAAATAATTCGACACGCTTATCAGCGATTTTGGGAAATTTAGCCCTATGGTCGGAAAATGGTGGAAAACTTTGTCATTCGCCAATTTTAATTTTCATGCGATTGGGTTCAAACTCATTTTCCCGGTTCTACAAAAAAACATAATAGTGACGGTGGTCAAAGATTTTGAGAAACCTACTCCCAAAGTCGAAAAATTTGCGGAAAACCGTTGTATGCAATTTTTTTGATTATCGTCCGATTGGCTTCAAACTCATTTTCAAATAATTTGACACATGTGGCTTGGAAAAATCACGTTAACTGTTGGAAAAGTAGTGGAAAACTCTGGAATTCAGTATGTTAGTTTCTCATGCGATTGACTTTATACTAATTGCCAAATCTAAACACAAAAAGTTAGGTTCTTTGGGTGTCAACATAAGGGGGGGAAAATAGGTGGTAGTATAATTCTTGCAATAGGCTTCAAACTCATTTTCAAAACTATCCTAAAAATAATTTAAGTGTGTGCTAACCGATAATAGAATGATGAACCTCAGCCGGTCGCTACGGGCGGGAAATGGGGGTTAATGTCAAATGAGTGAGATTATTTGATTAGTTAGATCGGCTTGAAGACATTTTCATAGCCCTACACAACAAATCACTAGGCTCAACTATTTAGGAAAGTCTACTTCCACGTGCGGGAAAATTGTGGTACGTTATATAATGCATTTAAATCTATTAATTTCGCCGGGAAACGCTGGGGTTTTACTAGCTAGTAAAGAATATATATTCTTGATCAATATAAATAGCCGAGTCGATTTGGCCATGTCCGTTTGTCTGTCGTCCGTCCGGATGAACGCTTCGATCTCAAAAAATTTGGAATGTAGGTTTGCATGTACGCAGATCAAGTTTATTTTCGATCTGAGATATTCCCCCCACACCCCCGCAATTCGATAAAAACTTTTCACACCAACCATTTGAGCTTTGGCATTAGGCATGTACCTTGGACACTCTTAATCTTCTGTCCAAATTTCAATTCGATCGGATAATAAATACGAAAGTTTTTCAACAAACAAAATTCAGTACTGCATAGCGAAGGGCTGTGCTGTGCGGCTGTGCTGCGCCGCCATTTAAGATGCCTCGCTTGCGCTGTCGCTTGTGTGTGTGCATCTTTGTGTACATATGTGAGTGTGCATGCGTAAGTGTGCAAGAATCGATTGGAAATTTAAGAACTGGGTAGAGTCGTAGTCGAGTATACCCGACCAGAGCATTCTTACTTGTTTCTGTCTTGGATATCTTCTTATTTAAATAATAGAACCCAAAAAGTACTACTTAGATCTTCAATTTCTAAACCTTCTTTCGTAACATCTGCTGTACCCCGAGGAAGTCACCTTGGTCTTTTATCCTTCACACTTCTTATTAATGATCTTCCATCTGTCTTATTGCACTCTCCTATACTCATGTATGCATATCATGTATCATTTTTTATCATTTAGCAATTCTCTTTAAATTAGTGTACTACAAAATGACATACATAAGTGCTATGCAACTTTGGTGATTGGGTAATCATCTTCCTCTCAATTGCTGCAATTGACTTTCTGTCGATCTAAACCCTATCTTGGGAATGAGGTATTGTAACGAATCAAATGTCCTGCCGGGCTTAACTCGGTCGGTCAGGATCCGTATCAACAAATTTGTATTTGGACACTTGCGATAAATAACGACTCTAGATTTCGATGATAATTATATTTATTTGCTGACCATATTCTAGGTGTAGGTTTAGTTTTATTGTGTAATTCCTGTGGTGGCCGCCGAGAGTATCCTGGTGATGCACCGACTCGCCGTTCAGCGTCGCCTGTTCGCTAAGAACCACCCACTCGCTTTTGGCTCGTGGGATAATTCCGCGTAGCAAAGCTCCGCCTAGTTGCTAGTGGCCGCGCACCCGAATAGCTGGCTTGGTAGTGGTGGTGGGATCCGGTGGGGATTCTTGCTGGAACTGATGGGATCCGGTAGGGATCTTTGCTGGAACTGGTGGGATCCGGTAGGGATCCTTGCTGGAACTGGTGGGATCCGGTGGGGATCCTTGCTGGAACTGGTGGGATCCGGTGGGGATCCTTGCTGGAACTGGTGGGACCCGGTGGGGGTCCTTGCTGGAACTGGTGGGGGTCCTTGCTGGAACTGGTGGGACCCGGTGGGGATCCTTGCTGGAGGTGGTGGGACCCGGTGGGGGTCCTTGCTGGAACTGGTAGGACCCGTTGGGGGTCCTTGCTGGAACTGGTGGACCCGGTGGGGATCCTTGATGGAACTGGTGGGATCCGGTAGGGATCCTTGCTGGAACTGGTTCTGCTCTCCTGTTACGCCAGGATTTGTCAGGGTTCTCCTGCTATTCGCGAGGATTTATCCCGTGATTCTCCTACTACACAAGGATTTGCATACGACCCTACTGCACAGTGACTCGCTGTGTTCTCCTGTTACGCAAGGACTCGTCAGTGTTCATCTGCTATTCGCAAGGACTCCTCACTTAACTCTCCTGCTACACAAGGACTGGTAACGATGCGCTCAGCTCTACCGTATTTCTCCTGTTACGCGAGGACTTGTCAGTGTTCTCCTGCTATTCGCAAGGATTTACCACTTGACTCTCCTGCTACACAAGGATTGGTCACGGTGTGCCACGATTCGCAGTGCTTCTCCTGTTAAGCGAGGACTTGTCAGTGTTCTCCTGCTATCCGCAAGGATTTATCACTTGACTCTCCGGCTACACAAGGATATTGCACAGGACTCGGTTGGATGGCTGATGTATCCTTGCGCGGGACAAGAATACTTGGCGTGGTTTGTTAGTTGCTGCGACGTTGAATTTTTGCTGTTGACTCCGTTGACTTTTTTCTGTCTGCCCTCCTCGTGCGTGTTACTGTGCCCTTTTATATGTTTATCAACTGTCGTTAACTGTACTTTTGTCATCGCCAACGCACTCAGGCACCGTTTCTGGCTCTTCTATAACGGCACTAAGTCCCGTTGTGGTTTGTCAGCGCTTGCTGTGCGACGGCGCTGTTGCTGCCTATTTCGCGCAACGAGAGACCGCATGTGTAAGTGGCCGTGAGAGCCTACTCACCGGTGCCCAGAGGCTTAGTTGAAAGGGGTCGTTTAGTAATGTTGTGGGGAGCCGGCTAAGGCTCCTCACACTCTCCTCTTCCGTCGGGAGCGATGTGTTTTCCCTACCTTTTTTTGTTTGTGTGAAATTTCCCCGCTACCCTTAAGACTACATAACTATATTTTTTTTTCCTTTTGTTTCTTTTTTTTTCTTTTATTTCATTTAAAATTTTTTTTTTGTGTGGTGTTTTGTTTTGCTAAATTTATTATTATTTTTTTTTTGGTTTTTTTTATATATTTTTTTTATATATATATGTTTTTCTTTGTTTTATTATTCAATTTATATGTATTATTTTTTTATTTTATTTTTTGTTTATTGTTGCGCGAACACGCGGTGTTGGCCTTTGGTTGACCGGATGCGGTACCGCGTAGTGCCGACCCACATTAACCGGGCGGTCCGCCAATCCCGCTTAATTGTTCGGGCGTACGCGGCCACCGCTTCTGGCCATTCTTCGGGGCCCACGTGGTCGGGGCGTCACTGGCCGTGGTGGTTTCGGGCTTCGGTCGTCTCGGGGGGGCGTTACGGCCGTCAGGGTCCTCGGCCGTGGCGTGATCGCCCGGGGGGCGTCGGCGACCTAGGAGTTTCTGGCGAAGCCGGCGTTGCAGGCGCGCTCTGTGGCGGCCCTGGCGGCGTTGTGTTCCGGATCGGCCGATACTCGACCACCTGTACGTCCTGTCGTACTGGCCTCCCGTCCCGCATGACCGAGCGTTGCACGCGGTAGACGTGCCTTGTAAAAGGTGGCTCCGGTGCCTCGGACTCCGACTCAGACGAGATGATGACCACCTCCGTAGGGCGGTCCAGAACTGGCTCTGCGGGACGGGGCGGTGGTGTCATCGGCGTTGGCGTCGCGGGGCGTGGCTGCGGCTGTACCATGCCGACTGGCTGCTCCCGTGGGGCCTCTGGTGCCGGCGGTGTGGTGCCCGGTGTTGGCCGTTTTAGAGCCGGTACCTTGGCCGATGGCTTCACTGGTTGTGGCCCGATGGGCGAGTGACGACCAGGTTTTTGGCGGGTGGCCGCCGGTTTTCTTAACGGCCTTCGGGGGTGGAAGGGCAGCCGCGTTGCCGTCCTCCTCGACTGCCGCCGCGGTGCCGTTTCGCTGTTGCGTTTAGTTGGCGTTTCCATCTTGATGTGATCCTCGGCTATTGGGGTTGTGGCTTATATAGCTATTGCGCCTGCGCTCTTCAATTGCTGACATCTATCGGTTGCCTGTATTAGTTTGTCAGCAATTGGAAATGCATTGTGCCTTGCATATCAGGTGATTCTGCCGTTATCGTTTGCATGTTTCGCACCGTTGTCTCGATTCGATTTGGTGCCTTGCATTCCTTGTCGTATGCGAACTTGGTGAAGCTCGTGCCTTGTTAGATGTATAATTTTGTTTATTTATTTATATTGTTGTTGTTCTAAGTATTGTGGTTATTATTTTGCTTTATTGTTATTATTATAATTATTATTATGATTATTATGATTATTATGATTATTAGTATTATTTTATTATTATTATTATTATTATTATTATTATTATTATTTTTATTATTATTATTATTATGGTTTTCGTTTGAATGCGGCGTGGCATTAAATTGTGTATGATTATGTAGTTATTTTTATTTGTTGGATTTTGTGTGAGATTGCCCCACTGTTCACAATGTGTGATCCCGTTGTTCTTATTTCACAGGCGCCGAAGTTTTGAAAAGGGGGTTAGTGTACGCAGAGGCTTAGTTAAGAATTGTTTCCGAAGGGGTCTTGGGGGGGGTTTTTGCAGTACTTAATAAAAATTTCAAATTTTTAATGTAAATTAATTTTATTTACATTTTCCCCCTTTAATAAATTCGAAAAAAAAATTTATATATAAAAAAATTTTCTCGCCCGTGTCCTACACTTACTGCATTTTAGTTGGTTTTGTTTGCGTCGCATACAATTTTAAGTCTATGATGTGGGCCGTTCGTATTTTCTTGTCCGCCTGTCCTCGAAGCTGGCATATAACCGGCGAAACAAAGTTTATTATCTGATACGGCCCGCCGAATTTTGAAGCGAGCTTGGCTGCAAATCCCTCCGCGGCGTTGGAGAGGTGGTGTTCTTTGCGCCATACCTGATCGCCTATTGTCGGTTTCCATGGCCGTCTCCGCAGGTTATAATGTCTTGCGTGGTCCTGGGCTGCCTTTTCCAAATTGCGACGTACTAGTTCGAAAATCTCTTTAAGTTTCCTCTCGTTATCTCTGGGCTTTGAGGTTGCTTGTCCTGTGCCTACAGCTTCCTTGTCGTATAGGGCCCTGGGTAGTCTGGGATCGCGGCCTTGTGTGACAAATGCTGCGCTGTAGCCCGTTGACGCTGAGACGCTAGTGTTGATCGCCAGTGTCAATTCGGGTAACAACTCATCCCAATTCCGCTGATTTTCTCCTGTGTATTGTGCAACCATAGTTTTAACGGTCCGGTTCATGCGCTCGGTTGGATTTTCTTGAGGCGTATAGGGGGCCGTGTATTGGTGTCGTACTCCCATCTCTTCTAAGAACGTCTTGAACGCCTTACTTGTGAATTGCGCTCCATTATCTGTGATGAGTACTTTTGGTGCCCCGAACCTAGCCAGTATCCGTTCTCTGAACGCCTTTTGCAGGGCTGCCGTCGTTGCACTCCTCAGTGGGACCAGTTCTGTCCATTTTGAGAATCGGTCAATAAAGACGAGTAAGGTCGTGTTTCCGTATTTCGACCTCGGCAGGGGTCCCACAAAGTCTGCGCAGACCGTGGCCCATGACTCCTCAGGGACTTGGGTGAGCATTTTACCTGCGGCTTGAAGTTGGCGGCCACTCGTGCCATGGTTTTGCGTGTCCCCAAGTGTCCGGCTGTAACTGCGCCGTGGTTTTCATGTAGTATTCGTTGTCTCTGTCGTTTTGGTACGCAGAGCTTCCAGGCCGCCACGTCTTCGTCCCCTGCTCTCTGTGGGATGTGTCTATAGAGGTTTCCTGACTTTATAGTGCAGTCGGCGTATTTTTAGGGGTTATTTTGAGCTTTTGCCATTAGTTTCTCTATCCATTTGTCCCCCTCTTCTGCGTTTTTCCCTTGGCTCACCGCTCGGCCACATGTCTCCTCTGCTAGGGGTTGCCGGGACAGAGCGTCTGCTACCACGTTGAGTTTCCCCTTGCGATAAGTCACCTCGAAATCGTACTGTTGCAGCTCTAAAGCCCACCTCGCGACTCTGCCCGAAGGACTTTCGATGGAATTGAGCCATTTCAGTGCCATGTGGTCGGTGATGACAGTGAAATGGTATCCTTCCAAATATGGCCTCAGTTTCCTGATTGCCCATACAATTGCCAGACATTCCTTCTCCGTGGCCGAGTAGTTCTTCTCGGCTCCGTTTAGTGTCCTGCTGGCGTATAAGATGACTTGTTCACCTTCCTTGGTCGTTTGGGTGAGGATTGCCCCGAGTCCGTAGTTGCTGGCATCTGTCTGAAGGATGAACTGGCTGTTGAAGTTCGGGCATGCTGGCATGGGTGCTTTCGTGAGTTTATCCTTCACGGTCTCAAATGCCTTTTGTTGTTCCTTATTCCATTCCCACTTGGTACCCTTTTTGAGCAGGGCGTTGAGTGGATGAACCGTCGTAGCAAAGTCGGGTACAAATCTTCTATACCATGATGCTATTCCCAGGTATTGACGCAGTTCTTTGGTATTAGTGGGGGGTTTTAGCTCGGCGATGGCAGCTACTTTGTCGGGGTCTGTGCGGATACCGTGTTCCGTCACCAGATGCCCCAGATATTTTAGCTCCTGCTTGAAGAAATCGCACTTGTCGATGTTGATCCTCAAGTTGGCCGCTCGAAGCCATCGGAATACCTCCCGCAGGTTAATCATATGTTCTTCTCGTGTTTTCCCGATGACAATGATGTCGTCCAGGTAGGCGAACGCATGTGGCATCATTTCCGGGCCTATCACTCGGTCCAACGCTCGTTGAAATGTCGCCGGAGCAGAGTGAAGCCCAAACGGCATCACTTTCCACTGGAAAAGTCCTCTCCCAGGGACGGTGAACGCTGTTAATGGCCTGCTGGCCACTCCCATTGGAATCTGCCAGTATCCATCCTTCAGATCCAAGCTGGTAATGTAGTGGTCCTCCCTTAACTGGTCTAAAATGTGATGCACTCTTGGTAAGGAATACGCGTCTTTGACTGAACGGCTATTTAACTGGCGAAAGTCGACGCACAGTATCCACTTTCCCGTCTTCTTCCTTACCATGACGATTGGCGCGCTGTGGGGACTGTTCGACGTTTCGATGCAGCCTCTTGCCAGTAGTTCGTCCACCTGTTTAATAATCTCTTCTTGCATCTTGGGGTTCTTCGGGAAGTATCTTTGTTTGATGGGACGGTCGTCGTGCATCACTATCTGGTGCTCTGTAATGGGTGATGTGCCTGACATTTTCCCAAAAGCAGCCAGTTCTTCTTGGAGGAATTGGTCGATAGCTGTGTCAGGGTGTAGTGGTTGTCTCTCCATCTCGCTGTTGCCTGTCTGTTCTGTAGCGGTTCTTTCGGGTTCCTGTGCTCTTGGTGGTTTTGTCATGGCAGCTGCTACCGAGAGTCTTTCTTGTAACCTTCCACTATGCCTGTGGCGGGCTGGAATTATGACTCGGAGCCCGGCACACTCCAAAACGGTGCCCATGCCTGTGAGGAAATCCCATCCTAGCACTAACTCGTCGATGACCCCGGGTAGGATGAGGAGTGCCAGATCGATGTGTTGGTCCCCGAGCTTGATTTCGACCTCCAGCTGCTCTGATACCCCGCTGCTTCGGCCATCTGCTAGCCGCACCTGCTTTTGCGTGGACTTCCGATGTCCTTGGTGGCCCAGTTCCATAGCCAGTTTTTCGCTGACAAAACTGCTTGTCGCCCCAGTATCTATGGTCGCTTTGTAATGGCCGGTCCCAATTTGTACTGTTGCCGACAGGTACGCCCCCTCATCCTGTAGGGCGCCTATTAATGCTGAGGGGCAGTTTCCCTGGGCATCCGCTCTCCCCTTGGTGGCGGATGCCGGCGCCCGTTTCCCAGTCGGCAACATTCAATCGTTCAGATGTCAATTCGACCACACATCCAGCAAAAAATGAGCTGGTCGTTTTGGCATTCGGGGGCCCAATTTCCCTCCTGGCCGCACCTCCGACAGGCCCGGGCGGGGTCCTGGATGTGAGTTCTGGCCTGTCCTATTCGTGCTCTTGGGGCTGGTTGCGGTCCACTGCTGATGCGTTCGTGACACCGGCAGTTTTGAGTCCGGGGTTCCTCTTCGCATGCCATTAGCCTGGTTCGGTTCGGGTGTGCTTGTTGTCGCAGCCTGGCCCGATCCTGCTCTAGTTCTTCGAACTCCTCGGCCAGTTTTGTGAGTTCGGCCAGGCTAGAACTTTGGTACGGCCGTACGAATGCCCGTAGATCTGGGAGACTGTTATCGCATATTTGCCTCAACTCCCTCGGCCTATCGTACTTCAGAGGCCTCATTAGGGTCTGCATCTCGACCATATATATTTTAAAGGGCTCATCTATGCCCTGTCTTCTCCGGGTTACTTCCTCCTGTAATCGTGTGAAATAGTCCCGTGGTAGGAAGAACTACTGAAAGCTAGCCACAAAGGATGTCCATGACCGCCAATGTTGGTTATTGGCAATGTACCATTTAAGGGCCATGCCTTGGAGGAGTTCGGGCATCGCTCGGGGAATCAGATCTAGGTTGAGTCCATATGTCTCTGCTGACCATTCAACCTGCTCCAGAAATTCTAGCGGCTTGGTCGTGCCGTCAAAACGGAAGCTCCACTCCCTCACCTGTTTGGCTACTCGTGGATACTCTTCTGTATGAGTCCTGTTTGGTGCTGTGGTCCTGTGCGGCGACTCGTTCCTGGGCATGTTCATGCTTCCCCATGGTGGAGGGCGTGTGTCTGACAGCCTTGCCGCTGTCTGCGTCTCTGGTATGTTCAGGCGCTCGATGAATTTGCTCGGGTCCTCAAATTCTTCCTCCTGTGTTGCGCTCTTTAGTGGTGACTGGCGAGTGTGAAGGCGTGCCAAGTCATTGAGCTTCAAGGCATGCTGCAGATTCGACTCGTTTGCTAGGACCCATTCTCCAAATTGCCCACGCATCGTGTCTACTGTGCCGGTCACGGTTATCCCGAATTCTTCGGCATACCGAAGGATTTCCTCCTTTTTGAGGTTATAAACCCATCCTCGTACCACTTTGTTTATGTGTATGTAAAGCTGTATTTCCTTGAATTTCTTTTTATCGCAAGACCCTAAACGTTGGGCGCCAGTTGTAACGAATCAAATGTCCTGCCGGGCTTAACTCGGTCGGTCATGATCCGTATCAACAAATTTGTATTTGGACACTTGCGATAAATAACGACTCTAGATTTCGATGATAATTATATTTATTTGCTGACCATATTCTGGGTGTAGGTTTAGTTTTAGTGTGTGATTCCTGTGGTGGACTCGCCGTTCAGCGTCGCCTGTTCGCTAAGAACCACCCACTCGCTTTTGGCTCGTGGGATAATTCCGCGTAGCAAAGCTCCGCCTAGTTGCAAGTGGCCACGCACCCGAATAGCTGGCTTGGTAGTGGTGGCGGGATCCGGTGGGGATCCTTGCTGGAACTGGTGGGATCCTGTAGGGATCTTTGCTGGAACTGGTGGGATCCGGTAGGGATCCTTGTTGGAACTGGTGGGATCCGGTGGGGATCCTTGCTGGAACTGGTGGGATCCGGTGGGGATCCTTGCTGGAACTGGTGGGACCCGGTGGGGGTCCTTGCTGGAACTGGTGGGATCCGGTAGGGATCCTTGCTGGAACTGGTGGGATCCGATGGGGATCCTTGCTGGAACTGGTGGGACCCGGTGGGGGTCCTTGCTGGAACTGGTGGGACCCAGTGGGGATCCTTGCTGGAACTGGTGGGACCCGGTGGGGGTCCTTGCTGGAACTGGTGGGACCCGGTGTGGGTCCTTGCTGGAACTGGTGGGACCCGGTGGGGATCCTTGATGGAACTGGTGGGATCCGGTAGGGATCCTTGCTGGAACTGGTTCTGCTCTCCTGTTACGCCAGGATTTGTCAGGGTTCTCCTGCTATTCGCGAGGATTTATCCCGTGACTCCTACTACACAAGGATTTGCATACGACCCTACTGCACAGTGACTCGCTGTGTTCACCTGTTACGCAAGGACTCGTCAGTGTTCTCCTGCTGTTCGCAAGGACTCCTCACTTAACTCTCCTGCTACACAAGGACTGGTAACGATGCGCCCAGCTCTACCGTATTTCTCCTGTTACGCGAGGAATTGTCAGTGTTCTCCTGCTATTCGCAAGGATTTACCACTTGACTCTCCTGCTACACAAGGATTGGTCACGGTGTGCCACGATTCGCAGTGCTTCTCCTGTTACGCGAGGACTTGTCAGTGTTCTCCTGCTATCCGCAAGGATTTATCACTTGACTCTCCGGCTACACAAGGATATTGCACAGGACTCGGTTGGATGGCTGATGTATCCTTGCGCGGGACAAGAATACTTGGCGTGGTTTGTTAGTTGCTGCGACGTTGAATTTTTGCTGTTGACTCCGTTGACTTGTTTTCTGTCTGCCCTCCTCGTGCGTGTTACTGTGCCCTTTTATATGTTTATCAACTGTCGTTAACTGTACTTTTGTCATCGCCAACGCACTCAGGCACCGTTTCTGGCTCTTCTATAACGGCACTAAGTCCCGTTGTGGTTTGTCAGCGCTTGCTGTGCGACGGCGCTGTTGCTGCCTATTTCGCGCAACGAGAGAGCGCATGTGTAAGTGGCCGTGAGAGCCTACTCACCGGTGCCCAGAGGCTTAGTTGAAAGGGGTCGTTTAGTAATGTTGTGGGGAGCCGGCTAAAGCTCCTCACAGTATCTTGTCTAAGATCTCCACAGAACAAAATAATGAGGTCTGAATTGAGTCGGTCCAGGAGCAATTTCTTCTATTTGCCTTACATAGTTTATATTGTGATCCTAATCTTCGTCTGCCATCTTATCCCAGTAGACTCTTTATTTTAAATCTTCCGACATAAGTTAACCGTCTGTCCCTTGTAGACCTACTAGAAACTTTATTCCTTGTCTCTTCCTACATGCACTACTGATTACGCTTTACACAATCCTTTTCGCCTGCTATGCACACAATACAAACCTGCTTTTCATGTGTTCTCCTCTGAACACTCTCTTGCATCCATTAAGCTTTCTCTTCAAAATCACCTACGGTAAATCTCTGACCGATCCCAGCTGTGAGAAGGGGCACAGCTTGCCGGCGTGGCTTAAAATCCTCCCCCATCGGGTCGGAGACTTACCATTCTATGCCCCTCTCTTTTTCCTACTCTATACCTAAATTACTCTTAAGGTACGGTCAGAAAAGCTAAATATTTGGAGCCAAATGCCTAAAATTTTGAACAATGCTTTTGCAAACGTCTGACCACCTAAAATTTTGAACACAAAATTTTGTGGAAATGTGTTTTGTCACATTTTGTAGCAAAAATGTTGTACTCCATTTGCCTTGGTCTAACCACAGTGTGACCACCCTGTTACAAAATACGTTTGGTCTTACAAAACAAATGCTAGAGCAAATCTGTGCAAACATTGTCGAATTTTTGCCAGGGACGGCAACAGGGTTGCAAAATAAATTGATTGACAATTCATGGGCTCACCCACACACTCCTGGGGTTCTTCTTGTTAATATTCTGGTAAATATGTCGTTGAGTTCCCCCACAGAAATATAGCACGGAGAACGACATATTTACCAATATTGTTATTAGATTCATCCTTCTCTAAAGCATTTAGTGCATACATTGATGCAGCAGCAAACTTAAAATTAATATTTTCATATTTCTTGCTGACTCCATCATGTATTTGACGCTAATGTGTGACCAGTACACAAATTGTTTGCATAAAAGTCGATTTTGTGAAAAATCGGCGCTTTTATATATTATATTCTTGATCAGTATCAAAACAGATGTCAATTTGGCCATGTCCGTCTGTCCGGATGAACGCGTAGATCTCAGCAACTATAAGAGCCAGAGACACCAAATTTGGAATGTGGCTTCCTGTATACAATACTCAGATCAAGTTTGTTGCAGATTTCAGATATTTTATAACTAACTCTTTACTATATTGCTGCTATAGGCTCTAATAACGCCACCGGCAATTCTTAGCTGTGAATAGAGGGGCAGCTAGCCGGACTGGGAAATAAACTTTCCCCAACGTGCTGGTGTCGTTATTAGATTCAATTGTAATTTCGTGTAGGCTCCTAAATTTGTAGCATATATCTATGTATTATACTAGATTATAAAAGAGAATACTGAATATACAAAAAAATAAAATATAAGAGATTACAAAACAAAAAGAAAGCACTCTAGCGTTAGCAACAACAAACGGTGAGTTGCACTTACAGCAACATCGATATTCAGCTACACAAACGCGGGCACGAGTACCGAAATCAGAAAACAGAATGTAAATAAAAGTAAAGCCAACACCAACAACACAACGAACGCAAACGTGGGAGAGAGAATAAGCGTGAGCAAGGTGTAAAGGTACAAAAACCAAATAAAAGCAGGCAACAATGAAACTGCAAAATAAAACAGTATGAATTGGCTGCTGTTTGTTGTTGTGCTTATATACAAATTATTAAAATCCACCAAACGAAGATAACCACCAACATTCAGTACATTTTTTCACATTTTATTTTGTCGGTTTTTTTTGTGTTTTTAAGGACAATTTTAAAGATATTACCTTTGGCATTAATCTACTGTAAAAAAATCTAATCGATCGGATCATAAAAACAGAAGTTATTCACGAAAGAAGATTCAGTACATTAGAGCGCGGCGAATCAGCAGCGCAGCCATCACTGCCTCACTTGCGCTATCGCTAGTGTGCGTGCGTATTTGTGTATGTGTGTGCAGGAAGATATGTTTAGAAGTTGTAGACCTCGGTACAGGGAGTTTCGTACTCGGGTATACTCGACTAGAGCATTCTTACTTGTTTACAGTAGATTAAGTGTGACCCAAGTACTATTATATATGCCAAATCGCAAGGGTTTATGTCTAAAATTGGGGGAGTTATTTGAAATCTGAAACAAACTTGATCTTTGTATGGTACACAGAAACTTACATTCCAAATTTGATGTCTCTAGCTCTTATAGTTGCTGAGATCTACGCGTTCATACGGACAGACAGACAGACGTAAATGTCCAGACTATTGATTTGGAGATGTTTCCTTATGCCAGTTACATACATTTGCACAGATTTAATAACCCCTTTTTACCCATTTTATGGGTATAGAGAGTAAAAAAAATCAATGCGTTATTTCCCTCAATGGCTGCGCTTCTTCTTCAATGTTCTTCAGTTAGTAGGTATTATTATTATATTATTTCTTCATTTAAGTTGCGTTGACACTATAAACTGAGAGTATGTAACAATATTTGTACCAAGTTTGGTTGGTGCATGGGTGTGGAAAAATTTGCGTTCATATGGACAGACAGACGGACGTTGCACAAACCCAATATACTCGTTTTCAATTTTTTTTAAGTGTGTATAGCTATGAAGATTTGTTATTACTAGCTGGTAAAACCCCAGCGTTGCCCGTTGAAATATTTAGATCAAAATGCATTATGTTGACTCCTTTCGTCAATCGTAAGAAATACAAAAACATAGCGTCCCAAGAATTTTCAATAATGCCTACGTTTTCCACCAATTTGCCGACCGTGGGAGGGGTTTTTACAAAATTGTTGAGACACGTGTCGAATTTTATAATATGTTAGGCTTTGAAAATGAGTTTGAACCCAAACGAACGATAATCAAAAAATATTCGGACAATAGTTTACCGCGAAATTTGGTGTGTCCCCCATTTTTGCTATCGGCAATGATAGATCTTGTTTGAGCAGTACATTTGTAGTAATATGTGCATTGCTCGACCCTCGACCCTCACCGAAAAGCATATCATAATTTAAAATTCTTGTGCCTGAAAAGTATGCTTGAAACGTCGTCTAGGCCTGAACATACAATTTCTCACATTTTCATTAACAGTCGTCAAAATAATAAGCCTCGTAGACTCCTCCTTTGTCAGTCCCGTCAGTTCCATCCGTTTTAAAAAACTAATAACTTCTCTGATAGTTTGTTAGCAGAATATGTGCGAAAACTTTACGCAAATAGTACTTCCTTTGAGACCGATATCATTGTATTTATTAATTGTATAGATTAATCTGCCCCTTTCAAATCATAAAGTTCTTTTAGATAGTTACACTCTATAGAATTGGTCATCCTTCTAATCGTGGTGAAGGAGTATTGAGTGCGGTTTGAGGTGTCTTTCATGTCGGCCGTCTTCAGTTTGTATTGTCATTATTACGTGATACTGACGTTTAAAGATTCTTGGTGACTTTAACCTTCCAAATATTTCGTGGTTGCTGTCTGATCTGTTGATCCTGCTGATCAACATGAATTTGTTGACCAAATGGCCAATTTATCTTTGGACCAACTTAACGGTACACCAAATACAAGATCCATATTCAAGAATAATGAATATGAAATCCAGGACACCAAAGGCGCGATTAACAGTGGAAGGGATATGCTTGTCAAACTTAAGCTTGGGATCTAAAAGGATATCCAAATCATCAACCGACTCAATTCGAGCAAGCGGCTTATCATTAAGAATATAATTATTAAGGGCATTCGCCTGTAGAAGGACATTACGTTACACTTACCACAATTAAGATTTAATAAATTTACCCGACACCAGGCGTGAAAACTTTCAAGATCAGTTTACAACCTTTGACCAGATAAGAAATCAGTAGATAACAGACAAAGTTTAACATCATCGGCATACATCAACACCCGAGAGTGATTTACGACAGAAGGAAGGTCATTTATGAACGGAAATAATAAGGGGCCAAGATGACTTCCTTGTGGAACTACGGAAGTAACTTGAACAGACTTAGAGTATAAGCGTTTGAAATTAACCTTTTGGGTTCTAAATGTTAAATAGTTTAAGACCCAAAGAATTAAGTTATTTGGAAACCCCAGAAGATGAAGTTTATGAAGTAAAGAGAATGATTAACAAAATCAAAAGCCTTACTGAAATCAGGGTAAATAACATATGTTTGCATTTTGGCTTGAAATCCTCTTATGACAAGAGAAGTGAATTCCAATAGCTTAGTGGTAGTAGATCTATATTTCACGAACTCGTGCTGAAAGGGTGAAATTATGGATCTACATAAGTGTTGAAGTTCAGAAATTTTAGGAATAGCATACAACTTACAAATACCTCTATAGTTCTCAACATTAGACTTGTTCTCTTTTTTATGGAGAGGAATAATAAATGACTCTTTCCAAATAGTGGGGAAAGACACATCCTGGTACTCCATCAGGACCCGGTGAAAATACGGGCTTAATGGCCTTTAAATCACGTAGAAGCGAATTTTCAGTGATAAAGGGCCCAAAAATGCAATTGGAGCTATTTACATGATAAGGATAAGGCGAAACCAATTAATAAAGTTGTAAACTATAAGTCGTTTGAAAAATTCAGCAAAAAGATCGGCAATAGCCCGATCTGAAACAGCCCTCGTTTTTTTTTTTTTTTTTCGAAAAATACAGTTGATGGAGTTAACGAAGTTGTAAAACATTTTAGGATCCCGCCGAAACTGTAACCTACAGCTCCTGAGGTAGTTGTTATAACAGTGTAAATTAAGTCCAGAGAAGTTAGATCCGGCAATCAAATGTCGAGAAAAATCCAAGAAAGAGCCAGATTCCTTGAACTTTTTGTACAATCTCGACTTTCTATTTTTAAAGCTTATTAAATCACGTGTAAACCACACATGTTTGTTAGACCTAAGAGGGTTACAAAACGGGACACAGGAATCAAATAATGAATTTAAGGCAGAATAAAAATAATTTATTGCACAATCCATGTCACTTCACATGTACAGCTGGGATCAGTCAGTCTGGGACAGGAGCTGAGCGAGTTTAGTAAAATCGGTTTTCCAAAATTGACGAACTCGCTCTGCAGGTTTTCTACCTGAGCTTGGCACCCTGGCCGGTAAGTCAATCAACACCTCCAAAGTCGGATGATAAGGATCTTCAGGAATGGATATAGGTTCAATACGGGAGACAGAATAGAATGAGGAATCCAAGACAACAACAAGATCAAGCATTTTATGTGAAGAATTTGGGATATCATTGATTTGACACAATGACATCCCAAATAAACTTTGAATAAAATCGTGCTGAGATGTGGGAAATAACACGCTAGAATCCGGACTTGAAATCCAGGTAGCTCCGGCGAAATTAAAGCCACCAAGAGCTACAAGAAAATCACGATCAGAAACCAAAGATGAGACAGATTGTACAGCAGAAGCATGCAAAGAATATAAGGAAATATCAGAAGAGGGTGGAATATAAGAACAAGTAATATAAAAGCAAATGCTGGAAATACACAATTCTACAGCAACAAATTCAATATCTATACAATTATCGATTATTACAAGCTCCGATGATAAATCAGCGTCAACAGCAATAAGAACACCACCACCACGACGAGGGGTGCGATCTTTTCTATAAATGGAGAATTTGTTAGACAGGATTTCAGAAATAAGGATGTCGGGCCTTAGCCATGTTTCAGAAAAGGCAACGATATGGAAGGAAAAGTTAGGCTATTTAGATAAAGATTACTAAGTTTACTATGAAGACCTCTTACATTCTGATAGCCCAGTGAGAGGCAGGTTGTTAGTTTTTTTAACTATCGGAGATGACAATAGGTGGATTAGAACTACCACCGGAAGAAGGAAGTGAAATCGGAGGCCGATTTTTCTTTTTTACCGTATATTCCTTGATAACTAAGTGGTCGGCCAGAATTCTTAGCAACAAATATTGTTGAAATATTCTGCCGGAACATTTCATAAATGACGATATTTCCCGAGAATATGTGAATTTAATTTTTCCACCGTAATGTGGGCTCTAGATTTGGCCTGTATAAAGGCCTTTACATTATCGGATGTACATAGTATCAGGGGCAAGCCTAGAAACAAAGATTTGTTTCCGTGGTGGAATACCTATAAGGGTCCTCTTAGTAGCCAAAGCAGTTGCATACAATGGAGTCACAACATTGGTTGCTAGACCAGTTGATTTGTGTAGTAGTCTGATTTTGACCAAATTTGGCCAGATTGTATAAACTCTCTAGAGACTCGGTTTGGAAAAGTTTGGTAAAGATACCTTTATAAACAAAAAAGTTTTTCTTACAAAAACATAGTTGTCGCCCGATCATTCCTATGGCAGCTATATGTTGTATAGGTCCGATCCGGCCGGTTCCGACAAATGTACTGCCTGCAACAAAAAGAAGGGTCTGTGCCAAGTTTCATTACGATAGCTTTAAAACTGAGAGACTAGTTTGCATAGAAACAGACAGACGGACATCGCTATATCGACTATTCATGCTGATTTAAAATATATATATGCACTTTGTTGGGTCGGAAACGTCTCCTTTAGTCCATTACACATTTCGAGACAAAATTATAATACCCTGCTAGGGTATAACAAATGTTTCAACTGAAGAAGCAATTGATTTTACAATTATGGTTTCTTGGTGAAAATATCTTAGAATTGACCGTAGATTTTGAATATGGGGTACCATTTTTTGTGAACAAATTCGATACATGCTGCAAGAAGATTAATGCCACGCTGCCGCTTTCCTCTGGAGCTTCCATTGAAAATAGGTCGTTGATAACTCCAGTAGGTCAAGATGAATCGCAGTATCAGACGTGCTAAAAATCAAGGTTATATCTATTAATTGATCTACGTATGATATACGTAACCAAACTTGTGTCTCAAGGTTTTATTACGGACATACGGACATGGGTAAATCGCTTTGGATGTTGATTGTAATGAATGTCATGTCTTATAGCCTGTTTCCACGACATCATATTTCCACATTTTTCGTAATTTTTTTGATTTTGGAAAAATGTCACATATTTCCTGTAGAAAATCCCATAAGAAAAAAATGGCAAATTCGTCATATTTTTAATATGATGCCATTCGCCCCGGCATTTTTTTTAGTATTTTCTTATCGAACTCGCGATGTTTATCGATTAATTAGTGCAAAGGTAAACAATGACGAGTTGTGCGCCAAAATTAATTTTTAAAATAAATAGTAAAATGCTTATATCTTAATGTTCCTGTATTTAGTAAGGATGAGGTTAAAAAGGAAGGTTTATCCGAAGGTGCACCCTCGAAATGGCAACATTTTGACAAGGTACACCGCCTTTTCGGAGCATTAAAGCTTGTGCACTTCACAGGTGCGCACTCGCAATTTCATTGCAAATTTGTCCCATCTCCGCATCCCACACATTTTCCAATTGTTCAAGACCGTACGAACACATCGCAACTAAATGCCTGTTGATATGCAACTTTGACTTTTTACAGTTCTGCCATTATTTGCCATATTTTTCACTTTTTGTGAAAATTTTCATCAAACCAAGCCTAACAGCTGAATTATTTCGGGCAAATAATAAATTGAACATTTGACCGTGGA
Source organism: Hirtodrosophila confusa (assembly GCA_035043065.1). Taxonomy (NCBI): domain Eukaryota; kingdom Metazoa; phylum Arthropoda; class Insecta; order Diptera; family Drosophilidae; genus Hirtodrosophila; species Hirtodrosophila confusa. The sequence goes on from JAWNNI010000053.1 coordinate 887,486, forward strand.
AACACCATCATCCACATTTTTGAAATGTGACATTTTTTGGCTGTAGTGGAAACAGGCTATTAATGTTTGATCACCAATCAGTCAGTTAATCAGTCATGTTTAAGAGTTTTATATAGTAGTAATAGAAATATCTTAATTAAAAATTAGATTATAGGCTAAGAGCATTTAAGGCTTATTTCTAAAGTAATTTAATACATGTGTATAATTATATTTAAATATTGATAAGACTAAATGAGCGAAACCGTCAGTCGATCAACCTACTCTTCTCAAAACTCCCAGTCTACTACAGCTAGCTTCCTGAGCCTTCCCCAAATACCAGATCGTTCATCTGTGAAGCTTCGCGATGCATAATGGTATTCCCATGTTGATTAAAAATGTTACTCCATTATTTCTTGCCTATACTTAAGTGCCTCGTTCAGGTATCCGTAATTTTTCGACCAATTTTCGCCATTTTACACGCTTTGAAACTCTTCCAAAGTACGTTCACCTCTATCCCAACATACTTGTCTTATTTCACGCAGTATCGGGCATTCTGCAGTGAAATACAAGGAGTCCTGTCTTTTCAGTCCGTTACATAAAGTGCAGTCTTCCCTTTCTGAGTTTCTGTGTGGTGCAAAATTCAGATTAACTCAACTCTTGCTCTAAATATTGATTAGATTGAGTGCCGCTTCATTTCATCGTTAAAATAGTTCCTCTGCCAGAGGTTGTACTCCAATGCCCTATAAGCAAAACGAGTCGCGCTTTGTCTGGGGTGCGATTCCGCCCGATGTCGAGTTAAAGTCCTCAGTCTATCAATCATCATGTCATGGCTGTATTTCCACGTGGTGTGATCCTCAAAGCTCAGTTGAACATGCAGCTCTCTTGCCAGGCTGTCCCACACTTTAAAAATCTGCGACTTACTTTGCAGAAGGTATGTTACCACGATTATAGGTAGTCTGTATAATTAGATGGTCATGATTTTGCGAATATATTTAAAGTGCAGGTTCAGAGTGTTGGCGAATATTGGAGATAGGCCGGTTTCTAGCATAATTACATAGTTTAGCGTATTTATCGGTGACTTGAATAGTCTTTTGATACTCTAGCAGAGGGTATTATAATTTTGTCTCTGTGTAATGGACTGAAGGAGACGTTTCCGAAACAACAAAGTGTATATATTCTGAATCAGCATGAAAAACCGATTCGATAAAGCGCCTGTCCGCCTGTCCGTCCGTCCGGCTGTCCGTCTGTTTCTATGCAAACTGGTCTATCAGTTTTAAAGCTATCGTAATGAAACTTGGCACAGACCCTTATTTTTGCTACGACAGTACATATGTCGAACCCGGCTGGATCGGACCACTGTATAGCTGCCATAGAAATGATCGGTCGAAAACTATGTTTTTGTATGAAAAACTATTTTGTTTATAAAGAAATCCTCACCAAACTCACCCAAACCGAATCTCTTTTTGTATTACATCCAAACTAAGTGAGAGTTTTATTATACTTCGTATAGTTCCCTACAATTTTAACAAAATCGGACCACATGGCTCCCTTAGGAGCAATGAGACGAAAATTGAGATTTGTGTAAAAACATTGCTGCTAGGGTATATAGCTTCGGAACTCCGAAGATAGCCGTTCTTTCTTGTTAGAAATCCTTTTTGAGCGTCAAAATGTGTGCAACGTAGCACAAGACTGCTCTCGTAGTGGCCTCAAAAGTTTGTACTTTGTGCTCCTCTTTACATTGTTTTTCGATTGCAGTTAGCTCCATGTGCTGTTGATTGCTAATTAAGCATTCTTGAGCCTTTGACACATATGCCTATTGAAGCTCATTGTTGCGGTTAGAAGAGATATTTGTGCACCTTAACTACAGCAATACTGACATTATGCGTCCACTTTTCGATTCCAGCTTGTCGCGCTCTTGTATTCTTGATGCACATTATTTGCGCTTTATAAAGGTTAATCTGAAGATTCCATGTGTCGCAGTATTTAGAGATGCAGTTAATCATTGTTTGGAGGCCTGCGGGTCTATCAGCGAGCATCACCATATAGTCGCCATACATTTATAATTGCGGTTTGCGTTCCTAGAGCGACACCGCCTGACAAAATTATTGTTATGTCGTCCACGAATAAGGAGTTAAGGAGACATCCTTGTTTCACTCCCATGTTTGTTTCAAACCACTCTGATAGTGTTTATCCATCCCATATTGCTGTTCGGTTTTCGCTATACAAACTTTGGATGACAGATAGCATTTTCGACGAGACTCCTCGATTGCTTAGTTTTAATATCAGTGCCCTTCGGTCTATCGTAAAAACGCTGCCATCAAATTAATAAGGTAATCTGTAGGTAGGCTTTCAATCGTCGAGTACGCCACGCAGTGAGTCATTTTAGTAGGACTGCTGCAAATACCTTCTGTATGCAGTTTAAAAAAAAAATCCCTCTATAATTGTTTGCGCAGTTCTGGTGTCTTTTTTTGAATATCGGGTAAAAAAATGTTCCTATTGAACAGCTGCGCTGTCCTCGAATATGCAACTGAAAGCTCGTGTCAGATTTAGCAGCAGTTCCTTTGTGGAATTTTGTTTTGTCCAGGACGTCAACAGTAAAGTATATGTCAAATTTTGTGAATTTAGCTGTGAAACTGTAGTAGATATGCAAAAAACGTGTTTTCGGAAAGCTCTGCCGATTTGCGTGGAAGGGGGTGGGGTTGCAAAAAAATGTTGATGCAGTTTTTTCAAGGGGGCTAACATTAGTCTGTTTGTCAAATTTGTCAAACCCAATATACTATATATATTTTAGACCTTATCAGACGCATGTTTTGTGGCGACCTCACATTGGGAGTCGAACCACGGCTGTTGAAAAGTTGTTGGAAATTGTGACTGTACGGCCTGAGCCGCTTCTTGTATATCTGCGGAAATTTCACCAACAGTCATACTCAAATCGGCTTTTCGCCGGCGCAGACAATTTTTCTCCCTGTACCCATAAAATGGGTAAAAAGGGGGTACTTTATCTGTCAAATGTATTTAACAGGCAGAAGGAGACATCTCCGACCCTATAAAGTATATATATTCTTGATCAGTATCAAAAGAAAATTCGATTTGGCCATATCCCTCTGTCTGTCCGTCCGTATATATGAACACCTCGATCTCAGCAACTATAAAATACACAAAATTTGGAATGTAGGTTCGTATATAGCAGGCGCAGCTCAAGTTCATTTTGGATCCGAGATATTCCTCCCCACACCGCCGCAGTTCGATAAAATCGTTTTACGCCACCAATTTTACGGATACAGCTTTAGAGTTTGGCAAGTGTAATGCTTTGGTCACTCTTAATCTACTGTCTAAATTTCAGATTACTGTCGTTTAGATATTAAACAGGGAAGTTATTCATCAAACAAGATTCAGGTACTGTAGAGCGGGGGGAAGAAGAAGTGCAGTTGTCATTTAAAATGCCAAGATTTCGTTGTCGCTTGTGTGTATGCGTATTTGTGTATGTGTGTGTGTATTTCTAAGTGTACGTAAGGAAGTTGTAGACCTAGGTACAGGGAGTTTTGTAGTCGCGTATACTCGACGAAAGCATACTTACTTATTCAGTTTGGATCTATTCAATTTTAGCTTTGGAAGCAGTTGCTCTTCGTTAGATTGAGCCAGGTCACACTCTGCAGATATTTCCACACATATGGGCATATGTTCAGAAAATATATCTTCTCTGATGCACACATCTTTAACTAACTCGTGCCATACTCCTCTAACTGCAGACTAGTCCATGGTAGAAGATGCTATGTTCCCGAAGGGAAAATAGTATATTGGGTTTGCGAAATGTCCGTCTGTCCGTCTGGCCGTCTGTCCGTATGAACGCAATTTTTTGCCTTTATCTTTGAGCTAGAGCAACCAAACTTGGTACACATGTTGGTGTATATCGGCAATTTATGAAGTGTCGAGATCTGTGCATCAAATCGGCGGAAGGCTGGTGAAAAATCAGTACTTAATTTAAGTAAAAATCTTTAAAAAGTAAGCGCAACCGCATATTTTTCGCATTCTGCTTGCGTGAATTTTGTTCACTTCGGATATGTGCACCGCAGTCGGCAAAGTGATCACATGTTCCTCGGCTCAAATAACTCGCGATGACACTCATATTGACACGCAAAGTCCCAAAATACATCATTCACGATAAGTGTATATATTTATAAAGTTGGAGATGTTATCATCAGCCTGTTATTGGTATTTGTTTAACTTAATTTACTAAAAGGTTTAATTCAACATCAGCCTATTACTAGTATTTGTTTAACTTAATTTACTAAAAGTTTCAATTCAACTCGATATTTTTTTTCTATTTCACAGTGACAAATTTACAAGATTTTGCCAATGGAAAAACCTGGAGCTCAATATACAAGTATGTACGAGTATCTTATATATTTCAATCACATAATAACAAGCAAATATTTGCAGTTATCAATGAATGATTTTAGTGTACATAGAATAATTGGACGCGGAGGTTTTGGAGAGGTCTATGGTTGTCGAAAGGCTGATACTGGAAAAATGTACGCCATGAAATGCTTAGACAAAAAGCGTATAAAAATGAAACAAGGCGAAATGCTAGCATTAAATGAACGCAATATGTTACAAGCAGTTAGCACAGGAGTAAGTTAGTAAAGTAAAACTTTTTACCTTTTTTCTTATTTTTTTTTCTTACTTAGATTGATTGCCCTTTCATCGTGTGTATGACCTATGCGTTTCACACACCAGATAAGCTTTGTTTTATATTAGACTTAATGAATGGAGGAGACCTACATTACCATCTTTCACAACATGGAGTTTTCAGCGAAGATGAAATGAAATTTTATGCGGCCGAGGTAATATGTAACTATATAAAATATATCTTTATAAATATATGTAACTTTAAAGAGAAACTTTTCAATAGGTGATCTTGGGTCTTGAACATATGCATAAGCGTAGCATTGTTTATCGCGACTTAAAGCCTGCTAATATTTTACTCGATGAAAATGGCCACATTCGAATATCTGATTTAGGTTTAGCATGTGATTTTTCAAGGAAAAAACCACATGCTTCGGTTGGCACGCACGGATACATGTCGCCAGAAGTATTGTCAAAAGGAACATCATATGATTCATGTGCAGACTGGTTTAGTTTTGGTTGCATGCTATACAAGTTACTTAAAGGACATTCGCCATTTCGACAACATAAAACCAAAGATAAGCATGAGATTGACAAAATGACATTAACTATGGTATGTTATTTACAGAGATAATATTATTTTTTTTTTTTTCAATTACAATTTAACAATTAAGTTTTAATTTTAATATCCTCTACCCATTAAAAGTGTGGTAAATTGAGATAATTAAGTTGTCGCGTCTCAGACCCAACAAGCATGTACATATATTCTGATCAGCATCAACAGCGGATTCGACATTTGTTTGACTGTATTTTCGTTGTCTGTCATTTTAAAACTATTGATCTGAGATACTATAAGAGGTAAGGACAACAAAATGGTATCTAAGTTCCTGAAGCAGGCCTAGCTTATTTGAAATTTTGGAGCCTAACTGTTGCAACACATTTCAAATAATTGAAAGGCAATATAACATTCTTCATTTTAATAAATACATATTCACTCAATATTAGGTATGGCCCATCATATAAGCTCTTCAATCTGGTATGCGTATTACAATTTCTTACACAAACTATTTCAAGCAATAAAGGAGACGTTCGATCTCACAAAGCATGTATATTCTTGATCAACAACAGTATCCGAGTCGACCTAGCGATATCGGCCGCTACAGTGCGTATGACTCTTTTTATGTAAGCCCGTATCTCAGTTGTATAGCAAACGTGATTTTCTTTGAGAAAGAGTCTTATTTCTGTTGTAGGTATTTTTTATGTGATGAGGCCAAATAGCTTCCATGGCAACATTCGGTCAAAAAAAAGTTGTATACAATTTTTTTAGCTTATGACGATATTCTGGCCAAACTTACAAAATCAAGCTACCTTTGGTAAGAATAGCTTAGCTATATCGAAAATTTAAGTTGTTGATTAAAAAACTTTTTTGTTTTGCAAGATATTGCGAACAAGTTCGGCAATTCAACGTTTCGTTACGTTCCTTTAATGTTGACAAAACTTTATCAACATAGGACTACTATATCCCATACTGGCATATGCCATAGGACCAATTTGGTCGAAAATTGAGCTTGAAAAAAGTTTCTGCAATGGTATTGTAAATATGGGGTCGTCGGTAATTCCTGGATTCGGGGTCAGCTTGATTTCCGGGGTTCACCTGGTATATTTCCTTTTTTTTTTAATAACACTTGGGGGAGCGTGCGCTTTCTCTCAGATCAGAATTTACAAGAGCAGTAAAAACTAGTTTACAGGATGGCGGCTGTTGAATATGTCAGTTGAATAGCTTAAATTAACTGGATTGATCTTTGGTGGGAGTGCGGAAGAGTTGGAATCTGTTGCATACCTTACGGCAGCAACATTCCAACACTGGCAATATAATTGCTAATCGAATGGATATTTCCCCAGATTACCGGGTGGTCTTCTGAACCAATGGTGATTCCCCTTGAAAATGACCTCGCGATTGAGGTCGGAGTTTGCGGATGGTGAATTATGCACTGATGAGGCTGATCGGATTGCACAGGTCGATTAGTGCTAGCTTCTTATATCTGCCGTTGCCGGTTACCTACTATACGATAGCCGTGGGGAGAATGAAAACCGCCTTGTGCTCTATGAGTGTCATCATGCAAAGGGAGCCATGCATCAGAATGGGCGCGCTTTTTTGCAGGCTGCGACAAAGATCAGGCGCGCTGCTCGGATGTTGAGCTGTCCTCGTCGCCTTCGGGCATGTGGAGCAACGTGTGGTAGATGGCTTGGCATCAACGACCCATGTCCCCACTGCGCCAGAAATCCTTAAAGTGTTGGTGCGCCAGAAAGATTGAGCAGTTCTTGTTTATTAGTGCCTGGAGACACTTTTCAGCGGTTAGACGCAGTCAGTGCTGACACTTTTATAAAGCGTGCACTCGACACACGGCATCTGAACAACCTCGTTCCTCGCAACTTGGAGTTGGAGTAAGGAATGTGTTGAGAATTTATTTGTGAATTGGACCGTTGATGTCCCCATGTGTGCTCAATGCATCAACTACGCGAGTGTCGGTGCCCGGACACGTGCGCTGGACTCGGTCTAGTCGCCACTCATGACGGTTGATTGGCAATGATCATATCGCTCGTCTGAGGGTTTTTCTCATGGGCTGTCGTCATATGCCTTGTGCAGCATTGACAGAATTGTTGATTCATGCGCTTGAATCGTTCTCAAAGATTAAAAATGCACGCAGCCACCTCTTGGATAGCAAGGCTCCGCCGATTAGAAAATGGCCAAAGGTCAATGCTAGCAAGTCAGTAGGGTCTTCGACATGGAAGAGATCGGGCGTGAATTGAGGCCGGCTTCTATACGACAAAGAGGAGTGGTGAGCTCTTCGAATGTATATTTTACGCCTCTGTGGACTTGTAGAAGAGCGTTTTAATGCTCTCCACTCCATTATCGGAGTGTACTTGAAGTGTACACAACACTTCCATCAACTGTATTTTTCGAAAAAAAGACAGCTGACTCACATCAGGCTATTGCCGATCTTTTTGCCGAATTTTTTCAAACGACTTATAGTTCACAACCTTACCATATGGTTTCGCCTTATCCTTATCATGTAAATAACTCCAATTGCATTTTTGGACCTTTAATAACTGAAAGTTCGCTTCTACGTGATTTAAAGGCCATTAAGCCCGTATTTTCACCGGGACCTGATGGAGTACCAAGCTGTGTGCTTAGGTACTGTGCTGAAGGTATTTTAAAGCCATTATTTATTCTTTTTAAACTGTCCGTTGAGTTGTGCTCTTTCCCCAACATTTGGAAAGAATCATTTATTATTCCTCTCCATAAAAAAGGAAACAAGTCTAATGTTGAGAACTATAGAGGTATTTCTAAGTTGTCTGCTATTCCTAAGATTTTTGAGAAATTAATAACTTCTCAACTTCAACATTTATGTAGATCTATAATTTCACCCTGCCAGCATGGGTTTGTGAAATATAGATCTACTACCACTAACCTATTGGAATTCACTTCATTTGTCATCAAGGGATTTCAATCTAAAAAGCAAACAGACGTTATTTACACTGATTTCAGTAAGGCCTTTGACTCTGTTAATCATTCTCTTTTACTTCATAAATTTCACCTTCTGGGATTTCCAACTAACTTAATTCTTTGGATCTCCAACTATTTAACTCTTAGAACCCAAGAAGTGTATTTCAAAGGCTTAGTTTCTAGGTCTGTTCAAGTTACTTCCGGAGTTTCACAAGGAAGTCATCTTGGCCCCTTATTATTTACTCTGTTCATAAATGACCTTCCTTCTGTTGTAAATCACTCCCGGGTGCTGATGTATGCCGATGATGTTAAAATTTGTCTGTCATCTACTGATTTCTTATCTGGTCAAAGGTTGCAAACTGATCTTGATAGTTTTCAAGCCTAGTGTCGGGTAAATTTATTAAATCTTAATTGTGGTAAGTGTAACGTAATGTCCTTTTACAGGCGAATGCCCTTTCTTAATAATTATATTCTTAATGGTAAGCCGCTTGCTCGAATTGAGTCGGTTGATGATTTGGGTATCCTCTTAGATCCCAAGCTTAAGTTTGACAAGCATATCTTTTCCACCGCTAATCGTGCCTTTGGTGTCCTGGGTTTCATTTAGCGTTGGTCGAAGGAATTTAACGATCCCTACATTACTAAAACTCTTTATACTTCTCTTGTCCGACCTATTCTTGAATATGGTTCTTGTATTTGGTGTCCCCAATACAAGGTTCATCAGGATAGATTAGAATCGGTACAAAAACAATTTCTGCTCTTTGCACTCCAGGGTCTTAACTGGAATACTAATATTCGCTTACCTTCTTATCGTAGTAGACTTTTATTAATAAATTTGCCTTCTCTTTCTGATCGTAGAACCATGCTGGGTGTAATTTTCTTACACAAACTAATTAATGGGGAAATTGATTCTTCTGAATTAATCAACCAAATTAGTTTTGCAGTTCCGATCAGATGTTCTAGAAACTTTCTTCCACTATCTCTTCAAGCTTGTAGTTCTAATTATGCTATTCATAACCCCTTTCGAGTCTTATGCTCTAACTATAACAATCTTTTCCATCTAATAAGTAATGCTACTTCAATTTCTACACTTAAAACTTTACTCTTACGTTATTTATGTAATCCTTAGGAACTTTTGTATAATGTTATTGTTGTATTTACATGTCCGCGATCTTTCGCTACCGTACGTTATGCGGCGTGCCCCTCGGTCGGGTGGGGGGAGGTGGGTTGCATTTATGCTTGGGTCCGCGCGTTAACAAGCCCGTGCTTGGTGTCGTTGGGCCACTTGTATGTACTGTTCGTTAGTACATCAACGTCCAGATTATTAAAAAAAAAAAAGTACACCCCTTCTGGAAATGAAGCGAAGAATGAAGAATTTGTCTGATGTCACATCAGAGGTGGATCCCAGATGGATCCCCTTTGTACTGAATCATATGAACACACAAAAAGTACCATTTCGTTATAAGGCATGCACGTCTAGTATATTTCTTAATATCGAAAAGTAAGTGCCGGTGTAAAAAGGTACTCCGTTTTTTCGGTAATTCCCCTATCAGCTAAGTCTTGAGCCTCTTTCTAAGAATTATGCAGACCTTACCATCCGAATGAGGCGAATCATTAATTGGCTTCCAGCATGAAAGAATATGCGGAGGGCGAATTGTACAAGAAGACGAACAAATGCGCACGAATATGGGTGAATAATAGAAAAACTCAGATCTTTGCATGTTGGCTTGTAAAGGGATGTTACTCTTCATTCATATTTGGAATTGCCCCATGCTGCAATGGCTACTGAATGCCGCAACCACTCGGGTCCTTGCCACCAGATTCGGTTGTCGGATACTAGATACTACTAGATAAGTGTGCAGGATGTCAGCGTGAACATGGTTCCAAAAACCAGAGTTCCCAGCTTACGTCATTTCAGCCACTAAAACCCAATTTTCTGATTATATTCGCAGTGTTATAAAGTAAGGCATTTGAGAAATATTTGGTGTAATCACTTTCTGGGGTTCGGTGTATAGGTGTTCATACCCTCAGACATTTCCTTTCGAAAATACGCAGTCTTTCCAAATATTATGAAGATACATTGTATCATTAACTGGAGCGACTTTTGTGTTTGCTGCAAGGAGATGGACGGATATTTGTTCATCACAACAATTCAACAATTTTATCCATGTTGGTATACGAAGCCTTTAAAGACTGCTAAGATCGTTGGGCAAAAAGTCATCCCAACCCAAATCTTGCAGCCATATTTCATGCATGAACGTTTTTTGTTCGTACTATAAATGGAGCTAACTATCGAGCTGGACCGAAAAGCTTGGCGAACTGCAAAAGAATTTCGCTGTTCGCTGAAAATGTGGTGGCGTCTGAATTTTCCTGAATGTTTGTAAGGTCGATAACATTGCAGGCTGTCAAGGGCTGAATTTTCTTTCAATATATACTAAATAAGAACTAAAACTTGTTAATTTTAACGTTTGAATACAAACATAGTTCTAATTCAGCCTTAGCCTGAATGTTGCTAAGACTTGGTAAAAGTTGCAACAGAGGCTCATGCGGATGAGTGCAGCAGTTCCTAGTTCACTGCCTAATTACAGGCATGAACAAAACAAATCGTCGCCATCAACTTGGCATCTAATGCCCAGCGTTTTAGCCACACTGGCCCCCGCGATATCTATGATGGCGAGTCGGAATAAATAGTTCTTTGGAAGATCTTTTAATAAATCTTTTTTGTTAGAAATTCATTAACGGAATACAAAACCTGCCGATTCGAGTGCCTTGCGGAGTTCGGCAATGCCTAAGATTGGTTGTGACTTTGTGTAGGTTTCTGCCAAAAGATCTTTGACATACATGTACACAGTTTTTGATGATGTCCATACGATTACTAGATATCATCCGCGAGTTGTTGCAGTACTCCAATGGCTAACTGGCCACTGTTGACACTAAAAAAGCAGTTTTCCGACACATCTTTGTGATGTCGGCTTCAAGTTAAACTCAAAGAAACGACACTTGTAACATCTGCAATCGTCGTCGCATTTATTTACTGTTAAAATGGACAGAAAGAACAGATTTTCCCTTCGGGAACAGAGTATAACAAGTAAGAATGCTATAGTCGAGTATACCTGACTACGAAACTCCTTGTACCTTGGTCTAAAACATCCAATCACATCTACGTCCACTTACACATACACACACACATACACAAAGACGCACACACACAGGCGGCAAAAGCGACAGCGCAAGCGAGGCATTTTAAATGGTGGCTGTGCTTCTTCTTCCCCCTCTCGCTGCATCAATGAATCTTCTTTCGTGAATAACTTCCGTGTTTATTATCCGATCGACTTTGGAATTTGGACAGTATATTAAGAGAGACTAAAGTATTGTACATGCCAAATCTAAAAGCTATATCTTGAAAATTGTTACTGCAAAACGGTTTTTATTGATTTGCGGGGGAACGGGGAAGATATCTTAAATATAAAACAAACTTGATCTGCGTATGCTATACAGGAACCTACATTCCAAATTTGGTGTATCTAGCTCTTGTAGTTGCTAAGATCGACGCGTTCATACGGACAGACTGACAGACAGACGGACGTGGCCAAATCGAAATCTCTTTTGATACTGATCAAGAATATATATACTTTATAGGGTCGGAGATGTCTCCTTCTGCCTGTTACATACATACGTTGGTGGCGGTATTAGAGCCTATAGCTAGATAGTAAAGAGTTAGTCATAAAGAAACTACTTATAGAATTTAAGATTAATTTAAAGCATAAAACTAAAGAAAGAGAATAGGAGTGAAATCTCCTACCGGATGGAGGAAGTTTTAGTATAATAATAATATAGTAACGTAGTGGGAAATAGATTGGGTCATACAGTGGAAAATCTCAAACCCAATGGGGGAGATTTATTTGCCACGCCGGCAAGCTGTGCCCTTGCTCACAGCTGGGATCGGACAAAAATTTCCCATAGGTGATTTTGAAGAGAAAGCTTAATGGATGCAAGAGAGTGTTGAGAGGAGAACACATGAAACGCAGAATTTTGTTGTGTGCATAGCACACGCAAATAATTGTGTAAAAGTAAATAAGAATCTATTATGCATAAAAAGAACACCAACAGTTTTTCTACGGTTAGCTAATGACAGGAGATTTTAAAGTTGGAGTCTACTAAAATAAGGTGGCAGGCGAAGATTAGTATCCTACGTATGGCAAATAGGGAACATTTCTTCTGTTATACTCTGTTTTTGAAAAATGTTGTTTAAGCAGAGTGTATTGGGTTTGTGCAATGTCAGTCTGTCTGTTCGTCTGTCCGCATGAACGCAAATTGTTCACACCCTTGAACCTAGACCAACCAAACCTGTTGCACATATTGCTTATAAAGTGTCAAGGTCGAACTCAATCTATATCTCCCACACCTGTACAGGTAGTCACCAAAGTTGAAATACAGGCTACTGTTTTTTGGCATGCTACTTGATCGACGGCTCAACTGGACGCAGCATATCCAAAATATCACTATTAAAGCTAAGTGGGAGCTATAAAAATTGAACTCGCTGCTACGCCCCAACAGTAAGCTCCAAATGCGGACAAAACGGAACATATTCAAGGCAATAGTTGAGCCAACTTGCACGTATAGTATTCAGTTTTGGGGTACTGCCTCTAAGTCCCAAATTAACCGTGCGTACATACTTCAATCTAAGGCCGCCAGACTTATATCAGGTATGCCTTGGTATGTGAAAAATAAAGTCATCGAGCGAGATCTACACCTGACGCCAATCGTTTCAAACTTAAGACTAAACTCTACAAATCATTGTTATGCTGCAATAGCCACATCTCCCATTCTTTACAGTGTTGGTGGCTATTGCATATGTTATTATTTGGTGCCTACGTGACTTCTGTCGCGCTGGGCCCTTATCATGGGAAAGGAATTATGCTGTCGATGCAAATATTTGTTTACCGCTTGCATTAGACTTATATGTTAAGAATCGGCATAGTCTGTTGGCTCTGTTGGTTCTGTTTGATTTTCTAGTGAGGGTTTCAAGTTCTATAACTATGTTACTATATATATGTATATATTTTTATTTTTTTAACTTTTGTATTTATCTTTTTCTTTTACTCTCCCATAGTTATGCTAAGTAAGTCTTTAGTTAAAATCTACCATTACTGTAAATATGTAGATCCTGGATTATTAAACCCAATACATGGTTGGGTAAGATTTCAAGGTGCCAATCACAACCACCACACAAATAAAAAAATAAAAAACAAAATCCGGACTGGGCCGACCGAATGTTTGATTTTTTATAAGTGTTAGGACTTTGCTCTTTTCTTTCTGCAGTTTTTACTCCCTGTACCCATAAAATGGGTAAAAAGGGGGTACTAATTATGTGCAAATGTATGTAACAGGCAGAAGGAGACATTTCCGATCCTATAAAGTATATATATTCTTGATCAGAATCAATAATAATTTCGATTTGGTCACGTCCGTCTGTCTGTCCGTCTGTCCGTCCGTCCGTCTGTCCGTCCGTATGTATGAACGCACGGATCTCAGCAACTATAAAAGCTAGAGACACCAAATTTGGAAATTTCCCCCGCAAATCGATAAAAACCGTTTTACAGTAACAATTTTCAAGATATAGATTTGGGATTTGGCATGTACAATACTTTAGTAATTCTTAATCTACTGTCCATATTTCAAGTCGATTGGATAACAAACACGGAAGTTATTCAACAAACAAGATTGAGTGCTGGAGCGCGTGGGGAAGAAGCAGCACAGCAACCACTTAAATAGCCTCGCTTGCGCTGCGCTCGAGCTGTGTATGTGTAAGTGTACGTAGATGTGATCGGAAATTTTTGACCTGGGTACAGGGAGTTTTGTAGTCGGGTATACTCGACTAAATCATTCTTACTTGTTTGATAATGATATTCTTTGCGTGTGCGGCTAGTGGACGCTTATATTTGTGTTCGGACACGCTTTCATTGATTGCAGTTAAAGGAATCTTTTCTAGCTTAAGTATATGGTAGTCTATTTCTGTATTAGTTAAGTTACAATTATTAAGAGTTGGCATTTCTCTTTGAAACAAACACGAGCGATTATTCTTAAATAAATACCACATGTGTTTTTTTTTAAGCGCGTTTTAGATGTTGTGGGGTTTCTGGAATTTGGAAAGAATCGTCTCTATTATGGCAATACACATCTATTACGATTGTACGGTGGTCGATGTCATAATTCAAGCATTTTAGACTGTTAACAGAGCTATTAACTCCATGTATATCTAGGTCTGATCTGCTAGACAGATGTCTAGAAAGGAGTTTGAGCTTTCAAATGACGATGATTCGAAAGCATACAGCGATACTTAATTTCGTTGTTAATTAAAAAGTGTTTCAGTGCGTTACCTTTTAGATTGTTACACCTATTACCTCTTTTAATAATGATTAATACGGCCGAGTTTTAGTGTTTCAAATAAAAGATTAAGTTCGCTTTGGAATGAAGCATTATCGATGGGCAATATGAATTTATTTGATTGACTTATTTGAATTTATTAAATCGTAGTTGAAGCTTTAAAGGAGTTCAATTGCGGATGTAATATTTTTGAAACGTTATATTTTCTTTATGAGTCCGCCCCTCTGGACCCGTAATTATATATTTTCTAATTATAACGTAACGTAACTTGGTTTTCTTTAACATAACAATATCAGACTTGTTATCAAAAATAAACTGATTGAGCTCGATCCTTATGAATGTACTGATCAGCGAATTTACATTAATTAATAATCTGTCTCTTAAAATAGTGGAGGGCGCTCGACTAGAATTCATGTTGAGTGTACTATGTTGCAAATGGTATCCACACGGGCAGTTTGAAATTCAAGATACTTTTGTAGATTCTCGATTTGTTTACTTAAAGCTAAGATAGGTTTTTGGATACTAATGAGAACGGAATCATTTTGGGAGTCTACATTTGGATTACCTGTAACAGGGTCTTTACATACATCGGCATATCTTATATTAGGATTTATTCTCTTTGGATTGTAAATTTGGATTTTTTGGTACATTTCGTTTTTTAGCTTTTTGAAATTTGGACGTGCCCATAAGGGGTCGCTAGCTATTAAAATTTTAAGTTTATTAAATGAATTTTTGCATTCATAGTTATTGGCATCAATAGTTTGTTCTTTATTAAGGCATGTTGTCATTGGTTTTGCAATTTTTGCAAAATCTTCTATAAATTTGCGGAACTATCCCGCCAAACCTAGGAATGATTTTATTTCTTTCGGACTTTTTGGAATTGGATAACGTTGGATTGCTTCTATTTTTTTGTTCTGGCTTTATGCCTTCGAGTGTGACAATATGTCCCAAAAATGATGTCTCTCTCTCTGCATAAATGTACATTTACTGAGCTGTAATTTGAGATTGTGTTGTCTTAGGCAATCTAAAACTTTTCTTATTGAATTCTCGTGTTCTTGAAGTGACGTTGAAAAAATAATGATATCGTCGAGATAAAAAAGACAATGTTTTCCAATGATACCATTCAATACATTGTTCATGCATTGCTGGAACGTAGCGGGTGCATTTTTTAAGCCGAATGGCATACGAGTGTACTCGTAATGACCATGTTTTGTCGAGAAAGCTGTTTTCTTAATTAAATCTGAGTAGATAGGAATCTCATGAAAGCCTTAAGCCAAATCGAGTGTGGTAAAAAACTGTCATCTGCCATGTTTATCTAAAATCTCGTCAATGTTTGGTATTGGAAATCGGTCATCAATAGTAACCTCATTCAATTTTCTATAGTCTATAACAAGACCTATATGTCTTAATATAGATTGGATCTTTTGTTTTTGGTTTTACTTCATGCTTAACACTAGTTGTAAAAGTTAAAACGTCACCATCGCTATATTGTATGTCTTTATAGTCATTTAGTATTGGTCCTAATACTTTTTGTTCTTCTGTATTCAATTAATTTGTAAGTGATCTTTCTTTCAATTTTTCAATATTTCCCAAACATTCGTGAGGGTGATTAAATTCATATGCGCCCATTGCTTCCATTGTTGATGTTGGTTCTGAGTCCGGAGTTGTAAAAAAAAATTCCTTGTTGCTTAAGGTTACTGATCCTCTTATAAAGTCTATGCTTGCGTGCAACTGTTGCAGCAAATCTCTGCCTATCGATACGTCGTGTTTGTCGGAAAAATGATGCACATACATTTTCGCTGTTGTACCCATCTTCATTAAGCTAGGTATATTAATGTATTTCATGTAGGGTATGTTAATGGTTCCTGCCAAGGTGCTTACTTTAAGTGGGTGTGTTAATATAATTGTTATTACGTGTTCAAATGTTTGGTGTGCAAAAACTAATATTAGACCCTGTGCCTATCAAACATCTGCATCTGTGTCTTTCAATATTTAAAAGTATTGTTGCGTTTGGAAATTTAACGGATGCTGTTCGTACTCTACCGGAGCTATGTAAATCTGTTCCTGCACTAGGTATTCCTGTTCCTGATGATATCCCTCCTGTTCCTGCACTTCATATTCCAATTCCTGCTGATATCCCTCCTGACTCATTTGAGCCTGTATCTGTGCCTGCTCTGCATATTCCGGTTCCTGCTGATATTTCTCCTAGCTGTCCGAGGCTTGTAGCCGAAAATTTTCAGAAATATCCATTGGTTCTACTCGTCTTTGTTGTGTGCTTTCTCTTTGTCTTTTAAATGGAGCCCTATTTTCTGTCCGTTGTTGATTTTTAATATTTTGCACTGGATAAAATTGTGGTCTGGCTTGAAATTGGTTTGTTCGAGGAATCGGTATTTGGTTAGGTATTTGATATGGGGCATAATTTGGTCGTGGTATATAATTTGGATTAAATATGTACCTCGGTGTATACTGGGGTATTGGGTTTAGTGGGATTTGTTGATAGTTTGGCTTATAATTATTTTGATTATCTTTACTTTTATTCAATTGTTTTCTTTTTAGGATAATCGTTAAAATGTATAACATTATTCAATAAACCTTTCTCCATTTCTACCTGCCTTAACTTGGAGGGTGAACCTATGTCAAATCTACTTATTTTAAATGACATTCTTTCTGGTAATTCATCGTAAATACAATCACTTATGATTTCATCTAGCGAACATGATTATAAAAGCTTCTCGCTTGCAGTCCCACTCAGATTTAGTCTATTGTGGACCCGGCTTGATATACTACATTCAAGATCGTTTATGAACTTACTAAGGTCTCCTTTAAATTTAATTGATCGGATGCTGCCTATGCGATGTTGCAAAGGTGTCTTATCTTCGAAGTGTAGTAGTAACGCTGTCATCAAGCTGGCCCAAGTCTCGTAAGATGCCTTAATCAAAACCCTCATTGCGTCTCCTTCCAGAAGGCCCTTTACTGCATTCAGTGAAGTGTCATCTGGATTGAGTCGTTTGTTCAAAACAACGACAATGCCGAGTCGATGCCCTTTACGAACAGACAGAGATGCGTTTTATTTCCATCGAATTTTCGCAGGCTGTTTATATATCTTAAACATGTGCCCAATTGCTCGCCTCTCAGTGCGACCGACATTTTTATTATTATTTTAATTTTTAGTGATTGTCAAAGTTTTCAAAAAAGCTTCGTTCGTGCTTTGATTGAATTTATATTGTCACTTTTTCATTTATACTTCCCGTGTACGCGGTTTTCTAAAGTGCTATATTTTGTTTTTAGCAAAAGTGTAATCGTATTTGTTGATTCACTTTGTCACTATTTAACTTATACTTCCCGTGAACGCGGATTTCTGAAGTGTTATTTTTTAACAAAAGTTTAATCGTATTCGCTGATTAACTTTGTCAATATTTCACATATACTTCCCGTTGTTATTCCTAAAGTGAGGTTCTTCTGCGGATAATAATTTTATCGTATTCGTCGATACAAACTCTTATCCTACCGGCTGCGCCAAAAATGAACTTAAGTTAATTTTTTTATTTGATCCGTTTCGTTCCGTTACAAACTTAAGACTAAACTCTACAAATTATTGTTATGCTGCAATAGCCACATCTTCCATTCTTTACAGTGTTGGTGGCTATTGCATATGTTATTATTTGGTGCCTACGTGACTTCTGTCGCGCTGGGCCCTTATCGTGGGGAAGGAATTATGCTGTCGATGCAATTATTTGTTTACCGTTTGCATTAGACTTATATGTTGAGCAGCGGCAGAGTGTGTTGTCTCTGTTGGTTCTGTTTGATTATTCTTATTTCTAGTGAGGGTTTCAAGTTCTATAACTATGTTACTATATATATGTATATATTTTTATTTTTTTATTTTCTTTTAACTTTTGTTTTTATCTTTTACTTATACTCTCCCACACTTATGCTAAGTAAGTCTTTAGTTAAAATCTACCAACACTGTAAATATGTAGATCCTGGATTATTAAACCCACAATCACAACCACTACACAAATAAAAAAAAAAAATAAAAAACCGGACTGGGAACAGAGTATCCTGCTGTCGGATACGACCGACTGTTTGATTTTTTATAAGTGTTAGGAGGTTGCTCTTTTCTTTCTGCAGTTTTTTGATAATGATATTCTTTGCGTGTGCGACTAATGGACGCGTATATTTGTGTTCGGACACGCTTTCATTGATTGCAGTTAAAGGAATCTTTTCTAGCTTAAGTATATGGTAGTCTATTTCTGTATTGGTTAAGTTACAATTATTAGGAGTTGGCATTTCTCTTGAAACAAACACGAGCGTTTATTCTTAAATAAATACCACATGTGTTTTTTACTCCCTGTACCCATAAAATGGGTAAAAAGGGGTACTAAATCTGTGCAAATGTATGTAACAGGCAGAAGGAAACATCTCCGACCCTATAAAGTATATATATTCTTGATCAGTATCAGAAGAGATTTCGATTTGGCCATGTCCGTCTGTCTGTCCGTCTGTCCGTCCGTATGTATGAACGCAAGGATCTCAGCAACTATAAGAGCTAGAGACCCCAAATTTGGAATGTAGGTTCGTGTATAGCGGGAGCAGGTCAAGTTTATTTTAGATTTGAGATATCTCCCCCGTTCCCCCGCAATTCGATGAAAACCGTTTTACAGGAACAATTTTTAAGATATAGCTTTGGAATTTAGCATGTATAATACTTTGGTCACTCCTAATCTACTGTCCAAATTTCAAGTCGTTCGGATAATAAACACGGCAGTTATTAACGAAAGAAGA
Source organism: Hirtodrosophila confusa (assembly GCA_035043065.1). Lineage (NCBI taxonomy): Eukaryota > Metazoa > Arthropoda > Insecta > Diptera > Drosophilidae > Hirtodrosophila > Hirtodrosophila confusa. The sequence continues at coordinate 906,768 of JAWNNI010000053.1, forward strand.
TTCAGTGCTTCAGCGCAAGGGGAAGAAGAAGCACAGCCACCACTTAAAATGCCTCGCTTGCGCTGCGCTCGAGCTGTTGCTCGTGTGTGCGGCTTTTGTGTATGTGTAAGGTACGTAGATGCGATCGGAAATTTTTGACTTGGGTACAGGGAGTTTAGTAGTCGGGTATACTCGACTATAGCAATCTTACTTGTTTATCATGACATTATCTCCTTCTTTATATATGTTCGGTTTCTGACGCTTTGTATCCGTAAAAGCCTTATCATAGTTCTGTGCCTGTCTCTGTACCTGTTCATCCCTATATCGTATTTCATCTACATTTCGTTCGCTACGTTTTTGTCTAACATCTATTACATTTCTTTTAAACTGTACATTTTCTTGCCTGTTTGTCTATCTCCGAACAATATTACGCTTGGATGTTCACCAATACTTCTATGGATCGTATTGTTCATAGCGTACTCTACTTCTGCTAGTACTTTAGACCATAGCTCATTTTTCTCACCATCTAATAATTTACTGATCATTGGCGCTAAGCCCCTATTTATTCTCTCCACCTGTCCGTTTGCTTGCGGAGATCTAGTTTATATTTTGATGTGATTGGCATTATTTGATTGCAAAAATTCTTCGAATTCTATCGATGTAAAGCATGTCCCTCTATCCGAAACAATAGTTGCTGGGCTACTATATGCTCGGATATACTCTTCTAAGGCACTAATTGCTTCGCGTGGGTTTGTTGTTTTTGTTGGGAATATACTGACGAATTTTGTACATGCATCTACTATTACTAAAATGTGTTTAGTTGTTGTTAATTGGACCATAGTTGTCTATGTGTATAACCTGGAATGGCACGTTGCCTTTTGGTATAACGTGTAAGAAACCTTCTTGTTTGCTGTTTTTTGTCAAAAAGGCAATACATTTAAGACAGTTTCCTATTCTTCTACTTTTTTTTCTAATACTCGGAAACCAATAACTTTTACTTATTATTTCACTGACAAGGTCTGTTCCCACATAACCCATTTTATTAAGATTTTTAAAAAGTACTTGTTCTTCTATCGATTCAGGAATGTAAGATACTAAATTTTCTTTCACTTTCTTGTAAGTCACACCATATCATTTCTTTACATATGCGAAGTGCATCAACGTGCTGCATTCTTTTACCCGTTCTTTGTTCAAATATGTTCTCATAGTTTTGAAGCTCTAACACCCATCTATCTAATCTCGGACTTAAATCCTTTTTATTAAGCTTCAATGTCAGTGACTTTCAGTCTGTCACAATTTTAAAAACAATGCCCTGTAATTATACCCTAAACCGTCTTAAGGCATATACTATTGCCAGTTTCTGCAACTCAAAACTATGATATTTTGAATCGGCCTCAGTTGTTTCCTTCGATACGTAGGATACGTCTTTTCTTTGTAATAATATCGCTCCAAATCCTATTCAACTTGCATTGCAATGAAGCTCTGTCTCGTCCTTTGGGGCATATAAGGCTAAGATTGGTGACTTGTGCAATTTTTCCTTTAGAAACGTTTTCAATTGTTCAGAGCCGAAACAAAATTTGTTATCTTTCTTTGTCGCGTTATAGAGAGGTTTCGCAATTATTAAGAAGTCATTAATAAATCTTCGAAAATATGAGCACATGCCAAAGTAACTTTGTGCATCATGTACTTTTCTTGGTTCTAGAAAATTACTTATTGCCTTTGTCTGCCTTAATACCATCGCTGGAAATTATATAACCGAGATATTTCACTTTACTATGAAAGATACTGCATTTATCGAGTCGGAGCTCAAGTTTATTATCTACTAATAGGTTTAAAACTTCTTTCAGTCTTGTTAAATGTTCGTATAATCCTTTTTTGGCTATCATAATGTCTTCGAAATAAACTATCACCTTTCCTTCTTTTACCATGTCGTTAAATATCCGAAGGGTATTCGAAGATATTCGAATTGACCTTGGAGTGTTGTAAAAGCGGTATATTTTATTGAATCTTCATGCATGTATACATGATAATATTATAATATATATATATTATTATATTTATATAATATTATATTATACGCTTGGCAATCTAGAAGGTCATCTATTGATGGTATTGGAAATTTTGTCTTCGTTTTTATCTTATTTAGCCGCCTAGAATCTACACACATTCTTAAATCTCCTGTTTTCTTATTAACTAGGATTATTGGTTAGGCATACTAAGATTCGCTGAGTTTAATGAATTCCTTTGCTAAATTTTCATTTTTATTAAGATGGGGCTTCCTGAATCTAAAAAAATAGGTGTTGTTTCATTAAAATTATCAGAAAATTATACTTTTAGGTTGCACATATTCGTTCTTCTCTTTGTCACTTTGTGTCTTCTTGTAGAGGCTAGACATTCGTTGGCAATATGTCCCTTGCTGATGCCGTTGTAGCACTTCACGATTTCACTTCTTGCCTGCAGCAACTCAGCTTTCTTCGACAGATTCTGAAATCTTGCCGTATTGCGCATATTCAGATCAGGTATTCCCTCGATGACGTATGACAATAACTCGTCCTTTGCCAAGCTGAGTGAATTTGACATTACAAATTGTTCATTGAAATATTTGGCAAAACTTTCGTTCGTTAACCAAATCCGCTTTTCCAATTTTTGACGCCAGCCACACATCAAAGTGACCATTGCCGTCAAATGTAGGTAACAATTCTTCCAGTTTTCCCAATGAACCACTCCCGAAAGTACTGTCTGTATTATTTAACTGCGCTTTTAACTTAGCCAATTCGTTTCCTAACTTAATATTTTCTGGTTCTTTTTTTAATATTTTGAATTTGTGTAGTATAACAGAGATAATCGAGATAATCACGTTGTTCTTTTCTATCAACTGCTTTGAAACCTTTATAATTATCTGCGATCTTACTCCTTCCACCGTCGTTTTTTTTATCGTTTTTCTCTGCAATTTCTTTACGACGCGTCGTTTGTCTTCTCTACGTTATTGTTGTTGCCTTTTGCATAATTGTCTTCGTTCTCTGCTTCATCTTGCTTAGTGGATTCGCCTACTTGGCGCTGACACTTGCAATTTCGTCATTGTTCTTGGAAATTTCTACTACTTCTAGCTCTGCATTGTTTAAATCTATGTAAATACTTGGCCATATCCGATTGCAGATATCTGCAATCTGTACGCGTACATTAGGTGTTTGGAATGTGGCTCTGGAATTATTTTGGTTATTGTTTGCCGATTTGTTAAATTATTTATGTATGGTACACTAATGTATTGCTTATCCTATTTTTCTATGTCTTTGTTTTTGTCTGTGTTCTTGTTTTGGGTTGTCGCGTTTGTTATTAAATTGTCTATAAGCTTCTCGGGGAAACTATTTTTAAAAAATAATGTTTTTAATTTTATACAAATTTCTGGTCTGTGTATTTCGTTACTAATAGTATATGCTTTGTGTATAATGTTTTTCGCTGTATTTACTTTTTGACCTATCGGCTGGTTAGAGTAAAAATCATTATACGTCCCGATGCAATCATTTTTGTGTACCATTTGAATAATATCCTGCCTTTGTTGTTCTCCAGTTCTGCGTCCAAAAATGCCATTTTGTTGATATTTTCTCTGCTAGGGTATGAAAAAAATATATAACTATTTGTACAATGTATATGTCGTACGATTTTTTTTTAAATTGCCATTTAACTTCAAAAATTAGATGTTTAAAAACATAGCTCGCAAATAACTGTTGACCTTACGCTCTGCTCGCGAGAACAACCGAAAAAAGCATGCACCCTCGTTCTCTGAGCAGTAGACTTCGCTTTTTTTCGTTTTGGTGTTCTGTTGAACGCTTTACGTTGAGCTGTTCGTGAGACGCTCTCTTACCGAACATCGCACAATGAGAGATACGAGTGACGCTCGCACAGAGAAACTTACTAAAAGACCGATTGACTGAAAAAGTCAACGCAAACGGTCTTTTTAATAATTTGTCTTCTTTTCGATGCACAGTGGTACGTTGTGTAACATTGTGACATTCGATTTTCACGTTAAGCCTTCTTGAAATTTTAAACATGAATTTTTCATATTTCAAACTTAATTTTTGATTAAAAAATGAATAGTTTTCTTTTTAACTAATTTATTTTGAATTAAGCTAAACAACTAATAGTGAGTTTAAGTTTAGTGAATTTATTGAACTCCGTCGTTCGCTTAAAATACACTTGACACTTGAGTAGCCGGTGTGGCCAATACTACCTGTGCTAGCGCACTCAAGTGTGGCGATTTCAGCTTTACATTTCTAAAAAAATTTAATATATCGTCGTTTAATGCATTCACTTGTTTGATATGTAATTTTTTTTATATTTACAACTTTAATTTCGGTGTCCTCTTCGCTGTCGCACTCTCTAAATATTTCACCATGTTTAGTTGTCAAATAGCGTTTAAATTTGTAGAATGAATGCCTGCTAATTTTACTCCTCATATTACTTATACTTTACACACTGACTTATGGTCAAATGAATTACATTTAAAAAATTTATGCACTTTTTTATTACATTCACGACACTTTATAAATTGACGATATACACCACCATGTGTACCAAGTTTGGTTGCTCTAGCTCAAAGATAAAGGCAAAAAAATTGCGTTCATACGGACAGACGGACATTTCGCAAACCCAATATACTATTTTCCCTTCGGGAACATAGTATAAAAATTGTTGATGTTTTAAGATTACTGTGAATTAAATGAATTTTGAGAAAACGAGTCATTGTGGGTTGCCAGCCCTACGACTGCAGTGCTAGGAATGCATACAGCTGTGAAGGCTGCATCCTGGGGAGATACTGTCAAAGTCACATTAGTCTTATCAATTGCTTTTGAATGAGAGTTCATTTTGAATCCCTCGAGTGAACGGGAACGGAAGGTCACCTGCGGCATAGTCCGTATACCGCAGGAAGTCGAAATTTAAGTTGGCAGGTATCCAGAGTTCGTATACCAGCGGCCGAGTTTCTTATTCGTTTATTAATAAGAGACTTTTCTTTTCTCAGCCCGACTACCATTAGCCAGCGCTCTTGGCGGAGACATGACATAACCATGATCATTTTCCAGACAACCTCGCGTGGAAATTTTGTCGCTTATTTAGTATCACTGAGTAATTACACATTAGAGCCTTGTATAATAGTCGACTGACGCCATAAGTAGGCTAAAATGCACATACATAAGTAGAACAATAAATAACATACATGTTTCAATTAAATTTATTAATTTTATTTAAAAGAAGTAAACGATAATAACATAATGCACTTCATAATTTTTCAAATGTTTTTCGCATCATAAATGCCGCCAAGAGCATGGAAAACTCTCGAGTTGATTCAACCTCACCACGTACGCACCAACCAGTTGAATTATCTCGTCCGGCAGACCAATATGGTTTGATCTTATCTGAAGTTGATTAAACTTTGCCACTTGCCCAGTTGAATCTTCTTGACGGTGACCATAGTTTATATCAATATTACATGCAAACTAAGTGAGCGTTTTATTACACTTCATTTAGTTTCTTATAATTTTTATCAATATCGGACCATATGAATCTCATAGGAGCAGTCAGACGAAAATTTAGATTTTTATAATAACATTGCTGGTAGGGTATATAACTTCGGCACTTCTAGGCACACTAGGTTATTATTATTGTTTTTATTGATTTTTTTATTACATTAAAAAAAAACAAAGTTGATGGAAAATTAAGGGCAGCAGGAGAGACTTACGTTTTTTATGACTTTTTATACTCTGTTCCCGAAATGAAAGAGTAAATTGGGTTGGCGAAATGTCCGTCTGTCCGTATGAACACATTTTTTCCACACCTTTGAAGCTAGAGCAACCAAACTTGGAACACATGTTGGTGTATACCCTCAATTTATGAAGTGCGAGATTGCTCACGTCGCGACGCGTCGCCCAGTCACCAAGTTTGGCATACAGACTAATGTTGACCCCTAGACAAATCTGCGTCAAAAAACCCCCACCCCCTCCTCTGCAAATGAGCAAAATCTATGTCTCCCACACCTGTACAGGTTATCGTCAAATTTGACATACAGACTACTGTTTTCTTCGCTTCTCTCCGAACCCACAAATAAGCAAATTATACCGGACTGGGAACAGAGTATTCTGCTGTCGGATACGTCTGCAACTGCATCGTTCTCATATAGAATATATAGAAGATAATAAACATGGAAGTTATTCAACAAATAAGATTCAGTACTGTAGAGCGAAGGTAAGCAGCAACGCAGTCACTACTTAAAATGAGTCGCTTGCTCTGCAATGGTCCGTCGCTTTTGTGTGTGTGTGTAACAGCTTGGGGATGTTATTGAAAGTTTTAGACCTGAGTTCAGGGAGTCTCTTAGTCGGGTATACTTGACAAGAGCATTCTTACTTGTTTTTTCTCTGGATCGCCAAAATCATTTTTTTTAAATTAAGGTGTAGCAACTTTGTGACTTTCAAACTTCAAATTTTCTCATCAAATCATAAACACTGTTTGTAATCAATAACAGAAAATTCAAATCTTACTGTTATTAGTTATAAACAGCTTCCATTATATATATCAGATGTGAAAAGTAAAAAATATGGCAATGCTTCTGTGCCGCCTTTTTGAAAATTGAGTCGCTCAACGCCTTTAGGTTTGACGAAGTCGTTGGCAACAAAGTGTATATCGGGCTCACCAGAAAGTTTCAGACTTAACGATCACTTTCTTTAAAGGAGATTCTCCAAATTTTGTTGTCCCTATTCATCTATAAAGTCACTTTCTTATCTAAATGCATGTAGGTATGTATGTTTACAGTCTTAGCACTTAATATTCGTATCTCAGTTTGTAGTCGATAATAAATTTTAAAAAAGTCAAATTTTTCAAATATTAAAAATTTGAATTTTTTCCAACAGAATGTTGAGCTCCCAGATTCATTCTCAGTGGAATTAAGGAACTTGTTGGATATGCTTCTTCAAAGAGATGTACCTAAGCGTCTTGGTTGTATGGGAAATGGGTGAGATATGGAACTTCAATTAAATTTGTATTTTTATATCAATTTCACTTTATTTTTTAAGTGCTGACGAGGTCAAAATGCACAATTTTTTTTCTGGAATTGATTGGCACCAAGTTTACATTCAAAAATACACTCCACCATTAGTTCCACCTCGAGGCGAAGTAAATGCCGCCGATGCCTTCGATATTGGATCTTTCGACGAAGAAGATACAAAAGGCATTAAGTTAAATGACAGTGATCAGGATCTCTACAAACATTTTTCACTAACCATTTCCGAAAGGTAAGCTTAACATATTTGTATTGATCAATACAAAAAATTTTAGGATAAAAGCGGCCAATAATCCCAGTAACTTCTTAAAATTCTGTAGATTTTTTGTGGATTGTCATTGTATATTGTCATAGCTACGTTTCGTATTGTAAACGGTAGTCTCGTCTGCAAGAGCAGATTGCTTTCAACCTTTTCTGTTATGACTTAAATTAAGCCTCGAATTAATGTACCGCCTATTTTATGCTTTATGGCGGTAGAAAGATCCATTCGTGAAATCGACAATAAGAGCTGGGATCCACAGTAGCAGAATTGTGCAGCAAAAGTGCTGGACAGGTACAGAGCATATCTCATTCTCATCTCCGCAGCTACAACTGTGCAACCTTTGAGCTTTTCGGCTTTTCTACAGTGCCATGCATTTCCACAATGCCATAGCGACAGGATAACCCGTGGAGGCCCACAATATGCCTGGGTGCTCACTGGCTCTCTTGCGTTTGCAGAGCAAACTTTTGTGTTAATTTCGCTGCAGCGCAACATTCACTGGCTCTCATAATAAGCGCGCGTGAATCGATTTTGGCGATCACTACCGATCCTGACAATCAATCTCGATATCAAGGATGGCGATTAATGGAAACTCCTTCTATTTCGACGTCTTTTCTAGACTGCCGACTATCTCACGCAGTGCTTTCAATTGATTTGACTAGGCTCTTCTGAGAAGATACCCCATTGCAACAGGTCCAAGGATCCTGCTTAGCAGGTCTGATCTTATTTCATGTACTATAACTGCCTCATTTATACGACCCCTAACCACAAATTAAGTGGCACGGCAATTGTTATTTTTGATAGTACACATTTCGATGACGTCTATGTCTAAATGATAATTGCACATACAAGTTTGTACTTTTTGGAAAGTTAATTAATTAGCTTTTAATGCACACGTTCCATATTAAAAACTGAAAATTTATATTTAAACAAGAAAGAACGGCTATCTTCGGAGTGAGACGTTATATACCCTAGCAGCAATGTTATTATAACAAGTAAGAATGCTATAGTCGAGTAAACCCGACTACAAAACTCCCTGTACCCAGGTCAAAAATTTCCAATCGCATCTTCGCACACATACTACAGACACATATACACACACATACACAAAAGACACACACGAGCGACAGCTCGAGCGCAGCTCAAGCGAGGCAGTTTAATTGGTGGCTGTGCTTCTTCTTCCCCGTGCGCTGAAGCACTGAATCTTCTTTCGTTAATAACTTCCGTGTTTATTATCCGAACGACTTGAAATTTGGACAGTAGATTAGGAGTGACTAAAGTATTGCACATGCCAAATCCCAAATCTTTATCTTAAAAATTGTTCCTGTAAAACGGTTTTTATCGAATTGCGGGGAACGGGGGAGATATCTCAAATCTAAAATAAACTTGACCTGCTCCCGCTATATACGAACCTACACTCCAAATTTGGTGTGTCTTATAGTTGCTGAGATCCTTGCGTTCATACATACGGACGGACAGACTGACAGACAGACGGACATGGCCAAATCGAAATCTCTTCTGATACTGATCAAGAATATATATACTTGATAGGGTCGGAGATGTCTCCTTCTGCATGTTCCATACATTTGCTCAGATTTAGTACCCCCTTTTTACCCATTTTATGGGTACAGGGAGTAAAAATCTCAATTTTCATCTCACTGCTCCTATGGGATTCATGTGGTCCGATATTGATAAGAATTATAGGAAACTAAATGAAGTGTAATAAGACGCTCACTTAGTTTGGATGTAATATTGGTATAAACAAAAAGCTTTCATACAAAAACTCATTTTTCACCCGATCCTATGGCAGCTATGTGATATAGTGGTCCGATTTTTGTATGAAAAACTTTTTTGTTTATTAATGTATCCTTACCAAACTTTCCCAAGCCGATTCTCCAGAGGGTTTATACAATCTGGCCAAATTTGGTCAAAATCAGTCCACTATATCACTATATAAAACTTTTTGTTTATACAAATATTTCATCCAAACTAAGTGAGAGTTTTATTATACTTCAAATAGTTTCCTATAATTTTTATCAAAATCGGAACACATAGAAGTTTTGTATAAAAAACATTGCTGCTAGGGTATATAGCTTCGGCACCCGAAGATAGCCGCTCTTTCTTGTTGTTAGTTATATTTGGAAATTATTATGAAACTGAATTCCAGACTGCACCCCGTTCGGACCGTGGGCGTGCATTTTTCAAAACCGGTAGCACATGTGTTGAATTATTTAATGTGAGGTGCTTTGAAAATTAGTTTCAAAATAATTGGATGATAAACAGAAAAGTTTGAAAATAGGTTTGAAGTCAATCGGACGATAATCAAAAAAGTTTCACACAACATTTTACCGCGAATTTTCCGAACTTGGAGGTAGATTTTCCAAAATCTTTTACCTATAGAACAATGAAAATGAGTTTGAAGCCAATCGCATGAAAATTAAAAATGTCGAATGCCTGAGTTTTCCGTTCCATTCCATTTCCATTTTCCGACCATAGGGCTGAATTTCCCAAAATCGCTGATACACGTGTCGACTTATTATACGTGAAGAGCTTCGAAAATGAATTTGAAGGTGATCGGACTACAATTAGCCTTTCGCCCATACAATCTTGAGACCCCCATTTTCCGCCCATGGGGGTGGATTTTCCAAAATCGGTTAAAAATGTGTCAAATGAATTTTTGTGTAGATATTTGAAAATGAGTTTGAAGCCGATTGGATGGTAAACAAAAAAGTTTCATACAACATATTTTCGCGATTTTCCACGCTTGTGGGTGGAATTTTCCAAAATCCCGTCTTAGCGTGCACTTTCATCATAGATGGAACTTACTGTGAAAATTTCAGCATCTTAGCTCTTACGGTTTGGGCTGTGCGATGATTGCCAATCAGTCAGTCAGTCAGCACGAACTCTTTTATATATATAGATGGATGAATTCATTGGTATGGCAACGATATTTTTTAATACAAACTAGTATATTCAAATATAACTTAGACCTGAATAGAAGCCACTGAAATTTGTATAATACTATCAAAAAACAGGTAAGAACGTTACAACCGGGCGTATCCGACAGCAGAATACTCGGTTTCAACTTCCTGACGAAAACGTGTTTTGGGGAAAGCTCTGCTGATTTTTGTGAGGAGGGAGTGGCGGTGGTTCAAATTTTTACTCCCTGTACCCATAAAATGGGTAAAAAGGGGTAATAAATCTGTGAAAATGCATGTAACAGGCAGAAGGACACATCTCCGACCCTATAAAGTATATATATTCTTGATCAGTATCAAAAGAGATTTTGTTTCGGCCATGTCCGTCTGTCTGTCCGTCTGTCTGTCCGTATGTATGAACGCAAGGATCTCAGCAACTATGAGAGCTAGAGACACCAAATTTTGAATGTAGGTTCGTGTGTAGCGGGAGCAGGTCAAGTTTATTTTAAATTTGAGATATCTCCCCCCGTTCCCCCTCAATTCGAAAAAACCGTTTTACAGTAACAATTTTCAAGATAAAGATTTGGGATTTGGCATGTACAATACTTTAGTCACTCTTAATCTACTGTCCAAAGTCGATCGGATAACAAATACGGAAGTTATTCAACAAACAAGATTCAGTGCTGGAGCGCTGGGGGAAGAAGTAGCACAGCCACCACTTAAAATGCCTCGCTTGCGCTGCGCTCAAGCTGTCGCTCGTGTGTGTGCGTCTTTTGTGTATGTGTGCTTGTATGTGTAAGTGTACATAGATGTGATCGGAAATTTTTGACCTGGGTACAGGGAGTTTTGTAGTCGGGTATACTCGACTATAGCATTCTTACTTGTTTTTGATGTTTATCTGTTAATGAGATCAACATTAGTCTGCATGCCAAATATGGTGACTACCTGTACGGGTTTGTGAGATATAGATTTTGCTCATTTGCTGTGGAGGGAGTGGGAGTGGAAGAAGTAGTCTGATGCAAGTTTGTCCACGGCGTGGTAACACTTTATATACACCAAGGGTATACACCAACATGTGTACCAAGTTTGGTTGTTCTAGCGTCAAGGTTGTGGAAAAAAATTGCGTTCATACGGACAGACAGAGTATAAAAAGGCTATTAGAGTACAAGCCGCTCAAAAGCGTTCAAAGGGCGTAAATAGGGTATTAATAAGACATTATATTGAAATAATCGATAGGTTAGGTTGACACGGGAGGTCACCGCCCACAGGGTGGCCTACATAGACTATCTGGTCCTTAGTGATACCTTATGATGAAACACTCGAATCAAAAAAAGATACAATTTATTACATCGATTTTTGGAAAATTTTTAAAAGCCTACACGAAGATACATTTGAATCTTGGGGGGATTTTGTTGGCCCCCCGGCTAGCCATTCCCCTATTCACAGTTAAAAATTGTTGGTGGCGGTATTAGAGCCTATAGCTAGATAGTAAAGAGTTAGTCATAAAGAAACTACTTATAGAATTTAAGATTAATTTAAAGCATAAAACTAAAGAAAGAGAATAGGAGTGAAATCTCCTACCGGATGGAGGAAGTTTTAGTATAATAATAATATAGTAACGTTGTGGGAAATAGAGTGGGTCATACAGTGGAAAATCTCAAACCCAATGGGGGAGATTTATTTGCCACGCCGGCAAGCTGTGCCCTTGCTCACAGCTGGGATCGGACAAAAATTTCCCATAGGTGATTTTGAAGAGAAAGCTTAATGGATGCAAGAGAGTGTTGAGAGGAGAACACATGAAACGCAGAATTGTGTTGTGTGCATAGCACACGCAAATAATTGTGTAAAAGTAAATAAGAATCTATTATGTATAAAAAGAACACCAACAGTTTTTCTACGGTTAGCTAATGACAGGAGATTTTAAAGTAGGAGTCTACTAAAATAAGGTGGCAGGCGAATATTAGTATCCCAATTTAAGGTACGTAAGGCAAATATGGAAAATTGCTTCTGTTATACTCTATTTCTTAAAAATGTTGTTAAAGCAGAGTGTATTGGGTTTGTGCAATGTCAGTCTGTCTGTTCGTCTGTCCGCATGAACGCAAATTTTTCACACCCTTGAAGCTAGACCAACTAAACTTGTTATACATGTTGGTGTATACCTTCAGCTTATAAAGTGTCAGGGTCGAACAAAATCTATATCTCCCACACCTGTGCAGGTAGTCACCAAATTTGAAATACAGGCTACTGTTTTTTTCACGTCTCCGGACTTGAAACAGAGTATTCTGCATAAAGGTACGGCCGACTGCATTCTTACTTGTTTTTGTATTGTGGAGATTATATATATGAGCAGTATTCCAAGAAAGGGAGTACGATTGACATATAAAGCAGTTTTGTAGTGAAGGGATCGTAGTAAGTTATTTGGAGAAGTCAAAAAAAAAAGTAATGGGTATACAACTAAGTAGTATAGGGGTAGTAGAAATGTTATTGGGTAAAGCCAAAGAAGAGCGTGGTGGTGAGGGGACAGATAAAAATTGATTTTCAATCCGGTTATTCTGTCAACTAGTGTTGACAGGCTTATTTTTCATACCATGGAAGTTGATGTACTAAAACGGGAAGTACATTCAAGTGGACCAACGAAACCAAGCACGGGCTTGTTAACGCGCGGATCCAGGCAAATGCAAATCCTATTACAAACAAAAAAAAACAATAAACAAAAATTACCTAAAGATTACTCAGATAACATAAAAGTAAAGTTATGAGTAAGGAAATAGAAGTAGTATAATTAATATAATATAAGAAAATGGTTGTGGATATATATAAATATACACTCCCCGAAATTCAATTAAAGGCACATCATTTCTTGCCTGTAAAATTGTTTTTAGGGAAAACGGTACCTTGTGCTCGTCATTTTCTTTTATTATTCCTATTCGTGGTCTTTTTTAGGTTCAGGAATGCATTTACCGTTCCGTTTTTCATTGTTTTTGCTGATTTTTCTGGTTAATTGCAATTTTTTGTGCGAAAATTCGATTAAAGGCAGTGTCTTCGTAGCTTTTACTGAGGTAGGTAGTCAAATAAAGTTTTTCAGTATTGATTTTAAGTGTTAAATCTATTTTTAAATAAAAAACAGCCGAAACACGCAGACAGCTATTTTAAATTCAATATGGGAAAGGGAACGACACTATCATCTGAAGAAATTGCTAAGATCCTTGCTTACAAGGATACTGATACGTCCAACCGGAAAAATTCATTGAAATTACAACGCTCAGCCTCTGCGGTAGACAATGTAATCAAGTTGAAAGAAAACTACAACAAAAATCGGTCAAACCAGAACAATCAAAAAATTTCCTCAAGGGCTAAAACAGCAATTATTCGCTGCGGATTAAAACTGCATCCAAAATTAAAACTGATTTGCAATTGCCAATAACACCACGCCGCAACAGATTTTGTCGAGCAGTGACCGACTACAATGGAAGAAAATGGGGTCAAAGCCAGCTCTTCTTACTGAAGCACATAAACAAGCAAGGCTGGATTTTGCAAGACATCAAACAGAAGAATGGAAGAAAGTGATTTTTTCAGATGAAAAAAATTTAATCTGGATGGCCCAGATGGTTTCAATTATTATTGGCACGATTTGAGAGCAATTGAGCGATTTTCAGCGAAGAGAAATTGTGGAGGTGACTCGTTGATGTTTTGGGCTGGTTTCACCTTTTACAATAGGACTCCCATTTGCAAGATTTCTGGAAAATGAAATCAGAAGGCTATATAAACCTTCTAGATGAAGTCTTGGTAAGCTTTTTGGAGTAGCAGCTGGACCCAGGTCCAATTTTCCAGCAGGATAATGCACCTATTCATGTTTCACGGGCCAGCCGACAATGGTTTCAAGCAAGGGAAATCGGACTTTTGGAGTGGCCAGCACGTTCGTCAGATTTGAATCCCATTGAAAACATTGGGGAAATCTTGCTAGACGTGTTTACGCCGATGAGAGAAAATAAGGGACTTTGGAGGAGTAATGGACTGCTGTCAGCAAAGAATGGGCTGAAATTCCTCAATCTGAGTTTCAAAAGGTTGTAAAGTCAATGCCGAATATAATTTTTGAGGTTATTTCCAAGGCAGGTGGTTGGACTCATTATTAATACCCATTAAATGAATGTAAACCATCCAATATCCACTCTTTTTCTAACTTTTGTAAAGCTGCCTTTAATTGAATTTCGAAGTGCAAACATCGATTTTTTGGAAAAGTTGTTCCTAAAATGTTCCAAATATATTTTTAGCCTTGTAAATTACATTGTTTATCAACTAATCAAAAACTAAACATTATTCAAATTTGAAAACAAATTTAAATTATTTTTTACAAATTACGCGCGAAAAACTAGGTGCCTTTACTTGAATTTCGGGAGTGTATATAAATATATACAAAATATCGGTATATTGATATTTTGATATGTTATCGAAACCCAGAACCAGAATTGACGTGAACCAACTTCGAAATGTACGACCTAAGCAGTACATTATGGGTTCTGCCTTTTAAATAGGAGGAGAGATGGTGGACATCCTATACAAATGAGTTTGTAGAGTAAAAGATCATGATTCACAGAGTCAAAGGCTTTACTGAAGTCAGTATAGATGACATCAGTTTCCCATCATTTTCTTAAAAGAATGCATCATTTACAATAGAAAAAATTCTTATAAGTTGGTCGTAGTGGAACGACTCCTTACGAACCCATGTTGAGCAGGGGTGACATGATTTACCGAGATGCTGCAAAGCCAAATAATATAGGAATCTTTCCAAAGAATTGGAAAGATTTCAGAACAACATAAATTGAAAAGCTTAAGCAATGGTTGGAGTAGAGGAGTACATCACTCCTTAAGCACGCAACTAGGAATGTTGTAAGGCCCAGGAGAAAAGGAAGATTTTAAAGACTTAATGGCAGAGAGAATAGAGCTACGTGAAAAATAGGGAACACTATAGCATTAGAGGATAAAACAAGTTAGTATGGGACATATAGATATAGGTTGTTTGGAAAAAATTGGCAAAAAGATCTTTCGCTTCGAGTTAACAAAATTATAAAAAATTGATTGGCTTAGCAAATTGTCTTTTGCAGCAACACAGATAGTTCTCATAGCACTTGGAGTTTATCAAAAGAAACTTAGCTTTGGCAATGGTGTATTTGGCCAAGTCGGCACAGGAACCAGACTTCTTAAACTTTTTAAAACATTTTGCCTTAATGTTTCTTAAGTTGGCGAGACTAGGCGTAAACCACGGCGGTTTGAAGAAGGAACGGGGTGAAATTAGGTATGCACACGTCCAAAATAGAGCTTAGAGTGTCGTAGAAGAACACAAGAGCATTATTATTGTCAACCAAGCTATCTGAAATAAACCAATCGGCTGCATAAATAAGTTGATTCAGCAAGGTGAAATTTCCATTGCGAAAACAACGGCGAGGCTTAGGAGGAGTTGATGAAGGGTAACTATGAGGTTGGGAAATGAAAAAAGAGACTTCCAAAATAGGAAGGTATAAATCTTCACGGACGGATACAGTGGGCGACCTAGAGACAGAAGCATTGGGTCAATTATTAACAAATACTAGATCACGAATTCTATTCAGTTGATTCTGAATTGAATTGATCTTAAATAACGTGCTATCAAAGATGCAATCTAAACAAGTAAGAATGCTATAGTTGAGTATACCCAACTACCAAAATCCCTGTACCCAAGCCAAAAGTTTTCGATCGCATCTTCGTAAACTTACACATACACACACATACACAACGACGCAAACATACAAGCGATAGCGCAAGCGATGCATTTTAAGTGGTGGGTGTGCCGCTTCTTCACCCCCGCCCTGCAATACTGAATCTTGTTTGTTGAATAACTTCCGTGCTTATTATGCGATCGACTTCAAATTCAGACAGTAGATTAAGAGTGACTGAAGTATTCTACACCAAATCCCAAAGCTATATATTGAAAACTGTTACTGTAAAAACGGTTTTTATTGAATAGCGGGTGAATGGGGGGGGAATATCTGGGATCCAAAATAAACTTGACTTGGCCCGCTATCCACAAACATATATTCCAAATTTGGTGTCTTTAGCTCTTAAAATTGCTGAGATCCTTGCGTTCATACATACGGACGGATAGAAGGACTTAGCCAAATCGAATTCTCTTTTGATACTGATCAAGAATATTTATCTTTATAGGCTCGGAGATGTCTCCTTCTGCCTGTTACATATTATTATTATAGATTTAGTACCCTCTTTTTACCCATTTTATGGGAGTAAAAATCATGCTGAGATGAAGGTACGAGGTAATTTGAGCTATTGAAGAAAGACCATGAGATATTTGTCAAATTAAAATCACCTAACACAACAAAAATGTCATTATCTCGCACTTGGGTGGAAACTTCTCTTATACAAGTTATATGGTGCATATAAGCTTGAATATCAGAAGAATGAGGAATGTAGGAGCAAAATTTGGCAGTCAGAGATGGAAGGATTTAACCAAGTCTCTGTAAATGCAATAATGTCAGATTCAACGGAACTACTATTAAGAAAAAGACTTTTAAGCTTGGAAATGAGGCCTCCATCATTCTGATATTGAATGTTAGCTAAGTAAGATGACGAACCCAGTTTTTCGGAACCTTGCTAGGCGACAGCTGTGAAGCGGAGGCAAAAACTGAATTCTGATTTTCAGCCCAAATTCGTGGACAACCATATGAGTAGGCCAAAATTTTGGATCACAAACAATTGAAAATGAATCGTAAGCGACACTTATTTTGAAAGAAGAGATTTTACGGGGGGTAGAAAATTTAAATTTGGAGATAGACACGCTAGCTGAAGATTTACTAGCAATATACGAGCTAAGGATACGCAAGTGGTGTCCGATGAAAGCCTTGAAAAAAAACTTGCCTACGAGGGGCAACAACTGTGAGGGTAACATGATCAGTTGAAAGTGTTGCAATATTGCTGTTTTCACTGGGAGCAGGATTGCTCGAAGTTTTACCCTTACGTTTGGAAACAACTCAAACCACATTATTACTAATCGGACCAGGAATTTCAATTAATGGCGAAGGAATAACATAAGTATTATTTTCAGCAGATTCTAATATCGACGGAACTACAGAAATATTATTTGAAGCACGTTCTACAACAAGGGCTAAAGAAATATCAATTGGTGAAAGCGAAGATGGAAAAGACATATTCAAAGGGATAGATTGTACGATTGGGGTTATAGGAAATTAATTGGGGACGGCGAAGGAGGTACAGAATTATTACCTGGAATAGATGAACAAATAGATGAACATTGTAAAAGCATCTAAATATTGAGGAGTCCAAGGTCGATCGGCAATAGAAGATGGCTGAGGGGGCACGCTTAAAAATTGAGACTCAACGATGCTATTATGTGGCTACGCATTTAAATTGGCTAAGCAGCTCGACCCTCGAACCAAAATCAGTTGAGAGAAGTTTAACCACAATATACATTTTCACAATTTGATTTCCAACCGAATTATTCATTCGTGAGAAATCAAATTGAATTTCAATGCATGAAGGCCAAGACCTTCTCAAGGCGCCACAGCTTAATCAGTATTAATCAAGTTGTTTAATATAAATATAAATTTTTAATTTGTTAATGAAATGTGTGCATGTTTTGATATCAAATTAAAGGTAATTAAATAACCTCTCCAAAAAGTACAAGTTTGTAATATTACGTATCACATAGATAAAAATAGAAGCCATTGAAGTTTGAACTATCATAAAACAACATACCGTGCCAATTAAAAGTGGTTAGTGCTCGTATATAGATTTATTAAAATAATGTAAACTTCAAAGCACTGCTTCTGGTCTTGCTATTTGCTGTCAATGCTCCTGCCGCTGTCTTGATGTTGCTGGTTTCTGGGTGTACCCTTCTCGTTGTTGTCATTGTTGTGGCTGTTGTCATAGTTTTTGTTGT
Source organism: Hirtodrosophila confusa (assembly GCA_035043065.1). Classification (NCBI taxonomy): domain Eukaryota; kingdom Metazoa; phylum Arthropoda; class Insecta; order Diptera; family Drosophilidae; genus Hirtodrosophila; species Hirtodrosophila confusa. The sequence goes on from JAWNNI010000053.1 coordinate 924,920, forward strand.
CTTTCTTAGCATCTTTTTTGTCACACTGCCCTACTGGCAAGTGTATTAAAGAGTTGTATTTTTTAATAACAATTTTACGTTTTTATACCCTAGCAGGGTATTAATATTTTGTTTTGAAATGTGTAATGGACTGAAGGAGACGTTCCCGACCCGACAAAGTATATTTATTCTGAATCAACATGAATAGCCGAGTCGATATAGCGATGTCCGTCTGTCCGTCTGTCCGTCCGTCCGTCTGTCCGTTTGTTTCTATGCGAACTAGTCTCTTAGTTTTAAATCTATCGTATAAAACTTGGCACAGACCCTTCTTTTGCTGCAGGCAGTACATATGTCGGAACCGGATCGGACCACTATAACATATAGCTGCCATAGGAACGATCGGTCGACAACTACGACGGTTTTTGTATAAAAACCTTTTTGTTTATAAAGGTATCCTTACCAAACTTTCCCAAACCGAGTCTCTAAAGAGTTTATAAAATCTGGCTAAATTTGGTCAAAATCTGACCACTATATCACTATATCAAAGTTTTGGCTTATGCAAATATTTCATCCAAACTTAGTGAGAGTTTTATAATACTTCAAATAGTTTCCTATAATTTGATCAAAATTGGACCACATGGCTCCCATAGGATTAATCAGGCAAAAATCAAGTTTTGTATAAAAATTAATTCCTGCTAGGGTACTTATATAGCTTCGGCACTCCGAAGATAGCCGTGCTTTCTGGTTTAAAATGTTATACTCTGTCTCTTACCACTGGTGGGGGAGAACAGCGTTATGTTTTTTTGTAGCTGCCTATAGGTGCTAAACGTATATGCTGTTAGGCTGCAGTTTTCAGCCTTGTGTCTCTTACCACTGGTGGGGGACAACAACAGAGTGCTCGAGGGACTAAAATTTTTGCACCTCTATTGAATACAAACACTTGCAACCAGTGAACATTGAACTGTCGTTTATTCTTAAAATCATAGCCTTATATAGTAACATCGAGTCTTATTTCGAGTTAGAATTTGGTTATCTTCGTGAAGGGGCCCCACGCTGTCTGTGTTTTTTAATTACCCATGAAGAGATTTGTACCTACGCAGTCTGTGTTCTTGAGTTACCCATGTAGGGACTTGACCTAAGAATAGCGTTATCTCATTTGAAAAAGTGTCGTAAATTACACATACCATTGGATGATACTTTCTAACATTTGTTGTTTTGTTTACCAGCGGTCTTGTTTAGGTCTTGACACGTTGTTGCTTGTACCTTAGGTTAGGTTAGGTTTCAGGGGCTCGAGCAGAAAAACTAGCGTTAGCCTACTCCACACTTTGGCCAACTGTTGTCCCCTTGTGATACCACATGACGTCTTTTAAACGTTTCGTTCCCCTTTAAACCAATTAGATGAGTTTATGAATTAGATGATATTGTTTATCCCAACATCGGATACGTCCGATAGGGTGTCAAAGCTAAAGTGTCCAAGGCGTTGGAACATCCTCCCGCTGAGTGCGGGGCAGTGGCAGACCAGGTGTTCTACGCTTCTTCTTCTATTATACAACAACTTCTGCAGAAGACATGGTGTGGCAGACTGATCTTCTAGCATGAGTTCCCATCAGGCAGTGGCCTATGAGAGCCCTATGATTGTCGAGATGTGAGATCTCTTGTGTTTAATCAAAGCAGATGTACGCTTTGGGTTTAAAGTGGACCAGTGAGTTTGGAGACCGTGTAGTGAGATCATGTAGTGAGATTTCTTCAACGTTCAGCAGTTTGACGCCTGGTGTACTTCTTACTAAGCAGTCTGAAAGTGGACAGAGGCATGCCGATGTTGCTCCTTTCAGCGAGGAGTGTATCGTTGGTGCCTTATCTGGCCAATTCGTCTGCCAATTCGTTTCCTTCGATGTTTCGGTGTCCCGGTACCCATATGAGGTTAATACTGAGCTGTTGCGCTATCTCGTTGAGAGACTGGCGACACTCAGTGAGTGAGGCTGAATTGTTGGTGCATGAGTCAAGCGCCTTCAAGGCGGCTTGGCTATCCGAGTAGATGTAGATTTTTCCTACACTGATGTTATGCGTGCGCAGGCATAGGGTTGCTTCCTGGATGGCCCTCACCTCTGCCTGATACACGCTACAGTGGTCAGGAAGACTGATTCCTAAATCGGGAGAGTATACAACACTGCCCACTCGTTCATCCAGCTTCGACCCATCTGTGAAGATTCTGATCGAACCTGGTACTTGTTAAATCGGCTTTTCCCAGACTTGTCGACTAGGTATGCAAACCCTGTACAACTTGTCGAATGTCAGTTTTGGTATGCAATCGTCTGTTATTGGGGGAATCCGAGGTATGGACTTAGATGTGCCCCGTGTTGCCTGTATTCCAGTTATTGGATTCCCTGAGTCAGATGGCTAAGTTGCCAGCTAGTTTCCTGGACGCATGATGTTCAGAGCTTCGGTTGGTGTGGTGCGTAGGTCTCCACTAAAGCAGATTTCTGCTTTATTTCTGCGAGGTAACCACCTTCTTAACCAACCCATCTAAGCAAATAGCCGGGCAAGAATCATGCCTCTTTGTGAATGTCATCTGTACAGATTTATTACGGGAGATGCAGATATTCCACTGCTTAGCCCAGCTCTGAAACTTGTTTGTGAAGTTTTGCAGACGTCGACTTACTGTTGAAAATGGATGAAGAAATGGTAGTGGCGGTAGGTCGCCAATATAGTGCTGTTATTAGGCTATTCGGCATATACGATTTGCCTGGCATTGACACAAAGGCCCTTTTCCAGACCTCCGGAAAGTAACCCATCTTTAGGCAGGCATTGAAAATCTTAAGCAAGAAACGAGTAACGCATAACGGAAGAGATTTGGCGACACGCTAACAAATACCGTCCAGACCAGGGACTTGGCTTTAGTGTCTTTATCTCCCTTTCTAGCTCTATCATGGACATGCGATGGCTCGTCATAATGATCAAATTCCCTCTGGAGGTCGTCATGGATGGAGGCCACACTGTCTACTGGCGCCAGGCAAAACGGAATTAACTGATTCTCCAATTCGTTGGCAAAAAGCTCGGATTTCTCGAGATCAGAACGGCACCAACCGTGTTCACTCACAATGTTGACGCGGTTATGGATACACTTGCGAAAATCATTAATGATGCGGCCCTGCAGGTCTCAGGTCGAGCTTGCTCCCAGCGAGTTTCTTATATACTTAAGGGAGTATCCACATTAATATGGTTTTTGACATATTATGGCGACATATTTTGACATATTAAATGGCGAATATCGGCGGCCCTATTTAAAAAAAAAAAAATAATAATAGAAAATCAAAAGTAAATAAAAAGTATCGTTTCCCATTATTAAAATAAATGCATGAACTGGGGATGGAACCTGCAAAAAGCCGTTTATAAATCAAGCACTCTATCCACACTGCCATCGCATTATAAGAACTAGCGCCGGAAATATCAAGCTATCTGCATATAACAGGGGCATGTCTTGTTCGCTTGGTTGCTGTTTCGACGATTTCTGAAAAGAATTGACCGCGCTCAACATTGCCATGCGCTGTTGCAATTTTTCATTGCTCACGCATACTAAGAAGCAAGCGCATGTGCGTACTTGGACACACACACAGAAACTAATGCAAGCGACATAAGCTGTGCTCAGCTGGAGATGCCCGACTGGGGCTAATAGTTCGGCTTTTTTACCGAAGTCGTACTGGAACGCTACGGTCAGCAAAGCATCTGGTCTCAAAAAAATCATATATTGACTAATCTCTGTAATTCAGTAGTTAATGCTGAAACACTGACGGAAGTTGCAGAAGCACCAACGGAAGTTTCAGAGGCATGAAGGGAAGTTTCAGAAGCATCAACGGAAGTTTCAGAAGCACTGTCAGAAGTTTCAGAAGCACTGTTCCCCGCCGCACTGATCCAGCGTCGCTCCTTGCATAAACTACAATGATATAATTGTATCACTCTTAATTGTACTATACACGCTTAGTTTAAAAATTTCAATATTTGTGTCGTTTTTCAATTTCGGTAAAATATATCTATATATTTATATTATATTTCCAACACCGACATTCACAGGGAGAGCAGTGACATACGATGAAGGGATCAATGCTCTAACCTAAATCTATATATATAAATCTCTTTGTCCACACTCACTCATTCATTCACTGATCATCGCACAGCCGAATTGGTGAGAGCTAGGAGGCTGAAATTTTTATACAATATAGCTGAGAAATTCATCGTGCAATAAGACGGTGTTTTGCGAAATTTGAATTGGAAGGGGGTTAAAGTTCAATTATTGCTTGGTATGAAAAACTTATTTGTTTCTTAAGATCTCAACCAAACTCACAGATTACTTTTTTGGGACGGTATGATTCATCCCGACTAAATTTGGTCAAAATCGGATATATCAAACAGCTGCCATAGGAACAATCGGAGCCAATTTAACCTTTAGAATGAAAAATTTTTTTGGTTCTTAAAATATCTCAACCAAACTCGCAGATTGTTTATTTGGACGGTATGCTACCTCCCGACTAAATTTTGTCAGAATCGGACAACTATGTTCAATAGCTGCCATAGGAACAATTGGATGCAATCTAACCGAAACGAAAACAAAGCAAAACGAAGCGAAACGCCTTCTTGGCTTATGAGAAGAGCAACAACAGTTTCCAGTAATTTCAATGTAATTTTTTCGATGAAGCTTGCACTTAAAAAAAAACAACGCTATTTGGGCACAATAGTTTTCTGCACAAAAATGTAAGTGCATTATTTGCCAACAAAACTACTTTTTTCTCTATAAAAAGTGTGAATATCAATGCATTAATTGCAAAGATATAATAGAAAATGTATGCACTATATTTTATGGTGCACACAATTAATTAAAAAAAAATTGTTGCCTGACATGTGTTAGTTTTATCTTTCATGAGGGCACCCCTGCTCTTGATGATGCCCTCGCTCTTGCTGTTATGATTGCCAAAAGTGCTTGAATCATCCACTTAAACAAAACGATACGCAGCACTGCAAAACGTTTAATAGCAGAAAAATTGTCTTAAAAGCATATTAGTAGAAGCAGGCCATGACCTACACCAATAAAATTGCATGTTAGTTGACATTTGTAAATCTCATGTAACTGCCTAACTGCTTTAGTGAATCGATTTAATTTTTTAAACCGATTTTTTCTAAGAAAAGAAAAACTTTTTCTTAGAATTAAAAAAAATTTGAAGAAAATACTACTACGTACTACCAATGTAACGACGAATAGAATATGTTTCAAAGAACAAAAGCGAAAGAAAAAATATGTTTTTGCAATTAGAGGTGGAGAAGTACCAATGGTTGGGCACTATTGAGCCGCCATCGATGGTAGCCCTTCACCGATAGTGGCCGATAGTTGAAAAAACAATAACTTTCCAAGAAACGGATCCTCTTCTATAGATAAAGGTAAGCTTATATATTTATTTATTACAATTAACAAATAAATTAAATTGTTCAATATTTTATTTCATGTGATCTTGAAAGATTTTGCTTTAATCGAAAGGCTAATGCTGAAATATTTATGTATACCCGCTACTTCAGTGAAATCGGAACGCGATTTTAGCATGCAGGCCAAATTTCGGAAAGAAGAACTCGGCTAAAAGAAAAAAATGTAAACATACTACATTCTAAAAGAAGAAAACATACTACTATTCAAAAACAAATATTTTTGGATAATAAAATATGAAATAAATAAATTTAAATTTTTTATAAAAAATTATAACAATTTGAGTATTATTATAAAAGTTAAATTAGTGGATGAGACATCGATAACTATCTATAGCTTCATATAAATAAATCGTCGACCATCGATGATGCCGACTATCGAGAGTTATCCACCTCTATTGGTAACCCCTCTGAAGAGATTGGAGGTACCACGTTATAAAAAAATGTACCAAATTCTCTACCTCTGTTGTGGTGTGGAAATGAGGAACCCTTTTTACTCCCTGTACCCATAAAATGGGTAAAAGGGGGTACTAAATCTGTGCAAATGTATGGAACAGGCAGAAGGAGATATCTCCGACGCTATAAAGTACATATATTCTTGATCAGTATCAAAGAGAATTCGATTTGGGCATGTTCTGCTGTCCGTCCGTATGTATGAACGTGTCGATCTCAGCAACTATAAGAGCTAGAGACACCAAATTTGGAATGTAGGTTCGTGTATAGCGGGAGCAGGTCAAGTTTATTCTAGATGCGAGAAATTCGCCCCACACCCCCGCTATTCAATAAAAACCGCTTCACAGTAACAATTTTCAAGATATACCCTTGGGACTTTTCATGTATAGTACTTTGGTCACTCTTAATCTACAGTTAGTCGATCGGATAATAAACATGGAAGTTATTCAACAAACAAGATTCGGTATTGCAGAGCGGGGGAAGAAGACGCACATCCACCACTTAAAACGCCTCACTTGCGCTGTCGCTCGAAGGGAAAATAGTATAGTAGTATAGTATAGTATTTTCCGGAAGGGAAAATAGTATATTGGGTTTGCGAAATGTCCGTCTGTCCGTATGAACGCAATTTTTTTGCCTTTATCTTTGAGCTAGAGCAACCAAACTTGGTACACATGTTGGTGTAAATTGTCAATTTATGAAGTGTCGAAATTTTTTAAAATCTTTTTAAGGGAACTGGTTTAATAGTGTTTTTTTTATGAGCCTGTCGAAAGCACTTTCGTACTGCTTACGACCAATGACATGCAATGCTAAAAAGAACACAGCGTCTTAAGGAGCGTTACTGTTTTCAATCGAAGCACCTTTTCTCTTCACTATATAAATTCACATATCATCAGTATGCAAGCTTATCCAATTGTTAAACTTGCATTAAGAATTTATTATATTTTTAGAAGTAATGTATTAAAAAAAATTTTTATTCAAAATAATTATCTTTTGTTTTAGGTGGCAACAGGAAGTCTCAGAAACAGTATTTGAAACAATAAACGTGGAAACTGATAAAATAGAGCAAAAGAGGAAATCCAAGCAAAAACAACACTTTGATGCAGATGAAAAAGAGTCGGATTGTATACTTCATGGGTACATAAAAAAATTAGGAGGATCATTTGCATCATTATGGCAAACTAAATATGCTAAGCTGTATCCAAATCGGTATGGTATTTATTTTTATCCAGCCTAACATTAATATGGCACTAATTAAGCCAGGCACTAATTAATTAGACAACATAACACTCAATATACTCGTATTTGGGAAAGAAATGCCTCTGCCGGGATTCTGTCCGCGCCTGCCGCTTTTTTGGTTTTGAAGCGAAGTATCGCCGCTCTTGGCTTAAAGGTTGAAATCGGCATGTCTAATTTAAGGACTCGTTAGTGGTTTGACAATATCTCGCGATCAATTTGGAGTCGGTTACTGATCCTGGGTCAATTTAAGTGTCTCACCAGATTCCAAAAGGATTTTTTATCTCATACCCCGTTTAATTCCAGTTTAAGGATTTTATAGTAGTCTTGCTCCTCCTTGTGCAGAGGAGGTTGCAATTGAGATAAGTAGGGACAATAAATAGGCATTAATTTTAAAAAGAATATCTTAAAACTGGTTTCCTCGAAGGATTCAAATAAATCAAATATGTCATGCGCATTAATAAATTTAAAAAAAAATAATAATAATGTTTGGACCTATTAGAAGATTAAGACTATTTATTACTATTTTACGGTTGGTCTGTGGATTTAGTTTTTACTCCCTATACCCATAAAATGGGTAAAAAGGGGGTATTGGATTTGTGCAAATGTATGTAACAGGCAGAAGGAGACATCTCCGACCCTATAAAGTATATATATTCTTGATCAGTATCAAAAGAGATTTCGATCTGGCCATGTCCGTCTGTCTTTCCGTCTGTCTGTCCGTATGTATGAACGCAAGGATCTCAGCAACTATATTTTATTTTAGATTTGAGATATCTCCCCCGTTCCCCCTCAATTCGATAAAAACGTTTTTTACCAACATCTTTAAAGATATAGATTTGGAATATGGCATATATAATACTTTAGTTATTCTTATTATACTGTCCAAATTTCAAGTCGATTAGATAATAAACACGGAAGTTATTCACGAAAGAAGATTCAGTGATGCAGAGCGGGCGGGAAAGTCACAACTTAAAATGCCTCGCTTGCGCTGCGCTTCAGCTGTGCTCGTGTGAGTGCGTCTTTTGTGTATGTGTGTGTGTATGTGTAAGTGTACGTAGATGCGATCGGAAATTTTTGACCTGGGTACAGGGAGTTTAGTAGTCGGGTATACTCGACTATAGCATTCTTACTTGTTTTGTTGGTGGTTTTTTGTGTTTTTAGATCGATCCAGAAGTTTTGCGTATAATATATTTAGCAAGACTCTGTTGGCGTTGTGATACATCCATTTTCCAATTATAGTGATCGCATCATTCTTAACAAAAAGTCTGATGTCTTTATTTACATCGGCAAGCTCTTTTTTAGCTGCACCAATTCTATTTTGTGTTCCTGCTTTTTAAGACTCAGGTCTCGTTCTATGTAGATTGACGATCCAGCCATTTTTCTTCCGTTTTTCAGCGCCTCCAATGCACTTTCCGATTTCTCAAGCTCCACTAACACGCCTTTTTGTTACGCTCACAACGGGTTTTTGACGGCCGATTCCCATTTTTATATGGTGCAAATCCTCAATATCGTGCTTAATGCTTTATCTTTTTTCAAGCCCTACAGTATTTTATTTCGACTATTGTTTTACTCTATTAGACGAGTTAGCTATTTTCCATCAAGTTCTCTGTTACTTCTGAGTTGCTCAATTTCTTTTTTAAAGGCTTGATTTTTAGATCGGAGTGCACCCATGGATTGCGACACCCTTTAGCTCCCCAATGTCATCTTTTGATGTTAGTTTTGCCATCTGTTCTCTGAGACTACTGCTCATTGCTGATAAATTTTAGTCGAACTTTTCTCCCATGATTTGTATGGGGTCTCCTGTTTCTTACTGCTGGATACTTATTGGAGTGCTATCTGCCTGAATCCAGCTTATCTTAGTCTGACTCACGGGTCCAAACGTTGGCGGTGTTCAATTTATATTAAGCAAATAGGTTTAGAAATATATGTCAGGAACAGCAACTAATTTGGCGTATAGTAATTGGAGTATGCTCTGTCTTCTGAGAACACAGACAGCTCTTTCCTCCAACTTTCTGTTCTCGTACGCTCAGATGTTTCAAGCGAACAATCACACTACACTCACCCACAGTTTAAATGCAGAATATTGGTCCTGCAGTTTAAAAATTCTTATTATTCTTAATTATCGTAATGGTCTTATTTCGTTACTTTTGTTCTCTCTGACCTGTTGGCATAGGTTGCCTAACTTTCCAAATACAACTTTCCGGTATTTTGAAGGAAGAGAGCCCACCGAAGGGAATAAACAAAATAAACAAACACAAGCACTTCGTTTAATGTTTTATAAAAAGTCTCTTTACGGTTTTGTTATACTCGGCTTAAAAAATTTGTTAAAAAGAGTCCGTCCGTATGATCGCAATTTTTTTCCACACCCTTAAATCAAGAGCAACCAAACTTGGTACACATCAGATAGCTGCAAAACCGAAAATTTACCGGGAGTGCTTGTTGTATTTTTGCAGAAACGGGTTGCGGTCGGTTTTACTTCGGGAAAATATGAGCCGATCGCAAACAAGATCCGAGCAATCGGCATGCAAAGCCTCATTGTGACCCCACAGCATTGGCATCAAAATATTTGTGCAACACCATGTACATATATGTGTTTTCTGGTATTGAACACGATCGTTACTCGGGTTTTCGAACTCACTAATATTTTTAATTATTTTTTGTTTTTATTTTTAGAATTTTCCAACCATGAAATGCTTCAACCTATGTTTAATCTTGTTTATTTTAAGTATTTTAAATGTTGAAAATCTATTTTCTACTTCAGTGACATCCTTGGCGATCATCAAGGTTAAGGCCCTGTCAATGTCATTGTTACGCTTTGAATTGGTGTCGTACATGATGGCTAGCTTGAAATAAGCATCAATCGATTGGATACTTTAGCTACAGTTGCTGCTTGTGGACGCGATGTTGTCATTTTCAGCTAAAGTAGCTAAATCTCTGCTAGTATTTGGCATTTCACCCAATCCTGGGTGAAATCTTTTGAGGTGGTCCCATAAATTAGACGCGTTCCCACTCGTTTTGTACTCCTTTCCCCAATTTAAGCACTATGCAAACTTATTGTCGTCAGACCCTTTAAAATATTTCCACACTCTTGAAATTCCATGTTTTCTTTTGTGGTTTGGGTTGTTTGTAGCATCCTTCTCCGAATCTGTGCTATTGCAGTCTTCTTTGGTGGCAGCTCACAGTTGACCGAAAATACACATGCAAACGTTGCTGTTGCCAATGCAAGTGGTTGGCGTGTGCCATAAGGTTAGGGTAGGTTTCAGTGGCTGGAGCAGAAAAGCTAGTGTTAACCTACTCCGCACTTGGCCAAGAGTTGGCTCCTTGTGATACCACATGACGGCTTTTAAACGGAATGTTCCCCTTTAAACCAATTAGATGAGTTTACACATTTGAGGATATTGTTTATCCCAACCTCGGATACGTCCAATAGATTGTCAAAACTAAAGTGTCCTGGTTATTTGAACCGGCTCCTGCTGAGTGCGGGGCAGTGACAGAGCAGATGTTCTACGCTCTCTTCTTCTACTATACAACAGCTTCTACAGAAGGCACAGTGTGGTAATCCCGGTCTGCTAGCATGAGTTCCTACCAGGCAGTGGGCTGTGAGAGCCCCTATAATTGTCGAGATGTAAGATCTCTTGTGTTTAATCAAAGCAGATGTGCGCTTTGGGCTAAGAGTGGGCCAGGTGAGTTTGGAATCCGTACATGTAGTGAGATTTCTCCAGCATTCAGCAGTTTGACGCCTGGTGTACTCCTAACTACGCGTTCTGAAAGTGGACAGAGGCATGCCGACGTTGCTCTTTTCAACAAGGAAGTATCGTTGGTGCCTTGTCTGGCCAGTTCGTTTCCCTCGATGTTTCGATGTTCATACAAGGTTAATACTGAGCTGTTGGGCAATCTCGTTGAGAGACTGGCGACACTCAGTGAGTGAGGCTGAATTGTTGGTGCATGAGTCAAGCGCCTTCAAGGCGGCTTGTCTGTCTGATGGTTCAGAACATGAGCCTGTTCTTACTATCAGCCACCTTGGGCATCGCCAAGATGCACGACAATGAAGTCCCGTTGGTTAATATTGTTGGACGGGATAATTCTACCGCCTCGACCACATTTTGGTATGGAAGGCTGCTGACCTCTGAAAGGATTGTGTCGATCTTTCCATGATCCAACAAATTTGTATTGACATCGCCGTTCTTCGCCAGTTGACAGGCTCTCGATATCGTTGACCTGATTAGCCAACACTATGGCCTTGTGTAACACCATTGTCGTAGCGTGGATGTGGCCGTCAATGGCGTATTTTCTTCCTAAAACTTCGTTGAGCCTTTGGAGTGACTCGTGCGTCGCATCGAACAGTCTCGTGTTGATTTCCGTCCTTCAGAACGTTCTCTTGCGATTTGACGATCGCGTTTTAATCCGACGTGTCGGGTGAACCTGCTTCCCATTTCTTGGCCGACCCCAACCAGTCCACGGATCGTGGCTTTCGAGATGGTGTGGGCTAGTCTAAATACGCCGTAAATACTCCGGACAATAACCTGTTGTAGGGGGACGACAGGCGCGTCATACTTGAAGATATGAATGGCGGCCGCTACATAGATTAAGGCCACTCTTGCGAGGAGAAACAATGCATATTAAATAGTATAATACTTATAATAAAATATTTAGGTTAGGTTCAGACGGCAGGTGACCCCCACGGGTGGCCTCACATAGACCATCTGGTCCTTAGTGGTACCGCATATTTGAACCTTTCGACGTCTAGGATTCTTTGAAGTTATTTTTTGCGAATTTTAAAAGTTGCTTCAGTGGTGTCCTCGATACACTCTACAGGAAAGTGAAGGTACGGGATCCCAGATGGTTGAGTCTGCACTTCCTGCAGTAGTCGTCATTTTTTATGCCAAGCTTCTTCGCATGGGCCGCTGTCATACAATGTCCCGTTAGAACATCTAGCCGCGTCCTGCAGTCCTTTCGTGGGAGCGATAGGATGTAGCCGTTCTGCATGACGTCGCAGCTCTCCATCTGTGAGTGACTGTCCGTTACGCTTGTTGTTCGAGTTCTGGAACCCAGTAGATGCGTGCTCTCTTAGAAGTGCTTAATGCATCCACTGCCTCCCTGCTTGCCAGGACATTTTTGGATTTGATAGCGCCCGAGAATAAGGATTTTATGGCCGCCTGACTTTCAACGAATAGGTTGACATGCGTGTGCTGCTTGTTGAGCTCTAAGGCAACCTTGGCCGCCTTCATGATGGCGAAGACCTCCGCTTGGAAGATGCTGCAGTAGTCCGGTAGTTTGTATGGTCGCTCTATGTTGAACAACAAACCGCCGCCACTACTCCATTCTGCATCTTAGAGCCGTCTGTGTAGATGATGATCGTCCACTGATTCGGTTCTAAACCTGTTAGCCAGACGTTTGGACCAATCATCATTTCTGTTGTATGGTTAAGGTTCGTCACAGGGGTCATGTAGTCCGTGCTAGTTAATCGTTGTCCTAGGCTAGGAAAACCCATATTTCCTGTTGCCACCAGGCGCTGTGCTCTTTTTTGAGCTATTAGTCTCGCGTGTATGTTCAGTGAATCCACATATAGGATTTTCTTGAGGGCTTTTGTTGGAGTTGATCGCAGTGCCCCTGTAATGCACATTAGTGCCTGTCTCTGGGTCTTCTCCATGAGCCTTAAGTAAGTGATCTTTTCAGTTGCCGGCCACCACACAATGATGCCGTAGAGCAGAATCGGTCGCACCACTGTTATGAAGATCCAATGCATTAGAGAAGTCGAGAGGCCGCATGTGCAGCCTAGCATCTTTCTTGGATGCATATAGTGCATTGGTGGCCTTCTTGACCCTTTTCATTACATTGGCCTTCCAACTTAGTTTGCTGTCGAAAACTACCCCAGATACTTGACCTGCATCTTTTGTACGAGTATTGTTTCTTCGATTGGGGGTGTGGTCCATGCTGGTACCTTGTACCTTTTCGTAAAGAGGATAAGGTCGACTTTCTCCGCATTGACACATAGTCCGACTTCAGTGAGCCAATTAAGTGTCTCCCTGAGTGTATTTTTCATGATGGAGCTTAACTTGGTTGTCTATCCAAAGGTTGATTGCCGCTGTGGTAATCGTTGAGGGCAGTCCTTCGAGAATTGCGTGCTTGGAGACATTGTTAAATGCACCTGAAATGTCCAGGAACGTTCCCTGTGCAAATTCCTTATGGTAGAGCGATTTCTCTATGGTGGCTTCCAAGGAATGTAGCGCGGCTTCTACCGACTTCCCTTTTGTGTAGGCGTGTTGATTTTTCGAGAGCTGGATGTGGTTTGCACCTGGCCTTAAGCTTAATTCGATTAACTTCTCGATTGTTTTGAGGAGTCCGGAAGTTAAAGTAATCGTCCTGTAATTCTTCGGATACAGATAGGTGCTTTTGCCTGATTTCGGCAAGAATACAACCCTCGCTGTTATCCAGGGTTCGGGCACGTAGTTAAAGTTCAGACATCCCTTGAATAATTCTTCAAGCCATGGTATGACTTGAGATTTCGTCATCTGAAGCATGGCTGGAAATATACCGGCAAAAGAACTGATCGACAAGTCAATCTTCCTTAACGTTACTATTTCTTCTTGCATATATTTCTTCTTACATATCCAAGGCTCCGTGCAGCCAGGAAAGTGTACCTCCATAAGCACATTCAGTGTTTCCTTGCTGTTTTCGATCCAATCTCCATTGTCCTTCCGCAGAGGGATCTGCGTGTTTGGTTGACTGGATAGTAGCTTTCTGAATCGGGATGTTTGCGAGGTGTTCCATCAATCAGTGACTCTAGTATCTTGTTATCAGTGTATAATGTGAGGTCTAAAACGTTTTAAGAGATTGGTCCCACATACGTGGGTTTTTCGGTAAAGGCCAGTACAAGTCGCACTTAGGTTAGTTAATAATAGAAAGTTTAATAGGAACTCACCTCTGTCATTAATGTCCGGTCTGCCCCACACTGTGAGGTGTGCGTTGGCGCTGGCCACTATGACCAGCGGGTGACGCTTTCCGGTTGCTGTCACAAGCTTGTGCAGCTCCTCGGATGGTACGGGATGGTCATGTGTCATATAGAAGCTATCAACGTTGTACTGCCGCCATTGTCCTCTAGCGCCACAACAGTTAGATCATCAGTACTGTAATGAGGTAATAAGTAGCTATGGATGCTTTTTCTAGTTAGAATGTTGCGTATGTGCTTGACCTTATGCCGGATACCTTGTTTCCCGACGATATCCAGGGCTCCTGCAATAAGGCCACGTCGACGGTTCCTTCCTCTAGCGCGTGAAGGAGCTCCGTTGAGGCGAGCTTACTTTTGTGGAGGTTCAGCTGAAGGACCATCAACTGCATTGCTGTTTGCTGGTTCCTCCACGGGGTCGACTTTCATGGTCGTGCCACCGTCGCCTGTTGCGTCTGTTTATTTTAGATCCAGGGTGGCGTCAATCACAGCTTCTAGGTCGAGATTCTTTTCCAACTCCCTTAACTCTAGCGTGTTTTTGTTGTCGTCTGCGGTGTGGCGTTTCCTCAGACGTAGGTACACGATACCTACACCCCACGCCATTTCCCCAAATCATGAATATAGAACATCCTCTGCCTCCTTGCTGATTTGGACGATGTAATGCTGCCCGCCACTGCTGGCACGTCAGAGTTCTGTGTCCTGATCAGTCTCAACGCCATATCTGGGCGGACGACTCTGGGAATGAGTACCTTTGTCTTCGGTACCGACGGAATCAATGTTCTGTCGATTACCTCCATCTTGGCCCCGTCCCACAGGTCTTGGAGTGCCGGAGCAACTCCCCTTTACAATTAAGCGTCGGTTCGTCGTTATATTTAAGGATTTTAGCCCCATTCATCCTCCCCGCCCCATCAATTGTAGGCATCGGGGAGTCCTCTCAAATAACGCCTCGAGCAGCTTCATCTCCACCGTCTACCACTGCTCTATCGTCATCTGGCCTTGTGGGTTGCTGCGGTCGATGAGTGCCACGATCAAGTGTCTCTTGACGACGTCGCTCGCCTTTACGGTGTTTGCTTTGGAATGCCTCACACTCTTTTTCTGCATTTTCCGTTTACCTGCGGGGGTTCCGGTCTTTGCACTCTCGGTGGAACGCAGCCACTTTTTGGTGGCAAGCTCTTCCATACGATTGGCGAAGTGGCCATTCTTAGTTGCGTGCTGGTGTCTTGATGCGAAATGCTCCCGACTCTCCTTGATCCTGCTTTCTGTCCAGGCAAGGGACTCCTCTTCGGAAGTGAGATCCTTCTTGCCCGTCAGACTGCCTTGGATCCTCAACGCAGCTTTGTACTGTGCCTTCGCCTCCCGTCCATCCGTCTTGGACCTTTCCTTGTGTGAGGAGCTGGTGCCCGAGGACTTGTCCGGAGACTGAAGGAGGCGTTCTTCGGTATTAAGAGACACTTCGCTTTCTAGGTCCGAGTCTGCATCGACCATGGCACCTGATCGCAAAAGTGACCTGTTGTGTGTGGCACTGAGACCTGCTCCCGTCTCAGCGAAGTTGTGACCACACGCAGCGAGGATTGCTCCCCACCATGCCCGCCGGTGGTAACGGCCACGCATTCCACCGACGTTAGGGCTGACATCCCATCCCGAGTTGCATCTGTCTCATTGTCCATCCTGCAAGGTTGATGGTTTTTTTTTGGGTCACCGCCCCATAGCGTTTTTGATCTACCAATGCCGTCGGACTCTACTGTATCGCAGCCTCTACTAGACACTGCACTGCTTGAGCTGTAGGCGCGCTAGTGACACATGGTATTACCCGTTTACCAGTTCGAGGATTTTTGCTATCCAATAATAAAATATTTGAACCGACTTAATTTTTGTGTGCTCTTATTTTAAAGAGCGTTTCATTACGTTTGTGTTTATACTATGTTCCCGAAGGGAAAATAGTATATTGGGTTTGCGAAATGTCCGTCTGTCCGTATGAACGCAATTTTTTTGCCTTTATCTTTGAGCTAGAGCAACCAAACTTGGTACACCTGTTGGTGTATACCGTCAATTTATGAAGTGTCGAGATTTTTTTTTCGCGTCTCTTTCTGAACACACAAATAATCAAATTATATAGGACTGGGAACATAGTATTCTGCAGTCGGGTGCGTCCGAATGCAACGTTCTTACTTGTTTTCATATATTTTCTCAATGTAGCTTTTTCTTGGGTTTGTGTTTGCCTTATCCAATTTAGTTTTTAATGTATAGTTTTTTTGAGTTTGTGTGTGCCTTATCCTATTATGATTTTATTGTATAGTTTTTTGTGCTTATGTTTTGTCTTCATATTTGTTGTATTTCTTAAGTCTAAGCATTGTTTTGGTGTTTTTTGTAGGTCTTTGTGTTTTGTTTTTTGTTTGTGTGTTTTTAAGTTCTTGTGACCTAATTTTAGTTTGCTTGAATTGCCCAATATTCTTCGTTTAGGTATTTTTTTGTTTTTTTTTTTGTTCGGACGTTGATGTACTAAAACGAGCAGTACATTCAAGGGGCCCAACGACACCAAGCACGGGCTTGTTATGCACCCCACCTCCCGCCCAACCGACCGAGGGGCACGCCGCATAACGTACCGTAGCGAAAGATCGCGAACATGCAAATACAAAAATAACATTATACAAAAAACTCCCCAAGGATTACATAAATAACGTAAGAGTAAAGTTCTAAGTGTAGAAATTGAAGTAGCATTACTTAGATGGAAAAGATTGTTATAGTTAGACCATAAGATACGCAAGGGGTTATG
This sequence comes from Hirtodrosophila confusa, assembly GCA_035043065.1. Taxonomy (NCBI): domain Eukaryota; kingdom Metazoa; phylum Arthropoda; class Insecta; order Diptera; family Drosophilidae; genus Hirtodrosophila; species Hirtodrosophila confusa. The sequence goes on from JAWNNI010000053.1 coordinate 941,773, forward strand.
AATAGCATAATTAGAACTACAAGTTTGAAGAGAAAGTGGAAGAAAGTTTCTAGAACATCTGATCGGAACTGCAAAACTAATTTGGCTGATCAATTCAGAAGAATCAATTTCCCCATTAATTAGTTTGTGTAAGAAAATTACACCCAGCATGGTTCTACGATCCGAAAGAGAAGGCAAATTTATTAGTAAGAGTCTACTACGATAAGAAGGTAAGCGAGTATTAGTATTCCAGCTAAGACACCGGAGTGCAAAGAGCAGAAATTGTTTTTGTACCGATTCTAATTTATCCTGATGAACCTTGTATTGGGGACACCAAATACAAGACCCATCTTGAAGAATAGGTCGCACAAGAGAAGTATAAAGAGTTTTAGTAATGTAGGGATCGTTAAATTCCTTCGACCAACGCTTAATGAAACCCAAGACACCAAAGGCAGGATTAGCGGTGGAGAAGATATGCTTGTCAAACTTAAGCTTGGGATCTAAAAGGATACCCAAATCATCAACCGACTCAATTCGAACAAGCGGCTTATCATTAAGAATATAACTGTTAAAAAAGGACATTCGCCTGTAAAAGGACATTACGTTACACTTACCACAATTAAGATTTAATAAATTTACTCCACACCAGGCTTGAAAACTGTCAACCTTTGCCACCTTTGACTAGATAAGGAATCAGTAAATCACAGACAAAGTTTAACATCATCGGCATACATCAGCACCCGAGAGTGATTTACAACAGAAGGAAGGTCTTTTATGAACAGAGTAAATAATAAGGGGCCAAGATGACATCCTTGTGGAACTCCGGAAGTAACTTGAACAGACCTAGATACTAAGCCTTTGAAATAAACCTTTTGGGTTCTAAGAGTTAAATAGTTGGAGATCCAAAGAATTAAGTTATTAGGAAATCCCAGAAGATGCAGTTTGTGAAGTAAAAGAGAATGATTAACAAAATCAAAAGCCTTACTGAAATCAGTGTACATAACATCTGTTTGCTGTTTGGTTTGAAATCCCTTTATGACAAGAGAAGTGAATTCCAATAGGTTAGTGGTAGTAGATCTAGTAGTAGATTTAGTAGTGTGAAATTATAGATCTACTTAAATGTTGAAGTTGAGAAGTTATTAATTTCTCAAAAAACTTAGGAATTGCAGACAACTTAGACATACCTCTATAGCTCTCAACATTACACTTGTTTCCTTTTTTATGGAGAGGAATAATAAATGATTCTTTCCAAATGTTGGGGAAAGAGCACAACTCCACGGACAGTTTTAAAATAAAAAGTAGTGGCTTTAAAATACCTTCAGCACAGTACCTAAGCACACAGCTTGGTACTCCATCAGGTCCCGATGAAAATAAGGGCTTAATGGCCTTTAAATCACGTAGAAGCGAACATTCAGTGATAAAAGGCTTTAAAATGCAGTTGGAATTAATTACATGATAAGGATAAGGCGAAACCAATTGATAAGGTTGTGAAGTATAAGTCTTTTGAAAAATTTCGGCAAAGAGATCTGATCTGAGTCAGCTGTCGTTTTTTCGAAAAATAAAGTTGATGGCCTACGCTTCGCATTAACGAAGTTATAAAACCTTGTAGGATCCCGCGGAAACTGTAACCTACAGCTTCTGGGGTAGTTGTTATAACAGTGTATATTTAGTACAGAGAAGTTAGATCGGGAAATCAAATATCGCGAAAAATCCAAGAAAGAGCCGGATTCCTTGAACTTATGTACAGTCACGACTTTCTATTTTTAAGTTAGTTACGTCCCGTGTAAACCACACAGGTTTGCTAGACCTACGAGGGTTACAAAATGGGACACAGGAATCAATTAATAAATTTGAAGTTACATAAAAATATTCGATTGCACATTCCATATCTCTACACATGTACAGCTGGGACCAGTCAGTCTGGGATGGGAGCAGTGCGAGTTTGGAAAAATCGATTTTCCGAAATTGACGAACTCGTTCTGCAAGTTGTCTGCCTGGGCTCGGCACCATGGCTGGTAAGTTAATCAACACTTCAGGAGTGGATATAGGTATAGTACGGGAGACAGAATAGAAGCAGGAATCAAAGACATAAATAAGATCAAGCCTTTTAAGTAAAGAATTTGGGATACCATTGATTTGACACAATGACATCCCAAATAAGCAGTCAATAAAATCGTGCTGAGTCGTGGGAGTCAACACGCTGGAGTCAGGACTAGAAATCCAGATAGTTCCAGCAATATTCAAGTCACCAAGAACTACAAGAAAATCACGATCAAGAAGCATAGAAGAGACAGAATGTATAGCAGAAGCGTGGGAAGAATAAACCGAAAAATCGGAAGAAGGTGGAATGTAGGAACAACTAATAAAAAAGGAAACGCCACAAAAACTAAATTTAACAGCAACGAATTCAATATCTACAGAACTATCGATTACTACTATCTCAGAAGACAAATCAACGTCAACAGCAATGAGTACACCACCACCACGAAGAGTAGTGCGATCTTTTCTATATATAGAGAATTTGTTAGAAATAATTTCAGAATTAAGAATGTTGGGCCTTAACTATGTTTCAGAAAAGGCAACCACATGAAATGGAAAGTTAGGCTATTAAGGTAAAGATTACTAAGTTAACTACAAAGTCCTCTTACCCGGCCCATTCACGGGGCAATTTTAGCACAATCGGTTGCGGCAACCAGTTGTGTCTCAAATTGGGTCTTTGCCGCACACACTGCAATCAGATTAGCCAACTTCGTAGCCCATCTTGAAAAATGTCGTCGGCAATGGCCGAATTGATAAACAATTGATAAACTAAATATTGCCACCAACTGGTTTATTTAAATATATTAATTTAACAAAAATACAAAAATTGAGAACAATAATTAAAAATTTTGAAATTTAATAATAATAACAACAAAACGAATATCTGAATTGTCATAAGTTTCACTATTTTCTGCTAAACAACGCCGCTTATGAACGGCAGCAAAAGATCTTCAAATGTTTCGCACACAACATACACAAAAACATAGCCGAGGACCAGGCGATCAGAAAAAACAGCAGCATGAAAGTACACAACGGAAAGGGAGACGCCCACAAAGATGTACACAACTATGCACAACTATTGCAAAACCACCCCCGTTCATGAAGCCAGAGGCCATCGAATGTTTTGCATACAACGAACAGCATCTAAATCAGGCGATCAGCAGTAGCAAGAAAGTACAAAAACAAAGGGAAACGCCCACGAATTGTGTCGATCAAGTTGTGCGTTGCCCAAATACACCGCAAACAGTTGCGGCAACTCGCTGCTCGTAACAAAAGGTTTTGATACAGAATGTAGTTTACACAACTTTGACGCGACCGTACCAAACACATTGCGATCGGTTGCCGCAACCGAAAAACTCACTCAAGTTGGCCAAGTGAATTGCCTTGTGTATGGGTCCCATTACATTCTGATAGCCAAGTGAGAGGGAGGTTGTTAGTTTTTTGTGCTATCAGAAATGACAAGATAATACCCATAAAATGGATGAAAGCGTGGTACTAAATCTGTGGAAATGTATGTAACAGGCAGTAGGAGACACCTCCGACCCTATAAAGTACATATATTCTTGATCAGCATCAAAAGAGATTTCGATTTGGCCATATCCGTCTGTCTGACTGTCTGTCCGTCCGAATGTATGAACGCAAGGATCTCAGCAACTATAAGAGCTAGAGACACCAAATTTGGAATGTAGGTTCGTGTATAGCGTCCGCAGGTCAAGTTTATTTTAAATCCGAGATATTCCCACTCACACCCCCGCTATTAAATAAAATCCATTTTACAGTAACAGTTTTCAAGACATAGCCATTAACAAAGCAATTACATAGACGCGTCAAACTGCGATTTTTCTGAGGCCAAATGTTTTGCTGACCGGACAACCCCAGACTCTTCGGCAAAAAAGCCGAACGAAAAACCGAACCCCAGTCGGGTTGCCGGTTGGGCAAAAAAATAAAGCCGAGCTACTTACGCCTCTGTTCCGAACAAATATTTAGTCTTGGATCGACACCAGAACGATGAGTACGGCTTATGTCGCTTGCGCTCTTATTTCGTTTCTATGTGTGGGTTCAAGTGCGCACATGCGCTTGCTTCTTAGTATGCGTGAGCAATGAAAAAATGCAACAGCGCATGGCAATATGAAATCTGAATTCAGAAATGGAAATGGAAGCGACCAAGCGCACAACACATGCCCTGTTATATGCACAGTGGTTGATTTTGTCGGTGTTAGATTTCATGATGCGGTGGCGGTGTGGATAGAGTGCTTGTTTGAAAAGCGGCTTTTTACAGGTTTATTTTTTATTATTTTCTGTCCGTCTGTCCGTATGAACGCAATTTTTTTGCCTTTATCTTTGAGCTAGAGCAACCAAACTTGGTACACATGTTGGTATATATCGTCAATTTATGAAGTGTCGAGATCGACCACCATTTGGCATACAGACTAATGTTGAGATTCCCGACAGATCTGCATCAAACAAATTTTGACCCCCCAACCCTCACCCTCACAAATCGGCATATGATATCCCCAAAACACGTTTTTCAAGGGGTATATCTCCTACAGTTTCAAAGATAGAGTTACCTAATTTGGCATACACTCTAATGTTGACCACCTGGATAAATCTGCACTAAAAAATTTTTGACCCCCCCACCCCCTCCCCAGCAAAGGAGAAAAATTTATATCTCTCACACCTTTACAGGTAGAGTCACCAAATTTGGCACACAGACTAATGTTAACCTTCTGGACAAATCTGCATCAAAAAATGTTGACCCCTCCACCCCTCCCCCACAAAGGAGCAAAATCTATATCTCTCACACCTGTGCAGTTTTTTCGCGTCTCTTTCTGAACACACAAATAACCAAATTATATAGGACTGGGAACATAGTATTCTGCAGTCGGGTGCGTCCGACTGCAACGTTCTTACTTGTTTTCTTTTGATTTTCTAATATTTTTTAAATGTTATTATTATTTTTGTAGACCAGTTATTATCTAATAAATTACATTGGCTAATTATAATAAATTTATCTTCTTCGGTGGCAGCACACAGCTGACATAAAGTATGTGAGATGTATTTAATGTGTACACTTGCATATGTTGTTGTTGCCAATGCAAGTGTTTGGCGCGCGACAATTTTCTCTTTTGTTTTGATTAATTTAATTAAGAGTTATTGCAACTACCATTTAATATATGTGTACAAATAGATTATGTATACATATATATGTACATAGATATATATTTATACATTATTAGGCAAAACTAGTCGCCGCTCGAATTCGCTTCCGATTATAATGCACAATGTGTGAATCGTTATCCAGGGAAGACCACGGGGAGGCCATTGCAACAGCAATGGGGTCATTACAGAATGACCTTCGAGTCGACTTGAGATGTTTAAATGCTTATCATTTAAACATCCCCATGTTCCCCACCTACACAAACCTATATTTTTACTTTACCCCCAAATAAATTACTACCTACACAAACCTATTTTTTAATTTTACCCCAAATTAGAACTTCTTAAACAAACCTATTTTTTTAAAGTTCTATGCACCTACAACTACACCACCTACCACCCATGCATTGGCAACAACAACATATGCAAGTGTACACATTAAATACATCTCACATACTTTCGGTCAGCTGTGAGCTGCCACCGAAGAAGATAAATTTATTATAATTAGCCAATGTAATTTATTAGATAATAACTGGTCTAAAAAATAATAATAACATTTAAAAAATATTAGAAAATCCAAAGAAAATAAAAAATAAATATTGCTTCCCATTATCAAAAAAATGGATCAACTGGGGATCGAACCTGCAAAAAACCGCTTTTCAAACAAGCACACCGCCACCGCATTATGAATTCTAACGCCGACAGCATCAACCTATGTGCATATAACAGAGCATATGTTGTGCGCTTGGTCGCTTCCATTTCCATTTCTGAATTCAGATTTCATATTGCCATGCGCTATTGCATTTTTTCATTGCTCACGCATACTAAGAAGCAAGCGCATGTGCGTACTTGAACCCACACATAGAAACGAAATAAGAGCGCAAGCGACATAAGCCGTACTCATCGTTCTGGTGTCGATCCAAGGCTAAATATTTGTTCGGAGCAGAGGCGTAAGTTGCTCGGCTTTATTTTTTTGCCGAACTGGCAACACGACTGGGGTTGTGGGAGTTCGGCTTTTTTGCCGAAGAGTCTGGGGTTGTCCGGTCAGCAAAACATTTGGCCTCAGAAAAATCGCAGTTTGACGCATCTATGTAATTGCTTTGTTAATGATATAGCTTTGGGATTTATCATGTATGTTACTTTTGTCACTCTTAATCTACTGTCCAAATTTTTAGTCGATCGGATAATAAACACGGAAGTTATTCAAGAAGGAAGATTCAGTGCTGCAGCGCGGGGGAAGAAGAAGCACAGATATTTTGCACCCGCGAATAAGCCACTCAACGAGATGCGTGGATTAACAACTTAACAATTTCGCGTCCGTGGGGAATGTTAATCTGCTACGAGGAGCAGCATGCCGACCGCGGCGGGTGATTGTATTTGATTTAATTTTCACACTGCACACGCAATGCACTGGCACTAAGAACAAAAAACAACAGATGCCACTCATTTTATTACTTATTTCTTGCCGATTGCGTGGTCCTACGGGTTCCATTTCCGACAGAAGTGTAATTTGCTTAGGCGCCAGTTACGGTTAACCAATTTCGGTTACCTGTTTATGTTTCCTTGCATGTCGTTCTAGACGTGCAAAAGACTCGGGAAACTATTGGGATCGTGTTCAGGAAAATGGTCTCAATAAGAACGCAAGTTGTTTCGATTTTAAAATACAATTTTATTGCTTAGAATAAGAGGCGACTGTCAAGAAGCTCTGTCCAGATTGAATTGAAACTCCAGCGCTGCACGTTCTGCCAGTTGGCCAGCGTCTTAGCCTCATCCCACGTCGTCAGCACATTCCATTGCCGGCACTGTCGCAGCGGATGTTACGAAACGGCCAGCGCTGGTCAATGCTTAGTTAGCGCGACAATGTAGCCGAGGCGATCAAATGCTGACGCTGCAGTTCATAGAACCGCATTCTGCGCGACTGCGAAGTGAGGTGAATAGCGCTGCAGCTAGTTGTTCAGCGGTCAGCGCGACTTGTGGATGGCGTGAGGGGCGAAATAAGGGGGAGAACTAGCTGGTGTTAACTTAGCTGATACTGTGCTGGAGTTGAGCCGGGTATATGTTGTCCGGACCCGGTGATCTATGAGCTTGAAGGTGCTGATTGCCCACCTAATATTGCGCTGCGAGATAGCTGAGTCGCTGATCGTGGCACTTGGGAGCACCCCGGAAAATGAGAAAATGACTAGCAGAAGGTCGACAGTTTGCAAACTGGATGCTGTCCACGATCCATCGTTACTTTGTAGAAGCCACGGGGGGGTTGGCGAGGAGGCTAGAATCTTCCTCAGACGTGATGCATCAGAGGTAGATTCGATGATACTGCAAAAATTGGCCCACGAGGTCCGCTTTGCCTTTCTTAATGTTTTTTTTTGTAGCTATTTAGCTCAGTCGTGTACTGTGCCCAGGTTGTGTCAAGCGTCGTATTTTTGGCATGATTAAAAGTTCTTCTGCCCTTAGTTTTAAGTGTCTCGAGATCTGTGGACCACCATGATGGCTTGAAAGATTGTTTGGGTGTTCTTTGGGAAAGATTTATCTGGGGCGTCGTTGCATACCTTTGTTAGGGTATCGATTAGCTAATGCACCTCTACGGCATTTTCCGGACTTAGGGGCGGGTTATGTGCCAAATTTTTCCTAATATAATAGTAAAGGTGGGGTTGTTACCTCTATTACATAAGTTTAAATTGGTGCTAAGTAGAAAGTCAAAGAGTAACTCACCCCGCTCGTTGGTGTTTGTACTTCCCCATTGTGTATGATGAGCGTTAGCATCTCCTCCATGATCAGGTTTGTCCTCGTGCCCGTGCTTTGTTAGACAAGGTCACGGAATGTCGTTGATGGTATACATCCCTCGCTGTCGTGAGGGAAGTAAAAAGCATTGCAGGCTGTAAGAATTTGCACCCAGTTCAAGACTGGCTACCGTGATGTCTCCATCAATGAACTGGGAGAGTAGAAAAGCATTGTAACTTATTTTGATTAACAAGCGGGTTCTTATTTTACCCTTACCGGTGCTGTGAATTCAGGTGTATTTGGGAGTCCGCAAACAACAGACTTTGCCAGCAGCAATCCATAGCTCTTGGACCATCACCACATCCACCACGCCAGGTGATAGGCATAGCAGAAGCGCAGCGGAGGCTGCCCTACCGTGTGCCATCAATGATAATTAAAAAGAATATAAAATCAAGACAAAATACAAAATAAATATTGTTTCCCATTATTAAAAAAAGGATTAACTGCAAAATACTGCAAAATGACGTTTACCAAACAACCACTCTATCCACATGGCCAACGCATCATGAATGCTAGCGCTGCGACGCTCACATTGCCATGCGCTGTTGCAATTTCTCATTGCTCACGCATCGGTCGACAACTATGTTTTATGCAGGTATCTTTACCAAACTTACCCAAACCGAGTCTCTGAAGAGTTTATACAATCTGACCAAATTTGGTGAAAATCGGGCCACTATATAACATAGCTGCCATAGGATCGGGTGAAAAATGAGTTTTTGTGTGACAACTTTTTGTTTATACATATATTACACCCAAACTAAGTGAGAGTTTTATTATACTCAAATAGTTTCCTATAATTTGATCAAAATCGGACCTCATGGCACCCAAAGGAGCAATCAGGCGAAAATTAAGTTTTGTATAAAAATTAATTTCTGCTAGGGTATATAGCTTCGGCACTCCGAAGATAGCTGTCCTTTCTTGTTTTCTTATATATGTATATTAAACCGTTTTTCCCAGCCCAGTCATTAATATTAAACATATTTACACACTCATTAACTTGATTTAAAGGACGACTGACATACATTTGGGCATCAGCTGCATGAATATGGACATTACACACCGACAACACACTGGAGAGGTCATTAACATAGATGGTGAACAGCAACGGCCCTAGTAACATTCTACAAATTTGATGTTCTATCCTGAACAGAAACAGCTTTCTTTCTGTAAAATAAGTACGAGTGCATTAGCTTTATGGCGGTATCAGAAAAAGTTTACTTAGCTTAGTTAATATAATGTTGTGGCTGACAGTATTAAAAGCTTTGCCAAAATCAAGAAGTGTCAGAAATGTTATTCTGCTATTATTCATTTCCCTTCGGATGTCGTCTTAAACTTTGAGCACAGCAATCGTACAACTTCTTTTTGTGCGGAAACGAGAATGATTATTATTCAGTAAGGAATTGCTGGTCATATAACGAGTTATTTGCACAGCCATTAGATTCTCAAATATTTTGGAAAGGTATGGTAGTGTCGAGATCCGTCTATATTCATTAGTGGCATTCGGGATTTGCAATTCTCCAAGATTCTGGGAATGACGAAGTTGTTTTGGCAGTATTGAATAAATACGTCAAGTGATTGATTATAAATGGCAGCAGTATTTTCTGAAATTTAGGACTTAAACCATCGACACCAGTCGCATTCGATTTCACATTGGCTTACACAAACAAAATCAAAACAAATACCACTATTAACTAGGTTTCCTGATGTCAGGTACGGATTACAGGTAGTTTCAGGTACTTTAAATTGCAAGAATTTTTTGTTAAGGTCATTTAAATCTTTTCATTATTTATCACAAGTTTTGCATTGCCTATTCCCAGGTTTCTTAACTCTTTCCAGACTTATCTATTTTTAGTGGCATCAGTAAGCTTTGAGCTGAAATAGTCCCGTTTATTGTTAACGAAAAGTTTGTTAGCCGAGTTTCTTTCTTATTTAAACAGTCCGTACAGATTTCGTTCTTATATCTTCTCCATTTAGCATATGCCTTGTCTCTTTTCAGTATGATTACATTCTTCAACCGTAAGAAATACACAAAAATAGCGTATCACAGTTTTCCCTCCCTTGGGGTAGGAAACTATATAGTTGAGCCACGTGAATAATTTTTTTTGTGTAGGGCTATGAAAATGTCTTTGAAGCAGATCTAACTAAACAAATAATCCCACTCATTTGTCCTTGACTTCCATTTCCCGCACGTGGCGATGCGGATTAGATTTTCCAAAATCATTTGGCATTTTAAGCCAATTCCAACCATTTTTCGCCAGTTGTATTGCCTGCATAGTACCGATGTTTTTGTATTTATATTTGGAAATTAGTATGAAGCCATTCGCATGAAAAACGAAAATGCTGAATTCCAGACTTCATCCCTTTGCCGACCGTGGCCATGTATTTTTCAAAACCGGTAGCACATGTGTCGAATTATTTAATGTGAGGTGCTTGGAAAATTAGTTTCAAAGTAATTGGATGATAAGCAGAAAAGTTTGAAGTTAATCTGATGATAATCAACAAAGTTTCATACAACAGTTTTCAGCGAATTTGATGAATTTTATAGATTTTCCAAAATTATGTAGAACCTTGAAAAAAGGTTTGACGCCAATCGCATGAAAATTAAAAATGTCGAATGCCTGAGTTTTCCACCAATTTTCCGACCATGGGGCTGAATTTAACACAATCGGTGAAACACGTGTCGAATTATTTAACGTGTAGAGCTTTGAAAATAAGTTTGACCAATCGGACGATAATCAAAAAAGTTTCATACATCATTCATTTCATTTGATACCATGAGGCTGAATTTCCTAAAATCGGTGATACACGTTGCTAATTATTTTTCCAAAATCCCGTCTTAGTGTGCTCTTTCATCATAGATGGAAACTACTGTGAAAATTTCAGCATCCTAGCTCTTACGGTTTGGGCTGTGCGATGATTGCCAATCAGTCAGTCCGTCAGCACGGACTCTTTTATATATATAGATTGAACCATGGTTTCAGGGAATTGTTAACTTTTTCAACTTTCAAAGATACATGCATATTATATAAATATTCAATATTAGAGTGTAATAAACTCAACTGAGACTCGACCGTCGCGACGGCAGATAGTCAACACTATTCCAGTCTCGGAGACAGCAGTTAGCATATAGCATATCGTAGTCAATATTTCGAAAGTCTCTATAGTTATAAGTTTGCTCAGTGCGGTCCAGCTTAACGTTATATGTCAGAACAATTAAGAATGCTATAGTCGAGTATACCCGACTAGAAAACTCCCTGCACCCAGGTGGAATATTTCCGATCGCATCTGCGTACACTTACACATACACACACACATACACAAAGACGCGCACATACAAGCGACAGCACAATCGACAGATAGATAGATTAAGAGTGACTAAAGTATTGTACATGCCAAATCCCAAATCTATATCGTGAACATTGTTACGGTAAAACGGTTTTTATCGAGTAGCGGGAATGGGGGGAATATCTCAAATCTAAAATAAACTTGACCTGCTCCCGCTATACACGAACCTACATTCCAAATTTGGTGTCTCTAGCTCTTATAGTTGATGAGATCCTTGCGTTCATACATACGGACAGACAGACAGACGGACATGGCCAAATCAAAATCTCTTTTGATACTGATCAAGAATATATATACTTAATAGGGTCGGAGGTGTCTCCTTCTGCATGTTACATACATTTGAACAGATTTAGTACCCGTTTTTTACGCATTTTATGGGTACAGGGAGTAAAAATAAGGTCATGTTTGAAAAACTTCGGTACAGGTATTTGGTCATACAGAAGTACTTTCTCAATGTCATTTAAGAAGAAGACATCAAGCAGGGTGTTATCAGTTTTGGTGTAGTGAGTTGGTGTCACAGACTTAATAACTGTCTTAGTCGTATTGATTCGACATCGTCAAGCGGATTGAATTCTTGTAGGATATTACTATTTAGGTCACCTATTAAAATATTGTCATTATACTTAAAGGATAAACTTGCAATTTCGTCAATTATGTTTGAGTAATCTATATGTCCATTGGGTCTGTACATACAGGTGTTTAGAATATTTGATCTGTTTACATTCAATAATTCAATAAAAATGTACTCAATGGAACTATCATACATACAACTTTGCACTTAATTTTAGAGTTAACATAAATTTCCACTCCTCCTGCATGACCTGCACGACCAGAGCGGTAGACTTTATATCCCGCTCATTCATATGTGCATTGTTTATAGAGGGCAGGAACCAAGTTACCGAAACGCAGACAACATTAATATTCGAATTTACAAATAACAACCTGAACTCGTCCATTTTATTACATAGGCTCTGGGCATTTATGTGGCAAATCTTTCCACCTATTGCTAAAAGCTCGAACTATCGCATAGCTATTCGATCCGAACACATAGTAAGAACGTTGCAGTCGGACGCACCCGATTGCAGAATACTATGTTCCCAGTTCTATATAATTTTAATATTTGTGGGTTCGGAAAAAGACGCGAAAAAAACAGAAGTCTGTATGCCAAATTTAGTGACTCTACCTGTACAGGTGTAGGAGATATAGATTTTGCTCATTTGTAGGGCAGGGGGTGGGGGGTCCAAAAATTGTTGATGCAGATTTGTCCAGGGGGTCAACATTAGTATGTATGCCAAATTTGGTGACTACCTGTACAGGTGTGAGAGATATAAATTGTTCTCCTTTGCTGGGGAGGGGGTGGGTGGGGTCAATAATTTTTTGATGCAGATTTGTCCAGGTAGTCAACATTAGTCTGTATGCCAAATTAGGTAACTCTATCTTTGAAACTGTAGGAGATATACCCCTTGAAAAACGTGTTTTGGGGATATCATATGCCGATTTGTGAGGGTGAGGGTGGGGGGGTCAACATTTTTTTGATGCAGATCTGTCGTGAATCTCAACATTAGTCTGTATGCCAAATTTGGTGAATAGCCTTAAAAATAGGGAAGATACAGGTTTTCCCCAAATTGCGGTGGAGGGGGTGGGGACGGGTGGTCGATCTCGACACTTTATAAATTGAGTGTATAGACCAACATGTGTACCAAGCTTGGTTGCTCTAGCTTCAAGGGTGTGGAAAAAAATTGCGTTCATACGAACAGACGGACAGACGGTCAGACGGACATTTCGCAAACCCAATATACTATTTTCACTTCAGGAACATAGTATAATAATATAATAAAAGGCACATTTTCCACACACACAATCAATAAATAATGTAAGACTAATAATAAATAGAATAGATCAATTTAAATTTTATATATACTAACCTTAAAACTTTTATAAGCTGTTTTAATTGCGAGTTGTTGTTCTTGTTATTGTTTATTTAAGAGAGGCGGATAATGCCGAAAGCTTATCAATGGTCTTTATGCAGTGGACCTTCACTCTCATATACTGCAGCAGCGGAGTCAAAGCCAACTAACTGCAGACTTAATTGTTGCTTTTTCTCGCGAAGGTAAGCCCCGACAGCACGAAGAACTGCTTCTTTGTCGGATGCTGACTCCAGCTGAAAAACGAAAATGCTGAATTCCAGACTTCATCCCTTTGCCGACCGTGGCCATGCATTTTTCAAAACCGGTAGCACATGTGTCGAATTATTTAATGTGAGGTGCTTGGAAAATTAGTTTCAAAGTAATTGGATGATAAGCAGAAAAGTTTGAAGTTAATCTGATGATAATCAACAAAGTTTCATACAACAGTTTTCAGCGAATTTGATGAATTTTATAGATTTTCCAAAATTATGTAGAACCTTGAAAAAAGGTTTGACGCCAATCGCATGAAAATTAAAAATGTCGAATGCCTGAGTTTTCCACCAATTTTCCGACCATGGGGCTGAATTTAACACAATCGGTGAAACACGTGTCGAATTATTTAACGTGTAGAGCTTTGAAAATAAGTTTGACCAATCGGACGATAATCAAAAAAGTTTCATACATCATTCATTTCATTTGATACCATGAGGCTGAATTTCCTAAAATCGGTGATACACGTTGCTAATTATTTTTCCAAAATCCCGTCTTAGTGTGCTCTTTCATCATAGATGGAAACTACTGTGAAAATTTCAGCATCCTAGCTCTTAGGGTTTGGGCTGTGCGATGATTGCCAATCAGTCAGTCCGTCAGCACGGACTCTTTTATATATATAGATTGAACCATGGTTTCAGGGAATTGTTAACTTTTTCAACTTTCAAAGATACATGCATATTATATAAATATTCAATGTTAGAGTGTAATAAACTCAACTGAGACTCGACCGTCGCGACGGCAGATAGTCAACACTATTCCAGTCTCGGAGACAGCAGTTAGCATATAGCATATCGTAGTCAATATTTCGAAAGTCTCTATAGTTATAAGTTTGCTCAGTGCGGTCCAGCTTAACGTTATATGTCAGAACAATTAAGAATGCTATAGTCGAGTATACCCGACTAGAAAACTCCCTGCACCCAGGTGGAATATTTCCGATCGCATCTGCGTACACTTACACATACACACACACATACACAGAGACGCGCACATACAAGCGACAGCACAATCGACAGATAGATAGATTAAGAGTGACTAAAGTATTGTACATGCCAAATCCCAAATCTATATCGTGAACATTGTTACGGTAAAACGGTTTTTATCGAGTAGCGGGAATGGGGGGAATATCTCAAATCTAAAATAAACTTGACCTGCTCCCGCTATACACGAGCCTACATTCCAAATTTGGTGTCTCTAGCTCTTATAGTTGATGAGATCCTTGCGTTCATACATACGGACAGACAGACAGACGGACATGGCCAAATCAAAATCTCTTTTGATACTGATCAAGAATATATATACTTAATAGGGTCGGAGGTGTCTCCTTCTGCCTGTTACATACATTTGAACAGATTTAGTACCCGTTTTTTACGCATTTTATGGGTACAGGGAGTAAAAATAAGGTCATGTTTGAAAAACTTCGGTACAGGTATTTGGTCATACAGAAGTACTTTCTCAATGTCATTTAAGAAGAAGACATCAAGCAGGGTGTTATCAGTTTTGGTGTAGTGAGTTGGTGTCACAGACTTAATAACTGTCTTAGTCGTATTGATTCAACATCGTCAAGAGGATTGAATTCTTGTAGGATATTACTATTTAGGTCACCTATTAAAATATTGTCATTATACTTAAAGGATAAACTTGCAATTTCGTCAATTATGTTTGTGTAATCTATATGTCCATTGGGTCTGTACATACAGGTGTTTAGAATATTTGACCTGTTGTTTACATTCAATAATTCAATAAAAATGTACTCAATGGAACTATCATACATACAACTTTGCACTTAATTTTAGAGTTAACATAGATTTCCACTCCTCCTGCATGACCTGCACGACCAGAGCGGTAGACTTTATATCCCGCTCATTCATATGTGCATTGTTTATAGAGGGCAGGAACCAAGTTACCGAAACGCAGACAACATTAATATTCGAATTTACAAATAACAACCTGAACTCGTCCATTTTATTACATAGGCTCTGGGCATTTATGTGGCAAATCTTTCCACCTATTGCTAAAAGCTCGAACTATCGCATAGCTATTCGATCCGAACACATAGTAAGAACGTTGCAGTCGGACGCACCCGATTGCAGAATACTATGTTCCCAGTTCTATATAATTTTAATATTTGTGGGTTCGGAAAAAGACGCGAAAAAAACAGAAGTCTGTATGCCAAATTTTGTGACTCTACCTGTACAGGTGTAGGAGATATAGATTTTGCTCATTTGTAGGGCAGGGGGTGGGGGGTCCAAAAATTGTTGATGCAGATTTGTCCAGGGGGTCAACATTAGTATGTATGCCAAATTTGGTGACTACCTGTACAGGTGTGAGAGATATAAATTGTTCTCCTTTGCTGGGGAGGGGGTGGGTGGGGTCAATAATTTTTTGATGCAGATTTGTCCAGGTAGTCAACATTAGTCTGTATGCCAAATTAGGTAACTCTATCTTTGAAACTGTAGGAGATATACCCCTTGAAAAACGTGTTTTGGGGATATCATATGCCGATTTGTGAGGGTGAGGGTGGGGGGGTCAACATTTTTTTGATGCAGATCTGTCGGGAATCTCAACATTAGTCTGTATGCCAAATTTGGTGAATAGCCTTAAAAATAGGGAAGATACAGGTTTTCCCCAAATTGCGGTGGAGGGGGTGGGGACGGGTGGTCGATCTCGACACTTTATAAATTGAGTGTATAGACCAACATGTGTACCAAGCTTGGTTGCTCTAGCTTCAAGGGTGTGGAAAAAAATTGCGTTCATACGAACAGACGGACAGACGGTCAGACGGACATTTCGCAAACCCAATATACTATTTTCACTTCAGGAACATAGTATAATAATATAATAAAAGGCACATTTTCCACACACACAATCAATAAATAATGTAAGACTAATAATAAATAGAATAGATCAATTTAAATTTTATATATACTAACCTTAAAACTTTTATAAGCTGTTTTAATTGCGAGTTGTTGTTATTGTTATTGTTTATTTAAGAGAGGCGGATAATGCCGAAAGCTTATCAATGGTCTTTATGCAGTGGACCTTCACTCTCATATACTGCAGCAGCGGAGTCAAAGCCAACTAACTGCAGACTTAATTGTTGCTTTTTCTCGCGAAGGTAAGCCCCGACAGCACGAAGAACTGCTTCTTTGTCGGATGCTGACTCCAGCTGAAAAACGAAAATGCTGAATTCCAGACTTCATCCCTTTGCCGACCGTGGCCATGCATTTTTCAAAACCGGTAGCACATGTGTCGAATTATTTAATGTGAGGTGCTTGGAAAATTAGTTTCAAAGTAATTGGATGATAAGCAGAAAAGTTTGAAGTTAATCTGATGATAATCAACAAAGTTTCATACAACAGTTTTCAGCGAATTTGATGAATTTTATAGATTTTCCAAAATTATGTAGAACCTTGAAAAAAGGTTTGACGCCAATCGCATGAAAATTAAAAATGTCGAATGCCTGAGTTTTCCACCAATTTTCCGACCATGGGGCTGAATTTAACACAATCGGTGAAACACGTGTCGAATTATTTAACGTGTAGAGCTTTGAAAATAAGTTTGACCAATCGGACGATAATCAAAAAAGTTTCATACATCATTCATTTCATTTGATACCATGAGGCTGAATTTCCTAAAATCGGTGATACACGTTGCTAATTATTTTTCCAAAATCCCGTCTTAGTGTGCTCTTTCATCATAGATGGAAACTACTGTGAAAATTTCAGCATCCTAGCTCTTACGGTTTGGGCTGTGCGATGATTGCCAATCAGTCAGTCCGTCAGCACGGACTCTTTTATATATATAGATTGAACCATGGTTTCAGGGAATTGTTAACTTTTTCAACTTTCAAAGATACATGCATATTATATAAATATTCAATATTAGAGTGTAATAAACTCAACTGAGACTCGACCGTCGCGACGGCAGATAGTCAACACTATTCCAGTCTCGGAGACAGCAGTTAGCATATAGCATATCGTAGTCAATATTTCGAAAGTCTCTATAGTTATAAGTTTGCTCAGTGCGGTCCAGCTTAACGTTATATGTCAGAACAATTAAGAATGCTATAGTCGAGTATACCCGACTAGAAAACTCCCTGCACCCAGGTGGAATATTTCCGATCGCATCTGCGTACACTTACACATACACACACACATACACAAAGACGCGCACATACAAGCGACAGCACAATCGACAGATAGATAGATTAAGAGTGACTAAAGTATTGTACATGCCAAATCCCAAATCTATATCGTGAACATTGTTACGGTAAAACGGTTTTTTTCGAGTAGCGGGAATGGGGGGAATATCTCAAATCTAAAATAAACTTGACCTGCTCCCGCTATACACGAACCTACATTCCAAATTTGGTGTCTCTAGCTCTTATAGTTGATGAGATCCTTGCGTTCATACATACGGACAGACAGACAGACGGACATGGCCAAATCAAAATCTCTTTTGATACTGATCAAGAATATATATACTTAATAGGGTCGGAGGTGTCTCCTTCTGCCTGTTACATACATTTGAACAGATTTAGTACCCGTTTTTTACGCATTTTATGGGTACAGGGAGTAAAAATAAGGTCATGTTTGAAAAACTTCGGTACAGGTATTTGGTCATACAGAAGTACTTTCTCAATGTCATTTAAGAAGAAGACATCAAGCAGGGTGTTATCAGTTTTGGTGTAGTGAGTTGGTGTCACAGACTTAATAACTGTCTTAGTCGTATTGATTCAACATCGTCAAGAGGATTGAATTCTTGTAGGATATTACTATTTAGGTCACCTATTAAAATATTGTCATTATACTTAAAGGATAAACTTGCAATTTCGTCAATTATGTTTGTGTAATCTATATGTCCATTGGGTCTGTACATACAGGTGTTTAGAATATTTGACCTGTTGTTTACATTCAATAATTCAATAAAAATGTACTCAATGGAACTATCATACATACAACTTTGCACTTAATTTTAGAGTTAACATTCCACTCCTCCTGCATGACCTGCACGACCAGAGCGGTAGACTTTATATCCCGCTCATTCATATGTGCATTGTTTATAGAGGGCAGGAACCAAGTTACCGAAACGCAGACAACATTAATATTCGAATTTACAAATAACAACCTGAACTCGTCCATTTTATTACATAGGCTCTGGGCATTTATGTGGCAAATCTTTCCACCTATTGCTAAAAGCTCGAACTATCGCATAGCTATTCGATCCGAACACATAGTAAGAACGTTGCAGTCGGACGCACCCGATTGCAGAATACTATGTTCCCAGTTCTATATAATTTTAATATTTGTGGGTTCGGAAAAAGACGCGAAAAAAAACAGAAGTCTGTATGCCAAATTTAGTGACTCTACCTGTACAGGTGTAGGAGATATAGATTTTGCTCATTTGTAGGGCAGGGGGTGGGGGGTCCAAAAATTGTTGATGCAGATTTGTCCAGGTGGTCAACATTAGTATGTATGCCAAATTTGGTGACTACCTGTACAGGTGTGAGAGATATAAATTGTTCTCCTTTGCTGGGGAGGGGGTGGGTGGGGTCAATAATTTTTTGATGCAGATTTGTCCAGGTAGTCAACATTAGTCTGTATGCCAAATTAGGTAACTCTATCTTTGAAACTGTAGGAGATATACCCCTTGAAAAACGTGTTTTGGGGATATCATATGCCGATTTGTGAGGGTGAGGGTGGGGGGGTCAACATTTTTTTGATGCAGATCTGTCGGGAATCTCAACATTAGTCTGTATGCCAAATTTGGTGACTATAGCCTTAAAAATAGGGAAGATACAGGTTTTCCCTAAATTGCGGTGGAGGGGGTGGGGACGGGTGGTCGATCTCGACACTTTATAAATTGAGTGTATAGACCAACATGTGTACCAAGTTTGGTTGCTCTAGCTTCAAGGGTGTGGAAAAAAATTGCGTTCATACGAACAGACGGACAGACGGTCAGACGGACATTTCGCAAACCCAATATACTATTTTCACTTCAGGAACATAGTATAATAATATAATAAAAGGCACATTTTCCACACACACAATCAATAAATAATGTAAGACTAATAATAAATAGAATAGATCAATTTAAATTTTATATATACTAACCTTAAAACTTTTATAAGCTGTTTTAATTGCGAGTTGTTGTTATTGTTATTGTTTATTTAAGAGAGGCGGATAATGCCGAAAGCTTATCAATGGTCTTTATGCAGCGGACCTTCACTCTCATATACTGCAGCAGCGGAGTCAAAGCCAACTAACTGCAGACTTAATTGTTGCTTTTTCTCGCGAAGGTAAGCCCCGACAGCACGAAGAACTGCTTCTTCGGATGCTGACTCCAGCTTGACGACAGCAACTAGGTCCATGTTAGTGTTTTGCGTATTGCGTGCTCTAAATATGTTCCTTACCCTCAGCGTTGGCACTTGATTTAGAGTGAGGCACATGGTGTTGAAAACGATACGCAGCTTATCACCAGCTGTGTATGGAACTCCATGCATACATAAATCGCATGAATTTTCGGCATTCCGTCGCACTTCAATTCCCGCCTCTAGTGCCTCCATCCGCGTCTGCAAGGAAGGTAGACCACCAACGTCATCCTCAAGCTGCTTTACCTTTGCAGAGTTCAGAGTTGTAAGCAGTCCTTGCTCAGCCTCCTGCATGTTGGCCGGGATAAGTTTAGCCTGTTGCGCTGGTTGATCGTATTGAGGATCTCCTGAGTCTGTGACGGTGACGGAGTATCCAATTCGGCTCTTCTTCAGATCAGGGTTGGTAACCTCGTCGTTTCGGGATCGGAGCCATGGCAAATTGAGTGTTTTTTTTATTTTTATGTGTATTGAGTGTTTAATATTTAGCTTTTCGCTAAGTGAGTGTTTTTGCTTGCGATTTTCAGTTTTTCATTATTGAGTGCTTATTAGTTTTAGCTTGGACCATTGTTGCGTTTTGTTATCCACTGAGTGTGTTTATGTGTTTGATTTTCATGTAGAGTATTTATAGAACGTATTTCTCTAAACTAGAAATATTTTCGTGAAAATAGTTCGGCGATAGCCTGATATGAGTCAGTCGTCGTTTTTTCAAAAAATACGGTTGGTGGAAATGTTGACCTACGCTTCGCATTAACAAACTTATAAAACCTTTTAGGATCCCGCTGAAACTGTAACCTACAGCTTCTGAGGTAGTTGTTATAGCAGTGCATGTTAAGTACAGATAAGTTAGGTCGGGCAATTAAAAAGCGAGAGAAATTCAAAAAAGAGCCAGATTCCTTGAACTTCTTGTACACTCTCGACTTGAACTTTTTAAGTTGATTAAATCTCGCGTAAACTACACAGATTTGTTAGACCTACGAGGGTTAAAAACGGGACACAGGAATCAAATAATGATTTTAAAGTAGAATCAAAATATTTTATGGCACAGAAAATAATAGTATATACATTTGCTATTACTTGTTTGCAAACAATGCATTGACATTTACACATAAAAATTTTTTCCAAAAAAAAAGCTGTGTCCAGCGAGCCATCCTTTCACCATCACTATTTTATTATAACTATTTTTATACCCTAGCAGAGGGTATTATAATTGTGTCTCGAAATGTGTAATGGTTTGAAGGAGATGTTTCCGACTCAACAAAGTATATATATTCTGAATCAGCATGAATAGCCGAGCCGATATAGCGATGTCCGTCTGTTTTTATGCGAACTAGTCTCTCAGTTTTAAAGCTATCGTAATGAAACTTGACACAGACCTTTCTTTTTGTTGCAGGCAGTACATATGTCAGAACCGGCCGGATCGGACCACTATAACATATAGCTGCCATAGGAATGATCGATCGACAAATATGTTTTGTATGAAAAACTTTTTTGTTTATTAATGTATCCTTACCAAACTTTTCAAGCCGAGTCTCTAGACAGTTTATACAATCTGGCCTAATTTGGTCAAAATCAGACCACTATATCACTATATCAAACTTTTTGTTTATACAAATATTTCATCCAAACTTAGTTAGAGTTTTATAATACTTTAAATAGTTTCCTATAATATGATCAAAATCGGAATACAAGGATCCCCTAGGAGCAATCGGACAAAAATTAAATTTTGTGTAAAAAACATTCCTACTAGGGTATATAGCTTCGGCACCCGAAGATAGCCGCTTTTTCTTGTTTTAGTTTCTGTTTGTGTTTCCTATAACGAGTTAAGCAACAACAAAATTACATTGAAATTCATTGAAATTAAGCAACAACAATGTAACGAAAGTGTTGTTGCTTTACTCCTTGGCCCAGACAGTGAAAATAGATAAGAAAGTGAACACGCAAGATTGTTTTTGTATAATGCATTGGCTTATAAATAGAGCCGTGCATGTATACGTACATTGCTCGCATATGCCTAAAAGCAATTACATTAACATAATAATGAGCTAGATGAGCAATGGGGCTGGGCACCCCTTTGCAATTTTTCATTGCTCAGGCATACTAAGAACACACATAGAAATGAAATGAGAGCGCGATCAAAGACGAATTATTTATTCGGGACCGGGCGCTATTAGCTCGGCTGTTTTTTGAAAAGCTGGCGATGCCCGACTGGAGCGCTAGTTGTTCGGCTTTTTTGCCGAAGTGGCTGTGGGACGCTACGGCCGGCAAAGCGTCTGGCCTCAGAAAAGTGTTACTTTGACTGATCTATGTATTCAGTAATTAATGGTCATATTAAACCAAAAGCCTAGGTTATAAGTCTTTTCTACATACTCTAAGTTCGACTCACCTTTGGGAAATCGTCTGTATTTATATTTTTCTTGTATATAAGACACTTAGATTTCGAGCGGTTTAAACTCAAACTGTTTTCCCTGGCCCAGTCATTCATATTTAACAGATCTATATTGGACATATTTACACACACTTATTAACTTGAGTTAAAAGACAACTGACATACATTTGGACATCATCTGCATGCATATGGACATTACACACCCACAACACACTGGACAGGTCGTTAACATAGATGGTAAACAGCAGCGGCCCTAGGGCGTATCCCTGCGGTACAGCTCGATTAACATTCTACAAATTTGATGCTCTATCCTTAACAGAAACAGTTTGCTTTCTGTAAAATAAGTACGAGTGCATTTAGAAAAATTTGACATTTTTTGTAGCTCAGTCAATAGAATGTCTTGGCTGAAATCAAGCAGTGTCAAAAATGTTATTATACTATTATCCATTTCCCTTCGGATGAATGACAAAAGCAGTCAAATTCAACATAATGCATTTTAATCGAAATATTTTGCCGGGCACCGCTGGGGTGTTACCAGCTAATTTAATATGAAGACGACGATAATCAAAAAAGTCTCATTCTTGGTGGTAGATTTTCCAAAATCTTTCCTACCGCGCCTATTATGTCTTTGTGTAGAACCTTGAAAATGAGTTTGAAGCCAATCGCATGAAAATTAAAAATGTCGAATGCCAAAGTTTTCCACAAATTTTCCAACCGTAGGAATGATTTATCCAAAAGCGGTGAGACACGTATCGATATATTTTACATGAAGAGCTTTGAAAATTGGTTTAAAGGTGATTGGACTAAAATAAATCTTTCGCCCATACAACTTTCAGACCCCCATTTAACGCCCATTTTCCGTCCAAAATCGGTGCTACCCTCAGCTTATAAAAATTCAAGGTCATCCGTAAGGCTCTCGTCTATTTTGTAGGGCTTATTCTGGGATGCAAGGGCAAAGCGTTAGAATCGTTCGGATAGATGCGATGCATAAGTATCATCATGTTCTTCATTATCAAGTACAATTGGCGTAGTCTAGGGGCGCATGACCGGCTGCTGCTTGAGGCATTAGCTTGAGGCATTAGCCACTGAAGGGAATGTGGCGTCCCGGCTAGTATCCATGATTTCCAGCATTTGTTTGTATGATCTATGTATATAAATCAGAGCTTGCAAAATATGCTCAACCAAATTTTTCTGCTCGGTCTGCTCAGTTAAAAGACCGATAAAAGTGAAACGGCATGGCTCACGGTCTCAACCGAAACCCTTTTATACTATGTTCCCGAAGGGAAAATAGTATATTGGGCTTGCGAAATGTCCGTCTGTCCGTATGAACGCAATTTTTTTTGCCTTTATCTTTGAGCTAGAGCAACCAAACTTGGTACACCTGTTGGTGTATACCGTCAATTTATGAAATGTCGAGATTGACCGACACCCCCACCCCTCCCACGTAATTTGGGGAAAACCTGTATCTTCCCCATTTTTACAGCTATAGTCACCAAATTTGGCATACAGACTAATGTTGAGATTCCCGACAGATCTGCATCAAAAAATGTTGACCCCCACCCCCACCCCCACAAATCGGCATATGATATCCCCAAAACACGTTTTTCAAGGGCTATATCTCCTACAGTTTCAAAGATAGAGTTACCTTATTTGGCATACAGACTAATGTTGACCACCTGGATAAGTCTGCATCAAACAATTTTCGACCCCCCAACCCCTCCCCGGCAAAGGAGAAAAATTAATATCTCTCACACCTGTACAGGTACAGTCACCAAATTTGGCACACAGACTAATCTTAACCTTCTGAACAAATCTGCATCAAAAAAATTTTGACCCCCCCACCCCTTCCCCGCAAATGAGAAAAATCTATATCTCCCACACCTGTGCAGTTTTTTTTCGCGTCTCTTTCTGAACACACAAATAACCAAATTATATAGGACTGGGAACATAGTATTCTGCAGTCGGGTGCGTCCAACTGCAACGTTCTTACTTGTTTTCGTTTCGTTTGGGTTGTCGCTCTCGGGTTTCGGGTTGAGCGTAGCACACAATCGGTCTTTCGCTAACCGTTTTGGGCGAGCAGACTCGTTCGCCGCTCAGGTACCGAGCGGTCAGTAACTTAGCAAAACGAAACAAGTAAGAATGCTATAGTCGAAAATTTCCAATCGCATCTTCGTACACATACACACACACATACAGACACATATACACACACACATACACAAAAGACGCACACACACGAGCGACAGCTCGAGCGCAGCGCAATCGAGGCATTTTAGGTTGTGGCTGTGCTTCTTCTACCCCCGCGCTGAAGCACTGAATCTTCTTTCGTTAATAACTTCCGTGTTTATTATCCGAACGACTTAAAATTTGGACAGTAGATTAGGAGTGACTAAAGTATTGCACATGCCAAATCCCAAATCTATATCTCAAAAATTGTTCCTGTAAAACGGTTTTATCGAATTGCGGGGGAACGGGTGGAGATATCTCAAATCTAAAATAAACTTGACCTGCTCCCGCTATACACGAACCTACATTCCAAATTTGGTGTCTCTAGCTCTTATAGTTGCTGAGATCCTTGCGTTCATACATACGGACGGACAGACGGACAGACAGACGGACATGGCCAAATCGAAATCTCTTCTGATACTGATCAGGAATATATATACTTTATAGGGTCGGAGATATCTCCTTCTGCCTGTTACATACATTTGCACAGATTTAGTACCCCATTTTACCCATTTTATGGGTACAGGGAGTAAAAAGGTCAGAATAAAAAGGTCTTTTTTTGTTGATGTGTTTTCATTATGTTGTTGCCTTAGATATTTCAATGCAGGCAAAGAATGGAAGAGGAAGGGAGAAAACGATAGGGCGCTAATGTGTGTACACATGCAAATGCATTAAGACAATTAATTTTTATTAATTTAATAGCCGAATATTTCGTTATAAATCGAACTATAGTGCACTGCATCGAGTGTGCATTATGTTTGTTAACAAAATATGCATACAAAATAAAATACAAAATAAAATTTAAACTAAATTAGTTGTATATTTTTCCAAACTGTGTTTATAAAATAAAATAACAAAAACATTGAAACTATCTCATTGACGTTTATATATTCGGACGTTGATGTACTAAACGGGCAGTACATTCAAGTGGCCCAAACGACACCAAGCACGAGCTTGTTAACGCGCGGACCCAAGCAAAATGCAATCCCACCTCCCGCCCAACCGACCGAGGGGCGCGCCGCATAACGTGCGGTAACGAAGATCGCGAAACATATAAAAACGAACAGACTAAATAAAAGTTCTACATAAATTAAACAATATACAAAAAACTATAGATTACACAGATAACATAAAATTGAAGTTCTAAGTACGGAAATAGAACTAGCATTACATATTAAATGATAAAGATTGTTATAATTAGAACATATGATACGAAAAGGGTTATGGATAGAATAGTTAGTGTTACAAACTTGAAGACAAAGGGGAAGAAAGTTTCTGGAATTTCTGATCGGAACTGCAAAACTAATCTGGCTAATTAATTCAGAAGAATCAATTTCGCCTTTGATTAGTTTGTGTAAAAAAATTACACCAAGCATGGTTCTACGATCAGAAAGAGAAGGAAGATTTATTAGTAAAAGTCTACTACGATAAGAAGGCAAGTGAGTATTAGGATTCCAGTTAAGACCCCGGAGTGCAAAGAGAAGAAATTGTTTTTGAACCGATTCTATTCTATCCTGATGAATCTTGTACTGGGGACACCAAATACAAGACCCATATTCAAGAATAGGTCGAACAAGCGAAGTATATAGAGTTTTAGTAATGTAAGGATCGTTAAATTCTTTAGACCAACGCTTAATGAAACCCAGGACACCAAAGGCACGATTAACGGTGGAAAAGATATGTTTGTCAAACTTAAGCTTGGAATCTAAAAGGATACCCAAATCATCAACCGACTCAATTCGAACAAGCGGCTTACCATTAAGAATATAACTGTTAAAAAAAGGCATTCGCCTGTAAAAGGACATTACTTTGCACTTACCACAATTAAGATTTAATAAATTTACCCGACACCAGGCTTGAAAACTGTCAAGATCAGTTTGCAACCTTTGACCAGATAAGAAATCAGTAGATGACAGACAAAGTTTAACATCATCGGCATACATCAGCACCCGAGAGTAATTTACGACAGAAGGAAGGTCATTGATGAAAAGAGTAAATAATAAGGGGCCAAGATGACTTCCTTGTGGTACTCCAGAAGTAACTTGAACAGACTTAGAGACAAAGCCTTTGAAATAAACCTTTTGGGTTCTAAGAGTTAAATAGTTAGAAATCCAAAGAATTAAGTTATTTGAAAATCCTAGAAGATGAAGCTTGTGAAGTAAAAGAGAATGATTAACAGAATCAAAAGCCTTACTGAAATCAGTATAAATAACATCTGTTTGCATTTTAGATTGAAATCCCTTAATAATAAGAGAAGTGAATTCCAATAGGTTAGTGGTAGTAGATCTATATTTCACAAACCCATGCTGGCAGGGTGAAATTATAGATCTACATAAATGTTGAAGTTGAGAAGTTATTAATTTCTCAAAAATCTTAGGAATAGCAGACAACTTAGAAATACCTCTATAGTTCTCGACATTAGACTTGTTTCCTTTTTTATGGAGAGGAATAATAAATGATTCTTTCCAAATATTGGGGAAAGAACACAACTCCACGGACAATTTAAAAAGAACAAATAATGGCTTAAAAATACCTTCAGCACAGTACTTGAGCACACAGCCTGGTACTCCATCAGGTCCCGGAGAAAATACGGGGTTAATAGACTTCAAATCACGTAGAAGCGAGCTTTCAGTGATTAAAGGCCCAAAAATGCAATTGGAGTTAATTACCTGATAAGGATAAGGCGAAAGCAATTGATAAGGTTGTGAACTGTAAGTCGTTTGAAAAAATTCGCCAAAAAGATCGGCGATAGCCTGATCTGAGTCAGCTGTCTTTTTATCAAAAAATACAGTTGATGGAAATGTTGATGACCTACGCTTCGCATTAACGAAGTTATAAAACCTTTTAGGATCCCGCTGAAACTGTAACCTACAGCTCCTGAGGTAGTTGTTATAACAGTGTAAATTAAGTGCAGAGAAGTTAGATCGGGCAATCAAATAGCGAGAGAAATCCGAGGAAGAGCCAAATTCCTTGAACTTTTTGTACAATCTCGACTTTCTATTTTTTAAGTTTATCAATTCACGTGTAAACCACACAGGTTTGTTAGACCTGCGAGGGTTACAAAACGGGACACAACAATCAAATAATGAATTTAATGTAGAATAAAAGTAATTGATTGCACAATCCATGTCTCTACACATGTACAGCTGGGACCAGTCAGTCTGGGATAGGAGCTGAGCAAGTTTAGTAAAATCGGTTTTCCGGAATTGTCGAACTCGCTCAGCCGGTTCTCTACCAGGGCTTGGCACACTGGCTGGTAAGTCAATCAACACCTCCAAAGTTGGGTGATAAGGATCTTCAGGAGTGGATATAGGTTCAGTACGGGAGACAGAATATAATGAGGAATCCAAGACAAAAACAAGATCAAGCATTTTATGTGAAGAATTTGGGATATCATTGATTTGACACAATGACATCCCAAATAAACTTTCAATAAAATCGTGCTGAGATGTGGGAGTCAACACGCTAGAATCGGGACTTGAAGTCCAAGTAGTTCCGGCGATATTAAAGTCACCAAGAACTACAAGAAAATCACGATCAGAAACCATAGATGAGACAGATTGTATAGCAGAAGCATGCAAAGAATATATAGAAATATCGGAAGAAGGTGGAATATAAGAACAAGTAATATAAAAGCAAATACTGGACATACACAATTTTACAGCAACAAATTCAATATCTATACAATTATCGATTATTACAAGTTCCGATGATAAATCAGCGTCAACAGCAATAAGAACACCACCACCACGACGAGGGGTGCGATCTTTTCTATAAATGGAGAATTTGTTAGACAGGATTTCAGAATTAAGGATGTCGGGCCTTAGCCAAGTTTCAGAGAAGGCAACGACATGGAAAGGAAAAGTTACGCTATTTAGATAAAGATTTCTAAGTTTACTACAAAGACCTCTTACATTCTGATAGCCAAGTGAGAGGGAGGATGTTAGTTTTTTGAACTATCAGATATTACAATAGGTGGGTTAGAACTACCACCGGAAGAAGGAAGTGAAATCGGAGGCCGATTTTTCTTTTTTACGGTATATTCTTTAATAACTAAGTGGTCGGGCCAGAATTCTTTGCAACAAATATTGTTGAAATATTCAGCCGGAACACTTATTTTAAATGACGAAATTTCCCGAGAATACGTAAATTTGAATTTTTCCACCGTAATGTGGGCTTTAGATTTGGCCTGTATTAAGGCCTTCACATCATCAGATGTAGTATCAGGGGCAAGCCTGGAAACAAAGATTTGTTTCCGTGGTGGAATTCCTATAAGGGTCTTCTTAGCAACCAATGCAGTTGCATCCGCTGGAGCCACAGCATTGGTTGCTAGACCAGTTGATTCGACCGGTATATTATCACTAGGCTGTTGATCCGGATCAACAGTGTTAATAGCCAGCGAATCAGAATGCTCTACGGGGTCAGAAGGAACAACATCCATGGGTACGATGCTATTCTCGTCACTTCTGATTATTGAATTATGAGGAGAGGGGGACGATAAATTTATTAATTCTAACTGTTTATTAGTTGCGGATGAAGTGAAAGCATGTGTGGGGAGTTGCAGTTCATTGGGGCCAATAGACAGCCTAAAATTAGCCTTCTTCCGTTTTGGGGACTCATTCAAAAGTTTCATACTTTTGAATTCGTTCTCCAAGTCGGAAAAACCATCGAACAGTTTTTTGAACCGCCCGAATATGTCACCAAAGCCTTTCTTAGTCTGCCTCATGAAACCCATGATGTCCCGTTCAACATCCCTACAGGATACACATGTCCACTTGAGGCCAGATTTTGACTCAATCTGGTCCACAATTCTGCCGTTTAGGCCAGCACATTTTTCGTGTGACACATTATCACACAGCCAGCAACAAACAAAGCCCATCTTCGAGTTTGCTCTAACCTGGCAATTTTTATTATAGCAGACAAACATTCTAACAAAAAGGAATTTAAATATAAGAAAATAGAATATAAAAAAGATAAACAAAAAATAAAATAAAAAGCAAAAGAACCAAAAAAGAATGTAAAAAGAACGGAAAGGCACCCTAGGGTTAAACAACTACCGCTGATTTGTACTTACAAACGCAATAACAAACACAAAGCGCGGGCGCGACGACCGAAACTCACAAACGGATTTCTAACAGAAAAGACCGCGACCAACACCAACAACACCACTAATGCAAGCGCGGGAGAGAGATAAAAAAAGAGAGTGATGTGAGTACACACAAAAACAAATTATATGCAGACAGCAATGCAACTGCAAAAACAAACAGAATGCTTGGCTGCAGTTTGTTGTTGTGTATAGGCACAAAAATTTTAAATTTGCAAATAAAGCACAAATAATAACAATTAAAGTTCAACACAGGTGTTTAACACAACCGCATGAAAACACACGTCACAAATATAAAACTTGCAATTTAATAATTGCTAAGAACGAGGAAAGAAAAATTAACTGCGAGGCGCAAGAAAAAAACACGTCCGTTTGCGAAAGCGAAGCGAATCGAATTGAATTATAACTTAACAAATTATGAATTTAATTTAACAATTAACAGCGAATTAGTAGTATTATCGGCATACATTTTTTGCTATGCATACCCATGCGACTAATCCACGCACACATGCGCAAAAGGCCGTTTTACGAATTTTTACGAAGCAAAGGGCCTTTGAGTGAGCACTGACCCGAAAGAGCGAGCAAAAGCGGTTGTTGGTTGAGCAAAGACCGAACCGAGCCAAAACGATCTTTGAGGGTCTTTTCATGACAGTTTCGCATCGTGTCGGTTGGCGACCGGTCATTTGCTGACTACACACAGTAGAGGGACCGTTTTTTTGTTATGTTGGTTTATACCACAAAACTCGAAAAGTTACGCACAGAATGAGTTCAAATTTTGACACAACATACAGTTCAGTTCAAGGATTGCTTTTATCTTTCTTTCGCGTCAATAACATACCGGCAACCGCGAGAAAACGGATTTTTTAGCTAAGCTGTGAAAGATGAGAAAAAGTAGGCTGATGTAAAACATTCAGTACACACCGATCTAATTAGGGTTCTCCTGTCCAACGACCAATGGCCCGGGCCCGGGACTTTGGAACGTGCGAAAACCCGTTGTATGCAACTTCACAAATCTACTCCCATTTGTTACCACGGACGGGAAATGGGCTTAAGGTCAAATGCGTGAGTGAAAGTTTTTGTTAGACCTATGTCTAAGTTCTTCATATCCTATGCAATAATTCGTAAGGCACGGGAGAAAAAATGGTGGTAAGGTATTTTTGTTTTTTTCTTACTTTCTCATACAGGCAACCAAAATTTGCCACAGGCAAGCGCGTCAGGGTTCAGGGTTCTTCAACGTGAGTGACTGACTGACTGATTTGTAACCAACGGACCCGGGCCCGGAACCTTGGAAAATTTATTCCCACGGGCGAAAAACTGTTGTATGAGACTTGAAACTATTATGAAAAAATATTCTACTCCCACTCGTTACAACGGACGGGAAATGGGCTTATGGCCAAATGCGTGCGAGAAGGTTTTTGTTAGATCGGATTCTGAGTTCTTCATACCCTATACAACAAATTATAAGGCACGGTTGGAAAAATAGTGGTTGCTATATTTTATTTTTAGTTTATATTCCATCAACAATTTGCCTAGTCTATATATATAAAAGAGTTCGTGGTGACTGACTGACTGACCGATTGGCAATCATCGCACAGCCCAAACCGTAAGAGCTAGGATGCTGAAATTTTAACAGTAGGCTCCATCTATGATGAAAGTGCACGCTAAGACGGGTTTTTGGAAAATTCCACCCACAAGCGTGGAAAATCGCGGAAAACTGTTGTATGAAACTTTTTTGTTTATCATCCAATCAGCTTCAAACTCATTTTCAAAGATCTACATAAAAATTCATTTGACACATATTTCACCGAATTTGGAAAATCCACCACTCTGGGCGGAAAATGGGGGTCTCAAGGTTGTATGGGCAAAAGGCTAATTTTAGTCCGATTACCTTCTAATTCATTTTCAAAGCTCTTTACGTAAAATAATTCGACATGTGTATCAGCGATTTTTGGAAATTCAGCCCTATGGTCGGAAAATTGGTGGAAAACTCTGGCATTCGACATTT
The DNA here is from genome assembly GCA_035043065.1 of Hirtodrosophila confusa. Classification (NCBI taxonomy): domain Eukaryota; kingdom Metazoa; phylum Arthropoda; class Insecta; order Diptera; family Drosophilidae; genus Hirtodrosophila; species Hirtodrosophila confusa. Next base: position 973,342 of record JAWNNI010000053.1, read on the forward strand.
ATAATTTTCATGCGATTGGCTTCAAACTCATTTTCATTGTTCTATAGGTAAACTAAAGAGGCGCTGTGGTCAAAAATTTTGGAAAATCTACCTCCAAAGTCGGAAAATTCAAGGAAAACTGTTGTATACAACTTTTTTGATTATCGTCCAATTGACTTCAAACTCATTTTCAAACTTTATTGTTTATCATCCAATTATTTTGAAACTAATTTTCCAAGCACCTCACATTAAATAATCCGACACATGTGCTACCGGTTTTGAAATATGCACGCCCATGGTACGAAAGGGGTGAAGTCTGGAATTCAGCTTCATAATAATTTCCAAATATAAATAAAAACAAGTAAGAATGCTATAGTCGAGTATACCCGACTACGAAACTCCCTGTACCCAGGTCAAAAATTTCCGATCGCATCTTCGTAAACTTACACATACACAAGGATGCAAACACACGAGCCACAGCGCAAGCGAGGCATTTTAAATGGTGGCTGTTCTTCTTCTTCCCCTCGCTGCAGCACTGAATCTTCTTTCGTGAATAACTTCCGTGTTTATTATCCGATCGACTTGAAATTTGGACAGTAGATTAAGAAAGACTAAAGTATTGTACATGCTAAATATGAAAGCTATATCTTTCTTGTTAATGTAAAATGGTTTTTATCGATTTGCGGGGGAACGTGGGAGATATCTGAAATATGAAACAAACTTGATCTGCAGGAACCTACATTTCAAATTTGGTGTCTCTAGCTCTTGTAGTTGCTGAGATCGACGCCTTCATACTGACAGACGGACATGGCCAAATCGAAATCTCTTTTGATTCTGATCAAGAATATATATACTTTATAGGGGCGGAGATGTCTCCTTCTGCCTGTCACATACATTTGCACCTTTTTTTTACCCATTTTATGGGTACAGGGAGTAAAACTCGGTACTTTGCGGGCAATACAACGAGCGGAAAATAGTTGGAAAGCTTTAGTCTGGATTTTTAGCATTATTCATTAAATTGGTTTTCAAATGCCAAATTTTTTTTGGAAAATCTACTCCGCGTCGCCACTGGCGGGAATTGGAAGTCAAGGACAAATGAGTAGGATTATTTGTTTAGTTAGATCGGCTTCAAAGACATTTTCATAGCGCTACACAAGAAACATTAGTCTCGTTCTCAACTATATAGTTTCCTACCCGTACGGTAGACGAAAGTAGTCAAATTCAACATAATGCATTTTAATCTAAATATTTCGCCGGGCAACGCTGGCGTTTTACCAGCTAGTATATAATAAAATAATACTAAGATAATACTAAAAACAAAATTATGTTTCTATTTTATTTATTTTAGCTTGGAACTTTATTCAGAAAGTGGAAATAACAAACCAGAACTAATTTTTTTGGACCAAGTTGAGGATATTTCATCTGATTTTATTCAATATAAAAGTGAGCAATGTATTCAGATCCGTGTAAACGATGGCAGTCGTGATGGTAGAATCATTTTAACAAACTCTGTAAGCATGTATTTTATTACCAAACTTTCTTCGTATTACTAACATATTTTTTAAAGGATGAAATCGGCTTAAAGGAATGGGCGTTGTCTTTGAGATCAGCACACAAAATGTCACAGGACCTTTTAGGATCTATGGCTAAAAAAGCTGGAAAAATTTATGGAAGTGAGCGAGATGCGAACAAGTCCATGTACATTCTGGGAGGAAACTGTTCAACAAAATCGTCAAATGGTTCCAATTAAGTACAAGATATAATTAAATTTATTATGTCATTTGATAGGTTTCCTGCTCTGAAACTCTTTAAAACAAACAGTTTCAACCTATCTGAAATTATTCCTAATAAAACACATCTTGTAAAATCTGAGAGTTCTTGCAACTGGTACACTTTTAACTTGCATAATATATACAATGCAAATAATGATCATTTTCGCCCTTTTTAAAGCTCATTAATGAAATTATATGTATGTATGTACATCGTAGTTCAAAAATGTTTTGATTTAATTTATTAATTGAAATTAAAAATTTGTAAAGCATGCATTTTCCCGAAATTCCAAAATTTTTAATTCAACTCGTTTGGAAATATCTGTTTTATAGCACTACCGAGACTTATTGCCCACTATGACTGACTGCCGATATTGTGCTTCCGTATAAATAGTTGTATACATCATTGGTTGGTTCCTTAGCTGTAAATCAATTTTAAAATGCATGTAGCCGAAAATATTGAAGTGTCGAACTAATAAAAGTATTATGTTAAAAAGCAAATATAAATGAACAACTCATTTTTTGGTACTAAGTACTGAGTTTAGCTTTCGTCTTTATTTTATTTGAAATTCCACTGCGAAAACTTTAATTTTAATAAGTTTATTAGCTTGTTGCCTCTGCTACTGCAAGCGTAACCATAAAAACTTCCGATTATAATTAAAACGTTTATACTTACCGTACATATCCCTGGGGTAAATAATAAAATAAATACATATTATTTACCAGCAACATTTTTATATTTAACACAACGTACACGACAAAAATGGTAAGTAAGGTGATGCTGTGATCAACATAATTAGATTTTTTACCATATTGAACTCCAATTAGAGTATTGGAGATGTAGGTATTTAAATACATTGCAACTACAATTTGTGATGAGGCTTGATTTTTATACTCCGTTCCCAAAAAATGTGTTCAACATTTTTTCGACATCCTTAAGGCTAGAGCAACCAACCTTGGTAGCTTATAAGGTTTGTAAAGATCGATATAGATCGAGACAACTTTGCAACCTCCAAACCCTGCCCCGCAAACTCTCTATCTCCCATACCTGTACAGGTAGTCAGCAAATTTGACTTAAATAAGAAACACATACCAAACTGTAGTCGAGAACTTTCGAATTGTTATTACGTATTCCTTGTTTATTTATTATAGCGAAGCTATTTATGCGACACTTATGGAGTAAGCTGCGAAATTTTAAAAAAAACAACGCTTATTTCTTCGAAACCATAAGACTTGTTGACCCAAGATTCACGCCATAAATAGGGGTTGTACTAACGAAGGTTTTGCTTGGTTTTTGTTTGGAGTCGAAGTTGGTCATTACATTGGTAAATTAATTTTCAAATCGAGGTCGTGAAATTGCGTTCTAACGATTTTCAATATAATTACAATTCAGTCTCATTCCGGCAACAAAACTGAACGAAAGTGAAAGATCTCAATTTTTAGTAAGAAAACAAAAATGTATTGTCCGAGACTGACATTCATGCAGATATGATTTAGGTATGTTCATGGGGAATATGGTTTTTTGGACAAATAATTAACGTGCCGGTTGAGGTAAGTCCCCTACCAAGAAATATTGAAATATTGATTTTGCGTTCATATTAGAAAGAATTTATTTAATTTTAGGAGCTACGTTCATGGTCTTATCAGTAAGAAACACATTAAAGAATGGTTAAAATATTTATTTAAAACACTACTTTATGTTCTTTATAATATTACAATATTTTAACAAGTATTTGAATTGCAGATAATGTGACGGCTCAGCAACAAACTTTGTTGTAGAATGACATGGGTGTCTCAAGGTTGTATGGGCAAAAGTCTAATTTTAGTCCGATTACCTTAAAATTAATTTTCAAAGCTCTTTACGTAAAATAATTCGACACTATAATTCGGAAAATTAGCGGAAAACTCTGGCATTCGACATTTATAATTTTCATGCGATTAGCTTCAAACTCATTTTCATTGTTTTATAGGTAAACTAAATGGGCGCTGTGGTTAAAGATTTTGGAAAATCTACCTCCAAAGTCGGAAAATTCGAAGAAAACTGTTGTATGCAACTTTTTGATTATCGTCCGATTGACTTAAAACTTATTTTCAAACTTTTCTGCTTATCATCCAATTATTTTGAAACTAATTTTCAAAGCACCTCACATTAATAATTCGACACATGTGCTACCGGTTTTGAAAAATGCAGGCCCACGGTCCGAAAAGGGTGAAGTCAGGAATTCAGCTTCATAATAATTTTCAAATTAAAATTAAAAAATACTCGGTACTTTGCGGGCAATAGTTGGAAAGCTTTAGTCTGGATTTTTAGTATTATTCGTTGAATTGGTTTTCAAATGCCAAATTATTATGGAAAATCTATTCCGCGTCACCACGGGCGGGAAGTGGAAGTCAAGGACAAATGAGAGGGATTATTTGTTTAGTTACATCGGCTTCAAAGACATTTTCATAGCGCTACACAAGAAACATTAGTCTCGTTCTCAACTATATAGTTTCCTACCCCCACGGGAAGGAAAACTGTGATACGTTATTTTTGTGTATTTATTACGGTAGACGAAAGTAGTCAAATTCAACATAATGCATTTTAATCCAAATATTTCGCCGGGCAACGCTGGCGTTTTACCAGCTAGTTAAGAATAAAAGGTTACAAAATAATGCTTTCGAAAAGCGTATTGAATTGACTGAAATTTCTGAAAGCTGGCTTGCAGAACAGGAGCGTAATCAGGACATTGCGGATATAGTCAGTAAATTGAATGATGATGATAGTCGGGTTGAATTGGCTAGGACGAATTGAGAGCAGGGTTACTATATATATACTATAAATTCAAAAAAATTTTACGACGCGTTGTTTGCCAGCTGTGCCTCGTGCGTTTAGATGGTCTGTTAACCGCAGTTGAAACTAGTGAGCGTTTTTGGCAAGATGCGTTTGGAGAGGCCCAGTTGGCCATTAATTGTACTGTAAATAGAGTTACCAACGCGAGTCCTTTAGAACTGTTAATGGAAAAGGTTGCTCGACCTTCAGGTCTACTTCCAATTACTGAATCAGAAACTGAGGTTAATATGACCGAAATCAGGACACTATCTTTAAAGAATATGGAAATGGCAGGCAAATATGAGAAGTTTAGATTTGACAGAAATAAGACAAAGTTAGTAAGATTCATTGTGGGTGATTTTGTTCTACTAAACAACAGTGAAAGACAACAAACGAAGCTCGATCCTAAGTTTCGAGGTCCTTTTCAGATAATTAAGGTATTAGATGATAGGTATATTCTAAAATGTATGAAGAGTAAGAGACAAAAATATATCAACATGAGAGCTTAAGAAATATGCCGGATGGGCAGGTACCAACCGAGCTAGAAATCGAAGAGAGCCCACTAAGAGAAGCCGTTGAAACAGACGGTAGAGAAGCTGTTGAAACAGACGGTAGAGAATCCGTTGAACCAGAGGTAGTGATGAAACAGACAGTGTTGAAAATTGTTAAAAGAAAAAGGCACTGGACATAAGGTGGAAGGTTTATAGCGATGCACGGTAATCGATTGCTGCGTTGCTGTACCTAGCCCTGTAGCTCTAGTTGTTGCTAATGTTCTGGATACGGGGAAATAAGAAACATATAACGAAGACTAAGTTGTTGTTGAAATGGACATAATAGATGTAATGTAATGAAAGTAAATGGTAAATGTTTAATGAAGAAAAATGAATAAAGAAAATGATAAGGGAGTTATGAAAAGAAAAATGAATAAGGAAACACGATAGGAGAGTAATAATAAGTTAACAAGAAATATGAGAAATAATAGAGTGTAATAAAAACAAAATCCTGCTAGGGTATAAAAAAGGGAACTTGAATTGAAATGAAATTTTGTTAGCTACAAAGGAAATAAAATTATAATGTGTTGAATATTGAGAATTGTTGTTCCGGCTCTTCTTTGTCTACACGAGGACGTATTATTTGATTATTTGGATTATTTGGTAGTGCATAATTTGAATTGTGCGCCTTATTAGAACCGAAGGTATCAGTGTTGCGAAACGCGAAGTGAGAGTTGCATTGTACAGAAAAGAGTGGGACCGCAGCTGTGGCTATAGTCGAGTGTGGCTCAGGTGTCGTTGAGTGAGAGATATGGCAACATAGAACGGAGCGTCTGTTGCAACTCTTCAAGCAGAGATGACTGGCAGTTGTTCTGTGGAAATAAAGGAGACCAGCACATACGCTGAGACTCGCTGCACTTTTTGGCTGTCAATAGTCAAATGCCTCGCTTGCGCTGCGCTCGAGCTGTCGCTCGTGTGTGTGCGTCTTTTGTGTATGTGTGTTTGTATGTGTAAGTGTACGTAGATGCGATCGGAAATTTTTAACCTGGGTACAGGGAGTTTTGTAGTCGGGTATACTCGACTATAGCAATCTTACTTGTTTCAAAATTGTGTTTATATAATAAAATAACAAAATCATTAAAACTATCTCCATGACGTTATAACTTAAAAAATTATGAATTTAGTTTAACAATTAACAGCGAATCAATAGTATCGACACTTGAAGAGGTGCGTCTTTAACTTAAAATGAAATTAAGGGCTGAGAATGATCTCTCCACCGACACTTGACTTGCTGGTGAGGCTACCACCACCTTAGCAAGTTCTCTCAAATGGGGTGACTTAAATTTTAGGTCATTGTAAAATTCCATAATAATTGCCGTTAATGGTAACCATCATAAGCCAGATTGAAATTTTCGATTTCCATGTACAGCTTGGACAGTTTGTCCGAAACTTCCTTTCCTCTGACCTGTTACACTGCCTGCATACCATCTAATAGGGTGGAAAAAAGTGATAGCTGCTCAAAAGAGTCGACACTGCTCGTTGTTGAAGGAGAAAGCGATATGGCATCTGCTTCACGGTTCAATGTCGCATTTTTCTTAATAAATATAGGATTAGAACGTTACTATGGGTATGGTATGTATATTAGTATTAGTATTGACAAGGACGGTTTGATTAGCTAAACACAATCCCTTTCTAGTAGATGAGACTTGTTTGTTTCAACACTATTTTTATACCCTAACAGGGTATTAAATTTTGTCTGGAAATGTGTAATGGACTGAAGGAGATATTTCCGACCCAACAAAGTATATATGCTCTGAATCAGCATGAATAGCCGAGTCGATATAACGCTGTCCGTATGTCCGTCTGCCCGTCTGTTTCTATGCGAACTAGTCTCTCAGTTTTAAAGCTATCGTAATAAAACTTGGCACACACCCTTCTTTTTGCTGCAGACAGTACATATGTCAGAACCGGCCGGATCGGACCACTGTAGCTGCCATAGGAATGATCGATCCACAAATATCTATTTGTATGAAAAACTTTTTTGTTTATTAATGTATCATTTGCAAACTTTTTCAATCCAATTCTCTAGAATGTTTACACAATCTGACCAAATTTGGTCAAAATCAGACCACTATATCACTATATAAAATTTTTTGTTTATACAAATATTTCATCCAAACTAAGTGAGACTTTTACAATAGGTTAGGTTAGGTTAAGACGGCAGGTCACCCCCATGGGTGGCCTCACATAGACCATCTGGTCCTCAGTGGTACCGCATATTTGTACTTTGCGGCGTTTAAGATTCTTTGATGATAACTTTCGCGAAATTTAAAAGTTGGTTCAGTGGTGTCCTCGATACACTCTTTAGGGAAGTGAAGGTATGGGATCCTAGATGGTTGAGTCTGCTTCTCATGAGCGCTGGACAAGTACAGAGAGGGTGTTCCACGGTTTCGGTTACCCCCGGCTCTCTGCACTTCCTGCAGTTGTCGTCATTTGTGATGCCAAGCTTCTTCGTAGCGTCCTGCAGTCCTTTCGTGGGAGCGATAGAATATAGCGGGATTGCTTGTTCGTTTGGCGCGTTCCACATTATCTTTGCCGTTCAGCATGTCGTCGCAGCTCTCCATCTGCGGCTGACTTACAGTTGAGCTAGTTCTTCGAGTTCTGTATATATCGCTTGTAGGGAGATTGGGAGATTCTCGACGCTACCAGTCTTGAGTTCCACGCCATCCTTAGCTAACTCGTCTGCTCCATTCACAATATAAAAAAATCGCTGAAAACTAGTTGCTCCTGTTACAGCTTAATGGTTGTATTATATGCATGTTCAAATGCATCAATATACAGCTCAACCCAGTCCCAGTCAACGTCAATTATAGACGTTGGTTCTGTATAAATAAAACTTTAGGTCAAATAGTTTGACCAACATCAAATATGTTGAGTTCCACCTCGCAGTGACATCTAAAGTTTGAATGTTTTTGTTGTGCTCAATCAAGGTACGTCTGTAAAAAAAATCAATTATGTTGTCATACATTATGTAAACTTACAAAACAGTCAAACAAATTTTCCTGTACGCAAGGTTTTGCACATTTGACGGCATGTATTCACTTTTTCGCTTATTCCGTCAAGTTTATTGACGTCATAAACGCATAATTGCAGTGTGTGGGCTTCACATCGCACAAACTGCACATTACTGAACGTCATGGTCATGGCTGCCTTGGTCATCGTCATTTAAGACTTCCTGTAAGGCACCATCATTAAGAAGCTCAATAGCCTTCACCATATTTCTGCCATTGACGGATGTAATGGTAAGCACAAAATGTTTGGTTTGATTAGTTTATATATAATAAATCCTTACCTTTCAATATAGAGTGCTGTATGCGACTCAAACAAGTGGACCATTCCGAGACTTTTTACCACGATCTCATTATTTTTATACTATTTTCCCATCGGGAAAATAGTATATTGGGTTTGCGAAATATCCGTCTGTCCGTATGAACGCAATTTTTTTGCCTTTATCTTTAAGATAGAGCAACCAAAGTTTAAAAAAATGTGAAAAACACATTCTAAACACACATTCTTCTGAAAAATAATGTTGATTAAAATGTGCACTACGTTAAATTGAATATAATGGATTGCTAAATACTTCTCACTGGTCTGTCGAGTAATTATGTTAAAAATTTGTAAAATACATTGAAGGCGTAAAAAACTTCACATTATGGGTATATTTGTGCGATTGTCATGGATGGGAGGGTATAGATGAGGGATAACAACACCTAACTCCCTCAAACAGGCCAAATAGTGATTTTTTAAAATATTTTTTTTTGTTTTGCGTATCGGCACACGACGTACATTCATTTAGATTTTGCTCTTTGATCAGTTATTTACTTCTGGCTTGTATTGAAATATCGGCGGAGGCAATCAATCTTTTAACGCATTTGCCTAACCCTTTATGGCAGTGCGACTACTGTGTTGTGTCGAATGTCTCTAATATCAAAATTAATGATTTAAATGCTAAAGTGCAGAAACTCAAACTTCTGTACGATGACCTAAAAACTAGATTAAAGGAGGCGCGTCCTACCAAAACCAGCCACATTATTGTTGAGTTGATTAATAACAAAGTTAATTTTGCTTCTCTAATATTTTTTTTACTTGTGAAAACTCGCGTGCTGAAGTTGTCGAGTTCATTGACCCAGGTCAGTAGCCAGTCATTGCAGCTGATCTGCAACCTCAATAATTTTGTGACAATACGGAAAAAGCAAACCAAAAAACAATAATGTTGTTGGTGTTACTTCTAACTGTACTGTAAACACAGCCTAAAATATTTGCATGTTGGTAAATTTTCAACGCAAACGCTGACTTAGCCACAATACGCTTTGTCAATTTTAAACTTGGAATTCCTGAGCCTTTTTATTGAGACGTCTTCTGTAATTCGTTCTGGCCTTTATCTGTGAAGTTGCCAGATTTGTACACCAAGTTATCTACAAGCCTCCAATCATCCCCGCACATCATTGCCGATCCGGGATTAATTCCGAAACGTTTCGCCAATTCCAAAAAACCCCCAATAAGCGACGCCAGTGGCGTCAATACTATCGTTGTTGCAACAACTAGCTACCGACTATGCGTTAGGGAGTCTAGCTTCTCTCACGCACTGTCTCCTACTTCGGATCTAAAACAACAATTTTGTCAACTGCTATCAGCTTCTACTCTGCGTAACAATTGCTGTGCTGCCGAGATGGTAAACTTGTCGTATGCTGCTGTAGCTCTTCGGCGGCTCTTCTCCTCATCGTTGCACGCTGCCCTTACCTAAGAGTGGCACTTTCATCATCCGCTCTCGTTTTGCATATCGCGAAGACACTTTTTACTATTTTATAAGGCCCTTGCTGCATAAGGCCTTGCTGCGGCGCCGTTGCACTTGTCATCGCTTGGATTGTTTGGCGCTCTGGAACTCTCGCTCTCTACGCTCTACCTCTCGCTGAACGCTAGCCAACTATATTGCCTTCTCGTGGGTACCTGCACCTGCTGCTCATCATGATCAAAAAGGCCTTAGCATCTATTATCAAAATATCTTTGGAATGCGAATGTCGCAATTGGTTCGATTGGCAACTTCCGTTTGTGATTTTGATGGCTAGTTCTAGTTGAGACGTGGCTCAACTCTAATTTCTATGATGCTGAGTTTTTTGACATCAACACCTTTCATGTCCTTCGTAAAGACAGAGACGCTGTTAAACTTCAGCGCTCGAGAGGTGGAGATGTCATTGTAGCTGTGCGGCGAAATTGGCGAAGTTGGCTCGCATGCCTTGCCAATAATGATTCAACACTAGATCATTTCGCTGTCTTTGTGGACGGTGACATTGAGACAATTTGCATATGCGTGTCATATATATGTACCTCCAACAGGGCTTTTGAACTGTATAAGGCGCATGTGGACAACGTTACCAATCTTCACCTTGGGCCTGGAAGCCCACCAATTTCTTTGCGTTATGGGAGATTTTAATCTTGGCAAAATTATATGGTCTCCGTTCCCTAATAATCCTACTTTCTAATTGTGACATGCACCATCTTCCCCTTTTACTTACAATTAAATTTTACTCTTTTTTTACCTACTTTACGGCCTACTTATAGTAATATTTGCGATTTTGATTATTATGATATTTTTATGTCAGTTATTTACCATATTCCTTTTAATAATGTCCCTCTTATAAGGCATTACTCTTGCAAATTGCCTTGGTACACAAAAGGGCTGAAGAAATTGAAAAACTTGCGCAACAAATTTAACAAAAGTTACGTTACGTTTTAGACCCGCAGATTGGGATAGATATCGTCAGTATATGCGTGAATTTGATTATCTAAATAAATTTCTTTATACCCAATACGTAATGAACATCGAGCATGGGATGAAGAGCTGCCCCAAAATGTTCTGGACTTTTTTAAAATCCAAGAAATCGTCGTCATCCTTACATTCATCTATGACTTGTGGCTCATTATAATCTAACTCTGATTTAGGTATTGCTAACCTCTTTGCTAAGTTTTTTAAATCGAACTTTGAGCCTTGGTTTGAGTGTGACGATGAAATTACTCACAGCTCCACTGGAACTCTTTTAAATGTGGGTGTTTATGAACACATTTAATTAGAAATTTGAATTCAAACTTAACGTCTAGATTCTTAACGTCCCTTTTCTTTATGCATTTACGCAATACATAACATATCCATAATAATTACAGATCGTGATGAAATTCGATTAACAGTAGCCGTCTCGCTTTAACATATGCTTAAACACATACTTTTGCACGCTTCTATTAACATGAAAATGTACGAGGCTGTGAGTTCTAGTTCGATAGCAGAATAGGAATGAACGCGCGCTGTTTCAATTTTGAAGAATGGCTTTAAATACGATATTAGGAATTATAGGAATTATAGAGGCATTGCAACATTTAGTAATGTTTCTAAATTATTTGAGCGCATCATAGGTAAGCACATTGCTGTCTTTATAAAATCATATATTGATCGTAGGCAACATGGGTTTTTACCAGGCATATATACTGTGACTTATATATAAGTTTTTTACAATCTTTGTAACCAAAGTTTTTCCCGTCGCTGCCAGGTAGATACAATCTATACTGATTTTTCTAAAGCCTTTGATAAAGTTAGTCACAGTGTGCTAGTTACGAAATTGTCGAAGTTTGGGTTTCACTCGTCGATATTGAATTGGTTCAACTCATATCTGAGTGGTCGTTCTTATCGAGTTGACATAAATAATACTCTGTCTTCTTCTTTCCTTGCTTCCTCAAGGGAGCTCTCTAGGTCCCCTGCTTTTCATTATATTTCTCAATGATATCGGCAGAATGAATGCGGATGACCTTAAATTATTCAGTTGCATTTCATCAGTCAGGGATGTCTTGAAATTACAGCAGGACTTATCTAATTTATCAGATTGGTGTATTCGTAACCATCTGGCTCTAAACTTGTCCAAATGTTATGTAACTTATAGTAAATGCCTATACTCATTTAATGCTTTCTATTTGTTAATGGGATATGTGCTAACACGGAAAAATGAAGTTTTAGACTCCAAATTTATATTTATTGATCTTATAAATGATATTTTGCCAAGAGCATATGCGATGGCAGGTTTTGTGAGGCGCAAATTTATAATATGTTAACACTTGTCAGTTCGCTTTACATTCAAAATATTGTGCGCTTCGTTTCACGTCTTGCGTTCTGCACATCTTACTCAAGAGTGGCGATCAACTTCAATTTCGGTTACAATGCTTATAGTATTATGGACTACTCTTATTTTAAGGGGCGATGGTAATCGAACCAGGGTTGAACAATCTTACAATCTAACTTCTACATTCGGCTGATTTTCCATTTGACTCGAATGACATTATATATTCGACCACTGCATTGGTCTCATTTGGACCTTCATGTTCACCTACTTTCTTAACCTTATATCTTTCATGATTTAATTTTTCAACTTATTCTATTCTTATTACTATTAATTTGATTTTCTTCTTGTATTAATTCAATATTTTTCTGTGCTTGTTTTCTTATTATTATTTCAAATTTTTCTGTGCTTGTTTTCTTTTTACATTCTTTTCAGTATCAAGCTCATTTACAATCAATTTGTCTAAATATTCTTTAAGTTCTAAATTTTCTTTTACTCGCATGGCGTCGTATTGGTATAAAATTTTTTGGACTCTGCTTACTTGAAAATACCATTTTGAAGGATCGGCTTGACTAAGTTTTGCAATCATTGGTACAACAATTTTATGAATACGTTCAACCTGACCGTTTCCTCTCGGTACACCTGTCGCTATATGCAACAACTGTATATTTTCTTCCTGACAGTAGTCATTAAACGCTTTGCTAGTAAACGCTGTTGCTCTATCTGTAATTATTCTTTTTGGTTTCCAAAAATTGTAGCTTGCTTACTTAATTTATCTATTACTTCATCACTACCTGTACTTTTTGTATGATAAAACCATAAAAACTTGGAAAATCCATCTATAACCACCAAAATATGGCTTTCGCGTGTCTGTCAAGGGTCCTACATGATCAATATGGTATGTGCCTAAGGGCTCCATAGACTTATCAATTGTTGTTATGTATCCTTTTTTTTCCCCTTGTTTTGATTCTGTTATTAGACACTTGACACAGCCTTTTACTACTTTTCCTACCTTTGTTTGTATATCCGGTATATCCGGTCTGGCTTCACAATTTCTTTTGTCTTTTTCTCACCAAAATGTCCTCGCTCATGAGATAACTTAATAACTTCGTGTTCCATTACACCTGATATAACTAAAAGTTCTTTGTTTAAATCTTTAAACAGTACACCATTTTTTCAGAAAAAATCATCGTACTCCTGTACTGTTTCGTACTTCTAAAACTTTCTTTATGGCCTTTATCCAGGTATCTGTGGCTTGGGCTTCTTTTAAACGATATTTTAGCGAATCTTCAACTAACAAACAATACACTCTACTGAGAGCATCTGCATGCTTCATTTCCTCTTCCTTTCTATATTCTACTGAACAATTGTACTCTTGTAAATACGTTATCCAACGATAAACACTCCTTTTTTATTGACAAAGTGAATGCCTTGCAGTCGGTAATGATTTTAAATGGGATTCCAAGCAAATATACCCGCCATTTTTAAACTGCGTTTACTAACGCTTCTAACTTGTACGACGAATAATTTTCCTCAGCTATAGACGTTTTTCTGCTCATATATTCTATAGGGTGAAACATTTGGTCCTCTGAATCCTTTTGCATAAGTACTCCTCCATAACCGAATTTCGACGTGTCTGTGTGAACTTCCGTTAATGCATTTGGATTAAACAATTTAAGCACTGGTGGCTTAGCTAAAATCTGTTTTAGTTGCGGAAAAGCTAAAATCTGGTCGTCCATCAGGATAATTTTACTGTTTTTCGTTGACTTAAGTTCTCTACGCATTATGTCGCTTAGCGGTTTGGCTATTAATGCGTATCCCTTAATAAAGCGTCTCAAGTAAGAAGTTAATCCCAAGAATCTCTGCAGTTCTTTGATTGTTGTCGGTGTAGGAAACTTCTGTACTGCATCTATCTTATCCTCAGTCGGAGTAATACTTCCACATTCAATTATATATCCGAGAAACTTTATTTTGTTCTTTAGTATCTGGCACTTTTCCCACTTTATTTGTAATCCTGCCGAGCTTGCTACCTCTAAAAAACTTTTAAAATTTTCTATACCTTCTTGAATATTTTTGGCTGGGATTACTATGTCGTCCATATATGTAATTATCTTTCCGCTCTTAATCAAATTCCTCAAAACTGCATTTATATAACGACAAAAAACAGGTGGAGAGTTCGTGATTCCGAAAGGTACGTGGGTAAATTCGTACTGCCAGTGTGCGTAACAAACGAGGTGAATTGCCTAGATTTCATTTCAATCGGCTCATGGAAGAATCCGCTTTTTAAATCAAGTGTGGTAAAAATTTCATTTCCATGGAGTCTGTCCAAAACATCGTCAATCAGAGCCATAGGAAATCTGTCTCTAATAATTTTCTCGTTTAAGCGCCTGTAATCGCAACACAATCTTTTTTCGAAACTAATACTACAGGTGCTGCAAACTCTGAGTTACTTCTGCTATTTGCTTATCAACGATATTTTTCTCTGTATAAGAGCTTTATCGATGCTCGATGATGCCATACAGGTGTATCGTTGCTCAGTGTAATTTTCATTTCAACTGGTGAATTTATGGTCTTTTTTGGGTCGTAACTGTCTACCAATTCTGATACTGTTTTTCTATCTACTACAGACAAGTGTGCTAGGTCTACTTTTTCAGCCGTTTGTGTAGGTAGATCAATCTCACTAATGCACATAGCTTTAAATTCAACACACACATCTAATACATTTTCATCTTTGCTGATGAAACTAGCGCTTATTTGGTCCAATTGCATATTGACTGCGTGTAGAATATCGCGGCCCAAGATAGCTTCATATTGCACATCTTTTTCCCTTACAATGTGGAAAACAACTTTGAACGAAATACCATCAGCTGTTATTTTCAATTCACAACTTCCTGCTGTTGATATCTGTCCATTACCAATTGCGTATAACTTGCGGATATCGTTTTGATGAACATGTACTGTCCCAAGTTTTTTCAAATTGTCGTCTCTTAGTAAAGGGAGGTCACACCCGGTATTTACAAGTACATTTATTTCGTGCTGTTCGATACTCACTTTTTTAAACATGCCTGATTGAGTTTTTTCTAGTTCACATCCTAAATTGCCCTTTCCTTTCTTTTCATCTATTCCTCCTGGTTTCGTAAACTGACATGCACTTGCGATATGGCATTCCTTTTGACATTTGTAACAAGTCACACCTTTTTTGCAAACTGTTGCCAAATGATCCTCACTACCGCATTTGTAGCATTTTTTTACGCGGGTTTCTTTTTTATTAATATTTTTTCCTTCAGTGTTCGATTTGTTATAAGTGTCTGCTCTTATTTGTTCGTATATCTTTATTTGTATTTTTAGCTCTCTTAGCGTAGTGGCTGAATACAAACACGACTTGTTTAATCTAGAATCTTGTATTCCATTTATGAAATATGTAATTATGTTTCTATCTTCTAAATTTATTTGGTTACCTATCCCGATCAAGTTGTATAGATATTCTGTTAATGATTCTCTGTTTTGCTTATGCCTATTCTTCAAAATGGTTTGTACATCTGCTGAGCAGAACTCCTTTCCAAATTCACCAATCAATTTGATTTTGAGATTGTTACATTTACGTACACCAGTTAAGCTTCTGACTTTGCTGCGCCTTGTAGCAATTGCTTAGCATACACGAAAGTTTGTAAATCATTCCAACCAACTGTTTCTGCGACATCTTCAAATTCTGCTACCCAGTGTTTAATGTCTTCTGTATCAGAACCTGAAAATGTTGATATGCTTTCTTTTATATCGCTTAGTGTAAATGATGACCGATTTGGTATAACATCTATTGCATCATTGTAAGTTGTCGATTGTAATATATTTTCACTTGTAACTTCAGCTACTTTTAAATTAGTAGCGTGTTGTACTAATCTTTTTTGTAACTCGGCTTTTTTACCTTCTGCACTTAAATGAGCATCTATTAATATTTCTTTTAAGCCACCATCTTAAAATTATTTAAATTTTACATATTATAGTTTCAAATTTCGATACAATAACCTTAAACTCAAATTTCAAACTTATTTCCAATATTCCTCTATTATTTCATTTATTTTATGATTTTTCTTTCACTCACTCTACCACGTCGCCTATTTGTCACCTTTATTGTTGATGTTGCCACCAGTGCTTTTTCAGTGATGACCACCAATTTCAACAACTGCCGCCTTCTGAGTATGTGTGTGTATGTATATTTGCTGCTTATTGAGTTGCGCGCCTTTCAACCATCTGTGTCGATTACGCAAACTCTCCTCCAACGTCGATATACCTTCGTCTCACACTACTGTAGTCAACTATGTACATACGTACATATATCGCTGCTGCACTCTGCTTTTCTGGCTCCAGCTAAATATCGTCTCAGCCTTGTAGATCACTCGAATCGTTTTTTTTCTACGCAATTGTCTCGCAAAAGTCGGCACACACTTCTATGAATTGAGCGTCTGCTTGCCGCCTGCTTCTGCTTAGCCAATTTGCTGTCCCTTTTGCACCAGTGCTGTCTTCAATTTGTCGATGCGATTGTGATGCAAAAATTTTTGCCGCGTCTGTCTGGCGCCTTCTGAATTTCACAACTGTTGAAAACCATGCGTCTGCCCCTGACAATGTACATACAAATGTAAATATGTACATATGTATGTTGAAATAAACACATTACTATTTTCCCACACTCAACCACTCTTTATATCAATTAACGTTGATCAGTTTTGCTTTGTTGAGTAGTTTAGTTCTTTTTTTTTCAAGACCGGCACGAGCCCCCAATTTGTAGGCTGAGATATACGTGGGAGGGGACGATGTTGTTCCAATTACATTAACACTGGTTTTTCGACGGTAGAATATAATAATAGTTTATTTAAGTTCATTTATAATATTTTAACACTTGTCAGTTCGCTTTACATTCAAAATATTGTGCGCTTCGTTTCACGTCTTGCGTTCTGCACATCTTACTCAAGAGTGGCGATCAACTTCAATTTCGATTACAATGCTTATAGTATTATCGGCTACTCTTATTTTAAGGGTCGATGGTAATCGAACCAGGGTTGAACAATCTTACAATCTAACTTACTTCTACATAGATTACCCAGCACTTCTTGCAAAGATAAATTTTTGTGTGCCGTGTAGACAATTGCGAAACTATATACCATATAATGTGGGTATTCACAGGACTGTCTATACTCTTAATGAGCCTTTAACACGAACTTTGAAATGTTATAACGAGTTGCCAACTGACATGCGGTTTGACTTCAGTCTAAACACAATTTTTATTAAGGAACTGCTTAAAAAGTTCTTTTTATAATATCCAAAATTGTTTCTTTAATATGTTATAATTTGAAAATTAAGTATGTGAAGCTATGTAGATCTAAACTAACCAGAAAGTCCATTGACATTGGTTCAATAATAATAAATAAATTTCAAGTTGTCATAAAGATTCTTGAAGTCAATAGTGGAGATGTGCGTAAAAGCTGTTTTGGATTTAGCTATTGCAATTCGGAAATGGGGATTGATCGGCTAAAATATATTTATGGCAACGTGACGAATGTATGACCTTAAGATTTGATATGAATTGGCATTGGTAGAAGCCGGCTCGAAGAAAATACATACATATATAAACTTGGTGACCAGTGACCAGTCACAATATATCTTGATATATTTATAAATGTGGGGTACAAATTGTCTTCTATGCCCATCCTATATAAAAGATATTGTGTTGGTCCGAGTAAAAATAAATGGTATTCGAAGTGCAGTGACTTTAAAATTTCTTCAAGACTGTTTGATTACAGATGCGTTAGAAACACCAAGAAGACGTAGCGCAATTTGTATTAGAGCGGAGTAAGAGAGCGGAATCGAAATAGCATGCGACATTTGTTCGCATGGTCAACTACTCCCATCAGTAGCATGTGGTCTCGTGCATGGCAAGATCTTCACAAAGTTTAAATTCTTTAATTCGTTCTGCAGGCGGAATTCGTGCCGGATTAGTTTATGTTTAATACCCTTCCTGCTGGCGTCCTGCCATAAATCCAGTTATCCGATGAATGGAATCGGACAAGCCTTCTGCTTCTAAATGGCCTTGCTAGACGAGTAGCCAAGGAGTTGATGTAGGCTAGAAGCCTGCCCCTGTATCTATCAGCGAAATTGCTGTTTGTAGCGTATACTGGCAATACTCCAAGGTCATTGTATATAGTGATGTTGCGCACGTAATTCTCCGGATATTTTGCTTTGGCAAGACTCGATCCGTTGGATTGAAGTGTTACAGACCGTGCCTGTTCGCATTCGCTTCAGTATACGCATTCGCAACGGACGTGTTTTTTTCTTGCGCATCGTCTTAGTTTGTTTTCCTCGTGATATCAAGTGATAACTTGAGCTATATTGTTCTTGTGACGTGTGTTATACATCGGTTGTGTGGAACACGTTGTTGGACATTAAATTAACATTAACTACATGAATCTTTACTAAATATGTTAAAATACAACAAACAGCATCACAAGCAAGCTGGTGGTTGATTTGTGCAGTTTGCATTGTGCTTATATTTGTTTTTGTATTTTTACTAATTCGCGCTCTCAACGTTTGCTAAACGCTCTCTTCGTTTTGTATTCCGTTGTGCTGATTTCGGTCGACGCGCCCGCGCTTTAATATTTTCTAATTGGTGTTGTTGTGCGTAAGTACAAACCAGCGTCAACAAATTTTACCAGAGGGTGCCTTCTTTTTATTTGTACTTTTTTTTTTGTGTGCAGTGGTTCCTTCTTATTTTATTTTTCGTCTCTTTAAATTTTTCTTTTAATAAAAACGTTTGTCTGCTATAATAAAAATTGCCAGGTTAGAGCAAACTCTAAGATGGGGTTTGTTTGCTGCTGGCTGTGTGATAATGTGTCACACGAAAAATGTGCTGGCCTAAACGGCAGAGTTGTGGACCAGATTGAGTCAAAATCTGGCCTCAAGTGGACATGTGTATCCTGTAGGGATGTTGAACGGGACATCATGGGTTTCATGAGGCAGACTAAGAAAGGCTTTGGTGACATATTCGGGCGGTTCAAAAAACTGTTCG
Source organism: Hirtodrosophila confusa (assembly GCA_035043065.1). Lineage (NCBI taxonomy): Eukaryota > Metazoa > Arthropoda > Insecta > Diptera > Drosophilidae > Hirtodrosophila > Hirtodrosophila confusa. Next base: position 992,610 of record JAWNNI010000053.1, read on the forward strand.
ATGGTTTTTCCGACTTGGAGAACGAATTCAAAAGCATGAAACTTTTGAATGAGTCTCCAAAACGGAAGAAGGCTAATTTTAGGCTGTCTATTGACCCCATTGAACTGCAGCTCCCCACACATGCTTCCACTACATCCGCAACTAATAAACAGTTACCATTGATAAATTTATCGTCCCCCTCTCGTCATAATTCAATATTCAGAAGTGACGAGAATAGCATAGTACCCATGGATGTGTTCCTTCTGACCCCGTAGAGCATTCTGATTCGTTGGCTATTAACACTGTTGATCCAGATCAACTCTCTAGCGATAATATACCAAGCGAATCAACTGGTCCAGCAACTATTGCTGTGGCTCCATTGTATGCAACTGCTTTGGCTACTAAGAAGACCCTTGTGGGCATCCTACCACGGAAACAAATATTTGTTTCTAGGCTTGCCCCTGATACTACATCCGATGATGTAAAGGCTATTTATACAGGCCAAATCTAGAGCCCACATTACGGTGGAAAAATTCAAATTCACATATTCTCGGGAAATATCGTCTTTTAAAATAAGTGTTCCGGCAAAATATTTCAACAATATTTGTTGCAAAGAATTCTGCCCCGACCACTTAGTTATTAAGGAATATACGTTAAAAAAGAAAAATCTGCCTCCGATTTCACTTCCTAATCCACCTATTGTAATCTCTGAAATTTCAAAAAAGTATGTAAGAGGTCTTTGTAGTAAACTCTGTAATCTTTATCTAAATAGCCTAACTTTTCCTTTCCATGTCGTTACTTTTTTTGAAACATGGCTAAGGCCCGACATTCTGAAATCTTGTCTAACAAATTCTCCATTTATAGATCGCGCCCCTCGTCGTGGTGGTGGTGTTCTTATTGCTGTTGACGCTGATTTATCATCGGAGCTTGTAATAATCGAAAGTTGTATAGATATTGAATTTGTTGCTGTAGAATTGTGTATTTCCAGCATTTGCTTTTATATTACTTGTTCTTGTATTCCACCCTCTTCTGATATTTCCTTATATTCTTTGCATGCTTCTGCTGTACAATCTGTCTCATCTTTGGTTTCTGATCGTGATTTTCTTGTAGTTCTTGGTGGCTTTAATTTCGCCGGAGCTACCTGGATTTCAAGTCCGGATTCTAGCGTGTTATTTCCCACATCTCAGCACGATTTTATTCAAAGTTTATTTGGGATGTCATTGTGTCAAATCAATGATATCCCAAATTCTTCACATAAAATGCTTGATCTTGTTGTTGTCTTGGATTCCTCATTCTATTCTGTCTCCCGTATTGAACCTATATCCATTCCTGAAGACCCTTATCCCCCGACTTTGGAGGTGTTGATTGACTTGCCAAGCCCAGGAAGAAAACCTGCAGATCGAGTTCGTCAATTTCGGAAAAACGATTTTACTAAACTCGCTCAGCTCCTATCCCAGACTGACTGATCCCAGCTGTACATGTGAAGTGACATGGATTGTGCAATAAATTATTTTTATTCTGCCTTAAATTCATTATTTGATTCCTGTGTCCCGTTTTGTAACCCTCGTAGGTCTAACAAACATGTGTGGCTTACACGTGACTTAATAAAGTTTAAAAATAGAAAGTCGAGATTGTATAAAAAGTTCAAGGAATCTGGTTCTTCCTCGGATTTTTCTCGACATTTGATTGCCGGATCTAACTTCTCTGCACTTAATTTACACTGTTATAACAACTACCTCAGGAGCTTAGGTTACAGTTTCAGCGGGATCCTAAAATGTTTTATAACTTCGTTAATGCGAAGCGTAGGTCATCAACACGTCCATCAACTGTATTTTTCGAAAAAAAAAGAGGGCTGACTCAGATCGGGCTATTGCTGATCTTTTTGCTGAATTTTTCAAACGACTTATAGTTTACAACTTTATTAATTGGTTTCGCCTTATCCTTATCATGTAAATAGGTCCTGTTGCGGGTCGAATTAGTTATCGATTGTTAGTGTTTAGTATTTTGTAAAGTATGGATTTTTGGGCCTTTGAATGTACGGGCACACTTATATCGGCGTGTTGCCGGCATTACTTTAAATCGTTCACTTATTGTCGTCAGATAGAGAGCTGCAGGAGAAAGACTGCGGTAAGAATAATGTTCGGTTCAGCGCCTCACCAGGCAGCGCAGCTTAGGCGTTGGCAGCACAAACAAAATGCAGTTTCGAACAAACGCACTCATTACGCTCATTTGTAGCTTACTGTTTTGTCGCCCGCGCTGGACCCTTTTGGTTCAGCTGCAGCCGATCTTGAATTCGGCTCTCAGTGTGAAATTATCTATCATATCGAATTGTTCGTCTCGGAATCAAATTGTAACAAGCGGCAAGTACGTTGGCCTGTCGCTTGACTTACATAAAACAACCTTTTGTGCAACAAACATTATTAAACATTTGCCAATAAACCCCAAATTGTATTTGCTTTAAACAGAAGCAGTGTTCGTGCGTTTTGTTTTGCATTTGGTGGTTCAAACAATTGGATTAATTGCTGACTATTTTGAGTCAGAAGTGCTAGTGAAAGGGTTCACTCTAGCCGCGAAATAATTTGACAATTGGATTAATTTGCTGACTATTTGAGTCAGAGGTGCTAGTGAAAAAGCTCACCCTAGCCGCAACATAATTTGGTGACCCCGACGTGATTAATAATTTGTTAATAATTATTTAAAACAATTACTCTTGCTTGTTAGCAAAGTGCGCGCATAGTTGCATACATACATACATATGCACATTTACCGTTGGTGCGCGTTTTATACAAACAAGTACAGTGTCCGTTTCTTCTCGCTTACTCAGTTTTCGGTTTTGAGTGTGCGCAAAGAATAACGGAACTATGGCAGACGAAGAAAACGCGAACAATGCCGGTACGGCAAACAGGGTGACATTTCTTAAGCGCAAGGTCAATGCGCTATTTGAACGTGCAAAGTCCATGGAAATTGAACTTAGTGATGCCAAAATCAATGCAATGAATAATATTGAATTAGAAGTGCGTTTAAACTTGATTTCGAATATTAAGACGGCATTTAGAAGCGCGCATGACTCTCTCGAAGAACTAGACTATAACGAAATCGGTAGCAAATTGCGAAGTGATTTTGACGAGTTCGTGATAACGGTCGAAGTTCGTGCTCGGTATCATATTCAGAAACGGCAAACTGAACATCCGACTTGTTCCACGTTTCGCCACGATGACTCATTGGACCGGCCAACCGTGTTTATGGCAAACCGATCCCGCATCCCCGAACTAAAACTGCCAACATTTTCGGGTGGTTACACGGAGTTTGCTGATTTTTCGTCAATGTTTAAAACTATCATCGACAAGGATCCGGATTTGTCAAGTATCGAGAAACTCCAACACCTGCGATCCTGTGTGCAAGGTCCAGCTTTGGATGCTGTAAGGGCGTTGGAGATTTCTGCGGAAAATTATTCCGTGGCTTTGGATTTGCTTAATAAGCGTTTTAGTAACAAGCGTCTTGTTTTTCAGGCACACGTCTGCGAGATTCTGGGGCTTGAGAGAGTAGAAACGTCGTCCGCAAGTAAGCTGCGTCAATTTTCGGATAGCCTGAATGCGCACTTGCGCGCTTTGCAGGCAATGGGAAGTGCAGAGCAAATAGCTGGATGCATGCTAATTTACATGCTTCTTAAAAAAATGGACAGCGCAACGCAATCTAAATGGGAGGAGCATGTATCAATGGCCGAGATACCATCGATTGCCGAATTTACCGCGTTCTTGGATGCTCGATGCCAGCGAATGGAAAATATGGAACATGCCACGGCAACCTACTCGCCTGGCAAGCAGGTTGGAAAGAGCAACAAAATTAACAACAGTAGAAGTACATTTGTAGCAACTAACTCTTGTAATTCCGTTTGTGGCAAGCAAGAGCATGCTATATATTCATGCACACTTTTTGGCAACCTGTCACCTTTGTTTCGGCTCAAGGAGGCAAAGAAGCTTGACTTATGCCTGAATTGCTTGAAAAAAGGTCATCAGGTGCGTGCCTGTAAATCGAGTGGGTGTCGCACATGTGGTATGAAGCATCATACATTGCTTCACTTCAATACGCCAATTTCGTCAGCGCAACCTGGTGCATTGCATTTGTCTCAATCTGCGGCGCAATCACCCCCCCAAGCAAGTTCATCTCCATCTAGCTCTCTCATTGCCCAGAATCTCAACAATGACGTCACGCTCTTAGCAACCGCAGTTATTTTGATTAGGAATCATGCTGGATCCCTAATACCGTGTCGCGCGCTATTGGACTCAGGATCGCAGATCCATCTAGTTACGTCTAGTTTCGCACAACGCCTGCAGGTGAAAAAGACTAAGTCAACGGCTTCCGTATCGGGTCTTGGCGATACCAGCGTTGCATCTGAGGGCTACACCGTCAGTCTGAATGTGCATTCTCAGGCATTGGACTATGAAACGAACATCGTCGCCTTAGTCGCTCCGAGAATAACTGATCATCAACCGAGTTTTTCTGTTGATATTGCAGATTGGAGGATTCCCGATATTATACGGTTAGCGGATCCAGCATTTTTCAGGCCTCAACGCATTGATCTCCTTATAGGAGCAAGCCTATTTTTTGGCCTTCTCTCAGTCGGCCAAGTCGAGCTGGCGCCAGGATTACCATTGCTGCAAAAAACTCGTTTTGGTTGGGTGGTATCGGGAGGAGGGCATCAATCGCGCAGAACAGCATTGGTTTCAACACATTCCACAGCGACTATTGAGGAGGATTCGCACGACAAAATCGCGGTGTTGCTGAAACGGTTCTGGGAGATCGAATGTTGCGGCTTGGCATCAGACAAAGTTAAGCAGGAAGATGTTGACTGCGAAGATCACTTCAGGAATCATTTTTCTCGCCTGCCATCTGGGGAATTTTCAGTGAAGCTGCCTCTGAAGCGAAACTTGGATGTATTGGGGGACTCATACACGCAAGCGTTTCGTCGTTTTGTCAATTTGGAGAGAAGGCTGGAGCGTCATCCGCAGCTTAAAGCGCAGTACTCTGCATTTATAAAGGAATATCGAGATTTGGCTCACATGTCGTTAGTGGGGCCCGAATCAACTCCTTTATGCAGATGTTATTTGCCTCATCATTGTGTCCTGAAGGAGGACAGCACTACTACCAAGCTTCGAGTCGTATTCGATGGCTCAGCAGCAACATCTTCAGGATTTTCGCTTAATGATGTCCTCATGACAGGACCCATCATCCAAGCGAAACTGTTGCATACCTTGCTACGGTTCCGAACGTTTCGTGTCGCATTGACCGGCGACATATGCAAGATGTATAGGTGCGTGCGCGTATCGGAACCGGACAGCTACCTGCAGTGCATCTTATGGAGAGAATCGCCTCAGGAGAAGATGCAAATTTATAGACTTGACACTGTCACCTATGGGACAATACCAGCTGCATTTCTTGCCATTCGATGCATGCACCAGTTATCTAAGGATGAGCAAGAGAAATTCCCAATTGGCTCAGTCATACTAAGGCGCGATTTTTACGTCGACGATTTAATGACTGGCGGAGATTCTGTGGATGAAGTTGCCACAATCATGAAGCAGACTTCTGAATTGTTGGCTAAGGGCAATTTTCAGATTAGAAAATGGTGCTCTAATGCTCCGGAATTGCTGAGTGGAATCCCTAGCCAGGATAAAGAACAGCTATTGAAGCTCCATGATGGAACTGATTTCACGAAGGCACTTGGATTATCTTGGGATCCTGCTTCAGACGATTTGTTTTTCTCTGTTTCGCCCAAGCAGCTGTCTTTAAGGCCAACGAAGCGCTCTATGCTGTCCACCATTGCTCGCTTCTATGACCCTCTCGGCTTGATTGGGCCGGTCATAACGAAAGCGAAGATATTTTTGCAGCTCTTGTGGAAGGAAAGGCTTCAGTGGGATGAGAGTTTGCCAGTCTCTCTCACAACTGCATGGATGACTTTTTGCGATAATCTATCAAATTCGCAGCGTTTTGTTTTTCCACGTTTGGTCTCATATCCAGATTCAGAAGTTGACGTTCATGGTTTCTGCGATGCCAGCATACATGCTTACGGAGCATGCATTTATATCGTATCGAAGTCCACTGAAAGTACGCATGGTCATCTTTTATGTTCCAGATCCCGTGTGGCTCCTCTGAAGGCTCTTACAGTTCCAAAGCTGGAGCTTTGTGGTGCTGCATTGCTCTCTGAGCTTATTAACGAGATCGCGAGTATACAACTGTTTTCTGGAAAGTTTTACTGTTGGTCAGACTCAACAACTCCTCTGTCTTGGATTCGGAATGAGCCGACGCAATTCAATATATTCGTATCAAATAGAGTCGCCAGCATTCAGAAGCTAACAGCGCAGATGGAATGGCGGTATGTCCCAACAAAAATGAATCCGGCGGACATTTTATCAAGAGGTGTTTTGCCTACGGATTTGCTACTGTCTCGATTATGGTTTCATGGACCAATTTTTCTTTCCAATGATAAGAGCGCATGGCCAGCGACATCAATTCCAAAGGCGCCATTTTTAGAGCTTCGGAAGCGGGTTCTGATTGCAGTTTGCCCCTTTGTCGACATTACAGAAGTACATAAATATGCAAACTCCTTCTACAAATTGCAACGCATGTTTGGATTTATGTTCAAGTTTCAGAAGGGAATTAAATCTGTTGGATTAACAGTAGCTGACATAGCTGGAGGCAACCGGATGCTTATTCGTTCAATGCAGCAAGCGCATTTGTGGTCGGACTACAAGCATATCAAGGATAACGGGCGTGCGTCTTCGTCTAGCTCTATTTCATCACTTGATCCCTTTGTTGATAAATTTGGAATTTTGCGCGTTGGTGGTAGGCTGAGGAATTCATCACTTGACTTTTGCGCTCGCCATCCTATCATACTCCCTAAGGGTCATCCTGTCACTAAGGCGATGATTATATACTTCCATGAGCGAAATTTGCACGCTGGACCACGAGCGTTGTTGGCAATTATTCGGCATCAGTATTGGCCTATTGGTGGTCGGAGAACTGTTTTGAACGTCGTCAACAAATGTATCAGATGTTTCAGAGCAAGGCCTCGATTGCTTCAGCACATCATGGCGGACTTGCCAAAGGAGAGAGTGGATGACTCGGCGTATACTTTCATGATCACCGGAGTAGATTTTTGTGGTCCATTTTATTATAAAAACGAACTTCGCACCAGGCCACCAATCAAATGCTATATCTCCGTATTCATTTGCTTTGCGACTAAGGCCGTGCACTTAGAATTGGTCCAGGATTTGTCGACATCAGCGTTCCTTAGCGCTCTTCAGCGTTTTATTTGCACCAGGTGTCGCCCGAAGGAAATCTGGTCGGACAATGCAACCAACTTCGTAGGCGCCAAGAATGAACTGCAGCAGCTTAAGCAATTATTTATGGGCGACAAGCATCGAAAGGCAGTACAAGATTTTTGTGTGGCGGATTCAATTGACTGGCGATTCATCCCACCTCGCTCCCCGCACTTTGGCGGGCTTTGGGAGGCCGCAGTAAAAACGGCAAAGTACCATTTTTATCGATCCGCTGCTAGTTCGCTCCTTAGTTTTGATGATTTGCGTACACTTGTTTGTCATATCACTGCAATCATTAATTCACGCCCATTACTTCCAGTTAAAGAGCATCCAGATGATCTTGATGTTTTGACGCCAGCTCATTTTTTGGGTACAACACCGCCCTAGTCGCTTGCTGTTCCAGATATCACTGGATTAAACTTCAATCGCCTCGATCGTTGGCAGCGCGTGTCTTATCTTCAGCAAACGTTCTGGTCACGGTGGCGAGAATAGTACCTGACTCTCCTGCAGGAGAGGTCTAAGTGGAGATCTGATCAACCTGGACTTAGTGTCGGCGACGTTGTTCTCGTGAAGAACGAGAATCTTCCCCCTCTCAGTTGGCCCCTGGCAAGAGTACCCAAGCTGATCGTCGGGGCGGATGGCGTAGCACGAGTCGCGGAACTGAAGACTGCCACTGGAATCACAACTAGAGCTATTGCAAAGCTGTGTTTGCTGCCAAAGAGGGACGTTGAAGACTCGGGTCCTCCAACGGGGGGAGTATGTTCGGTTCAGTGCCTCACCAGTCAGCGCAGCTTAGGCGTTGGCAGCACAAACAAAATGTAGTTTCGAACAAACGCACTCATTACGCTCATTTGTAGCTTACTGTTTTGTCGCCCGCGCTGGACCCTTTTGGTTCAGCTGCAGCCGATCTTGAATTCGGCTCTCAGTGTGAAATTATCTATCATATCGAATTGTTCGTCTCGGAATCAAATTGTAACAAGCGGCAAGTACGTTGGCCTGTCGCTTGACTTACATAAAACAACCTTTTGTGCAACAAACATTATTAAACATTTGCCAATAAACCCCAAATTGTATTTGCTTTAAACAGAAGCAGTGTTCGTGCGTTTTGTTTTGCATTTGGTGGTTCAAACAATTGGATTAATTGCTGACTATTTTGAGTCAGAAGTGCTAGTGAAAAAGCTCACCCTAGCCGCAACAAATAATGTAGAGCTAATTTTAAGATTAACATTGTGCATTTTCCGCAACAGGATAAAACCGCCCCCCGGCAACAGCTTTTATTCGCAGTTCTACTTGTGAGAGAACTGCGCGGGTAACTTGCGCTGGAGATCAGACGTGGTGTAACTTTTTGGAATTACAGTGCGTGCGTATATACACACCCAGCACAGGCCAAGGGCTTCCACCCCAGCTAGAGAGTTTCAATTGGGACGCAGCCAGCGTCAAAATACGGTAGTGGTCTTGGGATGAGCAAATTACAGCATTCACCCTCCAGGCGGAGCCCACGCGGCAATGGTGGGCAGGAAACTGGATCTACATCGAGTGTGGTACAGCAGAAGCTTCTGCAAGTTCCAGTCAGTGCGCCGCAAATTACAGGGCCCAGCACTGTGGCTGTGGAATCAAGTGCACAGCCCAGTAAACCGGCTGGAAGACCAGGCCAGACCGCTCAGCTCACGAGCGTCCAAGTTGCGGACCTGATGCAGAGGATCGCCAAATTGGAGGAAGAGCTGCAGAGGTCAAAGTCCGGTCGCCAACATGTGAGTACAGTTACCGGTCCCGTTAAATCGAGCGGTACTGGAGTACACAGTACAGTTGGTGCGCTGACGCCAGGCTTAACGGGGGTGTTTATGGCAAGTGTCATCCTATCACAGCCTAACATCACTCACTGAGCGTAACAGAAGTCTCCAAACTATCCTCTCTCACTTCTGCGCTCACTTAGCCCTCAGCTAAGCCCTGCAAACCTAGCATATCCAATTGAATTTATACTGTCGCCCTCAACAGTCAAGTTTTACTGAAAATATACGAATTTTAGTGAAGTGAATAAAAAAGTGTTTTATTTCAAGTTTCACCCACCACGCGAGTTACTTATTAATCGCTATCCTCCACCACACCATTGGTCCTTCGAGCCGGATATCATTTTAAAACTCCGCTCGCCCCAGCAAGCTACACGATAAGCAAGATAAGTAATTATTCCAATTAGCTAATAAGAAAAATTACATACCGCCATTTTGGCCGCCATATTTTTTCCACCAAGACGGAACAGTTTCTCGTTCGAATAATTCCAATTAGAATTGATTCAGAGAATAGCTCTTCCAACTACAAAAGCAATTATTAAAAAATTATTCCGAATTTAAAACTGAATCTATATACATATACACCGCGACACATATATTACATACATATGTACATACATTGATGCCACTGATCGACATTGGCCCCAACATACATACATAAGTATGTGCGCAACTATGTACATATGTACATACATATAATTTCATCACTAACCAGCTATATAACATCACTTCTTAGTTTTATGACACAATTAAACCTTTTTATAACAATTCACTGTGCTCATATCCCAAGCTGAAAACTCCAAGCATATATATACATATACATTAAGTGTTGCATTTATTTCTACTAACACTTAGATGTATGTACGCATACACTTGTTGCACGCATTTGTTATCAAGCACCGAATAATATAAAATAATATCCACACCGGCCAACGCAAAGAGTTCACATAAATTTTCAATAACCGGCCGCATAAATTAATAAATTATCAACCAAGGGTAAACAAGTGATGTGCTGTTCCGATACAGTAACGAGTCAAGACGAATAAAATACTTGCACACACTCGACTGCACCACGGAATAATCCAAATAACAATTTTATTTGGTGTTGTTTTATTTTCTGTGTTTTTTTTGTTATAACAATATAAAAAAAAGAATACATACTATAAACAAATCCAAATACTAACACTCTACACATTTAATACATCGTTTGGTCATAATCCCTCAACAATCGATCAGCTACAACTATCGGCTTCGATTTTTTTCATTATTGGCCACTAATTGATTTGGACCGTTTCCACTGCCTATGTTTGCTGTTCGTGCAATGTTAAATTTTTTTACATTTCGTCTTTTATTGAATTCGCCAATTATATATTTGCGAACAATCCCGGTTTGTTAAGATAATTTATATATATATATATATATAAAATATCGACAGCAAGTTTGTTTGCAAATTTATGCAACTTCACAAAGTATATATAATTTATACATGTATGTTATTTTATTAACATTGAATACGGAAACACTCTTTTTGCTATCGTGTTGTTCCATTTATTCCATTCGTTCCGCAACTATATTTTCGATTAATGTGCGATTAATTCCTTGCTTTTCGTGTTTAAATTTCGGTGTGCTCTCAAATTTAGTAGCTTACACGTAGTATGCCAACTGAAAAAGAAGAAGAAAGCAAGCACAAATTATCAGTCCCGTCACCCAGCACCTCCAAAGCTTCACCATCTGTGCTTTCCGTTCCCACGAGCAAAAAGGGATCATCGCCCCATACCAGCAGTGGTTCTCCTGCATCCACGTCAAAGACAGTAATTAAGGCACCTCAAAGGGGAAACCAAATTCCATTGATCACGGTCAAACCACCGATCAAGACTAAGACTGAGTCATCTTTGGCCACGGCCGGACGCTCAAAGACATCTCCAAGTCAAAAACCAAGTCCGATAACCACCCGAGCAAAAGGCAAGATGATTACCGACGCTAACGAGAGATCTTTATCCGATAGAGCCTTGACAAAGTTTCTTACGGTGACCGATAGGTTAAGCCAGTTCGAGGCTAAGGTGAATACTCCAGGGGGTACTAATCCGTCCCAATATATGTGTCAGGTCCATTTGGACCAAGTAAGAACCTTGTGGGATAAGGTCGAAAAGGAGTATGAGGTCTGCTCCGCTATAATATCCGATGAAGGTGCAGTAGAGTCTCTTCCAGTCATGCAGGCCAAGTATGACTATTGCTATTCGGTCTTTTCAAAATGCGCTGCTCATCTCAGTGAGCAAATGGACCGAGCAAATGCTCAAAACAGGCTGTCCACACAGCCCTCCATACCAAACTCTGCTCCTAGTGGCTGTCGCATACCTCCGTGTGATACGGAAATCTTCCACGGAGATTATTTACGGTGGCCAACTTTTAGAGATCTTTTTTCCGCAATTTATATCAACAACCCCAGGCTATCAGAGGTTGAAAAACTCTTTCATCTCAACGCCAAAACCAGCGGGGAGGCTCGGGCGATTGTGTCTGAGTCACCCTTGACAAATGATGGCTTCCATTCGGCCTGGACCAATCTGCTCGAGCGTTTCGAAAACCGGAGATTGCTAGTCAATAGTCAGCTCAAGGTCCTGCTTAATTTACAGCCAATCACCCATGAATCTGGAGTGGCGATCCAAAAACTTCAGAGCACCATCCAAGGTTGCTTAACCGCGCTTAAATTATATGAAATCAACACTGAGCATTGGGATTGTATTCTCGTGTTCCTTTGCGCCTCCAAACTACCCAAACTTACACGTGCTTTATGGGAACAGTCCCTCCTGAGAAAGCGCGACATTTCAACATGGCCTGAAATGAATACATTCCTCCTCGATCGCTATAGCACTCTCGAAGCAATAGGCGAGCTTGAACCCAGCACGAGTACGCAAGCTCAAGCCCGACCAGTTCGTAAAGAACCCCCTACGGCAAGAAGGCTTAATTCCTTTGAGAACAAGGTCGCTGCCAAACCGCAATCCTGCAAATTGTGTTCTAAAGAGAACCATCCTATCCGCCTTTGCCCAAGATTTATCCAAATGTCTGTCAACGACAGGGGAGATTACATAAAACAGCAAAAACTTTGCTTAAATTGTTTTGCACGAGGCCATCATCTTAAAGAGTGCACCAGTGCACACAATTGTTTTACATGCAAGGGTCGTCACAATACACTCTTGCATCGTAACAACCCTCCACAATCAACATCTGTCTCCACGCCACAATCCGCAATGGTAGCACCCAATCATTCCATACAGTCCACTTCATCCCACCAAGCAAATGTGCAAACCTACCTTGCTGTTAACACACATGGCGTTCTCCTAAGCACCGCTGTCATAAATGTCTGCCATTTGGGCGTCAAATATACCGCGCGTGCACTGATCGATTCAGGATCAGAAGCAACCTTTATTTCCGAAAGGCTATTCCGTTTGATAAAGCTTCCTTATCAATCCGTAGAAGCACAAGTTTCTGGGCTGAACCAAGCTATTTCAGCCCAGCCTCGTAAGTTCTGCCATTTCCATATTGGCTCTCCTCACAAACCACGCGTTCAAATTGAAGCGTCGGCGTATGTGCTCCCACATTTGGCAGGAAATCTGCCCTCATGTATAGTTCCCCAAGAATTGTTGCAGGATCTTCCAAACTTCCAGTTGGCTGACCCTACTTTCCACAAGAGTTCGCAGATAGACGTGCTGATCGGCGCTGATATCCTTCCTTCCATTCTTTTAGGCGGCTCGCGTTCAAATATATGTGGCACATTATTAGGTCAGGAAACTATTTTCGGCTGGATCCTTACCGGCCCAGTTTCAAAAACCGCATCCAATGCACTCTCGTCCTTTTCAACTCGACTGACAGTGACTCATGAATCACAGTTGGACCAAATTCTCACCAAATTCTGGGAGGTGGAGGACCTTCCAGTTAAGCTCTCGAAAGATTCAGACTCCTTCTGTGAGAAGAATTTTGTCCACACGACCGTGAGAAACGAGAAGGGCAGATACGTAGTTACACTACCTTTCCGAGAACCTGATCACATCGACTTGGGACATTCAAGGTCCATCGCATTGGCGCAGTTTCTCAAGAACGAGAACCGTTTAAAGAGAAACCCTCCGTTGAAAGCGCAGTACGACTCCGTTATTCAGGATTATCTAGACTTGGGTCATATGACTCAAGTTCCCCCAAATAGCATCCCAAACAACAACTTCTATCTGCCACATCATGCTGTGTTTAAGCCCGACAGCACCACTACAAAGGTTCGCGTTGTTTTCAACGCCTCCAGCCCGTCTTCCAACGGAAAAAGTCTAAATGACACCCTACATACGGGACCAGTACTCCAAGCCGATCTAACGATTCAGATCCTAAAGTGGCGGCTTTATCGCTACGTTTTTAATGCCGATATAACGAAGATGTATCGGCAAATACTGGTTGATCCAAAACACACTGCATATCAGCGAATCTTATTCCGAAATGAGAACGAAGAACTCTGCGACTTCGAACTCAAAACAGTCACTTTTGCCGTGAATTGCGCACCGTACCTTGCGATTCGCGTACTTCAGCAACTTGCTCGCGATATCCAACCACAGTTTCCACTTGCTTCCGACATAATTTCCAATTTTATGTATGTCGATGATGTCCTAGCAGGGACACATATGAAGCAACAAGCAATTGCAGCTATATCGCAACTCCGCTCGGCACTTGACAGCGCCGGATTTCCTTTAAGAAAGTGGACATCTAACAACAAAGACGTGTTGATAGATATTCCCCGGGACCACTTACTTTGTGCTGATTTCCTTGAAATCGAAGAGGCTAGCGTTGCAAAGATATTGGGCATCAGGTGGCAAGCCACCACTGATGACTTCTTTTTCGCACCTTCCGAAATGCCTTCCAAGCCCTCACTCACTAAACGAGAGGTGCTATCCCAGATCGCAAGGTTATTTGATCCTGCAGGATGGCTAGCACCTGTCATAGTTCGTGCCAAGATCTTCATGCAGGAAATCTGGCTCCAAGAACTTGGCTGGGATGATCCTTTGCCAGAGGAACTTATGCAACGTTGGCACGAGTTTCTCACGAATTATCCTTATCTCGCAGCAATCCGTATTCCGAGATGGGTTGATTTTCAACCAAGAGCAAAGGTGCAATTTCATGGCTTTTGCGACGCGTCTCAGCGCGCTTATGGCGCGGCACTATACATGCGTATCGAAATCCAGCATCAAATCTCCATTCATCTTCTCGCAGCAAAAACGAGAGTTGCACCAATAAAGACGGTATCACTACCCCGTTTGGAATTGTGTGGTGCTGTCCTTTTGTGCGAGCTCTCCGCTGCGCTCATCCCACAGCTTCCTGTCTATTGTTTTGAGTCCTATCAATGGACAGACTCCACCATCGTCCTTGCTTGGTTGGACAAGCCAGCATGCAAATGGACCACTTTCGTTGCTAATCGTGTAGCAAAAATCACCTCAACCGACGGTAAATGGTCCCATGTTCGATCCGAACACAATCCAGCTGACTTAGCAAGTCGCGGGGTCTCTCCGCAAGACCTACTAAGCAGCACTCTGTGGTGGCACGGACCGGAATGGTTACAGCTACCACAGGACCAATGGCCAACTCCTGTCGCCATACACGATACCGACATAGAGAAACGAGCAGTAAAGTGTAACGTCTCACGGTTACCATCCTACAATCTGCTGGAACAGTTCTCCAGTTTCAATAAGGCCTTGCGATCCTTCGTATATGTCTCCCGTTTTATCCAACGTTGCAGAAAATCAACGATCCACTTCCCCGTCGAGCTCAGTCACGAAGAGCTTACGAGAGCTCAGAACTTGCTTATCGAGCATACTCAACGCGATGCGTATCCACAGGAGTATTGTTGTTTGCTAGAAAAGAAGCAAATTCCAAGGTCGAGCAATATTCTCAATCTGAACCCTTTTATCGATAAAAGAGGTATCCTCAGATCATGTGGACGTGTGAGAGCGTCTGAGTCTCTGGGCTATGACGAGAAGCATCCGATTATCATTCCACCCAATTGCGATTTTTCACGCCTCCTTGTCCGATTCACCCATAAGATTTCCCTTCATGGGGGCAACCAGTTGGTAATGCGCCTCATAAGAACCAAGTTCTGGATTCCGAAGCTGAAGGTCTTGGTAAAATCCGCCATCAACTCCTGTAAGGTCTGCGTCATCCATCGACGGAAACTCCAGACCCAACTCATGGGCGATCTACCAACATCCAGAGCAACCTTTTCCCGACCCTTCACACACACGGGTGTAGATTTCGCCGGACCCTTTGAAATAAAGAGTTACGTTGGTCGAGCGTGCAAAATCACCAAGGGTTATGTCTGCGTCTTCGTGTGCTTCAGCACGAAGGCGATCCACCTAGAGGCAACCACAGATCTGACCTCAGAAAGGTTCTTGGCGGCATTTTCACGGTTTGCAGCAAGACGCGGCTGTCCACAGCACATGTATTCCGATAACGGCAAAACATTTGTAGGAGCCTCAACCATCCTTTCCAAGGAGGTTTTAGAAGCAACTAAAGAGCTTGTCACGTCCAAGTATAGCCACCAGAACCTAACTTGGCATTTTAATCCTCCTGGCGCTCCACATATGGGAGGCTTATGGGAAGCAGGGGTCAAAAGCTTCAAGACCCACTTCTACAAATCCACTTCATCATCAAAATACACATTTGAGGAACTTTCGACTCTCTTGGCTAAAATCGAAGCATGCCTTAATTCCAGGCCGATTTCCCCCATGTCGGAGGACCCGACCGACCTATTGGCCCTAAGTCCAGGTCACTTCCTTGTAGGTGGCCCACTCCTTGCTATTTGCGAGCCAGAAGCCAAAGAAAGCACCGGGTCGATAATCAACCGCTGGCAGCATCTGAAGGCTCTCCATCAACAATTTTGTTTTCGCTGGAAAAGCGAATATTTAAAGGAGCTCCACAAGCGAAACAAATGGCAAACCCCCTCAAGAGATCTCCAAATTGATGACATGGTGGTCATCAAGGAAGATAATCTCCCCACCAATGAATGGCGCCTCGGCCGTGTACAGGCCACCTGCCCCGGCACAGACGGCAGGGTGCGCGTGGTAGACGTGCGCACCGCTCGTGGTGTCATCCGCAGGCCAATCGCAAAACTGATTCTTCTTCCGACTGAATCTCAAGTCTTCGAATAATTCTAAGATATCGTTGTCCACAACCACCGCATTTAAAATGTCATCCATACATCCAGTAATCAATTAACATATTCATTATCTCATCTTCACCATCAGCAACATGGCTCCGACACCACGATCAAGCAGCCCTCGACCACGCGGAGTTGACTCTTTCCGCTGCAGAGTATGCCGTAAGGTTCATGCTCTTCGCAAGTGCCACCGCTTCCTCCGGCTATCCGCTGAGAAGCGCCTGCGAGCAGTTCTCATTAATAAATACTGCTCAAACTGTCTCGCTCACCAGCACTCCGGTAAGTCCTGCCGATCCAACGACAAATGTCGGATTTGCGGCAAGGACCATCACACCCTCCTCCACATCGGTGATCAAGCCCGCACTTCGCGTTCCGCGCGCTCAGATGGACAACGGACGCGCTCACCATCAGCTGCTTCGCGCATGAGGCCGGTAGTTCCATTGCCCTCCCTTCAAGCGCTTCTCCAGACCCGATCCATCAGCGTGCGACCAACAGCTGTCGTGCTGCTTGACAACGGCACGAAGCATTTTGAGACGCGCGCCATTATCGACTCCTGCTGTTCCGTAAGTCGCATCCATGCTTCACTGGCAACGGCCCTAGGGCTTTCCGTCACTCGCGTGGGCGCAGACAGGGCGTGTACGGCTATGATCCGAGCCAAGAATAATCGATCCTTTAAACTCGAGGTTGTCCTTAAGGTGGAATCCCATCTGCCGGCTATGACGCCCGACAAAGATCTGCCTGTCGAGATAAGGAGGCGGTTCACAAACATCTCTCTGGCGGACGAGTTGTTTTACCGCAGGACGACGATCCCGTTAGTGCTTGGCTCCGAGGTGTTCCAGAAGATCATTCTGCCCGGATTGCTCCCCAGCGAGAATGGCTTGCCAGTAGCCCACAATACGATTTTCGGGTGGATCCTCTCTGGCTCCTGCAGCTTGTAATTTTTAATGTATTTTTCCTTTGCCCTAACGTGGCAAGGGGGGGAGGATGTTTATGGCAAGTGTCATCCTATCACAGCCTAACATCACTCACTGAGCGTAACAGAAGTCTCCAAACTATCCTCTCTCACTTCTGCGCTCACTTAGCCCTCAGCTAAGCCCTGCAAACCTAGCATATCCAATTGAATTTATACTGTCGCCCTCAACAGTCAAGTTTTACTGAAAATATACGAATTTTAGTGAAGTGAATAAAAAAGTGTTTTATTTCAAGTTTCACCCACCACGCGAGTTACTTATTAATCGCTATCCTCCACCACATCAGGGGGAATTGAGCGCAATGCCTCTCTTGAGTGAAAACTTGAGTAGAGCGCCATCATTAAGTGAACCGCCATCTTTGAACGTCGCTCTTCCCACATCATTGAGTGGAAGTTCAACACTTGAGTCACAAACTGAGCAACAGATTGCAGTTATGGGATACTGTAATACGACATCAAGCCGCTCGACTCCATTTTGTGCTGCAAACTTTGCGCCGCCAGCGCTAGGTTATGTAGCACCAGAAGCAAGTCAGCATGGAAGCATCTTGGCATCGACAATCTCACCCAGGGCTTGCACATGGATGACACCGCGTAATAGTAACGAGTGAACACCGCGTAGACTGCCTGATCTGCCGGAGTTTGGAGGTTGCCGGAGGATTGGCCGATCTTCCTATGTGCATTCACAGAATCGACAGCGGCGTACAACTGTATAGATCTGGAGAATAACCAACGCCTGTTAAATGCACTGAAGGGTGATGCGCGCGATACTGTGAAGTCGTTGCTCATACACCCCCGAAATGTTAGTACTGGTATAGAACAGTTGCGTTTCAGATATGGTCGATCGGAGCAATTGATACGCAGCCAGCTATACAGTGTGAGGGAGGTGCAGCAGATTCAAGAGCACAACCTTGCGAAGATCGTGCCGTTCGCAACCCGTGTGAGTAATCTTGCTGCCTTTCTACAAGCAGCCATCGGGGAGCAGCATCTAGCAAATCCTATGCTTATGGAGGAGTTGGTCGCCAAACTACCACCAAGTAAGAGAGTGAAGTGGGCTAGACACGCTGCCATAATAAAGCCGTATCCGACGATCGTGCATTTCAGTACGTGGTTATCGGATTACGCTAATCTGGTATGCACGATCGTGGACATCGACATCAAAGAGCAGAAGCGTCGTGTGCTCCACGCCAGCATCGACCAGAAATACGAAAGGCGATGTGATGGTCGCCTTAAACAGTGTCTATTGGTAGGCGGACAACATGCAGTCAGGGACTGTAAGCAGTTTAACCGAGCTCCCCCATCGGCCAGATGGAGACTTGCGAAGGAGCATCGGCTTTGCTTCACGTGTCTACGAGGTGGTCATATGGCTAGGCATTACAGCGCAGCCAGTGAATGCCATGTCAGCGGATGCCGGAAAAGGCACCACCGCCTGCTACACAATGTGGTCAATGAATCCAGGAGGTCACCGCGGCCAGCGGATGATCGAGGGACAAATGGTGAACGCAGCCAGCGGAGATTCAAGCAACGCAACAAAGGAATTTGAGCTGTATTGATCCAGAGGGAGAGCATCTAGTATTCCGCATATTACCTGTGACTTTGTACGGGGCCAATAAGCTGATAGATACATACGCACTGCTGGACGAGGGCTCGTCGGTAACGATGATCGACGATGAGCTGGTGCGCGACCTAGGCTTAGCAGGTGAGCGCCGACAGCTTAACATTCAATGGTTTGGAGGTAGGGTAACCAGAGAACCAACCAAAATGGTAAGCCTGCATATTAGTGGAGCGGGTAAACGTAATCGCCACGCTTTGCGCAACGTGTACGCCGTTTCCAATCTGAGTCTGCCCATGCAGAGCCTAGACCAGCGCGATGTGCAAACTACAGACAAAGCAGCGCGTCTACCAATTAAGCCTTATAGCAACGTAGTGCCAAAGCTTCTTATTGGATTGGATCATGCGCATCTTGGATTGCCAATGCAAACAAGACGGTTTGCAATACGTGGACCATACGCGGTCGCCACCGAACTCGTATGGGTGATTTTTGGGCCCGTAAGTGGTCAGTCGATAATGCCAACACCGAAGTCATGCCTACTAGCAGTGTCGAGGGACGACACTATTGAGCGGATGGTGAATGACTACTTTGAGATCGAGAACTTTGGAGTGAAGCCTGCACCGGCAGTCGCAGCTGGAGATGACGCACGAGCACAAAGGATACTCGAAGAAACCACGGTGAGAGCGGGACAACGTTACCAGATCGGCTTATTGTGGAAGGACGACAACGTTGTGTTGCCACGCAGCTACGACATGGCTTATAGTAGACTGGTCAACATTGAAAGGAAAATGAGGCGTGACGTTCAGTTCGCGCAAGCCTACAAAAAGATTATGGACGACTACGTCTGTAATGGATATGCTCGACGTTTGAAGATCATGAAGTCGCTTCAGCCAACAGCGACAAACTATGGTAACTGCCGCACTTTGGAGTCGAGAACCCGAATAAGCCAGGAAAGATTCGGTTGGTTTTCGATGCGGCAGCCAAGGTTGGTGACGTATTATTGAATTCGGTGCTGGACAAGGGTCCGCAACACCACAAATCACTGCCAGTGGTGCTCTTCCACTTTCGGGAAGGCGCAGTTGGAGTTTGCGGAGACATCAAAGAGGTGTTTCATCAGGTGTTGAAACCACGGGACAGATGTGCCCAACGATTCCTGTGGCGGAACGGCGACGACCGACGAGAACCCGATGTGTACGAGATGAATGTCACCACCATGCGCCGCACATCACGTGAAAACTGTGAATGCGGCACAGTACCAAGAGTCTGATCCTCGTGCGGTCAAGGCCATCGTTGAGTATCACTATGTGGATGACTATGTGGATAGCTTCGCAAGCGAAAGCGAAGCCGTCGCCATAGCAACGCGTGTAAGAGAAATACATGCCAACGCGGGATTTGAGTTGTGCCAGTTTACTTCCAGCTCACCGTCTGTGGTCATGGCCATGGGCGAACACGGCGCTGCCAAGAGCGTCAGATGGAGTGAAGCGGAAGAGAAGATTCTGGGCATGTATTGGCAGCCAGCCACGGACGACTTCAAATTCAACTTGAAGTACCATAGAGTTCCCATCAGTGTGTTAAATGGGGAACGAGTCCCTACAAAAAGGGAATTTTTGAGCCTGATCTTGTCAACTTTCTACCCCTTGGGATTTCTAAGTTGCCTCATGATAACTGCCAAGTTATTGCTGCGTGAGATTTGGCGACAAAATATCCAATGGGATGAGCCTTTGACGGACGAGATCAGCAGCGCCTTTATTAAATGGCGTCAAGAAATTAACAACGTGGGAAATTTCGGAGTCCGCGCCATTATTTTGGCTCGGAGCTCGTGAGAGAAATACAGATGCACGTTTTCGTTGATGCAAGCCAATCTGCATTTGCCGCAGTCGCCTATTGGAGGGTTACTTATGGCAACAACGACGTGCGTGTATTCTTCGTGTGTGCCAAGACGAAGTGCGGCCCTATGCGAACTATGTCAATCCCACGACTGGAGCTGCAAGCAGCTGTGTTGGGTACGAGACTGATGGACCCTGTCAGAAAGGAACACAGTGTTTCGATCAGCAGCATCGTACTATGGTCCGACTCCAGAACGGTGTTGCGCTGGTTAGGCAGTACCCACCGGCGGTATAAGCAATTTGTAGGCAACCGCGTAGCGGAGATTCTGGAATCGACGGAGGTATCCCACTGGAGATGGGTACCAACTGCTGAAAATGCAGCAGACGTCGCAACAAGGCCGCAAAGCACCGTGGACTTTAGCCAACAGTCACGGTGGCTAAACGGACCAACGTTTTTACAGCAGCCGGAAAACTGCTGGCCGCAACCTACACCGGGCACTGAATGATGGTCACCCTGCGACGACGAAGAAGAGATGCCGAGTGAGTTTGCTTTAGTCGCAGAAAACACCTTCTTTATTTCATTTCGGAGATTTTCGAGCTACAATCGACTGGTGAGAACAACTGCCTGGGTCCTAAGGTTCACGCGTCGAACGCGCGGACAGAAAGCTAAGCTCGAACAATATGGCCTCACTGCTGCTGAGTACCTGTTGATACGACGGGCGCAGCGAGAGGCATTTCCTGCCGAGATGCAAGCCGCCAACGACGATGAGAGTGTCACTAAACGGAGTGACATCCGAGGGCTGGCGCCTTACCTGGATGATCATGGAGTCTTGCGTGCGTATGGCAGGGTTGATGCCGCACTGTGCATGCCGCATAGCGCGAGGAGGCCCGTAATCCTGTCACATCGGCACGCACTGACCGAGCTGATCGTGAACCACTACCATGTGAAGATGAGGCATCAAAACGTGGATGCCACAATCAGCGAGATCCGGACGAAGTTCTGGATAACCAATTTGCGACGAATACTGCAGAAGACGATTTCTGGATGCAACACATGCAAGCAGCTGAGACGCGGCCAGCGCAACCTATAATGGGTCCTTTGCTAGGGGACCGGAGGCCAATGGATGGCCATTCAAGTATACTGGACTTGACTATTTTGGACCACTGCTCGTGACGATTGGACGTCGCAAAGAGAAGCGGTGGGTTGCCCTGTTTACGTGCCTGACAACACGGGCAATACACCTGGAGTTGGCACATGACTTGTCAACCGATTCCTGCATAATCGTGATCAGGAATTTTATATGCCGCCGCGGTCCTGTACACAGACTGCGCAGTGACAACGGCAAGAACTTTGTTGGGGCTGACAGAGAGGCCAAGAAGTTCGCCGAAGTATTCGAGACGGAAAAGGTCCAAGGCGAGCTGTCAGCCAGGGGCATCGAATGGATCTTCAACTGCCTAGCAAACCCAGCTGAAGGAGGAGTCTGGGAAAGGATGGTGCAGTGCGTCAAGAGGGTGCTGCGCCACACAGTAAAGGAGGTAGCGCCCAAGGGGCATGTGATGGAGAGTTTCCTAATCGAAGCTGAGAATATTGTGAACTCTCGTCCGCTGACCCACTTGCCGATTGCAGTGGATCAGGAAGCCCCTCTTACGCCAAATGATTTGCTAAAGGGAGTGGCGAACCTGCCGGATACGCCCAGTGACAACGGACAACTGGATGACAGATGTGCCACGAGGAAACAGTGGCAAAAACAGACCGTTTTTGGAAACGTTGGGTGTCTGAGTACCTACCTACGCTCGTGCGCCGCACAAAGTGGTGCGAGCGCGCCGAGCCGATACACCATGGTGATGTGGTGTTCATATCCGAACCAGCGCTACCACGCAGGGAGTGGCAACGAGGCATCGTGGAGGAGGTATACGCTGGACCAGATGGAATGCCCAGACGCGCTAGAGTGCGCGTTACGGACAACAATCGAGCCCGAGTGCTAATGCGTCCCGTCTGTAAGCTAGCTGTACTAGACGTGGGTGAAGCATTCTCTTCACGGAGGAGGGGATGTTGCGGGTCGAATTAGTTATCGATTGTTAGTATTTAGTATTTTGTAAAGTATGGATTTTTGGGCCTTTGAATGTACGGGCACATTTATATCGGCGTGTTGCCGCCATTACTTTAAATCGTTCACTTATTGTCGTGAGATAGAGAGCTGCAGGAAAAAGACTGCGGTAAGAATAATGTAGAGCTAATTTTAAGATTAACATTGTTCATTTTCCGCAACAGAATAAAACCGCCCCACGCCCAAGCCCAAAACCTTGCGGTTAAACTTGCAATCCTGCCTTTCGCTTGTCAACGGCAACAGCTAAAATTGCATTTTTGGGCCCTTTATCACTGAAAGTTCGCTTCTACGTGATTTAAGGGCCATTAAGACCTATTTTCACCGGGTCCTGATGGAGTACCAGGCTGTGTCTTTCCCCACTATCTGGAAAGAATCATTTATTATTCCTCTCCATAAAATGGAAACAAGTCTAACGTCGAGAACTATAGAGGTAATTCTAAGTTGTCTGCTATTCCTAAGATTTTTGAGAAATTAATAACTTCTCAACTTCAACGTTTATGTAGATCCATAATTTCACCCTGCCAGCACGAGTTCGTGAAATATAGATCTACTACCACTAACCTATTGGAATTCACTTCTCTTGTCATAAGGAGATTTCAAGCTAAAATGCAAACAGATGTTATTTACACTGATTTCAGTAAGGCTTTTGATCATTTAGTTAATCATTCTCTTTCACTTCACAAACTGCATCTTCTGGGATTTCCTAATAACTTAATTCTTTGGATCTCCAACTATTTAACTCTTAGAACTGTGAGGAGAGTCCTCCCGGATCCCCTCACAATAGTTATTCGTTGTATCAACCTCCTACTTAATAGATTGTAAGTTGTTATGTGCAAGGAGCACAACAGCAAGAATTAACGCACAAGAAGCGCTAGGCTCACATGTCTGTTTGTAGCTTTAAGTAATTATTTAAGTACTTAGTAATGTTATGTGCAAGAAGCACCACTAGTAGTTTTACGTTATTATTATTAATTCCCGAGCTCGGGAGTGCGAGTTAGACGATGGAAGTGAACAGACGTGCGAAGAATGCGAGTTAGACGATGGGAGTAAACAGACGTGCGAAAAAGGCGAGTTAGATGATTCTAGTGAACAGACGTGCGTAAAGTTGACCGAGATATCGCGTGTGATAACGGTGAAAGTATAAAGAATAGAAGCGAAGAGACAAGTAAGCGATCTTTACTTGTATAATATAAACCTTGTTGTTAACTAATAGTTTATAATTGAAGTAATAAATGCTTATTAAACCTGCTTACACATCTGCCTAATAATTAATCTAACGCCCCACCCCCGCATAGCGACAAGTAGAGTAATGCGTACCGGCGGCAAAAGTGCAAGTGGTAGTGTGTGTCTTCGGCTTTGCCCGGCCACCCGTAGGCAGTGTGCGTCTGAGGCTTTTGCCCGGCCATTAGTAGGTGTAGCGCGACTGAGGCTCTTGCTTGTTCACTAGTGGGTGTAGTGCGTCTGAGGCTATTGCCCGGCCACTAGTCGGTAGTGTGTGCTAGCGGCTTTGCCCGGTTACCAGGATGCACTGTGTGTCCGCGGCTTTAGCCCGGCCATTATTAGGCGGAGTGCGACTGAGGTTTCGACCCGGTCATCATCAGGCGGGGATTGTGTAGAATAGTGTAGACGGTGGAATTAGGGTATTCGGCTTATCTGCGAACCCCGTTTTTCAGTGCCCGATTTACAAATATTCTTGTAAACAGAACCTTGGCTAGACTGAGATTTGTACCACGGACAAGAAACTTATTTACAAGTGGCGCCCGAGCAGGGACACTGGGGGCGTAGCGGGGCGTGGCTTATTGGTGACATAAGGCCCCACCAAGGTGCCACAAAGAGTAGTAGTCCACTGGGGAGTCGTTTGGACCACTTGAAAATTTGGGGCCGAAAATTTTGTTGCGCAGTGTAAGTTGGTTTTTGTCGCGCAGTGCAATTCGTTTTCGTTATGCATAGACAAAACGCACATCCAAAATTAATCAGCAAAACGAGCAATAACAAAGCACCAAAAGATAGCGGCGCCCGACAATCGGCGCGCGCGTAGTTGATTTTGTTGCCCAGGGCAATTTGGTTTTCGTTTTGCATACATCTAGCGCGCAACGAAAACGAACAACAACAACGCGCAAGGGATAACGGGCCGAAATAACGGCGCGCATGCAGTGTTAGTGCAGGCGAACAATTCGGTGCGCGAAAACAACGTAGACAGTGAGCTGTGACTGTACCTGTGCTGACAAAAGCGACAGATCAACATAGCCAGACATAGAATATACGCGCTGATCGAGTGAGTAGGGGAATATTTTTAGGAATATTAGAAGTGACGAGACTTAGTAATAGAAATGGATTCACATAAGTGTAAGAACCCTGGTGTAGGAGTCCGATGGGTATATCACCGCCGTAAAGAGGAGTTAGGAGTTAGTTTGGGCTAGATAAGGAGGGCAAAGTAAATGAGCTGCACCGACGTGTGGCCGCGTTCATCAAAAACACGGAGCATAGTGCCAAAACTTGTGCACGCCTTGCCGAGTTATAGGCTCATTTTGCCAAAGTTCTAGATGCTCTCGCCGTCGGTGACCTGGGTTCGAGCGGGCGATACAAATCGGAAGGGGATTTGAGTGGCCTAGTCGGTCAGCCGCGTTTCGTGACCGAAATGCAGGCCTGCAGAGCAGAAGCGATTAGCAGACCAGGGGAATTAGGAACCGGAGGCAGGTGCAGCGGCGTAGAGGGGAGTCCATCTGATACGGGCGCTGCGAGGAGTTTTGTAAGCGAGAAGTGTGCTAGGGGGATAAGAGAGTACGGAGAGTAACAGGAGAGTAGCGACGGACAGGGGTGAACGTGGGAACGGAACCCGAGACGAGGGCGCCAGCAAAGGGCAAGAGAAGGGCCCGACGGCGTGCCAAGCCTCAGAGCGGAGAGGCGGAATTAGGTCAGAGAAGTAGTGAGCGCCCGCGTGTGGAAAACGCGAGGCCTGGTGACGTAGAACTTGGATCAAGCGGTGGCGAGGAGTTATTCTCGTCTAAGAATCCCGGCGGCGTCACCAGCGATGGGGCCCACCGGGGAGAAGGCTGAAAGGAAAGTGGTATCAGGATCAGCAGAGTTAGAGCCGGACGTGCAGGCATTCTTGGAGGAGGAATTGGCGTTGTTTGACGGGCTCAAGGGTGTGTCCCACATAGCGGAGCACCGGATCATCATGAGGGATGATAAGCCGTTAAAGCAGCGCTATTTCCCCAAAAATCCGGCCATGAAGAAGGTGATTGACGACCAAGTCGAGGAACTCCTCCAGACTGGTGCAATCGAGCCGTCTCGCTGTGAGGGCTCAGCGCACCTATCGTGCTAGTGAAGAAGCGGACGGGCGAATGGCGCATGTGCATCGATTACATACATTTGAATGCGCATTCTGTACCCGATGCATACTCGGTCCCCAGAATCAATTATATTCTGGAGCGACTGAGGCACGCACGCTATATATCGACGCTGGATCTGAAACAAGGGTATTGGCAGATCCCGATGGCCGAGGAGAGCAAGCAGTTTACGGCGTTCACGGTGCCCGGTCGAGGCCTGTATCAGTGGAGAGTGATGCCGTTCGGCCTACACTCTGCGTGCGCTACGTTCCAGAGGGCCTTGGTTACAGTCATCGGACCGGAGATGGAGCCGCATGCGTTTGCGTACCTCGATGACATAATTGTCATCGGCGCGACGCATATGGCTAATCTCCAGGAGGTATTCCGGAGGCTGAGAGTGGCCAACCTGAGGCTGAATATAAGGAAGTGCTCGTTCTTTAAAAAGGAGCTGGTGTACCTAGGGCATGTGGTGAGCGACGAGGGTATAAGAACAGATCCCGAGAAAGTGGAGGCGATAAGGAGACTGAGGCCCCCGACGAGTTTGAAGGAGCTGCGCCGGTGCCTAGGGATGGCATCTTGGTATCGGCGCTTTGTACCAAACTTCGCTGCGGTGGTGCAGCCGATGACAGCGTTGCTGAAGAAAGGGAGGAAATGATCGTGGGATGCGGAACAGGAGGAGGCCCTGAGTCGACTGAAGGAGGCGACGGCCCCTGTCCTCTCATGTCCCGATTTTTCCGTGAAGTTTGTTTTTCAGACGGATGCCAGCGATCATGGGCTTGGCGCTATTTTGACGCAGGAGAGAGTGATTGCCTACGCCAGCCGCAAATTGCTGAAGGCCGAGATCAACTACTCGGACACGGAGAAAGAGTGTTTGGCCATAGTGTGGTCGATACGGAAGCTGAGATGCTATTTGGAGGGCTACAAATTTGATGTCGTAACTGATCATATGGCGCCCAAATGGCTGAACTCCATTGAGAGTCCATCAGGCAGGATCGCGCGCTGGGCTCTGGAGTTGCAGCAATTTTAATTCGACGTACACTACAGGAAAGGAAAACTAAACGTGGGTGCCGACGCGCTGTCAAGGCAACCTCTGGAGACGTTTTAGCAGGCAGTGGTGGAGAAATCCCCCTGCCGTTGGATCTCAAGTATGCTGGAACGAATCGGTCAGAATCCTGAGAAGTTCCCAGACTACGTGTTCGAAAACGGGAATCTGTACCGCCACTTGGGATACCGAGCCGATGACGAGGATTTCGTGCCCTGAAAGCTGTGCGTCGGAAGCGGTGACAGGAAACGAGTAAAGTAGTGCCACGACGCGCCGGCAGCGGGTCACCAGCGGGTGAGGAAGACGATCTCCAGACTGGCTCAGCGGTACTACTCGCCAGGCATGTTCAGAGACGCTGCCAGGTATGTAAAGTGTTGTGAATCGTGCCAAAAGTTCAAAGTGGAACAGTTTAAGCCAGCAGGTCGCATGCTCACCCGCCAAGTGGTTGAGCCATGGGCCGTGCTGTGTACAGACTTTGTAGGCCCATTGCAACGGTCTAAACATGGGAACACAATGCTACTAGTGTTCCATGACGCGTTCTCAAAATGGGTGGAGCTCATCCCTCTGAGGAAGGCCACTACTGCACATCTACAAACTGCCTTCAGGGAGAGGATACTGTGCCGATTCGGAGTCCCTCGTAAAATGGTGTGCGACAACGGTGCGCAATTTACGAGTCGGGCGTTTAAATCGTTCATGAAGACGCTTGGAGTAGAGATACAGTACACGGCGCCGTATTGCCCACAGGAGAAGGAGAGAAGAGAGGAGAGGACGAACCGTACGGTGAAAACGATGGTAGCCCAGTTTATCCAAGATCGGCAGAGCGCTTGGAATGAACTCCGGCGGAAATCTCATTGGCTGTAAATTCGAGCATAGCAGATTCGAGTGGGTACTCTCCGGCGTTCCTAATACAGGGAAGAGAGCCACGCCTACCGGCTGCACTCTACGACGAGTAACGCCAGGATTAGCGAGTACCCAACAGCAACCGGATGAGAAGGCTAATAAACTGAAAGAAGTCTTCGATATAGCACGTAGTAACATGCAGCGCGCCGATCAGGATCAGAGCCTGCATTATAAGTTGCGACGACGAGAGTGGAGACCGTCCCTCAAGTCGCTAGTATGGTTGCGCTAGACGGATTCGCGGCGAAACTAGCGGCGAAATATGACGGACCCTATCGGGTCGTGAAATTCGTGTCGCCCAATATCGTGCTGCTGGCAAAAGACGGTGAGCGTAAGAGGAGGAAGGCCCACATAACGCAACTCAAGCCGTATCACCAAAACCAGCCCGTAGACGAGGAGGAACAAGTCGACGACGCGAGGCCGACGGAGGAGGAATAGAGGCAGCGTTCGCCTAATACGCTGCCCGGGTAAAGAAAAAAAAAAAGAAAAGGAGAGAGAGAGAGAGAAAAGTAGATAGATATGTTGAGTTAACCAGTAACCCCAAATAACTCGTTGTAATTTGAAGGTACCCTAACATATAAGCAAAGCAGTAATTAACATAAGTATTGTTCCCATAGATGTCGGACATAATTTCGATAAGAGACGAGGAGCCGGAACGAGAGGCCTTTGTAGAGGACGACGAGGAAGCAGATAGCAATCCTGAGCCGGACCAATACGTAGGGCGAGCTCATGGCGCCTATCCAGGGGGGCGACCGGAGGAAGAAGGCTACACGCGGCGCAATAACCGTCCGCCGCTGCCACCCCGTCTGCACACCAAATATGTGCACGAAGAGGCCTTCACGGATGTGTGCGACGGGTACGTATGATTTCGGGTCGCTGGCAGCGCGCCGCACCCTCGTACGGGCGATGGCGCGTCCCGCGTGAACAAGGGTCAGCCGAGCCGACCAGTGAGAAGCCGAGCGGCGACAAGTGGAGGAAGACGTCGAGCGGGAGAGCTCGAGCCCTCGCGCCCCGACGTGGCTACGGCAGCGCTATCCAGGTTTGACCGAACGAAGTCGAGGGAAATGGACGAACCGACCCCATCGCGCAAGGCGACCAGCCTCGAGCAGCGCCACATATCAACCAGTTGCGCGCCCCGGCGCCCTGGCGAGTACCCGGCGCTGCCAGAAGTGTCTAGCGAAGGCGGAGACAGTCGACAAGCGGGCCGCATCCCCGGGTGTACTCTAGACACTACCCGCGAAGCGCCAGCAGACGGTACCCAATAGAGTGTGCGAGATCTCGCTATCGCCACTAGCACTCGCCACACCGACGCCCACCAGTGAGGCGTCAGGAGGGCCGCCGTCGCCAGTAGGCCCGACGCCAGATGCCGCTCGAGGAAGGTCGCCATCTCCACCAACGCGTGTCGTCCCGGCGCCAGTAGGAGTTGCGCGCGAAGAGTTACCGCCGCCGATAGAGCCAGAGACGCGGTTTGGCAGCGAGTACGGGGAAACACCGCCTCCCTTGGTGCCTATTGTGTCGGCACCAACCAGTACGTTTACGTACCTACCGCCGTGGTCGGAGGCTCACCTAGACGGGAGAGTCGTCCCGGATCCCCTCACAATAGTTATTCATTGTATTAACCTCCTACTTAATAGATTGTAAGTTGTTATGTGCAAGGAGCACAACAGCAAGAATTAACGCACAAGAAGCGCTAGGCTCACATATCTGTTTGTAGCTTTAAGTAATTATTTAAGTACTTAGTAATGTTATGTGCAAGAAGCACCACTAGTAGTTTTACGTTATTATGATTAATTCCCGAGCTCGGGAGTGCGAGTTAGACGATGGAAGTGAACAGACGTGCGAAGAATACGAGTTAGACGATGGGAGTAAACAGACGTGCGAAAAAGGCGAGTTAGATGATTCTAGTGAACAGACGTGCGTAAAGTTGACCGAGATATCGCGTGTGATAACGGTGAAAGTATAAAGAATAGAAGCGAAGGGACAAGTAAGCGATCTTTACTTGTATAATATAAACCTTGTTGTTAACTAATAGTTTATAATTGAAGTAATAAATGCTTATTAAACCTGCTTACACATCTGCCTAATAATTAATCTAACGCCCCACCCCCGCATAGCGACAAGTAGAGTAATGCGTACCGGCGGCAAAAGTGCAAGTGGTAGTGTGTGTCTGCGGCTTTGCCCGGCCACTAGTCGGTAGTGTGTGCTAGCGGCTTTGCCTGGTTACCAGTAGGCACTGTGTGTCCGCGGCTTTAGCCCGGCCGTTATTAGGCGGAGTGCGACTGAGGTTTCGACCCGGTCATCATCAGGCGGAGATTGTGTAGAATAGTGTAGGCGGTGGAATTAGGGTATTCGGCTTATCTGCGAACCCCGTTTTTCAGTGCCCGATTTACAAATATTCTTGTAAACAGAACCTTGGCTAGACTGAGGTTTGTACCACGGCCAAGAAACTTCTTTACAGAACCTAAAAAGTTTATTTCAAAGGCGTAGTCTCTAAGTCTGTTAAAGTTACTTTCGGAGAACCACAAGGAAGTCATCTTGGCCCCTTATTATTTACTCTGTTCATTAATGACCTTCCTTCTGTCGTAAATCAATCTCGTGTGCTGATATATGCCGATGATGCTAAGCTTTGTCTGTCATCTACTGATATCTTATCTGGTCTAAGGTTGCAAACTTATCTTGACAGTTTTCAAGCCTGGTGTCGGGTAAATTTATTAAATCTTAATTGTGGTAAGTGTAACGTAATTTCCTTTTACAGGCGAATGCCCTTTTTTAACAGTTATATTCTTAATGGTAAGACGCTTGTTCGAATTGAGTCGGTTGATGATTTGGATATCCTTTTAGATCTCAAGCTTGTGTTTGACAAACATATCCACCGCTTATCCTGTCCTGGCTTTCATTAAGCGTTGGTCTAAAGAATTTGACGATCCCTACATTACTAAAACTCTTTATACTTCTCTTGTTCGACCTATTCTTGAATATGGGTCTTGTATTTGGTGTCTCCGGTACAAGGTTCATCAGGATAGAATAGAATCGGTACAAAAACAATTTCTGCTCTTTGCACTCCATGGTCTTAACTGGAATCCTAATACTCGCTTGCCTTCTTATCGCAGTAGACTTTTCCTAATAAATCATCTCTTTCTGACCGTAGAACCATGCTTGGTGTAATTTTCTTACAGAAACTAATTAAAGGAGAAATGCATTCTTCTAAACTAATCAGCCAGATTAGTTTTGCAGTTCCGATCAGAAAATCTAGAAAATTTCTTCCTCTTCCTCTTCAAGCTTGTAATGCTAACTATGCTATCCAGAAGCCTTTTCGTATTCTATGTTCTTATTATAAAAATCTTTATCATTTAATATGTAATGCTAGTTATATTTCTGTACTCAGAACATCACTTTTATGTTATCTGTGTAATCTATAGTTTTTGTCTATTGTTTAACTTATGTAGAACTTTTATTTAGTTTGTTCTTATTTATCTGTTCCGCGATCTTCATTACAGCACGTTATGCGGCGCGCCCCTCGGTTGGTTGGTCGGGAGGTGGGTTGCATTTTGCCTGGGTCCGCGCGTTACAAACCCGTGCTTGGTGTCGTTGGGCCACTTGAATGTACTGCCCGTTTAGTACACTAACGTGCGGACGACAAAGGTTAATGCCCCAATTTAGAGTGGGCATAATGATGGCCTTAAAGAGGCGGATTTTGGCAGCCCACTCCCAGGCCTAAGTAGCCAGTCCATCCACTTAGCATTTTCACGCACCATAGCACAGGCACGAAAAATATGCGGCTTCCAAGTTACGACGGTCTAGGGTAACTCCCAGATATTTAACAGAGAGACTTGCGTTGAGTTCAAACGCTTCAGAGAAAAGGTTGCATGCTGACTCTTTTTTTCGTGCTTAGGGCAATTTTCCAACGCGAGGTCCAGCACTCGTACTCATTATAGATTTCCTGTACCATGGCCGAAGCATTTCTTCTGCACGAGCTGGTAGCGAGGCCGTGTCATCCGCATAGGTGGCAGTCAAATTACGACGGCAACTTGGAAACGGAAGATCTGAGGTGTAGATCGTGTGCAACACTTACAATCCCGTATTTCTACGAAAAAAGTCAGAAAAGCCAGACTCGGTCGAACGCCTGCTTCACATCCAAGAAGACGGTCGAGCAGTAATTTCCCCGCTCAAAAGCTTCCAAAATATAGTTGGTGACACTATGCACTTGCTCTATGGCACTATGGCTACTTCTAAACCCAAATTGATGGTTGGGTAGGGCAAGCTCGAAGGCATCGATGCTCATTAGCCTGCGCAGAAGCATTCTCTCAAACATCTTGGAGAATGTTGGAAGAAGGCTAATGGGACGGAAGGAATCGGGCGAGTGGTGATTCAGCCCCTTCTTAGGGACCATTACAATGAGCATCGTTTTCCATTGGGGGGGAAAGTAAGAGAGCTGGAGCATGGCATTAAAAATTTTCGCAAATGCTGCGCTAGCTTCAACCGGGAGGGATTTTATGGTCTTGCCATCCAGGCCTTCAAATCCAGGGGCTTTACTGGGCTTAAGGCGTTTAATTTGTAGGACTATTTCTGGCACGTCAATTGGAGGTATTGAAACGGTCGGGCAAGGGAAAGCTCCAGCAAAAGTGGTATTAATACCCACCTCCTATTCAGTTGCCAGGTCAAATGGAGTGAACCTCTCAGCAAGGTCACCAGCAAACTCCTCGGCAATGTCCGCGTCTGACTTGGCCCAGGTTCCATCTCTCGGCAGTAAGGAAAATCTTCTCATGGGTTCCCTTTTAAGGCCACGAGTGCACTTCCAAAGAGCAAATTCTCTGTCCTGGACAGGGCTTATTAAGAGTAGCTTCTCTTGTGCAGCAAAGTGGTAACAGCCTTAAACTCAGCCTGATCCAAGGGGTGCCGGGTACGCATCCATCGTCGTCTTAGCTCGCGTTTACGTCTGACGAGGGCCGGGTTTTAAAGGAGCCCGAACTGGTCCAGAAGGGAGAGTATTCCACTGGTTGACCATGCAGGCAGCAGCAGTAGTATGAATTTTGCGGACCAACTCCTCAGCAGCTTCGACAATGCCATTCGTCGTAGTCAGATCACATGGGGGGTCGTCAGCTAACAGGGAAACCAGTTTGCTTCTGAACAAATTAATATTAGAGCCTATAGGGAGAAGCCGGGGTTTGCCGCTATATGTGGAGACCTCAGCAGAGAAGTGTATTATAAGCGGCAAGTGGTCCAAGGAGAGCTCATAACACTCAGGATTCCTATTTCTGTCACCAAGGAAGTGCGTAGGTCCGCCGGCTGCCAGAATTTGGAGTCTAGAGCTAGTGATGAAGGAGTGAAGCGTGGAGCCTCTGCTGCAAGAGCGCCAATATCCCCAAAAATGAGTAATGAGCATTCCAATCGCCGGCAATTATGAACTTGTCAGTAAGCTGGGCGTGTCCCGGTGGGCAATGAATAGCACCCATTACAACATTACCTAGCTCAGTGTAACCATGGCGGCGACCGATTGTAAATGTAATGTTAGAGCGGATCAAAATGCCTGCTCTTCCACGCAGGCGGTCAGCGGGATGATTTGCGAGCAGTAAGTCGTATACAAATATCCGGAAGTTCGACCGGCTATTAAAATGGGTCTCGTTGATAAGCATAACGTCAATTTTGTTCGATTGTTGACTCTAAAACTAGTCATGATGGACTTGAGAAACAGAAAAAGCAGACAGGGCTGCAGGTTGAGGGAGAGATGGTGCAAGATGGCCAGCAGAAGACCTATAAGCGTGTTCATAACCTGCATTAGTAATGTCATCGTCTGATCCAGTCGAGATAAGAGTTTATCCATGGAAGAGGATTGGGATTGCGTATCATTTTGCTGGGCGGCTTGCATTCTGAGTATCTGGTGTAGCAGTCGGTCCTGAGCAGGCTGATGATGCTTAGGCAGAGCGCTGATGACATTATGGCGAAAAATAGCTGCAGACAGAGGGCGGGTGGGAGCTCTCGACACCACAGGGCTACCAAAACTAGGCCATTGAGAAGGGTCTTGATCGGGGATGGCCGAGAAGCCAGCGCGATCAGTCTTCTGCTGATGACGACTTAGACCCTGAACAGGGTGATCTTGGCTTGAAAGATTCCAGACATTAGTACGTTGCATGGGAGACTGGGCTGGGCGCCGCAAGGGGGGGCTGTACTGGCAGAAGCGCTACCTTTGCGTCTGCTAACAGCTTCTTTGTAAGCAGGACATCCACGATAACTTGCAGCATGATTAGTGCCATAGTTTATGCAGAAGTAGAGTTCTTTGGTGCCCGCTTCACATATGCCCTCCTCCTTAGTGTCGTGATTTCCACCACATCTAGCACATTTAACTGCCTTTTAGCAGTAAGACCGAGTATGGCCAAACTGACAACTTGGTGATTGATAATCTTGACATCATATATTGTCTTATTGTTCACGACAGGTTCGAGCTCGATAAAGAATAGATTGAGTTTTTTTACTGGAAGTTCTTGACGTAGCAATGTGGATATTATACCTTATGGTCCAGGGCAGTAATGTCCGACTTATCAATTTTCGAATGCAATCCACGGACAACGGAAACTGATCAGCTGATTTGAACGCCAATGTTTTGATTTGTAGTCATAACAACAGTAGCAGCAGTGATAGCT
The DNA here is from genome assembly GCA_035043065.1 of Hirtodrosophila confusa. NCBI lineage: Eukaryota > Metazoa > Arthropoda > Insecta > Diptera > Drosophilidae > Hirtodrosophila > Hirtodrosophila confusa. The sequence continues at coordinate 1,027,237 of JAWNNI010000053.1, forward strand.
CACGCTGTTATCGTGTTCATGTGATTGCCTAAAACTTACGTTTGTTAATGATACTAGCGTAAATACAGATAAGCTGTTACTTATGTGCCATGGATGACTAATTTATTTATGTAGGAATACGATACTTTGCCTTTGCTTTTTAAACAGCGTAAGAACACTTCTTCGTCATCTTGAGCCCAATGATCAACGTACGAACGAGTAAAACTGCGTGAGTAACAACAGCAATAAAATTATAGATTGATTATAAGATAAATAAATGTATTTTTGTACATACATATACTCGTATACGTACTAGCTGGTAATACCCCGGCCTTGCCAGGTGAAATATTTGGATTAAAGTGCGTTATGAGTAATTTGACTACTTTCGTCAACCGTAAGAAATACACAAAAATAACGTATCACAATTTTCCATCCCGTGGGGGTAGGAAACTAAATAGTTTAGCAAATTGCTTAAACATTTGTTATGTAGGCAATGAGTGTGACGCCAATCTATCAAAAAAATAATCTCACTCATTTGAATTTGACCCTCATTTCACGCCCGTGGCGACGCAACCATACATTTATTGTAAGTCCCGTACACTGCGGAAATATGCACCGCTGTCAGCAATTCATTTTAAAAGTCCCAAATTTTGCGGCAAAGTTATTACATGTTGGTACTAACAAATATCAATCGACCGACGCTTATATGAAAAATCGATCATCAATCGATAATGTGAATGCAGCTGTTCCGATTTTCTACATAATAATAATAATAAGGTTAATTTGTAGTAAATCGGCCAAGCAGCATTACATTCTTTTAACTAAAAACACAATTAATTAATAAAATTAAATGATTCGAATTAACCATATAATGATTTTACTAAAATAATAGACTCCAGCAGCAGCGAGACTTCTACCGTAGATCGATAGTAAGGCATAGGTAGAGGCCATGTACACATGTAAACATATGTAAACATATGCAAACATATGTAAGTATATGTATATGGTTAGTGGCAGCGGCTAAGAGATATTATCAATATTCAGTTGCACTTATAAGTTTAAAGGCCGAGAGAGCCGGGCTATTCACATTTTATTTTTAACTGTTATTAACAAATTCAAATGGTAAATGTTTGATGTTTTCCAACACTAAGTCGAACAACTATCGTGTCAACATTTATTGGCATTCATTTAATTATTTCGACAATTAAGTCTAGTTCCGCCGACAGAATTTGCTTTCTAATTTTGAGACGCGTCGTTTAAGACCAAAGTCAGATATTTTGACGCAGTCTTTATATGTGGTCGCCATACTAAAGATTTAACCTCAAAAAACATGTCGAGCAGCAGCGCGCCATCTACTGTAGATCGATTTCAGTCGTACTTAGAATTTTTAAGTGATTCAAGAGAGAGATTTGCACATTCACGTTGTTATGCAGCAGCTGACGCAAACCGAGATTTTCATATAATTTTCAAATACAATTTTCTTACACTTCCCGATTTATATTAAACCATTATTCTCTACAGTTCCACCTAACTTTATAATAAGAAGGTACTGTAAAAATTGCAGGTTTCTAGCTTCTACCATTTGGGCTGCCCAAATGTTACCAGTCAGTCAGTTAGGTTGAACTTCTTTTATATATATATTATGTGAGCTTATATATTAGAGTGGGTCAATTTTTTTCTCTACCAAGCAGTTGTCAAATCTGTAATCTGCGACGAATTCTAAGAAAATTTGCCCATGAAACCATGGGTCTAAAGTCAAAATCGAGCTTCAGACTTTTAACAAAATATCATATTTTATATATTTTTTTAAATATGTCCCGTTAAAATATGCTTACCCAAATGCACTCTTTTTGATTTGCATTCTCTGAGAAGTTGATAAGTTGATAATAAAAAAGTATTAAATGCAAATCGAATAAGCAATCGATTGCATGTGTAACAGAAGCTGTAAAAGTATCAATGCGGATGTTACCCTCTTCACGAAGAGGTACAAGGTACATAAACCCCACCCCGAATCGAAGAATCAAGACTCGTACCAAAGATGCAGGTCAAGTATCTGAGGGTAGTTCTTCACAGCAAACTGAGTTGGAAGGCTGATGTAATAGAAAGGGACAAGAAGACCACTAATATATGCATCCTAGACTGCACATGGGGCCTGTCGCCCTCCCTAATGCATTGGAACTTCATATCAGTGGTGCGCCAGATCCTACTCTACGACATCATTGTGTGGTAGCTGGCAACTGAAAGGATCATATACTTAAGGCTGATGGAGAAGACCCAGAGACAGGCACTATTGTGCATTACAGGGGCACTGGGATCAACTTCAACAAAGTGCTCGATAAAATCCTAGATGTGGATCCCCTGGACATACACGCGAGACTAATAGCTCAAAAAAGCACAGAACGCCTAGTGGCAACAGAAAATATGGCTCTTCAGAGCCTAGGACACTGCGAGATCGGCAGGGAACGATTAAGTAGCACGAACTTCATGACCCCTGTCAAAACAGAAATTATGATTGGTCCAAACGTCTGGCTAACCTGCTTAGAACCAAAGCAGTGGACGATCAATATCTACACAGGCGGCTCTAAGATGCAGAATGGAGGTTTATTGTGAGAAGCTCAGCATAGCGCAACCATACCAACTACCGTACTACTGCAGCATCTTCCAGGCGGAGGTTTTTGCCATCCGGAAGGCGGCTGAAGCTACCTTAGAGCTCAACACGCAGCCCACACATGTCAACCTATTCGTTGACAGTCAGGCGGCCATAAAATCATTATTCTCGGACGCTATCAAGTCCAAAAATGTCCTGGAACGCAGGGTTCCTAGCCACCGGGGCATTAGCGGAAACGAAAGTGCAGACGAGTTAGCTAAGGATGGCGTAGAACTAATGACTGGTAGCGTCGAGAATCTCCCAATCTCCCTACAAGCGATATATACAGAACTCCAAGAACACGCTCAATGGACAGTCAGCCGCAGATGGAGAGCTGCGACGACATGCAGAACGGTAAAGATAATATGGAACGCGCGAAACGCCAAGCAATCCCGCTACATCCTATCGCTCCCACGAAAGGACTGCAGGACGCTGATAGATGCGCTAACGGGACACTGCATGACAGTGGCCCATGCGAAGAAGCTTGGCATCACAAATGACGACAACTGAGAGAGCCGGTACCGTAAACCCTGGAACACCTCCTCTATACTTGTCCAGCGCTCATGAGAAGCAGACTAATCCATCTGGGATCACATACCTTCACTTCCCTAGAGAGTGTATCGAGTACACCACTGAACCAGCTCCAGAAATTCGCGAAAGTTATCTCCAAAGAATCTTAACGTCACAAGGGTCCAATAAGCGGTACCACTAAGGACCAGATGGTCTATGTGAGGCCACCCGTGAGTGCGATCTTCCGTCTTAACCTAACCTAACCTAATATTGCCCAAACAATTAAGTTACCAACATGACCAAGTACGGGACCATCTCCAACCAGATCAAATGTTACCTGTTGCCACAGCTGATGTGATCCAATTATACAGAATCATGCGAGTTGAAGGTACCACAACTAGTATCAACAACGGAACTAGAAGTCTTCAGCATCGTGCCAATACAGAGGGCAGGAGCATCGTTGACATAAAAACACCCAGCATTGCGGTCAACAACCATAGAAATCAGATTGTGGGACTCACGCCTTAAGACCTACAACGATGCGTCATGCTTTCAAGCAATAACTACATTTGCTTTGATCACCAGGCAGTTTTTAGTGTCGAGAATCGATGCGAGTTCCATATATTCAACAACAAAACAACTGCTTCTTGCAGAACACACAGCCAAAAAGGTGGATCTTTGCTACGAACAAAACAGTGGAGTTGAAGGCAGTTTGCAAGAATATTCCATTCACCATTCAACTTGATGGAACCGGACTTCTCACATTGACCGCCGGATGCATCGCACGAAATGCAGGCATCAGATCGCATCGATTCCACAACTACAGCACCAACCCTACAACAAACCTCCACCATGAATATGGTGGACCATGAGCTCACGGATCTTCAAAGGCAATTGAAGACGAACTTGCAGCTCAACCTACCTCATGAAGACAATAGCATAAAAACATCACCGCATAAATGCTTAAATTAAGTTGTTAATATCACTACTGTTTGTATGGTCGTTCTATGTAGCGCCTATTCCATGTTTATCGTTCACTGCTTTGGTTCTAAGCCGGTTAGCCAGTCGTTTGGACCAATGTAGTGTATTCATACACATAAATAAATAACTCAACTTTTAACACTTTGTTGCAAGTATAAACATACATAAAGTACAGACTCAAGCGCATAGCATAAATATGATCGTATATATGTATGCATATACATACATACAGTACTGCGCACATGACTAACATGAAGCCACTTGAGCAGGCCAAGCCAGCGTGGGACCGTTGACCAACGGATAACCGCTGATCTTGCATTTTAGCCGCTCCATGAGTGAGCGTACACATGTATGAGTACACCCGCTCTCTCTGTCTCTCTTTGTAGCTGTTAACCGATAACAGCATAAGCACATATAGGTATCCATAGACTAAGAACGCCTCAATGTTATTTGAATAAAACACTCTATATATATATGCGAAGCAGCACAGACGTGCTTTCCTTACTTTTCATAAATTTGAAGAACTTACTTTGGTATAAAGAACACATCTTTATATGGCGACTGTGACACAGTCACGAAAAACTGCAATTGTGAAAATGTATTAAGTGGATTTAAAATAAAAAAAAAAACCAAATGGTGTTAAAAAAAATTAGCACAAAGCACAACAGCAACCAAGCAAACCAACTACAACGAAAAAAAATAAAAACTACAACTGCAAAATAACCGACAATAACAAGGCGGATGGAAAACACCAACAAAAAGTCTGAATGACTCTACTCATCTACGAGTGATGGGAAGAGGTGGAGGTTTAAATAACAAAATTAAAAAAAAGAATAGCACACATATAGTGGCTATTGTATACAAAAACACCACCTCCCGCGTGGGCAACAGCCCACAAGTAGCAAGCAGAGCTTGACTACCTTAAATCAAGTCTCGTGCACAAGATTCCCAACACCGCAACTCACTCGGCTAAGATACAAATTTTGAATAACAAAACTTCCATCCCCGAAGCAACTACCAAAGAGGCCTGACGTCTGTCCAAGCGACTGCCCTGGATCGCTATAAAGCACTACATGCAGGTCAACTTGCATTCTACCTACGACTAGTGCGATGACCGGCACCAGTCTCGCTTGAGCCCATAGGCCGAGCAGCAGCAAATCAATAAGTGCGAGGGGCACACCGCCACTTGCGCCATCGAGGGAGCATCAGCGTGCCATATCTTGCGACGCCCAGCTGATGCGGGAGCACAACAAAACAAGATAAAAAGAAGGATGAGGAACTGGATCAACATTTATTTTTAACATTTACATATAAAAACATTTTTTGTAAAATTGAGAGGATATTTATGAAGAGCATCCTATATTAGGTAAAATAAAAAACCTGTACTTGTCCAAATTTTAAATAAATAAAAAAAAAAATTTTATGCGAAATAATAGCATGAGTAAAACATACTCTATTAATGAAAATAAGCCATATATACATGGCATAATACCATTTAAAACACAAGACATACCCAAAACGGGCTTAATAGATACAAAGACAGTGGACTCCACTGCAAACGTTATAAATAAAGTAGAATCAAATAGTGTTGATTTAATATTAACTAACACACTTTTAATAATAATCGATATAATTATGTGCTTTTTAAATTATATAAACTTCACAATAAATGCCATAGAATAAAATATGGAAGTATGGCTAATGATCTAGATAAAATCTAGAAACAAAAATAAAAAAACGATGGTAATTCTATGTTTTAACTCCCGTATAGAAAGAGGGCATGGAGGAAAAAATCCAAGAACCGATTTCAGGTGGGGGAGCTTAACTTTATTGCACAATTAACTAAAAAAATAATAATTAAAGCACGTCCCATACAAGCGATTGCCGACCCGCTGTTGTAAACTAACAGAGCAGGGTTATTAACAGAACGCAGTGCTGGTAAATTATCATGTGCTGACAGAGTAGGGTTGATAAGTATCGTGAAATAATTGGCGCGAACATACTGTACGATAGTTTGAAAGAATATTTGGGCGCTAAGAATTGAATTTCTGGATTGTGTAAAACTAATTTTATTTAATATATAAAAATTAAAGTGAATTGGTAAAATTACATTACGCTCTTTATCAATGTCAAAATAAGAAGATTACAAAATTTCTGCCGAATACACATAGTATATTCATACATATGTATGTATGTACATATAATATAATAGAAATAAAAATTATATTTATAAAAATAAGTACATATTTATATGACAATGGGACGGACCATTGTTCAAAATATGCCAAAAGTTTTAATATTCTTATGTATGTACGTATGTATATATGTTCATTTACAAAAGTATGTACTTACATATGCACATACTACATGAACAAAAATCTCTAATGCAACAATTATGTACATGTATACATATGTATGTATGTACGCACATATTGTGCGTGTTTGTATGTACACACAAATGCTGTGAATATGCAGTTTGTACTTAAATATGTAATTCAAAGATAAAGCATCTGTTTTCGTAAGTATGTACTTACATATGTACATAATGTAAATACATTCATGTTATAGGAATACTTTACCATGTACATATTTATACATGTGTGTATGTACATATGCACACGTTTATGCATATTCATTCCCATAAATTGTCAGAAAAATTAAGATTTACGTATGTACATATCAGTGCACACGCGTGTGCACATTCATAAATCCACTTATACATACACAAAGACGCACGACCACGAGCGACAGCGCAAGCGAGGCATTTTAAGTTGTGGCTGTGCTGTTTCTTCCCCCCGCTCTACAGCACTGAATCTTCCTTCGTGAATAACTTCCGTGTTTATAGTCCGATTGACTTGAAATTAGTAATAATTAAAATATTATACATGCCAAATCCAAAATCAATATCTTTTAAATTTTTGCTGTAAAACGGTTTTAATCGTATAGCGGGGGAGTGGGAGGGAATATGTCGGACCCAATATAAACTTGACCTGCGCCTGCTATACACGAGCCAATATTCCAAATTTGGTGTATCTAGCTCTTATGGTTGCTGAGATCAACGCGTTCATACATACGGACATGGTCAAATCAAATTTTCATTTGATACTTATCAACAATATATGTACATATGTATTTATATACTTATAGAGTCGGAGATGTCTCATTCTGCCTGTTACATGCATTTGCACAGATTTGGTAACCCCTTTTTACCCATTTATAGGTACAGGTAGTAAAAACTAAAGCGATGTGACGTCACAGCTTACTAAATTGTGCGCGCGCTTTGCAAAATGAATGCAGCAAGAATGCACATTGTTCGTATGTACATACATTTGTACATATGTATGTGTCTTAACGCTCATGGCATGCGTATGAAAATACATACAATGAAGAGCGGTAACTATACATATGTATATCTTTATATTCTATATTTCTATGACGTAAAAAATCTCGACATCCCATATCTAAATGTAAACAAGCCATATTAGTCAATTTTTCAAAATTACATCGTGACGTCACAGCTTACTGAGCGAGTGAGTTGCTAAATACATACATACATACATATGTCTATGATAAAGCGCGCGTAAAATGTAGCATAATGTTAATGTGTTTGACAATGTGTCCAGCGATCAAAAACTTGGCGAAAATTAGCGGAGATTTCACTAACTGTTTGTTTGCTGCGCATGTACGATATATGTACATATGTTTATACATGTTTATACGATGTGCAAAAGCAAATGCATTATGTATCTAAATGCGTTTATGCGTGCACATGCGTGTTTAAATACATATGTACATATGTATATGTATTTACTCGCAGGCAATACCCACATACGCAACAACAAGCAAACGTTTAATGCACCGCTAGATTTTGACAGGTTTTTGATCGCTGGACACATTGCCAAACACATTTACATTTACATTTTGCGCGCGCTTTATCTGGACGTTGATGTACTAACGAACAGTATATACAAATGGCCCAACGACACCAAGCACGGGCTTGTTAACGAGCGGACCCAAGCATAAATGCAACCCACCTCCCGCCCAATCGACCGAGGGGCACGCCGCATAACGTACGGTAGCGAAAGATCGCGGGCATGCAAATACAACAATAACATTATACAAAAGTTCCTAAGGATTACATAAATAACGTAAGAGTAAAGTTTTAAGTGTAGAAATTGAAGTAGCATTACTTATTAGATGGAAAAGATTGTTATAGTTATAGCATAAGACTCGAAAGGGGTTATGAATAGCATAATTAGAACTACAAGCTTGAAGAGAAAGTGGAAGAAAGTTTCTAGAAAATCTGATCGGAACTGCAAAACTAATTTGGCTGATTAATTCAGAAGAATCAATTTCCCCATTAATTAGTTTGTGTAAGAAAATTACACCCAGCATGGTTCTACGATCAGAAAGAGAAGGCAAATTTATTAATAAAAGTCTACTACGATAAGAAGGCAAGCGAGTATTAGTATTCCAGTTAAGACCCCGGAGTGCAAAGAGCAGAAATTATTTTTGTACCGACTCTAATCTATCCTGATGAACCTTGTATTGGGGACACCAAATACAAGAACCATATTCAAGAATAGGTCGGACAAGAGAAGTATAAAGAGTTTTAGTAATGTAGGGATCGTTAAATTCCTTCGACCAACGCTTAATGAAACCCAGGACACCAAAGGCACGGTTAGCGGTGGAAAAGATATGCTTGTCAAACTTAAGCTTGGGATCTAAGAGGATACCCAAATCATCAACCGACTCAATTCGAGCAAGCGGCTTACCATTAAGAATATAATTATTAAGAAAGGCCATTCGCCTGTAAAAGGACATTACGTTTCACTTACCACAATTATGATTTAATAAATTTACCCGACACCAGGCTTGAAAACTATCAAGATCAGTTTGCAACCTTTAACCAGATAAGAAATCAGTAGATGACAGACAAATTTTAACATCATCGGCATACATCAGCACCCGAGAGTGATTTACAACAGAAGGAAGGTCATTTATGAACAGAGTAAATAATAAGGGGCCAAGATGACTTCCTTGTGGAACTCTGGAAGTAACTTGAACAGACCTAGAAACTAAGCCTTTGAAATACACTTCTTGGGTTCTAAGAGTTAAATAGTTGGAGATCCAAAGAATTAAGTTATTTGGAAATCCCAGAAGCTGAAGTTTATGAAGTAAAAGAGAATGATTAACAGAGTCAAAGGCCTTACTGAAATCAGTGTAAATAACGTCTGTTTGCTTTTTAGATTGAAATCCCTTGATGACAAATGAAGTGAATTCCAATAGGTTCACAAACCCATGCTGGCAGGGTGAAATTATAGATCTACATAAATGTTGAAGTTGAGAAGTTATTAATTTCTCAAAAATCTTAGGAATAGCAGACAACTTAGAAATACCTCTATAGTTCTCAACATTAGACTTGTTTCCTTTTTTATGGAGAGGAATAATAAATGATTCTTTCCAAATGTTGGGGACAGAGCACAACTCCACGGACAGTTTAAAAATAAAAAATAGTGGCTTTAAAATACCTTCAGCACAGTACCTAAGCACACAGCTTGGTACTCCATCAGGTCCCGGTGAAAATACGAGCTTAATGGCCTTTAAATCACGTAGAAGCGAACTTTCAGTTATTAAAGGTCCAAAAATGCAATTGGAGTTATTTACATGATAAGGATAAGGCTAAACCATATGATAAGGTTGTGAACTATAAGTCGTTTGAAAAAATTCGGCAAAAAGATCGGCAATAGCCAATCTGAGTCAGCTGTCTTTTTTTCGAAAAATACAGTTGATGGAAGTGTTGATGACCTACGCTTCGCATTAACGAAGTTATAAGACCTTTTAGGATCCCGCTGAAACTGTAACCTACAGCTTCTGAGGTAGTTGTTATAACAGTGTATATTAAGTACAGAGAAGTTAGATCGGGCAATCAAATAGCGCGAAAAATCCAAGAAAGAGCCAGATTCCTTGAACTTTTTGTACAATATCGACTTTGTATTTTTTAAGTTAGTTAAATCCGTGTAAACCACGCAGGTTTGTTAGACCTACGTGGGTTACAAAATGGAACACAGGAATCAATTAATGAATTTAAAGTTAAATAAAAATATTCGATTGCACAATCCATATCTCTACACGTGTACAGCTGGGACCAGTCAGTCTGGGATAGGAGCAGAGCAAGTTTAGAAAAATCGGTTTTCCGAAATTGACGAACTCGCTCTGCAAATTTTCTGCCTGGGCTTGGCATCCTGGCTGGTAAGTCAATCAACACTTCCAAAGATGGGAGATAAGGATCTTCAGGAATGGATATAGGTATAGTCCGGGAGACAGAATAGAGGGAGGAATCCAAGACAAAAATAAGATCAAGTATTTTATGTAAAGAATTTGGGATACCATTGATTTGAGACAATGACATCCCAAATAAACTATTAATAAAATCGTGCTGAGTCGTGGGTGTCAACACGCTGGAGTCAGGACTAGAAATCCAGGTAGTTCCGGCAATATTAAAATCACCAAGAACTACAAGAAAATCACGATCAGAAAGCATAGATGAGACAGAATGTATAGCAGAAGCATGCGAAGAATAAACAGAGAAATCTGAAGAAGGTGGTATATATGAACAAGTAATAAAAAAACAAACACCACATAAACTAAATTTAACAGCAATAAATTCAATATCTACAGAGCTATCGGTTATTACTATCTTAGATGACAAATCAACGTCAACAGCAATAAGTACACCACCACCACGACGAGTAGTGCGATCTTTTCTATATATAGAGAATTTATTAGAAAGAATTTCAGAATTAAGAATGTCGGGCCTTAGCCATGTTTCAGAAAAGGCAACGACATGGAAAGGAAAAGTTAAGCTATTTAGGTAAAGATTACTAAGTTTACTACAAAGACCTCTTACATTCTGATAGCCCAAAGATGTTAGTTTTTGAACTATCAGATACTACAATATGTGGGTTAAAACTACCACCGGAGGAAGGAAGTGAAATCGGAGGCCGATTTTTCTTTTTTGCCGTATATTTCTTAATAACTAAGTGGTCAGGCCAGAATTCATTGCAGCAAATATTGTTGAAATGTTCAGCCGTAACACTTATTTTGAAAGACGAAATTTCCCGAGTATAAGCAAATTTAAATTTCTCCACCGTAATATGGGCTCTTGACTTGGCCTGTATAAAGGCCTTGACATCATCAGATGTAGTATCAGGGGCAAGCCGCGAAACAAAGATTTGTTTCCGTGGTGGAACAGCTACAAGGGTCGTATTACCAACCGTAATATGAGCATCCAATGCAGCCATGCTAACGGTTGATTGACCAGATAATTCGACTGAAAGACTGACATTATTAATACTGTTGGCCTGCATCAATACTGCTAACAATCACCTAATCAGGAATCTCTTCGGGGTCAGAAGAAACCACATCCATGTGTAAGATGTTGTTCTCGTCACTTCTAATCAAAATATGGGATGAAGGGGATGATAAATTAATCAACTCTAACTGTTTGGTAGCGGATGTAGTGGGTAAGTGAGTAGGGAGCGAAAGTTCATTAGGGCCAATGGACAGTCTAAGATTAGCCTTTTTCCGTTTGGGAGACTCATTTAAATGTTTCATACTCTTAAACTCGGTTTCCAAATCGGAGAAACCATCAAACAGTTTTTTAAACCGAGCGAATATGTCTCCAAAGCCTTTCTTAGTCTGCCTCATAAATGCCATAATATCTTTTTCAACGTCCCTACATGATTCACAAGTCCACTTTAAGCCAGACTTGGACATTTTTCGTGTGAAACGTTGTCACACAGCCAGCAGCAAGCAAAACCCATTTTTACGTTTACACGAACCTGGCAATTTTTATTATAGCAGACAAACATTATATTAAAAGAAATAATTTGAAAAGATGAAAAATAAATTAAAAAAGAACAACTGCACAAAAAATAAAAAGTACGAACAAAAAAGAAGGCACACTAGGGTTAAAACTGTTGACGCTGATTTGTACTTACGCACAACAACACCAATTAGAAAATATTAAAGCGCGGGCGCGTCGACCGAAATCAGCAACGGAATACAAAACAAAGAGAGAAACCGTAACCAACACCAACGATAGAAGTGCGCGAGAGAGTTAAGCAAGCGTTGAGAGCGCGGATTAGTAGAAATACAAAAACAAATATAAGCACAATGCAAACTGCACAAATCAACCACCAGCTTGCTGTATGTATGTATGTACATATTTAGCAACTCACTCGTTCAGTAAGCTGTGACGTCACAACGATGTAATTTTGAAAAATTGACTAATATGGCTTGTTTACATTTAGATATGGGATGTCGAGTTTTTTTACGTCATAGAAATATAGAATATAAAGATATACATATGTATAGTTACCGCTCTTCATTGTATGTATTTTCATACGCATGCCATGAGCGTTAAGACACATACATATGTACATATGTATGTACATACGAACAATGTGCATTCTTGCTGCATACATTTTGCAAAGCGCGCGCACAATTTAGTAAGCTGTGACGTCACATCGCTTTAGTTTTTACTACCTGTACCTATAAATGGGTAAAAAGTGGTTACCAAATCTGTGCAAATGCATGTAACAGGCAGAATGAGACATCTCCGACTCTATAAGTATATAAATACATATGTACATATATTGTTGATAAGTATCAAATGAAAATTTGATTTGACCATGTCCGTATGTATGAACGCGTTGATCTCAGCAACCATAAGAGCTAGATACACCAAATTTGGAATATTGGCTCGTGTATAGCAGGCGCAGGTCAAGTTTATATTGGGTCCGACATATTCCCTCCCACTCCCCCGCTATACGATTAAAACCGTTTTACAGCAAAAATTTAAAAGATATTGATTTTGGATTTGGCATGTATAATATTTTAATTATTACTAATTTCAAGTCAATCGGACTATAAACACGGAAGTTATTCACGAAGGAAGATTCAGTGCTGTAGAGCGGGGGGAAGAAACAGCACAGCCACAACTTAAAATGCCTCGCTTGCGCTGTCGCTCGTGGTCGTGCGTCTTTGTGTATGTATAAGTGGATTTATGAATGTGCACACGCGTGTGCACTGATATGTACATACGTAAATCTTAATTTTTCTGACAATTTATGGGAATGAATATGCATAAACGTGTGCATATGTACATACACACATGTATAAATATGTACATGGTAAAGTATTCCTATAACATGAATGTATTTACATTATGTACATATGTAAGTACATACTTACGAAAACAGATGCTTTATCTTTGAATTACATATTTAAGTACAAACTGCATATTCACAGCATTTGTGTGTACATACAAACACGCACAATATGTGCGTACATACATACATATGTATACATGTACATACTTGTTGCATTAGAGATTTTTGTTCATGTAGTATGTGCATATGTAAGTACATACTTTTGTAAATGAACATATATACATACGTACATACATAAGAATATTAAAACTTTTGGCATATTTTGAACAATGGTCCGTCCCATTGTCATATAAATATGTACTTATTTTTATAAATATAATTTTTATTTCTATTATATTATATGTACATACATACATATGTATGAATATACTATGTGTATACGGCAGAAATTTTGTATTCTTCTTATTTTGACATTGATAAAGAGCGTAATGTAATTTTACCAATTCACTTTAATTTTTATATATTAAATAAAATTAGTTTTACTCAATCCAGAAATTCAAATCTTAGCGCCCAAATATTCTTTCAAACTATACAGTATGTTCGCGCCAATTATTTCACGATACTTATCAACCCTACTCTGTCAGCACATGATCATTTACCAGCACTGCGTTCTGTTAATAACCCTGCTCTGTTAGTTTACAACAGCGGGTCGGCAATCGCTTGTATGGGACGTGCCTTACTTATTATTTTTTTAGTTAATTGTGCAATAAAGTTAAGCTCCCCCACCTGAAATCGGTTCTTGGATTTTTTCCGTGTTTTTTGAGCCTAAGGCCAATATTCTCCGTGCCCTCTTTCTATACGGGAGTTAAAACATAGAATTACCGGAAGAAGTTACAAAACAGGTAGAAAAGCTCATTCTAGATCAAATAGTAAAACTTTCTGTATCAGAATATAACAGTCGAATTCTGTTAGTACCCAAAAAAGGTGTACCAGGTTCTGATACTAAGAGATTGCGATTAGTTATAGACTATCGTCAAATCAATAAAAAACTTTTGTCTGACAAATTTCCACTTCCACTCTACCAATTAGGTAGAGTAAAATATTTTTCATGTTTAGACTTAATGTCCGGTTTTCACCAAATATAATTAAAAGAACATTCAAGAAATTTAACGTCATTTTCAACGAGCGATGGCTCATATGGTTTCACACGATTACCTTACGGTTTAAAAATAGCGCCAAATTGTTTTCAAAGAATGAAAACAATCGCTTTTTCTGGATTAGATCCTTCACAAGCATTCTTGTATATGGATGGCTTAATAGTCATCGGTTTTTCACAAAACCATATGATCAAAAATTTAACAAATGTTTTTGACTTATGCAGGAAAAACAACCTTAAATTACATCCAGAAAAATGCTCTTTCTTCATGCACGAAGTAACTTTTCTAGGTCATAGGTGTACTGATCAAGGTACTTTACCAGATAACAAAAAACATTGAAAAGTACCCAGTCCCTACGGACGCCGATAGCGCTAGTCGATTTGTTGCATTTTGCAATTATTACAGACGTTTCATAAGAAATTTTGCAGAGTATTCACGTCACATAACAAGATTATGTAAGAAGAATGTAAAATTTGAATGGTTTGATGAATGTCAAATCGCATTTGAATATCTTAAGAAAGCTCTGATGAAGCCTTCTTTACTAAAGTATCCCGATTTTAGCAAAGAATTTTGCATAATAAAGGATGCAAGTAAACAAGCTTGCGGAGCTGTTTTGACCCAAACTTATGGTGATAAGCAACTTCCAGTAGCATACGCTTCACGTTCATTCACAAAAGGTGAATCAAACAAAAACACTACAAAACAAGAGTTAGCAGCAATTCACTGGGAAATCACCCATCTTCGACCATACATGTAAAAAGGTTGGCAGCGCTAGACAGGAGTTAACAGCAGGCTAACAGCTGTTAGCATTAGCAGAGAGACAGTCGGTTGGTGTAAGTCGAGGAGATAAGTTGTTGTGAGAAAAGTTGGCAGAGATCGGAAATTAAGTTGAAAAGTTTTAAAGCTGTGAATGCAGATCGTTGATGCAGAAAGGGCTAGAACAGTTGTAAAGCCGTGAACACTGTCTGTCTATCGAATAAAACAAAAATTAAACCAAATACTTTATAATTCCTAGCTTTAAATAAAAATAATATTAAATAAAGAATATCGTTAATAAACAACTATTCACATTTGGGGGCTCGTCCTAACAAAGTTGCCGGTACCGCAGTTGTGTGTCCAAGCGTTAAAAGTGTACAGAAACTAGAAACTACAATCGTAACGTCGAGGAATTTCATCATATATGTACATACACATGAAAAAGTGCACGGACAAAATTTTCTGAGAACAGCAATTTTCGAAGAACAGTTATTTTTTGTATTCATGAAGAAGCAAGCCGCAAATGCTAAAGAAGTCTCGACGATTACAAAGCAGACACTGAAAAGAGGCATAAGGCGATCGCAGCTGCCTGAGGAGAAAAAGAGACAACCGTATACTCGATCTTTCGCGCATACAAGAATGGCAGAGCAAAATAACAGTAAGGTACACACACAGATGCCGCTGCCAGGCAATGTAAGCAAAGCAGTGGCGCCGAACGACGAAGAGGCAGTGGGTTTTGACACGTCGGAATGCAACAATAAAGTGCTCGAAAACAATTTCATGTTGCAGCAGCTGGTGCAATTGCTAACGCTCAAAATTCAAGCGGACGAGGTTAGAAAGGATGATTTAAAACTGGTAGTGGAGAATTTTTCAAAGATAATTCCGGATTTTTATGGCGAAAGTATCCCTGTGCAGAAGTGGTTCACTAATTTCCAGCTGAATGCTGACGCTTACGGACTAAACGACAAGCAGAAGTATGTCCAGGCACGCGCCAAAATGACGCGCACGGCGAAGCTGTTTTTAGATGCAACAGCGATCTACGAATATGAAGAACTAAAAAGTGCATTGGTGGTGGAATTTCAGCGCGCATATGTGTTTGTAGTGTTGATGTGCATAAGGAATTGGCCGATCGTGTAAAGAAAACGCAGGAGAGTTTTCATGAGTACTTGCTGCAAATGAAAATCATTGCATCACGCGGAGTTATTGACACGGAGTCGGTTATTCGTTATATTGTGCGTGGATTGAACCTAAAGTCGGATTTTAAGTACAATTTGTATGAGTGCAAGTCGTATAAAGAGCTGATGGACAAATACACGGTGTATGAAAGCGTAACTGAAACCGAGCAGACCACAATGCAAGACAGACGAGGTTATTAAACAAATTGTAAAGCAGCACGAAACGAAGGGAATCAACAACACCGATATGAGAAGAAACTGCATTGTTTCAACTGTGGCGGCACAGATCACCTGCGTAAGAGCTGCACAGCTGGCATGAAGTGTTTTCGATGCAACGAAAGTGGGCACATGGCCAAAAACTGCACGAAGCAACATAATACTGTGGGCGTGGTATATACCCAGAAGCGGCTCAAGTTGTTCCGTATTGGTAATGTTGAATTGTATGGCCTTGTGGACACAGGTGCGGACGTCACACTATTAAGGATGTCGGCCTTCAACAAAGTGAGTGGCGCCGTGTTGCAGAAAGGGGTTTCGATATTGCGCGGCTTAGGCAGCAATATTACGCATCCCCTGGGTCATTATACAGCAGATGTAATGATCAACGACATGAAGGTTGAGCAGAAGTTGCTGGTTGTTGCGGACCAGGCCATAGAATGCGACGTACTGCTGGGGTATGACTTCGTGAGCAAGTTTATGCTGAAGTCGACCGCCGCTGGATTTAAGTTTTCTCCCCTGCTGGGGGAAGAAACTTACAACATTAATCAGTTAAGTATATATAACGTTGTCGAGACATACACTGATGCCGATATCCCTTCGCAGTTCAAGCACGTGGTGCAAGACATGATCCAGAACTACAAGCCAGTTCAAGAGGTGACAAAGTGCCCAGTCAAGCTGAAGATTGTGCCAGATGGAAACATCGTCCCCTATCGGCACACACCAAGTCGTATTGCTGTCGGCGAGACTGAAGCTGTAAACAAGCAGATTGATGAGTGGCTCAACGCTGGCATCATAAGGCCGTCCTCGTCAAATTTCGCAAGCCGCATTGTAGTCGTCAAGAAGAAAGATGGTGCTAATCGGGTTTGCGTAGTATTTCGCAAACTCAACAAGATGGTGCTGAAGCATTGCTTCCCAGTGCCGGTGATCGATGAGGTGCTGGAAAAGTTGCAAGGCGCAAAGTTCTTTTCAGTAATGCACCTGGAGAATGGTTTTTTTCACGTCGAGATTGAAGAAGACAGCAAGAAGTACACCGCATTCGTCACAAAGAAAGGGCTGTTCGAGTTTAGCAGAGCACCCTTTGGGTTCTGTAATTCTCCAGCAGTTTTCATCCGCTATGTAAACCATGTCTTTCAAAACCTTATTAACGACGATGTGCTAGACCTTTACATGGATGACATAGTTATACACGCTGATACAGCAGATAAATGTCTGGCTAAGATGGAGAAAGTCTTTGATGCAGTAGCAGCATATGGTCCCAAAATAAAATGGAAGAAGTGTCGTTTTTTTCAGCCTTCAATCGATTTCTTGGAACATACAATTGAAGATGGTAGAATCAAGCCTGGAAAAGAAAAGACCAATGCCGTCAGCAAATTTCCAGTTCCAAAAAACATCAAAGCAGTACAATCTTTCCTAGGTCTGACAGGATTTTTTCGGAAATTTATACGAGGCTATTCACAAATTGCCAAGAATTGCCTAGGCAAGATTACTGCAAGATATGATGTTAGCCATTTGTATACTAATGGAACTCTTGACTTAGGTCAGTTTTCCCAAAGGCTTGAAGTGCAAGCCGGTAAACATCTAATCAGCCAACTCAAAGTGGTACCGTGGGAAAATATCTTTGATAATATTTCAATAGATAATTTCAAAAATATGGGAAACAAAATATTAAAATCCTTACGAGCAGCGCTACTCAACCCGGTGACCCTAATAGAAAATACAAAAGAAAAATAAGCTATATTGTCTACATTTCACAATGATCCAAGGAGGACACACAGGCATTACAAAAACCTAGGCCAAGGTCAAACTATATTATTTTTAGAAAGGTATGACTCTAGAAATTACCGAGTACGTACGAAAATGTCAAAAATGCCAAAAAGCTAAAACAATTAAGCATACAAAAAGACCTTTATCAATTACTGACACCCCCATATATGCTTTCGACAGAGTGATAGTAGACACTATTGGTCCGCTACCAAAATTAGAGAACGGCAATGAATATGCAGTTACACTAATACGTGACTTAACGAAATATTTAGTTACCAAAAAAGCTATATTCGAATCCTTTATATTGAAGTTCGGTCCAATGAAAACGGTTAGCAGCCACTGTTAACCGGATGTTAAGCAGGCAGCAGCGCGCTTAAACAATATTGAAAATTTAATTTTAAATCGTGTTCATGGGATTGCCTACAACTAACGTTTGTTAATGATACTAGCGTAAATACAGATAAGCTGTTACTTATTTGCCATGGATGACTAATTTATTTATGTAGGAATACGATACTTTGCCTTTGCTTTTTAAACAGCGTAAGAACACTTCTTCGTCATCTTGAGCCCAATGATCAACGTACGAACGAGTAAAACTGCGTGAGTAACAACAGCAAATAAATTATAGATTGATTATAAGAAATGTATGAATAAATGTATTTTTGTACATATATACTTATACTCGTATACGTACTAGCTGGTAATACCCCGGCCTTGCCAGGTGAAATATTTGGATTGAAGTGCGTTATGAGCATTTATTTGTTATTATTTGACAGTTATTTGACTACTTTCGTCAACCGTAAGAAATACACAAAAATAGCGTATCACAATTTTCCCTCCCGTGGGGGTAGGAAACTAAATAGTTTAGCAAATTGCTTAAACATTTGTTATGTAGGCAATGAGTGTGACGCCGATCTATCAAAAAAATAATCTCACTCATTTGAATTTGAACTTCATTTCCCGCCCGTGGCGACGCAACCATACATTTATTGTAAGTCCCGTACACTGCGGAAATATGCACCGCTGTCAGCAATTCATTTTAAAAGTCCCAAATTTTGCGGCAACGTTATTACATGTTGGTACTAACAAATATCAACCGACCGATACTTATATGAAAAATCGATCATCAATCGATAATGTGAATGCAGCTGTTCAGATTTTCTACATAATAATAATAAGGTTAATTTGTAGTAAATCGGCCAAACAGCATTACAGTCTTTTAACTAAAACATAATTAATTAATAAAATTAAATGATTCGAATTAACCATATAATGATTTTACTAAAATAATTGACTCCAGAAGCAGGGACACATCTACCGTAGATCGATAGCAAGGCATACGCAGAGGCCATGTACACATGTAAACATATATAAACATATGCAAACATATGTAAGCATATGTATATGGTGGCAGCGGCTAAGAGATATTATCAATATTCAGTTTCACTTATAAGTTTAAAGGTCGAGAGAGCGATAAATCGCGCGATTTATATTAAACGGGCTATTCACATTTTATTTTAAACTGTTATTAACAAATTCAAATTTGTGCGGCTCTAACAGTCTGGCAACACTGGTAAATGCTTGATGTTTTCCAACACTAAGTCAAACAACTATCGTGTCTATATACGCATATCGGTCAACATTTATTTGCATTCATTTAATTATTTCGACAATTTAGTCTTGTTCCGCCGACAGAATTTGCTTTCTAATTTTGAGACGCATCGTTTAAGACCAAAGTCAGACATTTTGACGCAGTCTTTATATGGGGGCGCTATACTAAAGAATTACCCGCAAAACACATGTCGAGCAGCAGCGCGCCATTTACCGTAGATCGATAGCAAAGCATAGGGCATAGTCTGAGAGACATTAGCAATATTTCGATTTCAGTCGCACTTATTAGTTTTAACGCCGATAGAGCGATAGTACGACCGCGATACACTGGGCGGCAGTTTGAACAACTATTTATATCTTTCTAACGAACTTGTCAATTTCAGCTACCTTCGCATTCCTGCGGTGGCTGTTTCGGTGTCGAACAGCCTGCGTGGCCCACCCCACCTTTATATTCCATGTTTATTCTTATGCTTATGGAATACCCTATTATACACTTCGTCTGCTTACGCAACCCTCATCTCACCCAACAAATTCATTTAGCCCATCATTCTGCTTCTCATTCAACTTCTATGTTTATCTTTATTGGACATGGCTTGGTTCTTAATTTTAATTTGCTAAACATTCATTTTTCTGGTGTGCCGTGTAATTATAAATATTTAATGAATTCCAAGTACACGAATCAGTTCACCTGAATTAAACTAACAAACTAGTTCTCAAATTTCGACCGTGTGGCCACTCTGTTCCGCGCGTGTGTTTCAAATGGCGTAAATAATTATATACACTTTTTTTTTTGTTTATTTTTTTTTGCCGCAAAATTACTTGCAGGTGAGTAAATAATAATATGAATAAATCCTAATTGGGAGCAGCGTATATGTATGTATTTGCGTAGGCCATACCAAAAGGTAACAAATGCTTGCGTATCTTTTGCAAGCGGCAACAAAAAAATAATAATAATGTATGTATGTATGTGTATATATGTAGAAATATGTATGGATAAGTTATATATTTCGGGTCCTTAATCTATCTTATTCCTGCCAAGAGCTCTTGCTAGTTAAAGGTGGAATCTAGATGGATCTAGATGTATTTGTTAAATTCTAATGTTGTTTCGTTTATTATTATTACATATGCGCGCTGTCGTATGTGTGTATGTATATATATGTGCACCAATATGTGCACAGCTGAACAAATGTAAACAAACGGACAGATATGGCACACGACGAAATTCAACAAGTAAGTCTTTACAACAACATGATTTTAACTAACAAGAACTTAACTAATGGACTTTATTTTTTTATTCTAGGTTAGCTGTGGAGCTGTGTGTTCAAGTGCGTGTTTCAGGGGCATTTATCGGCCACGGCTGCGCGCATCTCTGATCCTGTAGGTCAACGACCGGGCTGCAGCCGTCTGCGCAGATCAGCTGTCGTAGTGGGTGACTGGCGGGTGAGTGACAGTTTCAGGCCAAGGGTATACATGCATATGCAATGTAATATAATTTTTGCATTCTGCAGGGCTCACGGCTGGACAAGGCCGGATTGGAGTTGGGCCGAGTGTCGGACAGTCGGTCTGCGTGGGTGCGCCAGTGCGCAGGTGCTCGATGCGCAGGTGCTCGATGCGCAGTCGGAAGGCGTTCAAAGGGACCGGAATGGACTCACTTGGCGTTTCGGTGTGCCAGTTGGCAGATGTTCAGAAGGGTACAACTTCGCAGCCCTTCTTAGCAGCGTTGTATTGTTGTATTTCCTTGGTTGGAGGCGAGGTTATGTTGCCTTTTCTCAGTACTTTGCTGATGCTTTTAAATTAACTCAACACCAACACTTCACACACAGTCCGTGCCCAAATTCTGACTGACTGCCTCGTGTTCTAGTCATTCCTTTCTATCCCTAATTCTCTCCTCATATTCACCTTAATCCTAATCTATCCCAATTTTACTCAAAAGTGCAGTGCCTCCCTTGCCACACCCCCGCTGCTGCACTTTCTAGTTCCCTCGTTCACCGATAGATGGCTTTGGTTTCTTCGTCTTCTGCCTAGTTATCGTGTGTATCTATCGATATCGCACATAACAACCACACTACGGCCTCACGGATCGCAGATTCAAAGGAACAGGAGTGCAACGGAGGCTAACAGGTTGTCCAACGTAGGCCATCGCCCACACCCTGAGACTCAGTCTCTTGCTCTGCTGACTGAGTTAGCCGGGCATCAAATTGACTATTGTCTTAGGTCCTTAGCGTGAAAAATTCAAATTTTCTTGCCTTGTAAATTCTCCAACTCATACAAGCAGTTTCACACTGGCTTGATCACTCGACATTTGGTATATTTAGGGCAGAACTTGGCATTTATGCGATTCTTGAAGTCGCTAAGGATGAAATTACGTTTAAAGACTTCTTGTCCCGGTATGTAAACAATCTCGCGCGTCTTTAAATCATAATATTTCTTTGCCTTTTCATACGCCAGATGGAGATTATTTTGTACCTCTTGTCTTGTGATCTGCTGCTTGTCTTGTCTAGACAGATGTTGAACCTCTGCGTCGTTTAAGGCTCCTAGCTTACGTGCAAGCTTATAATCTTTTCCGCTCGTGAACATGTGCTGCCCAAACAGCACGTATTATGGCGACGTGCCAATACTATGGTGTTTAGCACTCCGAGCTGCACACTGGATATCCGGTAACTTCTCATCCCAACGCGTGTGGTCATCTGCTACATATGTCCGTATGGCTGCTAATACAGTTTGGTTGACCCTCTCCGCTGCGTTTCCCTGTGGCGCATAATTGCCAGATCGCATGTGGCTTATGCTACGTCGATTCAAGAACTCAGTGAATTCTGCAGACACAAACTGCCTGCCGTTGTCAGTGTGCACCACTTCCGGAACACCAAACGTAGAGAATAGGTCCGCTTGCAAAAATCGGATAACCGCCGCTGACGTTGCTTTTGGCAAAGCCTTCAGCTATACAAATTTGGACAAGTGATCCAGCGCTATTAGGATCACGACGTTTCCCTGGCGTGACCTCGGATATGGTCCCAGAAAATCCAAATATATTTTCTGCATGGGTCTCTCCGTTTTGGTTTCCAATCCCATTGCTGGTTTCTTCGGCTGTGTTGAGTGCTTCGTCTCCTTGCACATATCACAACCGGCAATGTACTCTTTCACCTGCACTGTCATTCGCGGCCAGTAGTACATCTGTTTCAGCCTTCCTAAAGTCCGCGCTACTCCTCCTTGCCTCCTGTATAAGTGTGTTCGACAGCGACTCGGGAATCCAGATTCCATTGGAATTCATCCATCTCAGGTCTCACAAATTGAGTCTTTTTAAACAGACATCCATCCTCCACTCGTACATCGAGGAACTTCTCCGTGTGTTCCTGCACTAACTTAATCCGGTTCAAATGTTCTTCGTCTTCAAATGCTGTAGTCTCAAATTCAAAAAAATCGATCTCCTCAGCATTGAAAGGGCGTGAGAGCATGTCGGCCACTACATTATCTTTCCCCTTTCTATGCTCTATTTGGAAGTCGTACGCTTGGAGTGTTAACGACCACCTCGCTAGTCTACCATCCAGCGCTTTGAATGACATCAGCCATTGAAGACTCGCGTGATCAGTTATAATGGTGAACGGCATGAGTTCCACATACGCTCTGAACTTTTCCACTGCTCTTACTGCTGCCATACATTCTTTCTCCGGAACACTGTAATTGAGCTGAGCCCCTCGCAATTTTGCAGAGAAGAAGGCTATTGGACGCTCAGCTTTGTCTTCGTCGAGTTGAAATCACACTGGATGAAGAATGGCTTCTTGAAGTCTGGATGCACTAACAGGGGAGCGCTGGTAAGTGCCTTTTTCAGTCGCACGAAGGCTTCCAAAGCTTCGTCGGTCAACTTGAAATTTTCTTTCCCTCTCAGGCAATCCGTTAGTGGTGCTGATTCAGCAGAAAAATTCCGAATGAAGCGTCGGTACCA
Organism: Hirtodrosophila confusa; assembly: GCA_035043065.1. NCBI lineage: Eukaryota > Metazoa > Arthropoda > Insecta > Diptera > Drosophilidae > Hirtodrosophila > Hirtodrosophila confusa. The sequence goes on from JAWNNI010000053.1 coordinate 1,051,149, forward strand.
TCCAGCGGTTCCCAAAAAACGGCGGAGCTGACGCACGTTTCTTGGAATAGGTATTTCCGTGATCGCTTGTACCTTATCTGGATCAGTACGAAGCGCTGCATCTCCCACTACATATCCCAGGTATTTCAAGTACTTATAGCAAAATTTCGACTTTTTGACTCCAATTGTTAAGTTTGCAGTGCTGAGACAGTTGGCTACCTCGGTCAAAAGCTGGCAGTGCTCTTCAAAAGTGCGTGAAATCACGAGCAGATCGTCTAGGTACACAAAGACATTGCTCCGAAGTCTTTGTGGGATCACATTGTCCATAAGTCGGCAAAGTCTCTGCGCTGCGTTGCACAAACCAAACGGCATCGACTTGAACTGGTACAGTGGTCTCCCAGGTATGGTGAACGCTGTATATGGTCGACTTTCTGGTCCCAGTTCAATCTGCCAGAAAGCGTGCTTGAGATCGATGCTGCTTACAAACACAGTGTCCTTCACACGGCTCAGGATCGACTATGCATCCGATATATCGATATATGCATCCTTCACTGTCAGTTTATTGAGCTTGCGCGCATCTAAACAAAGCCTGTTCTTGCCTGGCTTTCGGACTAGCATCACGCGGTTACTCCATGGGCTTTCGCTGTGCTCTATAACGCCCAATCGCAGCATCTCGTCCACCTCTGCGAAAAGTAACTCCTGTACTGCTGGTGAGACTGGGTAAAAGCGTTCTTTTACTGGCACGGCATCTGCCACTAGCCGGATCTCATGGCTCTCCATCGTCGTCCTTCCCAGACCCAGTTCCTCGAATGACCGGAACTTCCTTTTCACCTGATCAAGCTGCTCCTGCTGTGACTTGGATAAGGTATGTGGCTCGGTTGGTTGGCTTTTCACTATTCGTTTCATCTCAACCTCGGCTATTTCTTTCTCCAGGCCCATTATATCCGGAGCCAGTCCAAATTTGCGCCAGAAGTCGACACCTAGATAGAGCGGTTGTCGCAGCGATGGACACAAGAAAAGTTCCATGTCTACAGTGGTTCCCTGGTAAGTAATTGCTGTGCGGATTCGTCCAATTATGGCGTGCGGTGCTCCTCCCGCAGTCTGCACCGTTGAGCGAGTTTTCTGCACCTCCAGCCCGAGATCTCTGACCAGATCAGTACCTCCTTGTCCTAGTAGACTCACTGAGGCCCCTGTATCTAGCAAGCCAGTGATCTCCCTAGGACCAATCCGTACTTTAGCGAACGGTCTGCTATCCGTGCGCATTGCTGAGCGTATAGCTGCGCACAGTCCGTCACGCTTCCTTCTCCGATCTTCAAATCTCGTCCGGGCTCGCTCTGCTTTGGAAACTATTAAATCTGCCTCTGCTTCCCCCAATATCCGGGCTCTGGCTTGCGCATATTCTTCCTGTCTCTGTTCCAAGGGCTTTAGCTGCGACCATTTCTCTTTCGGTAAGTTATCTGTATTTATTTTATTTGTTCTATTTAATAATTTATATATTTCCTTACAGCTACTTGTGGTGATCATGCTAATTTTGGAGGATGTTGCTAATGTCTGTTGTTGCTCCCCATTTGCTTGGAGCGCGACTCCTCCACTTGCGTCGTGCTCCTGCTCTGGTTTCCCGGTCTGCATTTGGGACATTTGGGCAGCACTACTCCGGCGTGTCCACACGTGTAGCAGAATATGCTACGCTGTGCTGATTCGCACTCGAAGAACGGATGACCTGGCTGCTTACAATTCCAGCAGGTCGGATTCGCTCGATCGCCTACTGGTTCCTTGGGCCTGTATAAGGCCTCTAGCGATTCAGTGCCTCCTTCTCCTGGCTCATGCTGCTCCGCTGTATCCACCTCATGCACTATCGGATGTTCTCTGGACCGAACGAAGTCGTTACTGGGTGTTGCTCGGGCCCATCTTGTTGCCAGCATTTTCTCCGCGTCTTGACACTCCTCCCGCAACTTCTGCAGATTTCCAATATTCATTGGGTAGATGATTCTGGAAACCTGGTCCTTAATATTCATCTTTATGACCTTAATCAGGTCATAATCCGAGAAGCTGCTCGTCAATCGGGATCTGAGAACCACCATCGCCTGTATATATTCCTCCGTGGTTTCTCCGTGCCGTTGCTTTCGCTCCCTCAGTTCCTGCTCTCTCTCAAACTCCGAACGCATCGTTTGGAATTGCTGCTGCAAGCCGTAGCGCAGATTCGGCCAATCCGGAACCCCTGAGGTACGTATATACATCGAATACCACTCTTTTGCCTGTCCATTCACTAAGCCGTGAAAATCTCTCAGGACGTCGGACCACGGCACCTGGTAGAGCGACTGCAAATGCTCCAGACAGAATATAAATTCCGCCACCGGCATCCCCTTCGGATCTCCATCGAAGATTAGTCCCCATTTGCGAATTTGCACCAGCTCCGGTCTTGGTCCTCCGAGACTCGTTCGGTTACGTAGTGAATTTCCCCGTTCTCTATGCGCTTGCTGCATCCAGTTATCAATTGGCACCAGTCGCTGCTAACGTGTGCTCTTTGCTCCGACTCCAGCTCTCTGTTGTCCACAAAAAGGTGAGTAGGCGCTGCTGGAACATTATTTCGCAAACTTGGTCGAGCTGATGTTTGTCCTTGCCTAGATTGCTCCATCAGCGGTTCGTGCGAGCTTGAGTCATTCGTCACTCTGTCCGATTTTATGGACTCGACCATCTCTGTGATGTCGCGCATGAAGGTGAGCATACTGGCCTGCATGGTTTCCCTGAGGGTATTCATTTCCGTGGAAACCGTTGCTCTATAGGTCACCTGCGCTTGGGCCAAGGCGACGTTTATGGCTGACCGTAACTCGCTGGGAATCTCTGCTCCATTTCTCTCAGGTTGCACTGCTAGAGATGTACCCGCTGCGTCATCGTTGGGGTGCCTTTCCATAGCGACTGTTATCCCTTGGAGGTCGCTATGTAACTCCGGATTGTTCTCGCCTTCCTTTCCGGTTCTGTCCGCTTGTGAGCGGGTTGTAGGACTCATGCTTTCGCGTTCCCTAGTCACCTGACGATCACAGCTACGCCTGACTTTCCTCGAGCGACCAAATGCTCCAGGTTCGCTCATTTAAATATTTAATTTACTGGCTAGACCAATTAACATCTATAACTATCTATTTATTTTTCCTAAATTCTTAGCTTTATGTATTTGTATCTGAATACATAAATAAGACCAGAAAATAAATAGCAACCCGACGTTAATTCCCTCTACAAACAAAACAATCAACTAACAAAAATGTAAGTAATTAAATAAATAAATACAAGAAACAAATAGTTGAATAAATAAATAAATAAATATTATCCATATAAATAATAAATAAATATTACTCAAACAAACAATAAATAAATACATAAATAAATAACTATAAATTCCCTATATAAATAAATAAATATATACGAATAAATAAATAAATACATATAAATAAATAAATAAATATATGTATATAAACAAATATATATAAATAAATAAATAAATATATCTAAATAAATAAATACCCATACATAAATAAATAAATATATATTAATACTAAGCACTTAAGTCAACTTCCTATTCTGCCAGCGATATACTAAACTTCTAATCCTAATAATTGCATTCATACAATTATGACAAAATTTAATTTATGCCTGCAAAAAAAAAAAAAACAAATGTGGAAACTAACTCACGAACACTTAACACTCAAAACTCTCACAAATACAAATCATACACTAAATTGGGTGAGATGAGGGCCCACTATACACTGTCCCCTACAGGTAACAATTAATACAGCACAGACGAAATAAATTATTTACACACGCTATATCACAGTTTCTATCTTTCTTTCATTAGATCGCTTGACTGACTCTCTCCATCCTGTCTACATATACTATTGCTATTGGTATGTGTCAGTTTTCGGAGTCCGGCTACGTTGACACTGCCTTTAATACGATGCACGGACCACAACCCGAGAACTCAACATTTTTTGTTCACCCTATCCAAGGTATGCTAATTAATTAATTTTTTTTTTGTGTTTTAAATTTATCCTGTATACTAATGCAATCTATTTGTGTTCCAGCTCCACTCAAGCGGCATCGATAGTTCGGCCTATTTACCGACTACGGACCAGCTGAGATTCACTTTCTCTTCTCTTGGCACAGACGCGCTATGCCTACCCAGCAAGTCTCCAGCTTGCGGCAGCGATGGACTCAGCACAGTACGGTGCTCATCCAAGGTCCTACAAATTTTCCTCCTGCTGGTAGCCACGCACATCTGCACAAGATTTGATTTTACTTTGAACTCTAAATAAATTTTGTAAGTCAGTCATTTGGCTACCAAAATTTTTCATCATTTCATTCGCATAAGTTCACGTGCCATTTGTAGATTAACATCGGTAACGGAGGTGTTATTTGATTGGGCGCCATTTGTTATGAACTGCCTGTCGTTGGCACCAGTGTATCGCTGCGCCGGCTAACTATCGGCTCAGGGGCGAGTACGACCGCGATACACTGGGCGGCAGTTTGAACAACTATTTATATCTTTCTAGCGAACTTGTCAATTTCAGCTACCTTCGCATTCCTGCGGTGGCTGTTTCGGTGTCGAACAGCCTGCGTGGCCCACCCTACCTTTATATTCCATTTTTATTCTTATGCTTATGGAATACCCTATTATACACTTCGTCTGCTTACGCAACCCTCATCTCACCCAACAAATTCATTTAGCCCATCATTCTGCTTCTCATTCAACTTCTATGTTTATCTATAAATTGTGATTTGGCGACCTTTCTAATTTTTAGTTGATGGTTTGGCCGGCTCGAGGTCCAGTTAAATAATTAAAACAAAACAACATAAATTAGTTGTTAAATTGTTCCGATATATTTCGGTTACACCACGGTAACCGTCTTCAGGGTGGCTACAACATACGTACATTTCAAATTAACAATTTCATTAACAATTAACAATTATAAAATTAACTCACTAATTTTACACGTCAGTCCTGTGTGGCGTGGAGTTGTCAACTAACTACTGTTTCGTTGTAAGTAGGTGTCTGTATATGTGCGCGCAGTTTTCAGTGTCAATTTTGTAGTTTAGTCTTCTGTGTGTCGGTATGTTTATTATATGTAGCATTTCAAGTGTGAAGCGTTTGTGGTAGTGAGGTTCTTGTTGTAGAATTGTTGTTGCCTCAAAATTCGGTGAGTGGCCGCTCTCTAAGCAGTGTGACGCTAGTGCAGTTTTTTGTATTTGGGTTTGGTGTCTTAGTTTTATGTCTGATTTATGTTGTGATAGTCTGGTTTTTAATTTTGATTTTGTGGTCCCAACATACACTTTGTTGCATGTATTATTTATGTCTCCGTTACATGGTATCCTATATACTAAGTTGTTTTTCTCATTCATCGGTATTTTGCATTTAATTTGGTTGTAAAAACTCCTCATAGTGTTGGATGGCTTATGTGCAATTTGAATATCTTTATTGTTGTAACATTCTGATTTTTGAATTCTTTCTGATAGATTAGGTACGTAAGTTATTGCTCTGTAAGATTTCGTCTGTTGTTTTTCTTTAGTTTTTTTGGTGTTGTATCTATTGAAAAGGGTGTGTATTGTCCATATTGGAAAGTCATTTTTGGTTAAAATGTCAATTATTTCGTTTTTTATGTCGTCATGGTATATGTGGTCACTGATCTTTATCATTCTATCTATACAGTTCAGTGCTGTATTTATGATCATTGATTTTGGGTGTCTGGAGTGGTAATTCAGTATCCTTCCTGATGAAGTTGGCTTTTTATACCATTTAACCTTTATTAGGTTTCCATGTCGAATGGCTATGGAATCTAGATATGGTAGTTTTTCGTCTGACTCCGTTTCTATTGTAAATTTAACGTTTCTGTGGTAAGTGTTCAATGCGTCTAGTGTATTTTGTATTTCGTCTTCTTTCGTTATAGCAAATAAATCATCCACGTATTTGGTCACCAGTCTGGGTTGGTATTTCAATTTGGTCAAAGTGTTTTGTAATAAGTCCTCCATTAATATGTCCGCTATGATAGGTGATGCTGGAGATCCCATGGGCATACCTTTTAGTTGTGTGTATATTTTGTCCTCATACTTAAAATATCGGTTTTTGGTGATGCAGAAGTTAATTATCGTCATGAACAGTCTATGTTTATCTTTATTGGACATGGCTTGGTTCTTAATTTTAATTTGCTAAACATTCATTTTTCTGGTGTGCCGTGTAATTATAAATATTTAATTAATTCCAAGTACACGAATCAGTTCACCTGAATTAAACTAACAAACTAGTTCTCAAATTTCGACCGTGTGGCCACTCTGTTCCGCGCGTGTGTTTCAAATGGCGTAAAAAATTATATACACTATTTTTTTTTTGCCGCAAAATTACACGCAGGTGAGTAAATAATAATATGAATAAATCCTAATTGGGAGCAGCGTATATGTATGTACTTGCGTAGGCCATACGAAAAGGTAACAAATGCTTGCGTATCTTTTGCAAGCGGCAACAAAAAAATAATAATAATGTATGTATGTATGTGTAAGTTAACACATAACACTCAATATGGGATATTTCATAAGTTTATAATCAACCCTCGCTATCGCGTGCTTCATAAGTTAAAGAACAGCCCTCGCAATTGCGGCGCTGCATACTTTGTATCAGCGCGCTATAGCTGCAATGGTCAGTGGCGGTAACCGGACACTTTTGTTTTGCTGCAAGAGTTTCCGTTATTGCCTAGGATTTTGCTGAGTCGGCTTGCCGACCATGACATTGTGGCGTGATGCGAGTTTTGGCTTAGCTTAAGTGAAATATTCTTTGTATTTAGTTTTTAGTTTTGAGTACAGCGCTCTTCAAGTAAGTCGCTTAATTAAATATGCACTCCGGCACTTGGCCGTTAAATAATTTGTTTTATTGTCTGAGCCCGAGGCCAGCAATTAGAGGTACAGTTTACCTCTCAACATAATCTTCATCCACAACCGGACTAGAAGAATATTAATTGGCGCCCAACTAGTGGTCGGACTCCACAACCAACAACAATTTAAGCAGCAGCACAGGAGCTGCAACAACCAACAACAATTAAGACATCAGCGCGGGAGCTGCGAGAGACCAGTTATATTAAGACAATTTTTTTGTGTTAATTGAATCATGTAAGTGGACACTCTAGCCAAACACAAAAATTTTATTTTATAAAAAAAATTAGATAGTACTAGTGAGTATTTGATATTACAACAGATCATATAAAAAAAAATTAAATTAAATAATAATAATCAGAAGTTTCTGAAACACGTGAGAGTGATTGCTTTGAGAATTTGAGTTGAAACAGTTTATCATCCAGATTGTTAATAAAATTACTTTGTGTTACTTTCTGTGTGTCTAAAATTGTGCTATAACAATACATACAGTTCTCGTGGCTCAGAGCTGCGATGTAATTCGACCCGTCTTTTGAAGGCCCGTTTTGTTTTTCGCGGCCGTTGGCCTGCGCATGCCACAGTTCAGCCAATATAGAAACCCTCGCAAGCAGTCTAGCGACTCAGATTCCGACTGTGACATTCGCATCAGACTTCTCCCCGTAGTTCCCCCACCATTAGGTAAAATGGATCCAGAACAGGTTAGGGAAGTAGTAAGGACGGCTATCAGCAATGCTTTAGCCGAACAGGCCGTTGCAAACCAGCAGAGGGAGCAAGCATTGACTCAAAGAATTAATGAGTTAGCTGAACAAATAACAGCAGCAAACGTTGCCGCCCACAAGTAGTAGCATATGCTGCTATAGGAATTAGAAACGACATTCGCTGTGACGAGCCGCTAGATGCCGTCAAGTGCTTAACTGAGTTTGCAGGAGTACAGGAATCTTATGTATCTTGGAGGCAGGCAGCATTAGCCGCTTACGAGATCTTCAGACCATATAATGGCAGTTCTCGTCATTATCAGGCTGTTATCATCATAAGAAGCAAGATTAGGGGCCCCGCAGACGCGGTGCTGGCCTCATTTGGTACTGTATTGAATTTTGATGCGATAATAAATCGCCTAGATTTCACATACAGTGACAAGAGACCAATTCATGTCATCGAACAGGAATTAGGTACCTTGAGGCAAGGTGGCCTGTACCTGCTTCAATATTACGATGAGGTAGAGAAGAAACTCACTCTTCTTACTAACAAAGTTAACATGTCATATGAGCCAGCTTTAGCAAAGGGCCTATGTGAAAAATTCCGCGACGATGCGTTGCGTGTGCATATCGGGTCTCAAGCGCAGTCTTACAGATGTGCTCTTTGCAGCAAAGCCCAGAGATTTGCCTTCAGCGCTAGCTCTCGCTCAAGAAGTCGAGTCAAATCATGAAAGGTACGCATTCGCGGCTAATTTCGCAAGAAGTCTAGAAGACAAAGAGCGCAAGCCGCATGCAAAAGGGCAGGGTCACCAACAGGAGAGGCATTCGCAACAAGCCGAAACACAAGCTAGCGGTACAAAGAATCCGCACTTTAGCAAGCAAAGCAAGGCCCCAGTGCAGACTGACCAGCGAAGCAGCAGGCAGCACAATAATAATGGCGCACAGGTGCCCATGGAGGTCGATCCTTCCTTCTCAAGGGTCTTGCAGCCCACGCAGGCCCCTGCTTACACGAATAGGAAGCACTCCGCATCTGACCGCACAGGCGGTCAGAGAAATCAGCAGCGGTTGAATCACGTCACGCAAGACGCGGGACAAGGGGCAGAGGCGTATGCTGATGCCGACTCCAGCGCAGCGGCACAAATCAATGACGACGCTAGTTATGACTCCGATGCCGTTAATTTTTTAGGAGCAAATCCCTGCTACCCGTCATCAGACAAAGAGTAGCAGGGACTCACATGCGATTCCTCATAGACACGGGCGCCGCCAAGAATTTCATTCGGCCACATGAAGGGTTGAAAGGCGTCCGCTCGGTAGAATCTCCCTTCAAAATTCATTCCATTCACGGCGGGACACAAATTACACACAAATGCTTTGTTTCAATGTTTGGGTTGAAGGCAACCTTTTTCATTCTGCCGGACTTGTCAACTTTTGATGGGATTGTAGGCCTTGACCTGCTAAAGCAGGCAGCTGCTTCGCTTTGTCTAGCTTCAGGATAACTTAAGTGGGAGTACGGAGGTTGAAAAAATCACCTTCCACACGTGCAAAAATGTAAATTTCACAAATGTAGACTGTGCAGAGGCATCCCCATTAGTAAGAAGTTCTTTTTTGAAAATTCTAAAGACCAGACAAAAGGCTTTTGCAGACCCAGACGAGGCGTTGCCGTATAACACATCAGTCGTGGCTACCATTAGGACCACAGATGAGCAACCGATCTATGCCAAGCTTTACCCATATCCAATGGGAGCAGCTGATTTCGTTTATAAAGAAATCAAAGATCTGCTAAAAAATGATATAATTCAAAAGTCCGTCTCTCCCTACAATAACCCAATATGGGTAGTAGACAAGAAGGGACTGATGAAGCAGGCAATAGGAAAATGAGATTGGTAATGGACTTTCGTAAACTTAACGAAAGAACCGTGCCTGACAAATACCCTATGCCAAATATATCAATGATATTGGGGAATTTGGGGAGAGCCAAATTCTTTTCAACATTAGACCTCAAGTCTGGTTATCACCAGATCATACTCGCTGAACGCGACCGTGAAAAAACCTCTTTCTCAGTGAACGGGGGGAAATACGAGTTACGACATACTGCGAGAGCAGATTGGCAAATTTTGCTATGTTTATGTCGATGACGTAATCATCTTTTCAGAAGATGAGGAATCCCACATTAAACACGTGGATTGGGCTTGCACGAAGCAAACATGAGGGTCTCTGTCGAAAAGTCACGTTTTTTTAAGAAAAGCGTGAACTTTCTGTGGTTCATAGTCACCAGCACTGGCGCCACGACGGATCCTGAAAAGGTTAGGGCAATACAGAAGTATCCAGAACCTAAAACACTGTTCGAGGTCAGATCATTTCTAGGCCTCGCAAGTTATTACAGATGTTTCATTAGGGACTTCGCCGCAATAGCAAGACCCATCTCGAATATCTTGAAGGGTGAGAATGGAACAGTCAGTAAACATAGGTCTAGAAATATAAAGGTTCAATTCTCTGAAGTGCAACAAAGGGCGTTTCAGAAGTTGCGCGATATTTTGTCATCCGAGAATGTAATGCTCAGGTACCCCGATTTTAAGAAGCCATTCGATCTAACGACCGATGCTTCGGCTCACGGCATAGGTGCAGTTTTGTCTCAAGAGGGTCGTCCTATAACAATGATTTCGAGAACATTGAAGGACAGCGAGGTTAACTATGCAACAAATGAGAGAGAGTTATTGGCCATCGTATGGTCACTTGCCAAGTTAAGGCACTATTTGTATTGGGTGAAAGATATTAATATCTTTACTGACCATCAACCCTTGACCTTCGCAGTTTCGGAATCCAATCCAAATGCGAAGATTAAAAGGTGGAAAGCGCGCATTGACGAGTCTAATGCACGCATCTTCTATAAACCTGGCAAGGACAATCTGGTTGCGGATGTCTTGTCAAGACAGCAGCTCAACGCTGTATATGAACAAAAAGTTGAGTCCTGCGCAGCAACGATCCACAGTGAGGTATCTCTCACCAACACCATTGAGTCAACAGACAAACCCTTGAACAGTTTTCAAAACCAAATAGTGGTAGAAGAGGCGCGTTTCCCCTTAAAACGGAGTTTTATTTTATTTGGAAATAAGAAACGCTACTTGATCAGCTATACTTGCATTGAATCGCTGCTAGACGAGCTCGAAGACGTAGTTTCACCCAAATGCGTAAATGCTCTCCACTGTGATTTACACACGCTTGCAATTATACAAGATGCATTGGTTCGAAGATACCCAGCCACAAAGTTCTGGCACTGCAAAAATCGCGTAGTGGACGTATTTGCGATTGGAGAAAGAAGGGAAATCCTCACAGCCGAGCATAATAGGGCCCATAGGTCTGCACAGGAAAATATTAAGCAGGTACTCTCCGAGTACTACTTTCCAAAGATGGCAAAAATAGCCAATGAAATAGTACAAAATTGCAAAACATGTGCTAGGGCTAAATATGATAGACACCCCAAAAAACAAGAACTTGGGGTGACACCGAACCCCTCACATGTAGTAGAGATGTTACACATAGACATTTTTTCCACTGACAGGAAATTTTTTGTTTGCTACTGTCCAACCGGTCCCTTCAAGAACCATTGTGGATCTGAAGCCAGCCTTAATGCAACTAATGAACTTTTTCCCAAAAGCCAGATCTATTTACTGTGACAATGAACCGTCATTGAATTCAGAGACCATCGTGACTATGCTTGCAAACAACTATGGGGTCAGCATTTCAAATGCACAACCATTGCATAGCATCTCGAATGGACAGGTTGAGCGCTTTCACAGCACTCTGTTAGAGCTAGCCAGATGCCTAAAGATCGATAAAGGCATATGTGACACCGTAGAAGTCATTTTACTGGCTACAACTGAGTACAATAAGTCGATACATTCGGTCATCGACCAGAGACCAGTTGATGTGGTTCAGGCGCACCCAGATGAGCCACAAGAGAAGATACAAGAAAAGATCAGGAACGCTCAGACGACGCTCAGAGCTAGGGAAAACGCAAATCGGCAGAATAGGGTCTTCGACGTTGGTGACAAAGTTTTGGTCAAGTCCAACCGACGGCTCGGAAACAAACTCACACCTTTATGTGATGAGAAGGCCGTGGATGCAGACCTGGGGACCGAGGTCCTCATTAGAGGGAGGGTGGTCCACAAGGACAACCTAAGGTGACTCCCTTGTTTTTTTTCATTTTTTTTTTTGCACCTTTTTTAAGCCACTAGGCAAATTCATATAAGTTAGATATAGTTTTTCAATTTACTATTAGCCACTTGGCATAGGTTTTATAAAACATTTTTGGTGGTGGGCAAACCTCTTTAAAAAGAAAAACGGAAAAATTGCTAAAATGAAAGAAAACAACTTCAATTCACAGGTTCGGATCCATATTACTCTTTTCCTTATCAGTGGCCTCGGCACATGTCACCGACTACTCGCGAGCCAAGTATATTCCCATCGTCGACGGCGAAATCTTGGTTTGGGAAGAATATGCCAATGTTAGGCACTCGGCAAACCTCTCAGAGTACGTGCGAATGGTGGAAGAAACGGTCAAATTAATTGACATGTTCCCGCTATCCCACATGAAAAAACTTCTAAGTGTGGACACGGCACATTTACAAGACCTGTTGGAGGCGTTAGGCACACACCATAGAGTCGCCAGGAGTTTAGATTTCCTAGGGTGCATACTGAAGGTTGTGGCGGGTACACCCGATGCCGGTGATTTAGAGCAGACTAGGTTCACTGAAATGCAACTAATAAATGCCAACAATAGACAAATAGAAGTAAACACTAGAGTTCAAGACCAGATTAACCAGTTAACAGTCACTGTCAATAAAATTCTCAAGATAACCCAAAACTCACAAGTTGACACTAGCCATTTATTTGAAACATTACTGTCTAGAAACAGAATGCTGATGATGGAGTTGCAAAATTTAATGCTTGCTATTACTCTTGCGAAGGCTAACATTGTTAGCCCAAACATTTTGGACCACTCAGATTTGAAATCAATTTGGCTAGAGGAACCCACCAACACTCCCATAGGAGATCTTATGTCCGTTGCGTCCGTAAAAGTTCTTCAATACATTAACACTATACATTTTATAATTAAATTCCCAAAGATTAAAAAAGCTTGCAGAAAAATCACGATTTATCCTGTCATCCACAAGAATTTCATATTGCGATTGTTTGACAACGTCATAGCCGAATGCGATGGAGAAACCCACACACTGCAGAGTTGCGCCGCTTCACCTGGAGCCACATTTTGTCGTCTGGCATTAGAGAGTTCATGTGCCAAAGAGCTCCATGCAGGTGGCACGGCACACTGCAAGATCCAGCCGAGCAACCTGGAAATAATTACCCATGTAGATGACGGAATTATCATCCTCAACGACGGGTCCGCAAGGATTCAGGTGGACAACGGCACTGAGATGCAGGTACAAGGCACGCATCTCATCACATTCGAAGCCGAGCTGCAATTAACGGGACTCTGTTTTACAAGCACAACAACGTACGCAATAGAGTCCCGGGTATTGCCAATTCTCCCTTGCTGAACATCACTGCCAGCCAAGATGTCCTCAGCCTCCCTTACCTTCATCGTTTGAATGAACGTAATTTGGAGGTGATACAGCAATTCAAGGAAGACGCCGGAACTGATCAAGCCTATCGCGTGGCATTCATCATTGGAGCCATATGCTGTGCTTTAATCTGCGTTGGCCTCACTCTTTGGCGGATCATCGACGCAAAGAAATCTGCGAAGCAGTTACGAGAAGTCGTCGCCGGGATTGGGTCGGCCGAGGACGGCCTTATACTTGAAGGGGGAGTAGTTAACACATAACACTCAATATGGGATATTTCATAAGTTTATAATCAACCCTCGCTATCGCGTGCTTCATAAGTTAAAGAACAGCCCTCGCAATTGCGGCGCTGCATACTTTGTATCAGCGCGCTATAGCTGCAATGGTCAGTGGCGGTAACCGGACACTTTTGTTTTGCTGCAAGAGTTTCCGTTATTGCCTAGGATTTTGCTGAGTCGGCTTGCCGATCATGACATTGTGGCGTGATGCGAGTTTTGGCTTAGCTTAAGTGAAATATTCTTTGTATTTAGTTTTTAGTTTTGAGTACAGCGCTCTTCAAGTAAGTCGCTTAATTAAATATGCACTCCGGCACTTGTTTTATTGTCTGAGCCCGAGGCCAGCAATTAGAGGTACAGTTTACCTCTCAACATAATCTTCATCCACAACCGGACTAGAAGAACATTAATTGGCGCCCAACTAGTGGTCGGACTCCACAACCAACAACAATTTAAGCAGCAGCACAGGAGCTGCAACAACCAACAACAATTAAGACATCAGCGCGGGAGCTGCGAGAGACCAGTTATATTAAGACAATTTTTTTGTGTTAATTGAATCATGTAAGTGGACACTCTAGCCAAACACAAAAATTTTATTTTATAAAAAAAATTAGATAGTACTAGTGAGTATTTGATATTACAACAGATCATATAAAAAAAAATTAAATTAAATAATAATAATCAGAAGTTTCTGAAACACGTGAGAGTGATTGCTTTGAGAATTTGAGTTGAAACAGTTTATCATCCAGATTGTTAATAAAATTACTTTGTGTTACTTTCTGTGTGTCTAAAATTGTGCTATAACAATACATACAGTTCTCGTGGCTCAGAGCTGCGATGTAATTCGACCCGTCTTTTGAAGGCCCGTTTTGTTTTTCGCGGCCGTTGGCCTGCGCATGCCACAGTTCAGCCAATATAGAAACCCTCGCAAGCAGTCTAGCGACTCAGATTCCGACTGTGACATTCGCATCAGACTTCTCCCCGTAGTTCCCCCACCATCAGGTAAAATGGATCCAGAACAGCTTAGGGAAGTAGTAAGGACGGCTATCAGCAATGCTTTAGCCGAACAGGCCGTTGCAAACCAGCAGAGGGAGCAAGCATTGACTCAAAGAATTAATGAGTTAGCTGAACAAATAACAGCAGCAAACGTTGCCGCCCACAAGTAGTAGCATATGCTGCTATAGGAATTAGAAACGACATTCGCTGTGACGAGCCGCTAGATGCCGTCAAGTGCTTAACTGAGTTTGCAGGAGTACAGGAATCTTATGTATCTTGGAGGCAGGCAGCATTAGCCGCTTACGAGATCTTCAGACCATATAATGGCAGTTCTCGTCATTATCAGGCTGTTATCATCATAAGAAGCAAGATTAGGGGCCCCGCAGACGCATTTGGTACTGTATTGAATTTTGATGCGATAATAAATCGCCTAGATTTCACATACAGTGACAAGAGACCAATTCATGTCATCGAACAGGAATTAGGTACCTTGAGGCAAGGTGGCCTGTACCTGCAGAGTCACCAACAGGAGAGGCATTCGCAACAAGCCGAAACACAAGCTAGCGGTACAAAGAATCCGCACTTTAGCAAGCAAAGCAAGGCCCCAGTGCAGACTGACCAGCGAAGCAGCAGGCAGCACAATAATAATGGCGCACAGGTGCCCATGGAGGTCGATCCTTCCTTCTCAAGGGTCTTGCAGCCCACTCAGGCCCCTGCTTACACGAATAGGAAGCACTCCGCATCTGACCGCACAGGCGGTCAGAGAAATCAGCAGCGGTTGAATCACGTCACGCAAGACGCGGGACAAGGGGCAGAGGCGTATGCTGATGCCGCCTCCAGCGCAGCGGCACAAATCAATGACGACGCTAGTTATGACTCCGATGCCGTTAATTTTTTAGGAGCAAATCCCTGCTACCCGTCATCAGACAAAGAGTAGCAGGGACTCACATGCGATTCCTCATAGACACGGGCGCGGCCAAGAATTTCATTCGGCCACATGAAGGGTTGAAAGGCGTCCGCTCGGTAGAATCTCCCTTCAAAATTCATTCCATTCACGGCGGGACACAAATTACACACAAATGCTTTGTTTCAATGTTTGGGTTGAAGGCAACCTTTTTCATTCTGCCGGACTTGTCAACTTTTGATGGGATTGTAGGCCTTGACCTGCTAAAGCAGGCAGCTGCTTCGCTTTGTCTAGCTTCAGGATAACTTAAGTGGGGTACGGAGGTTGAAAAAATCACCTTCCACACGTGCAAAAATGTAAATTTCACAAATGTAGACTGTGCAGAGGCATCCCCATTAGTAAGAAGTTCTTTTTTGAAAATTCTAAAGACCAGACAAAAGGCTTTTGCAGACCCAGACGAGGCGTTGCCGTATAACACATCAGTCGTGGCTACCATTAGGACCACAGATGAGCAACCGATCTATGCCAAGCTTTACACATATCCAATGGGAGCAGCTGATTTCGTTTATAAAGAAATCAAAGATCTGCTAAAAAATGATATAATTCAAAAGTCCGTCTCTCCCTACAATAACCCAATATGGGTGGTAGACAAGAAGGGACTGATGAAGCAGGCAATAGGAAAATGAGATTGGTAATGGACTTTCGTAAACTTAACGAAAGAACCGTGCCTGACAAATACCCTATGCCAAATATATCAATGATATTGGGGAATTTGGGGAGAGCCAAATTCTTTTCAACATTAGACCTCAAGTCTGGTTATCACCAGATCATACTCGCTGAACGCGACCGTGAAAAAACCTCTTTCTCAGTGAACGGTGGGAAATACGAGTTACGACATACTGCGAGAGCAGGTTGGCAAATTTTGCTATGTTTATGTCGATGACGTAATCATCTTTACAGGAGATGAGGAATCCCACATTAAACACGTGGATTGGGCTTGCACGAAGCAAACATGAGGGTCTCTGTCGAAAAGTCACGTTTTTTTAAGAAAAGCGTGAACTTTCTGTGGTTCATAGTCACCAGCACTGGCGCCACGACGGATCCTGAAAAGGTTAGGGCAATACAGGAGTATCCAGAACCTAAAACACTGTTCGAGGTCAGATCATTTCTAGGCCTCGCAAGTTATTACAGATGTTTCATTAGGGACTTCGCCGCAATAGCAAGACCCATCTCGAATATCTTGAAGGGTGAGAATGGAACAGTCAGTAAACATAGGTCTAGAAATATAAAGGTTCAATTCTCTGAAGTGCAACAAAGGGCGTTTCAGAAGTTGCGCGATATTTTGTCATCCGAGAATGTAATGCTCAGGTACCCCGATTTTAAGAAGCCATTCGATCTAACGACCGATGCTTCGGCTCACGGCATAGGTGCAGTTTTGTCTCAAGAGGGTCGTCCTATAACAATGATTTCGAGAACATTGAAGGACAGCGAGGTTAACTATGCAACAAATGAGAGAGAGTTATTGGCCATCGTATGGTCACTTGCCAAGTTAAGGCACTATTTGTATCGGGTGAAAGATATTAATATCTTTACTGACCATCAACCCTTGACCTTCGCAGTTTCGGAATCCAATCCAAATGCGAAGATTAAAAGGTGGAAAGCGCGCATTGACGAGTCTAATGCACGCATCTTCTATAAACCAGGCAAGGACAATCTGGTTGCGGATGTCTTGTCAAGACAGCAGCTCAACGCTGTATATGAACAAAAAGTTGAGTCCTGCGCAGCAACGATCCACAGTGAGGTATCTCTCACCAACACCATTGAGTCAACAGACAAACCCTTGAACAGTTTTCAAAACCAAATAGTGGTAGAAGAGGCGCGTTTCCCCTTAAAACGGAGTTTTATTTTATTTGGAAATAAGAAACGCTACTTGATCAGCTATACTTGCATTGAATCGCTGCTAGACGAGCTCGAAGACGTAGTTTCACCCAAATGCGTAAATGCTCTCCACTGTGATTTACACACGCTTGCAATTATACAAGATGCATTGGTTCGAAGATACCCAGCCACAAAGTTCTGGCACTGCAAAAATCGCGTAGTGGACGTATTTGCGATTGGAGAAAGAAGGGAAATCCTCACAGCCGAGCATAATAGGGCCCATAGGTCTGCACAGGAAAATATTAAGCAGGTACTCTCCGAGTACTACTTTCCAAAGATGGCAAAAATAGCCAATGAAATAGTACAAAATTGCAAAACATGTGCTAGGGCTAAATATGATAGACACCCCAAAAAACAAGAACTTGGGGAGACACCGATCCCCTCACATGTAGTAGAGATGTTACACATAGACATTTTTTCCACTGACAGGAAATTTTTTGTTTGCTACTGTCCAACCGGTCCCTTCAAGAACCATTGTGGATCTGAAGCCAGCCTTAATGCAACTAATGAACTTTTTCCCAAAAGCCAGATCTATTTACTGTGACAATGAACCGTCATTGAATTCAGAGACCATCGTGACTATGCTTGCAAACAACTATGGGGTCAGCATTTCAAATGCACAACCATTGCATAGCATCTCGAATGGACAGGTTGAGCGCTTTCAAAGCACTCTGTTAGAGCTAGCCAGATGCCTAAAGATCGATAAAGGCATATGTGACACCGTAGAAGTCATTTTACTGGCTACAACTGAGTACAATAAGTCGATACATTCGGTCATCGACCAGAGACCAGTTGATGTGGTTCAGGCGCACCCAGATGAGCCACAAGAGAAGATACAAGAAAAGATCAGGAACGCTCAGACGACGCTCAGAGCTAGGGAAAACGCAAATCGGCAGAATAGGGTCTTCGACGTTGGTGTTAAAGTTTTGGTCAAGTCCAACCGACGGCTCGGAAACAAACTCACACCTTTATGTGATGAGAAGGCCGTGGATGCAGACCTGGGGACCGAGGTCCTCATTAGAGGGAGGGTGGTCCACAAGGACAACCTAAGGTGACTCCCTTGTTTTTTTTCATTTTTTTTTTGCACCTTTTTTAAGCCACTAGGCAAATTCATATAAGTTAGATATAGTTTTTCAATTTACTATTAGCCACTTGGCATAGGTTTTATAAAACATTTTTGGTGGTGGGCAAACCTCTTTAAAAAGAAAAACGGAAAAATTGCTAAAATGAAAGAAAACAACTTCAATTCACAGGTTCGGATCCATATTACTCTTTTCCTTATCAGTGGCCTCGGCACATGTCACCGACTACTCGCGAGCCAAGTATATTCCCATCGTCGACGGCGAAATCTTGGTTTGGGAAGAATATGCCTATGTTAGGCACTCGGCAAACCTCTCAGAGTACGTGCGAATGGTGGAAGAAACGGTCAAATTAATTGACATGTTCCCGCTATCCCACATGAAAAAACTTCTAAGTGTGGACACGGCACATTTACAAGACCTGTTGGAGGCGTTAGGCACACACCATAGAGTCGCCAGGAGTTTAGATTTCCTAGGGTGCATACTGAAGGTTGTGGCGGGTACACCCGATGCCGGTGATTTAGAGCAGACTAGGTTCACTGAAATGCAACTAATAAATGCCAACAATAGACAAATAGAAGTAAACACTAGAGTTCAAGACCAGATTAACCAGTTAACAGTCACTGTCAATAAAATTCTCAAGATAACCCAAAACTCACAAGTTGACACTAGCCATTTATTTGAAACCTTACTGTCTAGAAACAGAATGCTGATGATGGAGTTGCAAAATTTAATGCTTGCTATTACTCTTGCGAAGGCTAACATTGTTAGCCCAAACATTTTGAACCACTCAGATTTGAAATCAATTTGGCTAGAGGAACCCACCAACACTCCCATAGGAGATCTTATGTCCGTTGCGTCCGTAAAAGTTCTTCAATACATTAACACTATACATTTTATAATTAAATTCCCAAAGATTAAAAAAGCTTGCAGAAAAATCACGATTTATCCTGTCATCCACAAGAATTTCATATTGCGATTGTTTGACAACGTCATAGCCGAATGCGATGGAGAAACCCACACACTGCAGAGTTGCGCCGCTTCACCTGGAGCCACATTTTGTCGTCTGGCATTAGAGAGTTCATGTGCCAAAGAGCTCCATGCAGGTGGCACGGCACACTGCAAGATCCAGCCGAGCAACCTGGAAATAATTACCCATGTAGATGACGGAATTATCATCCTCAACGACGGGTCCGCAAGGATTCAGGTGGACAACGGCACTGAGATGCAGGTACAAGGCACGCATCTCATCACATTCGAAGCCGAGCTGCAATTAACGGGACTCTGTTTTACAAGCACAACAATGTACGCAATAGAGTCCCGGGTATTGCCAATTCTCCCTTGCTGAACATCACTGCCAGCCAAGATGTCCTCAGCCTCCCTTACCTTCATCGTTTGAATGAACGTAATTTGGAGGTGATACAGCAATTCAAGGAAGACGCCGGAACTGATCAAGCCTATCGCGTGGCATTCATCATTGGAGCCATATGCTGTGCTTTAATCTGCGTTGGCCTCACTCTTTGGCGGATCATCGACGCAAAGAAATCTGCGAAGCAGTTACGAGAAGTCGTCGCCGGGATTGGGTCGGCCGAGGACGGCCTTATACTTGAAGGGGGAGTAGTTAACACATAACACTCAATATGGGATATTTCATAAGTTTATAATCAACCCTCGCTATCGCGTGCTTCATAAGTTAAAGAACAGCCCTCGCAATTGCGGCGCTGCATACTTTGTATCAGCGCGCTATAGCTGCAATGGTCAGTGGCGGTAACCGGACACTTTTGTTTTGCTGCAAGAGTTTCCGTTATTGCCTAGGATTTTGCTGAGTCGGCTTGCCGACCATGACATTGTGGCGTGATGCGAGTTTTGGCTTAGCTTAAGTGAAATATTCTTTGTATTAAGTTTTTAGTTTTGAGTACAGCGCTCTTCAAGTAAGTCGCTTAATTAAATATGCACTCCGGCACTTGTTTTATTGTCTGAGCCCGAGGCCAGCAATTAGAGGTACAGTTTACCTCTCAACATAATCTTCATCCACAACCGGACTAGAAGAACATTAATTGGCGCCCAACTAGTGGTCGGACTCCACAACCAACAACAATTTAAGCAGCAGCACAGGAGCTGCAACAACCAACAACAATTAAGACATCAGCGCGGGAGCTGCGAGAGACCAGTTATATTAAGACAATTTTTTTGTGTTAATTGAATCATGTAAGTGGACACTCTAGCTAAACACAAAAATTTTATTTTATAAAAAAAATTAGATAGTACTAGTGAGTATTTGATATTACAACAGATCATATAAAAAAAAATTAAATTAAATAATAATAATCAGAAGTTTCTGAAACACGTGAGAGTGATTGCTTTGAGAATTTGAGTTGAAACAGTTTATCATCCAGATTGTTAATAAAATTACTTTGTGTTACTTTCTGTGTGTCTAAAATTGTGCTATAACAATACATACAGTTCTCGTGGCTCAGAGCTGCGATGTAATTTGACCCGTCTTTTGAAGGCCCGTTTTGTTTTTCGCGGCCGTTGGCCTGCGCATGCCACAGTTCAGCCAATATAGAAACCCTCGCAAGCAGTCTAGCGACTCAGATTCCGACTGTGACATTCGCATCAGACTTCTCCCCGTAGTTCCCCCACCATCAGGTAAAATGGATCCAGAACAGCTTAGGGAAGTAGTAAGGACGGCTATCAGCAATGCTTTAGCCGAACAGGCCGTTGCAAACCAGCAGAGGGAGCAAGCATTGACTCAAAGAATTAATGAGTTAGCTGAACAAATAACAGCAGCAAACGTTGCCGCCCACAAGTAGTAGCATATGCTGCTATAGGAATTAGAAACGACATTCGCTGTGACGAGCCGCTAGATGCCGTCAAGTGCTTAACTGAGTTTGCAGGAGTACAGGAATCTTATGTATCTTGGAGGCAGGCAGCATTAGCCGCTTACGAGATCTTCAGACCATATAATGGCAGTTCTCGTCATTATCAGGCTGTTATCATCATAAGAAGCAAGATTAGGGGCCCCGCAGACGCGGTGTTGGCCTCATTTGGTACTGTATTGAATTTTGATGCGATAATAAATCGCCTAGATTTCACATACAGTGACAAGAGACCAATTCATGTCATCGAACAGGAATTAGGTACCTTGAGGCAAGGAGGCCTGTACCTGCTTCAATATTACGATGAGGTAGAGAAGAAACTCACTCTTCTTACTAACAAAGTTAACATGTCATATGAGCCAGCTTTAGCAAAGGGCCTATGTGAAAAATTCCGCGACGATGCGTTGCGTGTGCATATCGGGTCTCAAGCGCAGTCTTACAGATGTGCTCTTTGCAGCAAAGCCCAGAGATTTGCCTTCAGCGCTAGCTCTCGCTCAAGAAGTCGAGTCAAATCATGAAAGGTACGCATTCGCGGCTAATTTCGCAAGAAGTCTAGAAGACAAAGAGCGCAAGCCGCATGCAAAAGGGCAGAGACACCAACAGGAGAGGCATTCGCAACAAGCCGAAACACAAGCTAGCGGTACAAAGAATCCGCACTTTAGCAAGCAAAGCAAGGCCCCAGTGCAGACTGACCAGCGAAGCAGCAGGCAGCACAATAATAATGGCGCACAGGTGCCCATGGAGGTCGATCCTTCCTTCTCAAGGGTCTTGCAGCCCACTCAGGCCCCTGCTTACACGAATAGGAAGCACTCCGCATCTGACCGCACAGGCGGTCAGAGAAATCAGCAGCGGTTGAATCACGTCACGCAAGACGCGGGACAAGGGGCAGAGGCGTATGCTGATGCCGCCTCCAGCGCAGCGGCACAAATCAATGACGACGCTAGTTATGACTCCGATGCCGTTAATTTTTTAGGAGCAAATCCCTGCTACCCGTCATCAGACAAAGAGTAGCAGGGACTCACATGCGATTTCTTCACGGGCGCGGCCAAGAATTTCATTCGGCCACATGAAGGGTTGAAAGGCGTCCGCTCGGTAGAATCTCCCTTCAAAATTCATTCCATTCACGGCGGGACACAAATTACACACAAATGCTTTGTTTCAATGTTTGGGTTGAAGGCAACCTTTTTCATTCTGCCGGACTTGTCAACTTTTGATGGGATTGTAGGCCTTGACCTGCTAAAGCAGGCAGCTGCTTCGCTTTGTCTAGCTTCAGGATAACTTAAGTGGGGTACGGAGGTTGAAAAAATCACCTTCCACACGTGCAAAAATGTAAATTTCACAAATGTAGACTGTGCAGAGGCATCCCCATTAGTAAGAAGTTCTTTTTTGAAAATTCTAAAGACCAGACAAAAGGCTTTTGCAGACCCAGACGAGGCGTTGCCGTATAACACATCAGTCGTGGCTACCATTAGGACCACAGATGAGCAACCGATCTATGCCAAGCTTTACCCATATCCAATGGGAGCAGCTGATTTCGTTTATAAAGAAATCAAAGATCTGCTAAAAAATGATATAATTCAAAAGTCCGTCTCTCCCTACAATAACCCAATATGGGTGGTAGACAAGAAGGGACTGATGAAGCAGGCAATAGGAAAATGAGATTGGTAATGGACTTTCGTAAACTTAACGAAAGAACCGTGCCTGACAAATACCCTATGCCAAATATATCAATGATATTGGGGAATTTGGGGAGAGCCAAATTCTTTTCAACATTAGACCTCAAGTCTGGTTATCACCAGATCATACTCGCTGAACGCGACCGTGAAAAAACCTCTTTCTCAGTGAACGGGGGGAAATACGAGTTACGACATACTGCGAGAGCAGATTGGCAAATTTTGCTATGTTTATGTCGATGACATAATTATCTTTTCAGAAGATAAGGAATCCCACATTAAACACGTGGATTGGGCTTGCACGAAGCAAACATGAGGGTCTCTGTCGAAAAGTCACGTTTTTTTAAGAAAAGCGTGAACTTTCTGGGGTTCATAGTCACCAGCACTGGCGCCACGACGGATCCTGAAAAGGTTAGGGCAATACAGGAGTATCCAGAACCTAAAACACTGTTCGAGGTCAGATCATTTCTAGGCCTCGCAAGTTATTACAGAGCCGCAATAGCAAGACCCATCTCGAATATCTTGAAGGGTGAGAATGGAACAGTCAGTAAACATAGGTCTAGAAATATAAAGGTTCAATTCTCTGAAGTGCAACAAAGGGCGTTTCAGAAGTTGCGCGATATTTTGTCATCCGAGAATGTAATGCTCAGGTACCCCGATTTTAAGAAGCCATTCGATCTAACGACCGATGCTTCGGCTCACGGCATAGGTGCAGTTTTGTCTCAAGAGGGTCGTCCTATAACAATGATTTCGAGAACATTGAAGGACAGCGAGGTTAACTATGCAACAAATGAGAGAGAGTTATTGGCCATCGTATGGTCACTTGCCAAGTTAAGGCACTATTTGTATTGGGTGAAAGATATTAATATCTTTACTGACCATCAACCCTTGACCTTCGCAGTTTCGGAATCCAATCCAAATGCGAAGATTAAAAGGTGGAAAGCGCGCATTGACGAGTCTAATGCACGCATCTTCTATAAACCTGGCAAGGACAATCTGGTTGCGGATGTCTTGTCAAGACAGCAGCTCAACGCTGTATATGAACAAAAAGTTGAGTCCTGCGCAGCAACGATCCACAGTGAGGTATCTCTCACCAACACCATTGAGTCAACAGACAAACCCTTGAACTGTTTTCAAAACCAAATAGTGGTAGAAGAGGCGCGTTTCCCCTTAAAACGGAGTTTTATTTTATTTGGAAATAAGAAACGCTACTTGATCAGCTATACTTGCATTGAATCGCTGCTAGACGAGCTCGAAGACGTAGTTTCACCCAAATGCGTAAATGCTCTCCACTGTGATTTACACACGCTTGCAATTATACAAGATGCATTGGTTCGAAGATACCCAGCCACAAAGTTCTGGCACTGCAAAAATCGCGTAGTGGACGTATTTGCGATTGGAGAAAGAAGGGAAATCCTCACAGCCGAGCATAATAGGGCCCATAGGTCTGCACAGGAAAATATTAAGCAGGTACTCTCCGAGTACTACTTTCCAAAGATGGCAAAAATAGCCAATGAAATAGTACAAAATTGCAAAACATGTGCTAGGGCTAAATATGATAGACACCCCAAAAAACAAGAACTTGGGGAGACACCGATCCCCTCACATGTAGTAGAGATGTTACACATAGACATTTTTTCCACTGACAGGAAATTTTTTGTTTGCTACTGTCCAACCGGTCCCTTCAAGAACCATTGTGGATCTGAAGCCAGCCTTAATGCAACTAATGAACTTTTTCCCAAAAGCCAGATCTATTTACTGTGACAATGAACCGTCATTGAATTCAGAGACCATCGTGACTATGCTTGCAAACAACTATGGGGTCAGCATTTCAAATGCACAACCATTGCATAGCATCTCGAATGGACAGGTTGAGCGCTTTCAAAGCACTCTGTTAGAGCTAGCCAGATGCCTAAAGATCGATAAAGGCATATGTGACACCGTAGAAGTCATTTTACTGGCTACAACTGAGTACAATAAGTCGATACATTCGGTCATCGACCAGAGACCAGTTGATGTGGTTCAGGCGCACCCAGATGAGCCACAAGAGAAGATACAAGAAAAGATCAGGAACGCTCAGACGACGCTCAGAGCTAGGGAAAACGCAAATCGGCAGAATAGGGTCTTCGACGTTGGTGTTAAAGTTTTGGTCAAGTCCAACCGACGGCTCGGAAACAAACTCACACCTTTATGTGATGAGAAGGCCGTGGATGCAGACCTGGGGACCGAGGTCCTCATTAGAGGGAGGGTGGTCCACAAGGACAACCTAAGGTGACTCCCTTGTTTTTTTTCATTTTTTTTGCACCTTTTTTAAGCCACTAGGCAAATTCATATAAGTTAGATATAGTTTTTCAATTTACTATTAGCCACTTGGCATAGGTTTTATAAAACATTTTTGGTGGTGGGCAAACCTCTTTAAAAAGAAAAACGGAAAAATTGCTAAAAGAAAGAAAACAACTTCAATTCACAGGTTCGGATCCATATTACTCCTTTCCTTATCAGTGGCCTCGGCACATGTCACCGACTACTCGCGAGCCAAGTATATTCCCATCGTCGACGGCGAAATCTTGGTTTGGGAAGAATATGCCTATGTTAGGCACTCGGCAAACCTCTCAGAGTACGTGCGAATGGTGGAAGAAACGGTCAAATTAATTGACATGTTCCCGCTATCCCACATGAAAAAACTTCTAAGTGTGGACACGGCACATTTACAAGACCTGTTGGAGGCGTTAGGCACACACCATAGAGTCGCCAGAAGTTTAGATTTCCTAGGGTGCATACTGAAGGTTGTGGCTGGTACACCCGATGCCGGTGATTTAGAGCAGACTAGGTTCACTGAAATGCAACTAATAAATGCCAACAATAGACAAATAGAAGTAAACACTAGAGTTCAAGACCAGATTAACCAGTTAACAGTCACTGTCAATAAAATTCTCAAGATAACCCAAAACTCACAAGTTGACACTAGCCATTTATTTGAAACATTACTGTCTAGAAACAGAATGCTGATGATGGAGTTGCAAAATTTAATGCTTGCTATTACTCTTGCGAAGGCTAACATTGTTAGCCCAAACATTTTGGACCACTCAGATTTGAAATCAATTTGGCTAGAGGAACCCACCAACACTCCCATAGGAGATCTTATGTCCGTTGCGTCCGTAAAAGTTCTTCAATACATTAACACTATACATTTTATAATTAAATTCCCAAAGATTAAAAAAGCTTGCAGAAAAATCACGATTTATCCTGTCATCCACAAGAATTTCATATTGCGATTGTTTGACAAAGTCATAGCCGAATGCGATGGAGAAACCCACACACTGCAGAGTTGCGCCGCTTCACCTGGAGCCACATTTTGTCGTCTGGCATTAGAGAGTTCATGTGCCAAAGAGCTCCATGCAGGTGGCACGGCACACTGCAAGATCCAGCCGAGCAACCTGGAAATAATTACCCATGTAGATGACGGAATTATCATCCTCAACGACGGGTCCGCAAGGATTCAGGTGGACAACGGCACTGAGATGCAGGTACAAGGCACGCATCTCATCACATTCGGAGACCGAGCCGCAATTAACGGGACTCTGTTTTACAAGCACAACAATGTACGCAATAGAGTCCCGGGTATTGCCAATTCTCCCTTGCTGAACATCACTGCCAGCCAAGATGTCCTCAGCCTCCCTTACCTTCATCGTTTGAATGAACGTAATTTGGAGGTGATACAGCAATTCAAGGAAGACGCCGGAACTGATCAAGCCTATCGCGTGGCATTCATCATTGGAGCCATATGCTGTGCTTTAATCTGCGTTGGCCTCACTCTTTGGCGGATCATCGACGCAAAGAAATCTGCGAAGCAGTTACGAGAAGTCGTCGCCGGGATTGGGTCGGCCGAGGACGGCCTTATACTTGAAGGGGGAGTAGTTAACACATAACACTCAATATGGGATATTTCATAAGTTTATAATCAACCCTCGCTATCGCGTGCTTCATAAGTTAAAGAACAGCCCTCGCAATTGCGGCGCTGCATACTTTGTATCAGCGCGCTATAGCAGCAATGGTCAGTGGCGGTAACCGGACACTTTTGTTTTGCTGCAAGAGTTTCCGTTATTGCCTAGGATTTTGCTGAGTCGGCTTGCCGACCATGACATTGTGGCGTGATGCGAGTTTTGGCTAAGCTTAAGTGAAATATTCTTTGTATTTAGTTTTTAGTTTTGAGTACAGCGCTCTTCAAGTAAGTCGCTTAAATAAATATTCACTCCGGCACTTGGCCGTTAAATAATTTGTTTTATTGTCTGAGCCCGAGGCCAGCAATTAGAGGTACAGTTTACCTCTCAACATAATCTTCATCCACAACCGGACTAGAAGAACATTAATTTGTATATATGTAGAAATATGTATGGATAAGTTATATATTTCGGGTCCTTAATCTACCTTATTCCTGCCAAGAGCTCTTGCTAGTTAAAGGTGGAATCTAGATGGATCTAGATGTATTTGTTAAATTCTAATGTTGTTTCGTTTATTATTATTACATATGCGCGCTGTCGTATGTGTGTATGTATATATATGTGCACCAATATGTACACAGATGGACAAATGTAAACAAACGGACAGATAAGGCACACGACGAATTTCAACAAGTAAGTCTTTACAAAAACATGATTTTAACTAACAAGAACTTAGCTAATGGACTTTATTTTTTATTCTAGGTCAGATCGGGTCTTTTGGTGGAGCTGTGTGTGTCAAGTGCGTGTTTCAGGGGCATTTATCGGCCACGGCTGCGCGCATCTCTGATCCTGTAGGTCAACGACCGGGCTGCAACCGTCTGCGCAGATCAGCTGTCGTAGTGGGTGACTGGCGGGTGAGTGACAGTTTCAGGCCAAGGGTATACATGCATATGCAATGTAATATAATTTTTGCATTCTGCAGGTCTCACGGCTGGACAAGGCCGGATTGGAGTTGGGCCGAGTGTCGGACAGTCGGTCTGCGTGGGTGCGCCAGTGCGCAGGTGCTCGATGCGCAGTCGGAAGGCGTTCAAAGGGACCGGAATGGACTCACTTGGCGTTTCGGTGTGCCAGTTGGCAGATGTTCAGAGGGGTACAACTTCGCAGCCCTTCTTAGCAGCGTCAGGTATGTTGTATTTCCTTGGTTGGAGGCGAGGTTATGTTGCCTTTTCTCAGTACTTTGCTGCTGCTTTTAAATTAACTCAACACCAACACTTCACACACAGTCCGTGCCCAAATTCTGACTGACTGCCTCGTGTTCTAGTCATTCCTTTCTATCCCTAATTCTCTCCTCATATTCACCTTAATCCTAATCTATCCCAATTTCACTCAAAAGTGCAGTGCCTCCCTTGCCACACCCCCGCTGCTGCACTTTCTAGTTATCTCGTTCACCGATAGATGGCTTTGGTTTCTTCGTCTTCTGCCTAGTTATCGTGTGTATCTATCGATACCTGTTAGTCGCACATAACAAAGATAGAGATGTTTTATCTGTTTTACACTTTCACATTGTTATGCAGCAGCTGGCGCATACCGAGATTTGCATAGAGTTTTCAAATACAATTTTCTTATACTTCCCGATATATATTTAACCATTTTTTTTAGTTCCACCTTACTTTAAATTACGAAGGTACTGTACAAATTGCAGTCTTCTAGCTTCTACCGTCGTTAGTCATGTTGAACTTCTTTTATATATATAGATATAGGCATATGCACGTGTGCAGAGCGCTCCAGCAGCGTTGTTAATGTATCGAAGTTGCGGTAAATGTTAGACTTCTGCTGCTGTCTCGCATTGTTGCTGCCAAAAAAATCGACTAGGACAATAAACACATTCAAACATAACGTGCAGCTATTTTTGCATTACTTATTAATCTGTCATTCGTCTCATCGTTCTAAGCGCGTCATTTGAGCCACTTCACGAGTGTATCGTTTGAGTCACTTAACGAGGTTTGCTTTGCACCAATAGTTTGAGTGCATCGTTTGAGTGATTACTCATTTTTTTTATTTGGAAACACATTGGCTTGCATAATTAATAATGGATTAGTTTAACACTTTGGTTTCGGTTTGAGCATTCGCAAGCATTCAACAGCAAATAGAAAAGGGCAGTGAAGATGTCAGTGAATTTGAGACAAGTGATAGAAGATATTTATTGCAGAATTAAGGTGAAATTACTAACGAAGCTGACCCAAAAGGGCCGTCATTCTATAGGCGGAACAGATTCAGGCGCCAACTCAACAATGACGGTTCCTTCGATGACTTCTCTTGGGTCTAAATTGTCTAAATTGTTGAAATTAACGAAATTAAATGGAAATTTCACGGAGTGGACAAGTTGGTTAAACACGTTTAGTACCTTGATCGAATCAGACCACGATGTCTATGAGCTTTCTAAATTTTTACATTTAAAATCGTGCTTAGGAACAATTCCACTGTGTACGATCGAATGTTTAGAGTTGTCCTCTGACAACTACAGAAAGGTTCTACAGTTTCTTAAGGAACGTTTTGAAAAAAAGGCCATAGTCGTTAAAGCCCATGTTCACGAGCTGTTTTTCTCGGCTTAAGCAAGCAAATTCGTAGTCGTTAAGAGAATTAGTTGACGCGGCTATCTGTCAATTGGGGACTTTGCGCACACTAGGCAGCGAGAGCGAGATCGTAGATGCGCTCTTGTTTCACTTAATTCAAAGTAAGTAAGACGAAGATTCACTAGATAAGTGGGAAAGAGAATTTTATTGCTCTCAGGTGCCTTCATGGAAGTTGCTTTCGCAGTTTATAAATAACCGAGACTTTAATCCTGCGAGTCGAGCAGTGAGAAAGGCTGTCGCGTCTTAGTTTACTAGCAATGTAAAAAGGGTGAGTTTGGCGGTTGCAATAGAGTGTAATGCTAATTCATGTTAC
Source organism: Hirtodrosophila confusa (assembly GCA_035043065.1). Classification (NCBI taxonomy): domain Eukaryota; kingdom Metazoa; phylum Arthropoda; class Insecta; order Diptera; family Drosophilidae; genus Hirtodrosophila; species Hirtodrosophila confusa. The sequence continues at coordinate 1,080,942 of JAWNNI010000053.1, forward strand.
TGTTCTTCAAGTTCGCATCATCTCAAAGTGTGTCAGAAGTTTAAAGCCTTGTCATCTTTGCAAAGATATTTTGAAGTTAAGATACATGGCTTATGTTTTCGCTGTTTTAGCAAGCGTCATCTAACCGAGAAATGTAGTGCTCAGTCGTGTACTATTTGCCGCATCAAGGGTTGCTGCATAGGGGAGCAGGATCGGAAAACACAAAAACACGCTTGTTAACGCGCGGACCCAAGCAAAATGCAACCCACCTCCCTCCCAACCGACCGAGGGACGTGACGCTTAACGTGCGAAACCGAGTATCGCAGACAGATAAGTAAGTACAAACTGAATAAAAGATCTACATAGTAACAATGGATTACTCAGTTATCATAAAAGTGAAGTGAAGTGAAGTAAGGAAATAGAAGTAGCATTACATATTCGATGATAAAGGTTATTATAATTGTTACAAAAAATACGAAAAGGGTTATGGATAGCATAATTAGTATTACAAGTTTTCAGAGAAAGAGGAAGGCATTTTCAAGAAATTCTGATCGGAACTGCAAAACTAATTTGGCTGATTAACTCAAAAGAATAAATTTCCCCATTGATTAGTTTGTGTAAGAAAAGTACAACAAGCATGATTCTATGATCAGAAAGAGAGGAAAAATTTCTTAATAAAAGTCTACTACAATAAGAAGGAAAGCGAGTATTGGGATTCCAATTATGACCCCGTAGCAGAAATTGTTTTTGTACCGATTCTATTGTATCCTGATGAACGTTGTATTGGGGACACCAAATATAAGACCCATATTCAAGAATAGGTCGAACAAGAGAGTATAAATAGTTTTAGTAATGTAGGGATCGTTTAATTCTTTGGACCAACGCTTAATGAAACCCAGGACACCAAAGGCACGATTAGCGGTTTAAGGGATATGTTTGTCAAACTTATGCTTGGGATCTAAAAGGATTCTCAAATCTGACCGATTCAATTCGAAAAAGCGGCGTTTCATTAAGAATATAATTTTTTTAAATGGGCATTCACCTATAAAAAGACATTACGTTACACTTACCACAATTAATATTTAATAAATTTACCCGACACCAGGCTTGAAAACTGTCAAGATCAGCTTGCAACCTTTGACCAGATAGAAAATCAGTAGTTGACAGAAATCATTTAACATCATCGGCATACATCAGCACCCGAGAGTGATTTATGACAGAAGCAAGGTCATTAATGAACAACGTAAATAATAATGGGCCAAGATGACTTCATTGTGGTACTCCGGAATGAACTTGAACAGACTTAGAGATTAAGCCTTTAAAATAAACCTATTGGGTTCTAAGAGTTAAGTAGTTAGAGATCCAAAGAATTAAGCTATTAGGAAATCCCAGAAGATGAAGTTTGTGAAGTAAAAGGGAATGATTAACAGAGTCAAAAGCCTTACTGAAATCAGTGTTGATAACATATGCTTGCATTTTAGATTGAAATTTGTTAATGATAAGAGAAGTTAATTCCAATAGGTTAGTTAGGTACTAGATCTATATTTCACAAACCCGTGCTGGCAGGGTGAAATTATAGATCTACACGAATGTTGAAGTTGAGAAGTTATCAACTTCCCAACAATCTTAGAAATGGCCGACAACTTAGAAATACCTCTATAGTTCTCGACGTTAGACTTGTTTCCTTTTTATGGAGAGGAATAATAAATGATTCTTTCCAAATGTTAGGGAAAGAGCACAACTTCACAGATAATTAAAAAAGAATAAATTATGGCTTTAAAATACCTTCAGCACAGTACCTTAGCACACAGCTAGGTACTCCAACAGGTCTCGGTGAAAATACGGGCTCAATGGTCTTTAAATCACTTAGAAGCGAACTTTCAGTGATTAAAGGCCCCAAAAATACAGCTGGAGCTAATTGTATGATAAGGATAAGGCAAAACCGATTGATAAGGCTGTAAGCTATAAGCCGTTTGAAAATAATCGGCAAAAGGAACGGATAGAAATGTTGATGACCTACGCTGCGCTTTTGTTCGACTAGGTGTCCCCAGAACAAGGTTCATCAGGATAGAATAGAATCGGTACGAAAACAATTTCTGCTTTTTGCACTCCGTGGTCTTAATTGGAATCTTAATACTCGCTTGCCTTCTTATCGTAGTAGACTCTTACTAATAAATATTCCTCTCTTTCTGACCGTAGAACCATGCTTGGTGTAATTTTTTTACACAAACTAATTAATGGTGAAATTGATTCTTCTGAGTTAATCGCCCAAATTAGTTTTGCAGTTCCGATCAGAAATTCTAGAAACTTTCTTCCTCTTTCTCTTCAAGCTTGTAATACTAACTATGCTATCCATAACCCTTTTCGTATTCCATGTTCTAATTATAACAATCTTTATCATCTAATATGTAATGCTAGTGCTATTTCCTTACTCAGAACTTTACTTTTATGTTATCTGCGTAATCCATAGTTTTTTTTTGGTCAATTGTTTAATTTATGTAGTACTTTTATTAGATTGTACCTATGCATCTGTTCCGCGATCTTCGTTACCGCACGTTATGCGGCGCGCTCCTCGGTCGGTTGGGCGGGAGGTGGGTTGCATATTACCTGGGTCCGCGCGTTAACAAGCCCGTGCGTGGTGTCGTTGGGCCACTTGAATGTACTGCCCGTTTAGAACATCAAATTCCGAAATAACGAGTAATAAAACTTTTTAGGATCCCGCTGAAACGTTAACCTAAGGTAGTTATTATAGCAGTGTATATTGAGTACAGAGAAGCTAGATCGGGCAATCAAATAGCGAGAGAAATCCAAGAAAGAGCTACAACTTCTTGTACAATCTCGACATTCTATTTTATAGGTTTATTAAATCCCGCGTAAACCACACAGGCTTGGTAGATCTACTTGACTTAACCAACGGGATACAAGTATCAAATATTGAGTTTAAAGCAGTCCAAATATTTATGAACTGTTCGACAACAACAGCAACAACAAGTGAATCATTAGCATAATCAAAATGTGCGTGTCTTGCGTTTTTCACTTGCGTCAGTTGCGTGTCGCAAGAGGTTTGCTAACATTTCGTTTCTTCAGGGAGTAGGGATCCTTGTGGTTGCTGTTTTGGTTAAGATTAAGAAAATGTATTTGCTCTTTCCATGTCTCTATATCTCTATACGGGAGACAGATAATTAGGAGGGATCCAAGACAAAAATAAGATCAAGTATTTTATATAAATAATTTGGGATTATATTGCTTTGATACAATGACATCCCAAGAACTACAAGAAAGTCACGATCAGAAACTCTATAGAGACATTGTATAGCAGAAGCATGAAAATAATATAAGGAAATATCGGAAGAAGGCGAAATTAGATTATCAATTTTACAGCTACAAATTGAATTTCTACAGAGCTGTCGGTTATTACTATCTCAGAAGATAAATCAGCGTCAACAGCACCACCACCACGACGAGGAGTGCGATCTTTTCTATAAATGGAGAATTTGTTTGACAGGATTTTAGAGTTAAGGATGTTGTTTCAGAAAAGGCAACAACATGAAAAGTTAAAGTTAGGCTATTTAAGTAAAGATTACTAAATTTACTACAAAGACCTCTTACATTCTGAGCCAAGAGGGAGGGAGGTTGATAGTTTTTTGTACTATCAGAGATGACAAGAGATGGAATGGAACTACCACCAGCAGAAGGAAGTGAAACCGGAGGCCGATTTTTCGTTTTTGCAGTATATTCTTTACTAACCGTTTTTGACTTGGCCTGTATAAAGGCCTTGACATTATCAGATTTAGTGTCAGGGGCAAGCTGCGAAACAAAGATTTGTTTCCGTGGTGGAACTCCTACAAGGGTCGTATTACCAAACATAGCATGAGCATCTAATGGAGCAATGCTAATGGTTGATTGACCAGATAATTCGACTGGCACTATTGATACTAGGTTGCTGTACTGCGCCAACAGTGCTAACAATCACCGAATCAGGAACTTCTTCGGGGTCTAAAGGAATCACATCCATTGGTAAGATGTTGTTCTCGTTATTTCTGATCGATAAGGGGATGATAAATTAATCAACTCGAAGTGTTTGGTAGCGGATGTAGTGGGTAAGTGAGTAGGGAGCGAAAGTTCATTAGGGCCAATGGACAGTCTAAGATTAGACTTTTTCCGTTTCGGAGACTCATTTAAAAGTTTCATACTCAAATTCATTTTCCAAATCGGAGAAACCATCGAACAGTTTTTTAAACCGAGCGAATATGTATACAAAGCCTTTCTTAGTCTGCCTCATAAATGCCATAAAATCTTTTTCAACATCCCTACATGATTCACCAGTCCACCTTAAGCCAGATTTGGACTCAATATTCGAATATTCTGCCGTTATGGCCAGCACATTTTTCGTGTGAAACGTTATCACACAGCCAGCAGCAAACAAAACCCATTTTTATGTTTACACGAACCTCGGAATTTGGTTATAGCAGACAACAATTTTTATTAAAATAGAATAAAAAAAACGAAAAAAGAAAAAGCACTGCACAATAAATAAAAAGTATAAACAAAATAATGCACTCTAGGGCTTAAATCTAATCTGAATACAAAACGAAGAGAGGAACCGTTACCAACACCAACGATAGAAGCGCGAGAGCTTTAAGGGAGCGTATAGAGCACGTATTAGTAAAAATACATAAACAAAGTGTAAGCACAAATCAACCGCCAGCTTGCCTGTGCTTCAGCTTGTTGTTGTAGTTGAAAAAATTTAGTAATGTTGTCTTATGTAATTAATTGCAATTGAATGTCCAATAATGTGTTCCACACAACAGATGTATAACACATGTCACAAGAACAAAATAGCACAAGTTATCACATGATATTTCGAGGAATGACAAACTATAACGACACGCATGAAAAAAACACGTCCGTTTCGAATCCGAATTTAGAAGAAGGAATTAGAATCGCATTTTGTGGGTTGATGTTCAGATATACATCTGGACACCAACTGAGAACTGTTTTGAGTGCTCTCTGTATAAGTTCAGTAATTGTGTTGCGGACCTTCCCTTTAACTGTAATGACCAGGTTATCCGTATACCCCAGGGCATTATTGTCCAAATTGTATAGCAGTTCTAGGAGTTGATCTATCACTAGGTATCAAAGATGAGGAGACAGTACCCTCTACCCCCAGTACCCCTATGCGGGCAGTTTTGTGTCCATGATGATGTGATATCTCTATGTTCTAGCATGGCCTTAACCCATGCTGTGGTAACCTTGACAATATTTCTGCGGGCCAAACCCGCTGATATTGACTGTTTACTAGTGTTGTCGGAGCACACAGAGCGATTTCCTTTGAGTCTAAGGCGTTCTCTAAGTTGCTAACCAGATTGTGTCAAGCAACCTCTATTGATATGCCACACATGTAAGCAAATTGGGTGTAATGGGTGACTTGCAACGTAGACCGAATATGCAAGTGCACCAATCGTTATGCTGTCTTTAGCAGTAAGGATGTTAGGCTGATTGGTCTATAAGACTTGGGTTGATCTAGGGTTCGGTTTCCCTGCCTTGGGATGAAAACCACGTTAGTTCGTATCCAGGGCTGAGGGATGTAAGCCCAAGCGAAACTGGCCCTTAGTAGACCAATAAGCGGGGAAATGATATCTTCGAGGCAGTTTTACTGCAATGCTGGAAAGATCTGATCGCCTCCTGAGGCTTTAAAGGGAACGAGAGACTTTATGGCCCACCTAACTCTGTCCAGATCGAAGATAACACCTGACAAACTATGGCCACCAGGTAGTGTAGAAATCTCACCATAAGAGGAATCGTTAGAGATTAGGACAAACCCTGGAAAATGCACCTGAAGTTGGAGTTCTAGCGTTTCTACTGAGAAGCCCCACCCCATTTGGCGACCTCTTGGCGAGTACTTTCGTCTTATGTTTTTATTGTAGTCAGTGAGCGCACATGTGTATGTGTCTCACAAGTGCATATTGGCCTTGGCTGTGTTAAAGAGTCTTCTAACTTCTAGCCTTTGGACTGCAAGGTCCTCGCTACACCAGGGAATTTCGCGGATCGTTACCTTCAGTTGTTCAGCTTTTAGTGCTGCAGAGGCCCTGAAAATGTCCCAGTTAGTTTTCCTAGGGTTATAAGAATTTGCTTTGAGTTCTGCTTAGCTCTGGAGATCAAACTTGATGTGCTGGTGCTCTGATAGAGTAGCCTCTTCGGTAACTCTCCAATTATAAATGTAATTAGAAAGGGATCTGCTCACAAGAGTAAGACCTAAAACCTCTTCTCTGATAGTTAGCTTGTTGAACTTATTTGATATATCCAAATGACTACACAAAAGATATTCTAAGAGGCGCTCACCACGTTTGCCTTCATCACTACTGCCCAAACAGTGTGATGGGCGTTGGAGTCGCAGCCGATGATGAGCTGCTTATTGTTATGGCGGTAGAAGTCGACGAGACTTTGGACCTCTGTCGGCGGGGCATCATCCGTGTCTGGAACACTGTCTCCACCTGAATGGCGGACGAAACTAAGTCTCTGGAATTAAGTTTGTTAGGGGGAAGTGCTTTACGGTTTTCACCAAAAGGATAGCGGCGCGAGGCGCTCCACCCGTTCGCGGACTTGGCCACCAATCAACCATGGCTCCTGGATGACAGCCAGGTTGATTCCATTTTTGTCGACAATTCTGCACAGGGAGGACGACGCTGTAGCGTAGTGCAGGTTCGCCTGGAGTACCCGCATGGTGAACGTCTACCGCTCTGTCGTGCTGCACGAGACGCGCATTCTTGTCTCGTCCCACGTACACGTTGCGGGACTGCCTTGCGCACGTCGTCCATATCCTTATAGGCAGAGTTCTTCAGGATAAGTCTGGTCCTGCCAATGCAGATCCAGATTTTGCCGCCGCACTTGATGAGCGACAGCATCGACGTGTCGTCGACCATGAAGTCTAGATGCAGCATATTACCAGTGGTCGTCCGCTGCACTACCCTCTACTGACTGGTGTCGACCCCGTTCTGGGCACCAATATACTCCAGAACTTCCTTATTGGACATTTCCAAGCTATTGGCGAAGTAGTCGTGCACCAGGTGTGCCCGGGAGAATTGGATCTCCTTCAATAGCTCCAATGTGGCTAAAGTTGCTCCTGACCCATTCCGCTGAACTGCTGTCGTGGCAAACGATCATCAACCACTCCTTTCGGGGACACACACCTTGGTCTCGGCGGGAACCAGCGAACCATTTAATGAGGCTATTCTCAAGTTGTCGGCGACAAATTGATGGAAGGTAATCGTTGCGTTGCATCATGCCTTTTGGATACGCTGGACACTAGAATATTTGACGCTATTCCAGCAGTGGCATTCAACAGGGAATGTTGGTTTTGAAAGGAGAGGACTTTGACCCTGAAGGAACGGCCGTCCAAATAGGACCGTATCAAGGCAAAGTAGGTGGTAGTCCATTCTAAATAGTTGAGCCATATGCTTAATGATTTGTTGTGTAGGGCTGTGACACTCATTTAACTTTGACCCCATCTCTCGCCCGTGGCAACAGGAAGGCGTAGTCCTTTAAAATATTTTTGATGAAGTTGGAAGAATAATATTAACATCCAGAAAATAACGAAAGAGTGGGAAAAGGTCAGTACTTAATTCAAGTGAACATTTTCAAAACAATTATTCCCATTGTTAAAATATAGTGCAAACTCTCATTTCTCGCATTATGTTAGCGTAAGTCCCGTGCACTACGGAAATGTGCACCGTAGTCAGCAAAAGTCCCAAAATTGGCGGCAAAGTTACCACATGTTAGTACTGTCAAATAAAAACCGACCGCTACATTCAAATTTTTGCGGTTTTATATCTAACAGCCTGGCAACTCTGGTCAATTTTCAATGTTTTCCAACACTAAACCGATCAATTATCGTGTCGCTATACGCATATAGGTTAACTTTTATTTGCCTTTATTTTCCTATTTGCAATTTGCATTCTAATTTTGAGACGCGTCATTTAAGACCAAAGTCAGACATTTTGAGGCAGTCTTTATATGGGGCCGCTATTATATGTCAAGCAGCTTCGCGACCGCGCGATTCAGTCAGTCAGTAAGTCAGTCCGGTTGAACTCTTTTATAGTATACCAGCTGGTAAAACGCCAGCGTTACCCGGCGAAATATTTAGATTAAAATGCATTTTGTTGAATTTGACTACTTTCGTCAACCGTAAGAAATACTCAAAACTAACGTATCACAGTTTCCCTCCCGTGGGGTAGGAAACTATATGTTGAGCCACGTGACTAATGTTTTTTGCGTAGGGCTATGAAAATGTCTTTGAAGCCGATCTAACTAATCAAATAATCCAACTCATTTGTCAATGATTTCCATTTCCCGCCCGTGGCGACGCGGATTAGGTTTTCGAAAATCATTTGTCATTCGAAAACCAATTCAACGAATAATACTAAAAAGTCAGACTAAAGCTTTCCAACTATTTTCCGCCCGCTGTATTGCCCGCAAAGTACCGAGGTATTTTTTATTTATGTTTGGAAATTATTATGAAGCTGAATTCCAGACTTCAGCCCTTTCGGACCCTGGGCGTGCATTTCATTCAAAACCGGTAGCACAAGTGTCGAATTATTAATGTGAGGTGCTTTGAAAATTAGTTTCAAAATAATTGGATGATAAACAGAAAAGTTTGAAAATGAGTTTGAAGTCAATCGGACGACAATAAAAAAAGTTGCGCACAACATTTTTCCGCGATTTTTCCGAACTTGGGGGTAGATTTTCCAAAATCTTTGGGCACCGCGCCTATTATGAGTTTGTGTAGAACCTTGAAAATGAGTTTGAAACCAATCGCATGAAAATTAAAAATGTTGAATTCCAGAGTCTTCCACCGATTTTCCGACCATGGGGCTGAATTTCCCAAAATCGCTGAAACACGTGTCAAATTATTTTACGTGAAGAGCTTTGAAAATGAATTTGACGGTGTTCGGACTAAAATTAACCTTTCGCCCATACAACCTTGAGACCCTCATTTTCCGTCCATGGGGGTGGATTTTCCCAAATCGGTGATATATGTGTCACATGTTTTTTTGTGTAGATCTTTGAAAATTAGTTTCAAGCCGATTGGATGTTAAACAAACAAGTTTCATACAACAGTTTTCCGTGATTTTCCACTGTTGTGGGTGGAATTATCCAAAATCCCGTCTTAGCGTGCCCTTTCATCATAGGTGGAAATTACTGTGAAAATTTCAGCATCCTAGTTTTACGGTTTGGGCTGTGCGATGATTGCCAATCAGTCAGTCAGCACGAACTCTTTTATATATAGATATAGATATCATTTTTCATGGCTCCCCCGGTGGACAGTGAAGTGTTGATTTGCAAAATTATTCAAAGTGTTCAACATCTTTACTCCCTGTACCTCTAAAATGGCTAAAAAGGGGGTACTAAATCTGTGCAAATGTATGTTACAGGCAGCAGGAGACATCTCCGACCCTATATAGTATATATATTCTTGTTCAGTATCAAAAGAGATTTTGATTTGGCCATGCCCGTCTGTCTGTCCGTCTGTCCGTCCGTATGTATGAACGCAAGGATCTCAGCAACTATGAGAGCTAGAGACACCAAATTTGAATGTAGGTTCGTGTGTAGCGGGAGCAGGTAGTTTATTTTAGATTTGATATTCCCCCTGTTCCCCCGTTATTTGATAAAACCGTTTTACAGTAACAATTTTCAAGATATGGCATGTACAATACTTCAATCACTCTACTGTCCAAATTTTAAGTCGATCAGATAATAAACACGGAAATTATTCAACAATCAAGATTCAGTGCTGCAGCGCGGGGGGAAGAAGAAGCACATCCACCATTTAAAATGCCTCGCTTGCGCTGTCGCTTGCGCTGTGGCTCGTGTGTGTTCATCTTTGTGTATGTGTGTGTGTATGTGTAAGTGTACGAAGACGCGATCGGAAATATTTGACCTGGCTAAAGGGAGTTTTGTAGTCGGGTATACTCAACTATAGCATTCTTACTTGTTTTGAACAAGGATTGACCATTGAAAACAAATATGTTAATGATCTGTGTTCTGTTATGACTGTGAAATGTTTGCCATAAATATATGGTCGAAAATGGCTAATTGCCCAGTGTATTGCTGCAAGTTCTTGTTCTGTTGTACTTTTATTACTTTCGCCCTTAGTCAATGAACGTGATGCATAAGCTATTGGAAGTTGGAGTCCATTTTGAGTTAAAACCGCTCCACAAGCTTGTTTAAAAGTACCGAGGTATTTTTTATTTATGTTTGGAAATTATTATCTTTGTTGTTGTGCATTTCAGTTTTTGCGCGCGGCGTCTCTGCTGTGTTTTGTTATTGTGATTTTCGTAATTTCTTCTTTTGTGCTTTGCCTGCGTATTCTTCTTTTTTGCTTTGCGTGCAAATCGAATACTCTCTATTGCTTTGTAAACGTTGTTTGTTTACTTCTGAACTTCTCATTTAACTCATTTTGAGTGCTTTTAATTTGCTCTTTTGCTGTTTACTAATAGTTTCGAATAACCCAGTAGACGTGTCGTGTTGCAGTAAGTCCTGCTCATTTAAGTCGACGGCTGATTCTCCTCAGCCTCAATTTATTGATTGTTGGTTGTGTGAGAATATGATGCATGGTAAATGCGCGGGTCTTACTGGTCGTGAATGCGATAAAATCAACTCTGCTGCTAAGAAGCGCACGGGCGGCCTGAAATGGTCTTGCCCGTCGTGCTATGGTATGCAGGCTGATTTTACCAAAATGTACAATTCTGTCCGCACTCAATTCCTTAAATTGAGTAAAGTAGTTAAGACTCTATCTGGTGATTTTGACTCAAGCATTGAGTTGCTAAGCCAATTCAAGTTTGAGTCGCCACCAAATCGCCGGATAGATAATCAATTCTTATCTGTCCCCTCACTACTACCCTCTTCATCTACTTTACCGTCACCTAATATCAGTTCTACTCCCCCTATACTTGATGTGTCGCCATTACTTTCTCTTTCGCCTTCTCCAAGTAATTTTATTAATATTTCTCCCTCCCCATCACCCGTGGCTGCACCCGCTGCTCCTTTAATCGATACTTTACCGACTATTGGAGCTGCGGTTAAGGCCTCTAGTCGTGAAAGTAAATCCTCCCGTATCCTTGCTCTCTCTCCAACTATTAGAAATGTAGAAACTTCGACTTCTCATACACTTCCTACGCTTTCTGTTGTAGCGCCCCATAGACAAGTATTTGTGTCTAGACTTTCTTCTGACTTCTGCTAATGTATTAGTAACTAAATTCAACTTTTCCGCGCCTCGCGAAATTTCCTCTTTTAAAACCGATGATGCTTTTTCAAATATTTGCGATTCAAATTTCTGGCCTCCTCATATGATTGTTCATGAGTTTAAGCCAAAAAAGCGAATGCAACCACCTCCTGTAACCCTATCTCTTCCTAATACTTCCCAAAATATTTCTATTAACACAGCTCCAAAAAACTAAACTTTTTGTCCGATTGTGTTACTATTCAATACCAGAATGTTAGGGGCCTCCTTTCTAAGCTCCAACACCTGTATTTGAGTAGTACTGCTTTTGAATCTGACATTATCGCTTTTTCTGAGACTTGGTTAAACTCTACCATTTCTGACTGCGAAATATTGTCAAATAAATTTATAACTTTTAGGCATGACCGACCGACTAGACGAGGTGGTGGCGTTCTAATTGCCGTCAATACCACATTTCAGTCGGAATTGTTATCCCTAAATTGTTCTGCGGATGTTGAAATAGATGCTGTAAAAGTTACTCTTCCATCATCTGTTCTCTATATTACCTGCTCTTATATTCCTCCTGCTTCTGATTTACAAGTTTATATGCAACATATAGGCTGTATTAACGAAGTATTTTCCCAAGCGTGACATTTACTCAATTGTTGTGCTGGGTGATTTCAACTTGCCTGCCATAGCATGGTCTTTTGTCAACTGCGCAAATTATCTTACTCCCTCCTCTCAGCATGACTTCTTAGACTGTCTACTAGACTTTCCTCTTTACCAAATTAACTCTATAACTAATAACTTAAATATAATATTAGATCTTGTTTTTACTAACGACTATCTAAATGCTTCCATCTCCAGGTCAACTCCCTTAGCTGTGCCTGAAGATTATTTTTCTAACCCTTTTAGCTCACCTTCCATTTCCTCTGAGCCATATCGTTGCTTTCGCAAAGGTAATTTTACCTTGCTAAATCAACTGATCTCTGCAACTGATTGGTCCTCGCTTGACAACGCAGTTGACATTGATTGCGCTCTTAACTCATTCTATGTAACACTTAACTCTCTATTAGACATATGTATTCCTAACTCTTCTCGCAAATCTAGTTGTGTTAAGCCCCCTTGGTTTACGCCCAGACTCTCAAACTTAAAAAATATTAAATCTAAATATTTTAAAAAGTTTAAGATGTCTGGTTCTTGTCTCGACCTATCTAAATATTCTATCGCTAAGTCTAACTTCTCTCTTCTTAACTCACAATGTTACTCGGAATATATCGCCCGATGCAATAGTCAATTTGCATACAATCCTAAACTTTTCTATTCTTTTGTTAACTCTAAACGGAAATCTTCACGTCTTCCTTCTTCTTTCTTTTTTGGCACTGAAAAATCATGCAGTGACTCCACTGCTGTGAACTTATTTACCAAATTTTTCCAATCCACCTATTCATCTATTCCTCTTTCTAACACATCCTATCCCTACAGTATTTCTTCTTCTAATAATATTTTTGCTCCCACTATTTCCGCATTATCCCTTCTATCTGCTATTAAGTCCGTAAAACATTCTTACTCTCCTGGGCCTGATCATATTCCAAGTTCTGTGTTAAAGGAATGCAGCTCTTCTTTAACTCTTCCCTTACTTAAACTTTTTAATCTTTCCCTTACTAATGGAGTCTTTCCATCTCTTTGGAAAGACTCATATATCATACCTCTACAAAAAAAGGTGGTAAGTCTGATATTTCTAATAATAGAGGTATTGCAAAGTTGTCTGCTATCTTAAATGTATTTGAGAAAATTATTACAGAAACTTTGCAGCATCTCTGTAAATCTATAATTTCTTCATCCCAACATGGATTTATAAAGAGTCGGTCTACTACGACCAATTTACTAGAGTTTTCATATTTTATAAATGTTGCATTCCAAAAGAAAATGCAAACTGATGTCATTTGCACTGATTTCAGTAAAGCATTTGACTCTGTAAACCATGATCTTTTGATTTATAAACTTAATTGTATTGGCTTTCCTATCTCTGTTCTGTCTTGGATCTCTTCTTATTTAAAAAATAGAACCCACAAAGTACTACTTAGATCTTCAATTTCTAAACCTGTTTTCGTAACTTCTGGTGTACCCCAAGGAAGTCACCTTGGTCCTTTATTCTTCACACTTTTTATTAATGATCTTCCATCTATTTTATTACACTCTCATATACTCATGTATGCAGATGATGTAAGACTTATTCTATCATTTAATAATCCTCTCCAAACCAGACTACTTCAACGTGACTTAAACTCTATGCAACTGTGGTGTTTGGCTAATCATCTTCCTCTTAATTGTTGTAAATGCATGCTTATGACATTCAGTCGATCCAAGCCCTATCTCGGTAACTATTCTATTGATAACTTTCCTTAAAACGTATTACCTCTGTTAAGGACTTAGGTGTCACTTTTGATTCTAAACTTAACTTCAACTTGCATATTTCCTCAATTGTTAATGTTGCCAAGGGTGTACTTGGATTCATCAAGCGTTGGTCGAAGGAATTTAATGATCCTTTCACCACAAAACTGCTCTATGTATCGCTCGTACGCCCTATTCTGGAATACTGCTCATGTATATGTTCTCCTCAATACAAAAATAGTGAGATCCGTATTGAGTCAGTCCAGAAGCAATTTCTATTATTTGCCCTACGTAGTTTAAATTGGGATCCTAATGTTCGTCTGACATCTTATCCCAGTAGACTCTTACTTTTAAATCTTCCGACATTAGCTAACCGTAGAATAACTCTTGGTGTGGTTTTTATAGATAAGTTGATTAGTGGCGACATAGATTCTCCCTTTCTTTTAAGTCGTCTTATTTTCTCTGTCCCTTGTAGACCTACTAGAAATTTTATTCCCTTATCTCTTCCTACATGCACTACTGATTTCGCTTTACACAATCCTTTTCGTGTACTATGCACACAGTACAATTCTGTTTTTCATGTTCTCTCCTCGGAACTCTCTCTTCCCTCCATTAAGCTTGCTCTTTTAAATCACCTACGGGTAATCTCTGGCCAATCCCAGCTGTGAGCAGGGGCGCAGCTTGCCAGTGTGGCAAATAATCTTCCCCCGTCGGGTCGGAGATAGCCCATTCTATGTCCCCCTTTATTTCCTATTTTCTACTCTATAACTCTTTTATTCTTTCCCATCCCTACCCGTTCCTAGATCCTTTTTTCCTTAATGTAATCTCTAACCAACCTCGCTGTGAGCTGGGGCACAGCTTGCCAGACTGGCTAATAAAACTTCCCCCACCGGGTTGGAGATTTCATTTCATTTCATTTTTTCCTACTGTCTTTCTTTATTCTTCTTCTTTAGTTTTAAATTATCCTTAAATTCTATAAGCTTTTTTTCATAACTAACTCTTCACTATCTTGATATAGGCTCTAATAACGCCACCGGCAATTCTTTGCTGTGAATAGGGGCATAGCTAGCCAGACTGGCAAATAAACTTCCCCAACGTGCTGGTGTCGTTATTAGATTTCAATTGTAATTTCGCGTAGGCTTTTAAAATGTTTTCCTTATATCTATGTATTATATTATTTTTTTTGATTCCAGGCAGCACTGTTTTGCCTTCGTAAATAAATAAATAAAATAAATAAATAAAAAAATTATGAAGCTGAATTCCAGACTTCACCCCTTTCGGACCCTAGGCGTGCATTTCATTCAAAACCGGTAGCACAAGTGTCGAATTATTAATGTGAGGTGCTTTGAAAATTAGTTTCAAAATAATTGGATGATAAACAGAAAAGTTTGAAAATGAGATTGAAGTCAATCGGACGACAATAAAAAAGTTGCGCACAACATTTTTCTGCGATTTTTCCGAACTTGGGGTAGATTTTCCAAAATCTTTGGGCACCGCGCCTGTTATGAGTTTGTGTAGAACCTTGAAAATGAGTTTGAAACCAATCGCATGAAAATTAAAAATGTCGAATGCCAGAGTTTTCCGCTAATTTTTCGATCATGGGGCTGGAGTTTCCAAAATCGCTGATACACGTGTCGAATTATTTAATGTGTAGAGCTTTGCAAAATGAGTTTGAAGCCAATCGGACGATAATAAAAAAAGTTTCATACAACAGTTTTCCTCGAATTTTCCGATTTTGGGGGTAGATTTTCCAAAATCTTTGACCACTTCGAATATTATATTTTCGCATATAACCGTGAAAATGAGTTTGAAGCCAATCGCATGAAAATTAATTATGTCGAATGCCAGAGTTTTCCACCAATTTTCCGACCATAGGGCTGAATTTCTCAAAATCGCTGATACACGTATCAAATTATTTTACGTAAAGAGCTTTGAAAAGGATTTGAAAGTTATTGGACTAAAATTAGACTTTTGCTCATACAACCTTGAGACCCCCATTTTCCGTCCAGGGGGGTGGATTGTGTCAAATGAATTTTGTGTAGATCTTTGAGAATGAGTTTGATTGGATGGTAAACAAAATAAGTTTCATACAACAGTTTTCCGCGATTTTCCGCGCTTGTGGGTGGAATTTTCCAAATCCCGTCTTAGCGTGCACTTTCATCGTAGGTGGAACCTACTGTGAAAATTTCAGTATACTTATATTATATTATTATACCCTCGGCTAGGGTATAAAAAACGAAAGTAAAAAATACGGAAGAATATTTAACATAGGAAAGGATATAATAACTTGCATGGAAGCCGTCATTAACACAAGGCCAATGATTCAGCCCAGCAGTGAAGTCTATGATCGCAAATACGCAGGCACATGCTTGCAGATTGAGCGTCACAGCCAGCATGCGCAACAAGCAAAGCGTCCGCGAGAGGATAATTTTAAACTTCCACATTACTTATAAGCGCCTTTGGCGGACAATATTTGTCCGATACAGCGTTGGGAAACGTATAAAGTTAATTATCCAAATATGTATCCCATTGTGCAAAAACACCAAATCATTCTTGGGACTTCGGTCCCAACCGAAAGGCTATTCTCAACGGCAGGCAACGGCGAGCGACGCAGCCGCATAATGCCTGAAAGATTATCTAAACTGATCTTAATAAATAAAGATTATCTAAACTGATCTTTCTTAATCATTTTAGCATTTGCGGCTTAAGTGTAACCTAAAATTGTGCATAAAAATATAGTAAGAATGTAAACAGATGTTTTGTTATTTTTCAAAGAAAATAACATTGTTTTTTTTTCAAAACAAATGAAATTCTTTTTTTTCTGAAAATTTCCATATTTGTATAAAAATTGATGTATTGCTGTTGAATTTTTCGATTTATCGATTTTATACGAAGTGATTTTATTATCCGATTTTTTAAATCGATGTCTATGTCGGAGGTGCATCACTACTTTCTAGTTATGACGATAGTGAATGATAATAGGCTTTTCACACTAAGGACATCATCGGGGAATGCATGGAAATATAGTGGATGCTGTAACACCGATTCACACTGCCACCATCTACCATCTCCCATCAATTAAACCTTTGGCATCAGCAGCCAAGAAAATTTATAAAATATTAATTAAAATGAATTTCGTTAAGAAATTGGTTGTAGTTGTTGCTGTTTGGCAGCATAACAATGATTTAATGAATAATCTAATGACGGAACATGACAAAACAGACGAAATTTAGTTTTTAGAGCAACAAGCAGCCGACAACGCTTCTTGAAGTTCACATTTCGGTCATTTTGCAATTCTTGTTGAGATCCTTACTTAGCAAAATATTCAATCTACTCCTACTACTACTTCAATCTACCATAACTGTATCAAAATCAAATGCTTTCTATAATAAATGTAATTTTGGTCATGGTTTGACCCTTAGATGGATTTGGCATATCAATTTTATTCATTTCTGGGAGTCCATATTGCGGCCATTATGCATGCCTCGTTAGGTCAGTCAGTCAGGTTTTACAAATTTATATACATACATACATAAGTTAAGAACAACATTACCAAAACTGCATATTGGCAGAACGACTAAGTGCAGGAGTACCAAAAACGCACTTAGCCAAAACCCAAGTGTCTGCATCACATCCGCCACGTGCGCTTGGTCATCACTTTTCAACATTGACCATGAGACCAGCAATCAGCACCTTACATAACGCTCACCACCGTGGGACCAACATTTGGGGTATTTGACACCCAAAGCTACAATGCACCTAAAAGCTACAGCGACGGCGGCGGTAGCGACAGCGACGACAGCAGCAGCGATGGCAGCAGCGGCAGTAGCGGCGGCAGTAGCCTTTAAGTTCAATTATTATTGTTCTAAGTTTTAGTTCCATTTTTGTAACGATAATAAACGGTTATATTTTTTTATCAAACCCTACAAAGGGATTTGCTAATTGGCGCCCGAGCAGGGACCAGTAAATAAAAGTCCTTAAGGATCACGTGCAGTAATAAGTGCCTCAAGTAGCCACATCCGCGCGCCGCGTAAATAAAGTGCCTCAAGTAGCCACAAAAAGTTCGCATCGTCACCAGTGCTTCTAAAAAGAGCCACCTACGCGAGTGAACAAGTGAAGAACACCTTCACACGCGATCGATTCAAAGACTATATTCTACTGGTCGAGTTGCCGCTGACACGTCTGTAGTATCAGTTCGCAGACGACCACGCGTTCAAAGTGTACCTAAGGATCCCAAGTCACCTGCCACACCGCCGCTCCGCCGCAACGTCGCAGGACAAACAGGAAAAAATTCGAAGGACCAGCGTGGGAGATTCGTCGGATGTTATTATATTTGTAAGGAACGAATAATATTTAAGTGAAAGAAAAAATTAAAGAAAAAATTCAACAACAAAACTATTTAAAAGAAATTGACTAAATTGTATACAGAGAAAATTAAAAATTAAGAAAGAAACATTTTTTTTTAGATTTAACAAACAATTTAAAAGCAAAGTGCAAGAAAATAATTTTTTTCCCACAAAATAATTATAAGAAGAAACAAAATCATTATTCAAATCGGTTTCAAAATACTAACTCAATAATTGCTGTCGAAAGATCTAGTTCGTGAAAAGAAAAATGTCCCTTTCCTTTCCTCTCTTAGTTGTCATCCGAGTTGTGTACCCAATCACTAATCAAGCCAAAGTTGTGTTAGAAATAATATGCCAGATAAATTAACGGCAGCTATGGCAAATCTAGGTATAGCCAGTGGTTCCCAACCTGCAACAGGTCGACCAGCTGCAGCGAGTACACCCATAGTAAGTCCTGAATTAAAGGACGTTATAATAGATTTGATCAGGGAAGTGCTTCCAAGAAAGACACTAGACTATGGGCATGAGCATTTTTGCGATATACCATTCGTGAGGCCTACGGCAGGTCAGGACCAAGACAAGGTTCCTGATGTTTGTCGTCTGATCAAAGAGTTCTCAGGCGATAGAGCATCGTTCAATTCTTGGAAAAAAAATGTCGAACGAATAATGAGCATTTTCGAAGGACAAGAACAAACGTACAAGTACTATTTGGTAACCCTCGCTGTCCGTACCAAGGTCGTTGGAGAAGCCGAGACAGTTTTGGAGTCATACAATACTCCAATGAACTGGAAGGCAATTTCAAAGTGTCTTACGGCGCATTATGCTGATAAACGAGATTTAAAGACTCTCGAATATCAGATGTTCTCACTAACACAAGGACGCATGACCATTAATGAGTTTTACCAGTCATTTACTACCAATTGTCATTGATCTTGAATCAAATAGGAGCACAGGCAGACTCCCCAGAAACCATAAGAGCTCTGACAAATAATTATCGGGGAAAAGCTTTAGATATCTTTATCAGGGGCTTAAATGGCGATTTACCAAGACATCTGGGAATAAAAGAGCCAAGGGATTTAAGCCATGCACTCCACCTTTGTAATCTCTTAGAAAATCAAGAACACAGGAACTTCTTTGTGCCAAAAGCTAGGCAGCTACCGCCCCATTGCCACCCAGGCAGATAATTCCAAGAGTCCCTATTTCAAAACCTTTCAACACCTCCCAAAATCAATGGAGGAATTTCGAGCCAAGGCTTTATCATGTGCCACGTCCGGTCACCTATCAACAACTTCCAACTCCACCAATCACTAACCAAACCCGAAATTTTCCCAACGATTTAGCAGGTTAACGCCCACCTGCGCTTATACAATCAGGGCCCCCACAAAAATACCAGAGGAAATTTCACGTTACTACGGGAGAAGTTGAACCGGTAACTGAAGATAGAGAGTATGAATCTGCATACCCTGCCGAAATCTCAGAACAAGATTACTATGAATCTTGGGAACAGGACGGAGCAGTTGGCCCCTATGAGGAAACCTATGAAGCAGAACAAGGGTACGCTTCAGATGCAGTAGATACTTCGGACATTCTTTTTTTTAGATTAAACAGTTCCTCGTTGCCATACTTTAACTGTATTGTAGTATGTTCACTTATCGAATACACACTGTACTCAGTGTTATGCATAAATAATATTCTGGATACATTGTGACACTTTGTCACGACGCTTACATAAACTAAAGACCCAAGCATATTTCAAGTGCTGGTAATTTGACCACACATGCTATGGGCGCTCAATGTGAAATTCAGCATAGTTGAAGTGCGATCGCTCTGTCACCACGTGAACATGGTATGCTCTCTCTTAAGCAGCGACGTGACCGCCGCTACTCACATATACATATATAGATATACTTACACAGACTGCTTCGCTGCCGGCGTCTCTGGCAGCGGCGCTTGCAGTCTTAGCTATACGAACAAATATGTACTTAGCTGAGTCAATCGAATAGATGTATGCAACCAAGACAGACGTCTTGTATAGTAAAGACTATCCTTACATGGCGACCGTGACAGTTGTCACATGGACAACTTGACGATATAAGACGAAGAGACAAGAGGAAGGCAACAAGCGGCGCAAATATAAATGGCAACTTTATGGGACACAGTGGATCAACTTTAAATGAAACACAAAAAAGGCTGAGTGAGTAGAGTTAAGTGATGGGCAAGCGCGGAGGCGTTAAAATAAAGATAAATAAAAGAATAGCACACATTAAGTGGCTATTATTTACAAAAACGCCGCCTCCCGCGTGGTCAACTGCACAGAAGTTGCAGTCAGAGCTTGACTATCTAAAAGCAAGTCTCGAAGACATTACACCCATCACCAAAACTCACTCAGCTGAAATAAAAGTTATAAACAAAATAACTAAAACAAATCCAAATTGCCCTAAGCCACTGCCGAAGAAGCTAGCCGAATGTCCGAGAGACTGCCCTGGACCACTGGAGAGTGCACATTGCAAATCAACTTGCATGTTGCCAAAAACTAAGCCTATAGAAGACAAACAGAACCAGCCAAACGAGAAGTGGGGAAGTCTGCAGAGAAACAACAAGCGTGAGGGGCATCCCCGCCACTTGCGCATACGAGGGAGCGTCAGCGTAGCCAGGCCGGTGACGACCAGCTGACGCAGAAGAAATGGGTCCTAAGCAGCATCAACTATAAATATTACATTAAATAATTTTGAAAATATAAACATATAATATAAACATTGTAAAACTGAGCGGAACCATTTCTGCCCGATTAGAAGTATAGCCCGTAAAGCTATACAAAACAATAGGTAGGAATATTGTCAATGTTAAGTAATTCAATTAGTAAATCTTCAGAAGAATTACTAATCAATAATAATAATAACATTGTAAAACCTAAAATACCCAACATGGGTTTAGTAGACGTTAAGTCAGTGGATTCCACTGCTAACGTAATAAACAAGGTAGAATCAAATAAGATAGATTTAGAATTAACAAATATATTCTTAATAATCATCATTGTTGTTATGGGTGCAAATTTTTTATATAAATTGTATAAATTACATAACAAATGCTTAAAGAAAAAATATATGAGCCAAGCAAATGACTTGGACAAAGTTTAAGTTTGCACTTAACAAACAATGATTGATAAGAAAACGAATTCGAATAAATAATGAATAAATGAATTAAAGATAAATTATAAAATGTCCACACTAAAAGCAATTAGGGAAGTACATGATAGGGATGCTTACTTTAAAGAAAGAATTGTAAGTTTGGTCTCAACGACCCCAATAAGCATCTATCAGTTAGAACAGAGATATATGGAAGCCTTTAATTTAGAATTTTCTCCTTTAGTACATTGCACAAAAACACAAAAGGCAATTGTACTTACAACCATTCCAGGTTTGCAGGTTAGATCAGTTAGAGACGGTCACCCGGTTCTAGGTAGAACATTACTAATGATGGTCTTCACTAAATAGTTCATATCCATAATATAATGGAATAGAAGAGGAAAATTTTAGAGTATGAATATTTTGAATATTAAATGAATATTTAAAACCAGCATATAAATACGCTAACAATAACGAAATCCATTTATGGATTTCAGAAAAGTTATTGCCTCTATTACCGAACTAAGAAGCGAGTCGGAAAAGTCCTTTAAGTGCATAAATAAAAGTGCACCAATTTCAAATAGCACAAAATTAAAACATATTAGAGTTCTGCTGAATTCATACAATGAAATACGTCAAATTGTAGTTGACAATTTGAAAAATTGTGATTCACTGCAGACACTTCAGTTAAAAGACGTCTTAAAACGTTTAAAAGAAAATCTTCTGTATGTCGCACAACGACACACATTGAACATATTAATTCCCAATTATATAAACCAGCCAGCTGAGTTCGATGAAACACCTCTACTAGATTCAGATACAAACTCTAGTAAAATAGAGCAAAAGCCTTGCACTATGACTGATGCATCAGCCGCCCAAAGGGCGTATATAAAGAAATTGCAGCAGCACTGCCAGAATTCGATGGAAAGAAAATCCATCTTCAGAGATTTGTCACGGCAATTAAATTAGTCAACTTGACAAAGGGACCATATGAGGAAATTGCCATTGAGGTGATAAAATCCAAAATAGTTGACACAACACTATACAAAGTCAAGGATGAAACTTCAATAGTTGCAATTATAGATAAATTGCAGACTATTATTGTAGGCGAGACATCGCAAAATGTTAAGGCCAAATTAGCTACAGTTCAGCAAAAAGGCAAAACGGCCGCACAATTCACAACTGAAATTGATAATTTACGAAACCAGCTTGAAGCGTCGTTTATCGATGAAGGAATACCAGCTGATCATGCAGACAAATTAAGCACAAGAGAGGCAATTGATGTCATGATCAAAAAGGCTGAACATGAAAGCATAAAAACCGTACTGGAAACAGGAACTTGCTCCACAATGGATGCAGCTATAAGCGTATACATTCGTACAAGTACGAGAATTACCGGTAATGTGAATACGGTATTGTTTTCCAAGAGAGGTAATGCCTATCGCGGTAATAACTATAGAGGTAATTATCGTGGTAGAGGAACTGCTCGTTATAATAACAATTATAACAATAATAGGAACAATAATAATCAGAATTACAACAATAACTATAGAGGACGTGGAAACTATAGCAGAAACAATTCGAATAATGGTAACAGAAACAGAAACAGAAAGAAAAATTGCAACAATAATAATAATAACAACAATAACCGCAACAATGTAAGAGTAACCCAAAATACTTCGGGAAACTCCCAACAACCCTTAGATACGCAACAGTAAAAAATAACAAGGTTCATACAATCAATCTTAGCTTAAATATATTCGTATCATTTAATCACGTAGCAACAGGAAAAAAATTAATCTTCTTAATAGACACTGGTGCGGATATTTCCATATTAAAAGAAAATTCTGATGTCTTTCAAGACATTCAAATAGATAACAAAATTAATATTCAAGGGATAAACCAAGGGGTTATACAATCCAAAGGATTAACCTCTATCGAGATACAGACAGATAAATATATAATTCCACACTGTTTTCATATTGTAGACTTGCAATTTGCTATACCATGTGATGAAATAATAGGCATTGACTTTATTAAAAAATTCAATTGCCAATTAGATTTCAAGCCGACAGAAGATTGGCTTATAATTAGACCCAATAACCTAAATTTTCCGATTCATGTTCCAATAGCATATAGTTCTGGTAATAATACAGTACTTATACCAGCAAGATCACAGATTGTCCGAAAAATCGAACTATCTTCAAGTGAAGATAGTGTACTAATTCCAAACCAGGAAGTTCAAACTGGTTTATGTTGCAAACACCGTTGCAACTACAAGAAACGCATTTGTCGGATTACTGAACACAACCAATACCGATCAATTAATTAGTATAAATAATCTAAATTATGAATCACTTTCGAATTACGATGTGGTTCAAACAAACAATGAAAGTAGAAAAGAAGAAGTCTTGTCTCAATTATCCAAAAATTTTCCAACACAGTTTAAATCAAAATTAACTAAATTATGCCCGATTATACAGATATATTCGGACTAGAAACCGAATCCATTTCAACGAATAATTTTTATAAACAAAAGCTAAGATTGAAAGATGATGAACCAGTCTAGACATTATAGAAGTCCTCACAGTCAAATAGAAGAAATTCAAGACCAAGTACAAAAACTAGTTGACGAAAAATTGTCGAACCATCAGTATCAGAATATAATAGCCCACTTTTATTAGTACCCAAGAAATCTCATTCCGAATCAAATAAGAAAAAATGGCGATTAGTAATTGACTATCGTCAAGTTAACAAAAAGCTGTTAGCCGACAAATTCCCACTACCTAGAATTGATGATATTTTAGATCAACTAGGTAGAGCAAAATATTTGTCATGCCTTGACTTAATGTCAGGTTTTCACCAAATTGAACTTGGCAATAATTCAAGAGATATTACGTCTTTTTCAACGTGCAATGGCTCATATCGCTTCACGCGATTACCATTTGGTTTAAAAATAGCGCCAAATTCATTTCAGAGAATAATGACTATTGCATTCTCTGGACTTGAACCTTCTCAAGCATTCCTTTACATGGATGACTTAATAGTTATAGGTTGTTCCGAAAAACATATGCTCAAAAATTTAACAGATGTTTTTGACAAATGTAGGAAATACAATCTTAAATTGCATCCTCAAAAATGTTAATTTTTCATGCATGAAGTGACCTTTCTCGGTCATAAATGTACAGATAAAGGAATCTTCCCAGATGACAAAAAATTCGACGTCATACAAAATTATCCAGTCCCACACGATGCGGACAGCGCTAGAAGATTCGTTGCATTTTGCAATTATTATAGACGATTTATTAGAAACTTCGCCGACTATGCACGGCACATAACCAGACTAACTAAAAAGAATGTTCCATTTGAATGGACGGATGATTGTCAAACTGCATTTTTATATCTAAAATCTCATCTTATTAAACCAACTCTGTTACAATACCCCGATTTCACAAAGGAATTTTGTATAATAACGGATGCGAGTAAGCAAGCGTGTGGAGCGGTTTTAACTCAAAACCACATCGGACTCCAACTTCCAGTCGCATACGCATCCAGATCATTCACCAAGGGAGAAAGTAACAAGAGTACAACGGAACAGGAACTAGCAGCAATTCATTGGGCAATAACACATTTCAGACCATATATCTATGGTAGACATTTCACTGTCAAAACAGATCATAGACCTCTTATATATTTATTCTCAATGGTCAATCCAAGTTCTAAATTAACACGTATGAGGCTTGAGTTAGAGGAATATAATTTTACGGTGGAGTATCTAAAGGGAAAAGACAATTACGTAGCTGATGCGTTATCGAGAAAAACCATCAAAGAACTACAACACATTACCAAAAATATAATGAAAGTCACTACCAGATATCAAAGTAGACAGAAATCCTGCGCAGGAGATAAAGAAATAGAATTGCCTAGGCAATCTCTACAAAAAGCTTCAAAGCCCAACGTATACGAAGTTATAAATAATGACGAGGTACGTAAAGTAGTGACCTTGCAAGTAAAAAATATGCTATGTTTTTTCAAACATGGAAAAAAGATTACTGCAAGATATGATGTTAGCGATTTGTATACTAATGGAACTCTTGACTTAGGTCAGTTTTTCCAAAGGCTTGAAATGCAAGCCGGTAAACATAAAATAAGCCAACTGAAAGTGGCACCGTGGGAAAATATCTTTGATAATATTTCAATAGATAATTTCAAAATTATTGGCAACAAAATATTAAAATCTTTACGAGTAGCGCTACTCAACCCGGTGACCCTAATAGAAAATAATAAAGAAAAAGAAGCTATACTGTTTACATTACATGACGATCCCATTCAAGGAGGTCATACTGGCATTACAAAAACCTTGGCCAAGGTCAAAAGACATTATTACTGGAAAGGTATGTCAAAAGATATAACTGAGTACATACGAAAATGCCAAAAATGTCAAAAAGCTAAAACAACAAAGCACACAAGAACTCCTTTAACAATAACAGATACACCAATATATGCTTTCGACAGAGTGATAGTAGACACCATTGGTCCACTACCAAGATCAGAAAATGGCAATGAATATGCAGTTACTCTAATTTGTGATTTAACGAAATATTTAGTTGCCATTCCAATTGCAAATAAAAGCGCAAATACCGTCGCAAAAGCTATATTCGAATCTTTTATATTGAAGTTCGGTCCAATGAAGACGTTCATTTCGGACATGGGAACATGGGACATGTAAATATTTGAAAGTAGAAAACATAACTTCCACTGCACACCACCACCAGACAGTTGGAACAGTAGAAAGAAGTCATCGAACTTTTAATGAATACATACGATCATACATATCAGTTGATAAAACTGATTGGGACGTATGGCTTCAATATTTCGTTTACTGTTTCAACACGACCCCCTCTATGGCACATGATTATTGTCCATATGAGCTAGTATTTGGTAAAACAAATAACTTACCAAAACAATTAAATAGCGTAGATAACATAGAAATAATCTACAATATAGATGACTATGCTAAGGAAACTAAATATAGATTAGAAGTAGCATATAAAAGAGCGAGGAATATGCTTAAGGAGCATAAAAGAAAAAATAAGGAAATATATGATTTAAAAACTAACAACATAAATTTATCCATAGGAGATAAGGTTCTATTAAAAAATGAAATAGGACATAAATTAGAATTTAAATATACAGGACCTTATAAAGTAGTAAGTATAGAAGAAAATGACAATGTAATAATTTCAAATAACAAAAATAAAAGACAAAAGGTCCATAAGGATAGGTTAAAAATTCTTATTACATAAAAAAAAAAAATAAAAAAAAAATTCCTAAATGCATAATTAATTTAATTCACTTTATAAATTCGAATTCGAAAAAAAAACTATCTTTACATACCAAAAAAAAAAAAAAAAATTTCTTTTTTTATACGAATATAACTATAAAAAAACTTCATAGAATTACGTTATTTTTCAAAAGGAGGGAGATGTAGTATGTTCACTTATCGAATACACACTGTACTCAGTGTTATGCATAAATAATATTCTGGATACATTGTGACACTTTGTCACGACGCTTACATAAACAAAAGACCCAAGCATATTTCAAGTGCTGGTAATTTGACCACACATGCTATGGGCGCTCAATGTGAAGATTCAGCATAGTTGAAGTGCGATCGCTCTGTCACCACGTGAACATGGTATGCTCTCTCTTAAGCAGCGACGTGACCGCCGCTACTCACATATACATATATAGATATACTTACACAGACTGCTTCGCTGCCGGCGTCTCTGGCAGCGGCGCTTGCAGTCTTAGCTATACGAACAAATATGTACTTAGCTGAGTCAATCGAATAAATGTATGCAACCAAGACAGACGTCTTGTATAGTAAAGACTATCCTTACAGTATCACGGGGGACGGTAAAGTAAATACATTTTTAATAGACACAGGTTCCAATCAAAATTATATTCAGTCCATTTTAGTGCAAAACCCTAAGATTAACGAAAAACCATTCTTTGCAAATTCAGTTGGTGGGCAGACGAAGATCACTCACCATACTCACTTAAGTTTATTCAATTGCCAGAACACTCCCATCAAATTTTTTCTACTCCCTTCCCTAAAAACCTTTCATGGTATTTTGGGTAATGATACTCTTAAAAATCTCAACGCAGTAATCGATGTCAAGAATGACATCTTGATGATAAATGGAAATTACAAAGTCAAAATAAAACAGCTTGAGTGGCCAGCTGTAAACAATATCAGAGTTAGGGCAGACCACATGACCTTAGGTCAGAAACAAATAATGGATCATATAGTAAAAACACACTCAGAATTATTTGCCGACCCAGACGAAATGTAGACATACACCACAGCCGTGGAAGGAGACATTAGGACCACAACAGACTCGGCAGTATACAGTAGACACTATCCCTATTCTGCTTCTTTAAGAACAGAAGTTGAGAACCAAATTGACAAATTGATAAATGACGGCATAATAAGACCTTCACGGTCCCCCTATAAGTCCCCAGTATGGATAGTGCCAAAAAAAGCCGACGCTTCCGGCGAATGAAAATATCGCATCGTAATAGACTATAGGAAACTGAATGCTGTAACGATATCAGATCGGTATCCGATCCCCGAAATCGGAGAGATTATCGCACAATTGGGCGAAAACAAGTATTTCTCAGTACTTGACTTGAAAAGTTGTTTCCATCAGATCCCACTCAAAGAAAGAGATATAGAGAAGACAGCATTTTCAGTGAACGGTGGAAAATTTGAATTCACCAGACTACCGTTTGGATTAAAGAATTCTCCATCGATATTTCAAAGAGCTCTTGACGATATCCTAAGGGAACACGTCGGAAAGCGGTGCTACGTCTATATTGACGATATAATCATTTTCAGTAAATCAGAAAAAGAGCACACGCAAGACCTCGAAAAAATATTCTCAACGTTGGCTGAAGCCAACATGAAAGTACAAATCGACAAATGCGAGTTTTTCAAAACAGAAGTCGATTTTTTGGGATTTACAATATCCGCAAATGGTGTAAAAACCAACAGCGATAAGGTCAAAGCCATCAAAAACTTTCCAAAACCAAGGACATTTAAAGATCTGAGATCCTTCCTAGGCCTGTCTAGTTACTACAGACGTTTCATTCGTGATTTTGCCAAACTTGCGAAACCTCTAACCATGCTTCTCAGGGGAGAAAATGGACGTCTTTCAAAGAATATATCCAACAAAGTCAACATTACATTAGATCACGATTGCTTAGAGGCTTTCGAAAAAATAAAAAACACATTAGCCTCGCAGGACGTAATGCTCGCATACCCAGATTTTCGGAAAGAATTCCAACTAACTACCGATGCTTCAAAATACGCTATAGGCGCAGTGTTAGAGCAGAATGGAAGACCCATTACTTTTATTTCACGCACACTGACGAAGACGGAAGAAAACTATGCCGCAAATGAGAAAGAAATGTTGGCTATAGTATGGGCTCTTCAAAACCTACGCATGTACCTTTACGGTACCTCTAAAGTAATCATTCACACTGACCATCAACCACTGACTTTCGCACTAAGCAATAAAAATCACAATGGTAAACTTAAAAGGTGGAAAAGCTACCTCGAAGAGTACAACCACGAACTCAGTAATAAGCCTGGAACTTCTAATGTAGTGGCGGATGCTCTCTCTAGAAATCCCCCAGGTGCGGAGATAAATAGCATGACATCAACAATCCACAGTGATGAGAGTTCCTCACATAATCTAATACCCGTCATTGGTGTTCCTATTAATGTATTTAAAAATCAGCTTTTGCTATTGACCCTTCTCCTACGAATTCAAAATACCCTTTCCACAGTACCACAGGCATACCGTCAAGAAGAAAGACTACTCCGAAGAAGATCTATTGAAAATACTAAAAGAAAGACTCGACCCAAGCCTAGTAAATGGATTGTTTACGTCCGAAAGGATAATGGGAAAAATTCAAAACATCTACCCCATACATCTTAGTAGCTATAAGATTAGATACACACAAAGTAGAGTAAAAGACGTAACACTCGAGTCAGAACAGAATGATATCATTACTAAAGAACATGTTCGTGCTCATAGAAACCCAATGGAAAACAAAACACAAATTCTCAGCAACTATTTTTTCCCGGGTTTAACGAAGAAAATCAACGTTATTGTTAAGCAATGCGAAACATGCAAGCTTTCCAAATATGATAGGCACCCACAACGAGGCGAAATTCAATCAAGTCCGATTCCCACTTATCCTGGCCAAATTGTCCACATCGATTTGTACACTACACAAAAAAAACTAGTACTGACAGCGATAGATAAATTTTCTAAATATGCGCAAATAAAATTGATTAAATCAAAAGCAGCGGAAGATTTGAAAGCCCCGTTGCGAGAAATTATGATTGCTTTTGGTATGCCTAAGTTAATTGTCATGGACAACGAAAAGGCTCTAAATGCCGCTTCAATCAAATTCCTGCTGAAGGATCAACTAAAAGCAGAAGTCTATACAACACCACCGTATGCTTCCACAAGCAACGGTCAAATCGAAAGATTTCATTCGACAATGACTGAAATCATGAGATGCTTTAGAGTGGATGAAGCCACTGCTAGTTTCGAGGACTTGATCTTCAAAGCTGTTCAAGAATATAATCAAACAATCCACTCCACGACCAAAACAAAACCTATAGACATATTTTTCGGTAACCAAATAGTATCCGACCCTCAGGAATTGAAAAAAATTAGAGACCAAGCTAGCAAAGACATTAGCAATAAACAAGTTGAAGACCTCACTTACCATAACCAAAACCGAAACCCAATAAAAAATTATAAAGAAGGAGAAACAATCTACATTAAGATCGATAAAAGATTATGGTCAAAACTGACTCCTAAGTATCGAAAGGAAATAGTACTAGAAGATAAAAATACAACAGTAAAAACACAGTCAGGAAAAGTAGTCCATAAAAATAATATAAAAACATAATTTTATTCACAGGATTTTTCTACCATTATGCCATGGACTGGCAACCATTTTAGACTACTCACACTCACAATTGATCCCAATAAAAATAGGAATAGCAACAGTACAGGATGGCGTATTTAGAGTTATCCATGTCCTTAACATGGAAGAATATGAGAACGTTGCATCAAATCTAGAGCAATCTTTGAAGAAGATTGATATTGCCCACCAATCGTACCCATATCTAGAGTTTGAACTAAAAACAATCAAAGTGATTTACGTAGGCCACCCAAAAGAACGACTCGATCTATCGATTCTCTAGGAACAATGTGGAAATGGCTGGCCGGTACACCGGACAGAAGATCACGAGATCCTAACGGCAAAAATTAACGAACAGTTGGAAAACAATAACAGACAGGTTATTATTAATAAGAAGCTAAGCACTAGAATAAACGAGTTAAGCAATATTACAAACTCAATAATAGAAGCCACAATAAATAATAAGAATTTTCAAGAAAACCTTGTATCCACTTTAAAGTATCGACTACAACTCTTTAAAAATGATTTGAATAACTTAATTAATGCCATAAGTTGGGCAAAAACCAATACTGTAAATTCAATGATATTGTCAGAAACAGAAGTAAATAAAATTGAAGAAATCTTGAATAATGAGGAAGGAATGTTTATCAATATAGAAGAACTATTGGAATTCGCAAAAGTAAAGATAGCAACAAACAAAAAAAATATGCTCTATATGATAAACATACCCTTAGTTCAAAAAGAACCTTGCACTGCTTTGGTAATTAAATCCGTCAAAAAAGATAAAGTAATAAATGACATAAAACATGAAAACATAAAACATGATTTGCAATAAGACAATATATGCCTATATTGAAGAATGCTAAACTCATAGCGATAAGACCATTTGTAATCGAAACAATATAGTAAATTTAAGTAATGATTCCTGCATAACACCACTCATGCAAAATCGTAGACCACACTGCAAGTCTGTCAACAGTCAACACATTCCAGACCACCAAGAAATAGTGACCGGTACCAACCTATTCAACGATTTCAAAGGAAAAGTCAGCATCGACCAAGAGGAAATGGAGCTGGTAGGAACTTACATAATTCAATTCCAGAATTCTACAGTAAAAATCGGTAACGATCAATACGAAGCGAAAGAGGCACGATACGCAGAAGCTACCCCCCCACTATTTCAGATGATGGCCGAAAAAACAATTACAGAAGAAATACTTTCACTACAGATGTTGAAAGTAATAAATATCAATAACACTCAGAGATTAGAAACGCTAAAATCAACTAATCTCCGGACCACATTACCAAAACTGCATATTGGCAGAACGACTAAGTGCAGGAGTACCAAAAACGCACTTAGCCAAAACCCAAGTGTCTGCAGCACATCCGCCACGTGCGCTTGGTCATCACTTTTCAACATTGACCATAAGACCAGCAATCAGCACCTTACATAACGCTCACCACCGTGGGACCGACATTTGGGGTATTTGACACCCAAAGCTACAATGCACCTAAAAGCTACAGCGACGGCAGCGGTAGCGACAGCGACGACAGCAGCAGCGATGGCAGCAGCGGCAGCAGCGGCAGCAGTAGCCTTTAAGTTCAATTATTATTGTTCTAAGTCTTAGTTCCATTTTTGTAACGATAATAAACGGTTATATTTTTTATCAAACCCTACAAAGGGATTTGCTAATTCATATACCAGCTTATACCCGCGGCGTTGCTCGCATTTCTTAATGCTTAAAATTATTTAACATTTAGAGCTAGAAATACCTCGACGATGCCCGGCGAAATATTTAGATAAAAATTAATTATGTTGAATTTGACTACTTTCATCAACCGTAAGAAATACACAAAAATAGAGTATCACAATTTTCCCTCCCGTGGAAACCAAAAAGTTGAGACAAATGCCTAATGATTTGTTGTGTAGGGCTGAGACAATGACTTTGATGCCGATCTAACTAAACAAATAATCTCACTCATTTGACATTGACCCCCATTTCTCGCCCGTGGCGACTGGTGGGCGTAGTCCTTTAAAATATTTTTGAAGTTAGAAGAATACTACTTACATTCAGAAAATAGCGGAAGGGTGGTAAAATGTCCTTACATAATTCAAGTGAAAGCTCTCATAACAATCATTTCCATTGTTAAAACATAGCGCAATCCTACATTTATCGCATTCTGTTTGCGTAAGTCCCGTGCACTGCGGAAATGTTCACCGTTGTCAGCAAAAATTCCAAAGTCTCAAATTTGGCGGCAAACTTATTACATGTTGGTACTAACAAATATCGACCGACCGCCACATGGCCACAAAAGGAAAATCGATCATCTATCGATAATGCGAATGCAGCTGTTCCGATTTACTACATAATAATCATAATAATGTTATTGTGTAGTAAAATAGCCCTGCAACATTCGCATTATATTAACTAAACTTATAAGTTTTAAGGTCGAGAGAGCGATAAATCGCGCTTGTTATATTTAAGCGGCGTATTCACAATTTATTTTGAACTATTATTAACAAATTAAAATTTGTGCGGTTCTTTATCTACCTGTCTGGCAACTCTGGTAAATATTTGATGTTTTCCAATACTAAGACGAACAACTATCGCGTCGATATACGCATATCGGTCAACTTTTATTTGCATTCATTTCATTATTTCGACAATAAAGTTTTGTTCCGCCAACAGAATTTTCTTTCTAATTATGAGACGCGTCGATTAAGACCATAGTCTGACATTTTGACGCAGTCTTTATATGGGGGCGCTATACTAAAGAATTAACCTGCGTTTATACGGACAGACGGACATTTCGCAAACCCAATATACTCTTTTCCCTTCGGGAACAGAGTGTAATAAACTTGATCTGTTGGTATTCGTGGACCTACGTGTCAAATTTGAACCCTCTAATTCTTTCAGTCTCTGAGATACATTTATTCAGACGGACAGAAAGCTAAACAGACAGGCAGCAGAAAAACGGACATGGCTTTATCGACCTTGTCAAGTCATCTCACCGTCTGTCTAACTGTCTTTCTGTACAACCGGATAAACGCGTAGATCTCAAAGTGTCTTAAAACTGTAAGCACCAATTTGGCTCCTGTAAACCACAACCGGAACAAAATTGTTTAAGTCTGCAAATCGGTTAAAATGACATATCAAAAAGTGTGAACTTGCATTTTGGCAAGCATACTTCCGAATAATAGACATTGAAGTATTTCCAGAAAGCAGAGGGGAGCAGCAGCGGTGCCGTCACCTTAAATATCCTGTTTCCTGGTATCAGGGATGGCAAATAAGACTTATGAGTTTAAAAAAATCAAAACTGAAAAAAATACCTAGAGACATGGGAAAATTTTAGAAATTCTAATTTGTATGGGGAACCCTGGAAACAGGATAAACTTTTATTTTCAAAACACACCATATCACATAATGCAAATTTGTTTGATTATTATAATTTTGGTTTGGGTATTTTTATGACCTTTTGATATTTTAATAATTTTTTTTGGTATATCTCTGATTTTAGTATTTTTGGTATTTTTCTTATCTATTGGTATTTTGTCTGCCAATGAATACTAGTTTTAGTACTGCAACAGAATATAGAAAAATAAATGGTATATAATAAAAAATAGTGGGATCCTTCATAATCGTCCTTGAAGCACATGTGATGTATCATATGATAGGTATTGTGTTTATTGTTCATAAGAATTTAGTACTGCAACAGAATATAGAAAAATAAAAGGAATATAATAGAAAATAGTGTGATCCCTCATATTCGTCCTTAAAGGACATGTGATGTATCATATGAAAGGTGTAATGTTCATAAGAATTTAGTAGTGTAATGTTCATAATAATTTAGTAGTGTAATGTTTTAAAGGAATTTGTTCTCTTCATTGTGCTTTATTAACTCTCGTGTGTTTTACATTCAATATCTTAACATAGCTAGCGCCACCAGATACGCTGGCAGCGGAGCAGCCGCTTTGCGTTTATTATATATATGTATATAAGAGAGAATGCTATGTGCATACAAAGAGCGCGCCATGTACGACAAGCTAAACATGCCGACTAGGCACTTATGCTGCCCATTGCGTTCTTGTGCGGTCATATTACCTTGCACTTGAAATATGCTTGGGACTTATGTTATTTAAACATTGCAACAAAGTGTAACAGTAAATTATATATGATTATTATATATATTGTAGCGAAATTTGGCACACTTGAACACGTGCAAGCCTAGGTTAAGAAGAAGGAATAACTAGCACAATAAGAACAGCGCGCCAATATTCAACGCGTAGGCAAAGGTGTCTGACGATATATCGCAAGAAATCGATCGCTCGGCTACGTAGCAATAACACAATAGCTTACGTGGGAATATTCAAACTTCCCGCAACGTTCGCTACATTACCCTCTCTAAGACTCGCGCGTCTTGGCCGAGATTGTCTGGAGACGATCCTTTATACGGGGCAAGGCGATTGACGTGGACGGTCCTGGTTGTATGTTTGCCGAGCAGGCGCACCTCATATACCAGGTCAGAGTGACGGCGGATCACAGGTCCTAGCCAGTTGGATTGCTGTTTCGGACATCGTCCTACTTTTCGCATGGGGGCGTACAGCCACACTTCGTTTCCTGGCTTGAATTCGCCGAGGTGAGATCGAAGATCGTACCGCGCTTTATTGACCTAGGCAGCGGCTATCAACTGTTGGCGAGCAGTCCGGTGAGTCTTCTGGAGATCGTCCTGTAGCTTTCTTACAAACGTTGGGTAGTCCTTAGAACCTGGAGACGGTCGGCCGTATATGAGCTCAGCCGGAAGGCGAAGTTCGCGGAGTGCTAAGCCCATGTAGCTAAGGGTAGCAAACAGTCCCAGTCCCGTTGATCGTTGGCGACGAATTGGGTTAATAAGTCCAACAGCGTGCGGTTGAAACGTTCAACCATTCCATCAGACTGGGGGTGCAACGGGGTGGTGCGCGTCCCTTCCACTCCAAGTAAGTGAAGGCACGTCTGAA
Source organism: Hirtodrosophila confusa (assembly GCA_035043065.1). Lineage (NCBI taxonomy): Eukaryota > Metazoa > Arthropoda > Insecta > Diptera > Drosophilidae > Hirtodrosophila > Hirtodrosophila confusa. The sequence continues at coordinate 1,116,012 of JAWNNI010000053.1, forward strand.
ATACTTCCGACTCGAAATTGCGACCTTGATCCGAGTGAAGGGCGAATAGTGTGCCAAAGCGACTAAATACTTCCTGTACCAGCGCTCTCGCCACTGTTTCCGCTTTCTGATCTGGGATCGCGATGCATTCTGGCCATTTTGTGAAGTAACACATAACTACTGCGATATACCGATTACCGCGGGGTGTAGTAGGAAGAGGGCCCAGAATATCGATAGCTGTTTAAGTTTGGCTAGCGTCCTCTTGATTCCAAAATGCCCACCACTGAAGGTGTTATGCATACTGCGTATAATCTCTTCCTGTAGGCTGCGGGGTACTATCGCTACGGCCTTACTTTCTTGATTCTTGTTTTTGGTCATCAAAACGACTTCGTCTACATAGAGCCGGTCGAACAAATGCCAGTAGGCTTTTGCTTCGGGGCTCTCGCGCCAGATAGTGCTCTTAGTTGGCCGACCTCCAATTTGCAACCAGGTGAACACCAGGGCCAGCGTGGAATCTTAAATTTTTCGTTGGGCATAATCCATAGCTTGGATTTGCATGTACATTATGCCTTGATGATCGTTCTCCTCGGCTTTCTCACAGTGACGACATTCCCCGCAAGGTCGGCGCGATAAAGCGTCTGCGTTGCCATGATGCTTCCCACTACGGTGCTGAATATTCATGTCGTACGGTTGCAAGCGCTCTATCCATCGAGCAATTTGTCCTTCTGGATCACTGAAATTGTAGAGCCAATTTAGGGAGGCATGGTATGTTCGAAGCAGAAATATTCACCCAAAGATAGTGGTGGAAGTGGTTAGTAGCCAGAACGACTGCTAGCAGTTCCCTCCTGGTCACGCAATAGTTGAATTCCGCTGCGTTGAACGTTTTGCTGTAATAATTCAGTACTCGTTCATGGCCGTCCTGGTCCTGACTAAGCACGGTTCCAGCGCCGTGGTTGGACGCGTCGGTATCCAGAATGAAAAGACCGGTCGGATTGAGAAATGTAAGAATCGGCGACTGGGTGAGCTTAGTTTTCAATGCATCGAACGCATCCTGGGCTGCTGTAGACCACTCTAATACACGGCGGGCCTCAGTCAACTTGTGGAGTGGGCGAGCGGTGGCAGCGAATTCGGGAATAAATTTTAGGTGATAAGAGCATAGAGCATAGCAAAAGCGACCGGACATCTTTCTGGCAGCGAGGCCGTAGCCAATCTGTTACGCGGCAGACTTTCTCAGGGCACGCTCTCAGGCCTTGGCCACTCACGATGTGTCCCAGGTAGATCACTTCCGTACGAAAGAAATAGTACTTTCGGAAATTTAGTTTCAACGCCGACGTGCAGGTAGCGCCGGTGAAAAGGCTGTCCATCAGGCGTTCAAAAGTGGCCGGCTCCGTATAATCTCGTTAAAATGTCATCCATTCTCGCGGGTATGAATCCTTTAGTGTAACGTCATTGAGACGACGGTAGTCCACGCAGAACCGCGCAGAGCCATCCTTTTTACGTACGAGTACTACGGGCGAGGCCCATATGCTGGAAGAGGGACGGATCACGCCTCTATCCTTCATATCGGCTACAAGGCGTTCCACTTCCATTTTGCGTGAAAGCGCCTGGCGACGTGGTGGCTCGTTGATTGGGCGTGCCTGGCCCGTGTCGATCGTATGCCGAGTCAAATTAGTGCGACCTGTGTCGTTATTTTGTGCGGCAAAGACGTGCGCGTAACCGTTGAGTAAGCGCAGCAGTTTAGTTCGTACCATTGCAGGCAAATCCGTATTTTGCAACGAACCCCAATCCAGAATGGATTCCGTGGCTAAATGAAGGCGTTGTGCGGCGACAGGAAGCACCTGTACCGGTTCTAACTGGCCCAGGATAGTGAAAGCCGCTAATTCGCACGTTTGTTTACCGATATTTAGCACGTGCAGTGTGGCAGTGTTACTAGTGGAGTCCACGATAGAGCTGCCCAGGAGTAGATCAACAGGAAGTTGTGAATAGACTCCTCGCTCAAGTACAGCTTGGGTCAGACGATCCTGCTACGAACAAGCAACATTGACATGAGTGTGGCTGTGTGGCGGGATACTCGCGGTAACCGTGGAGTACAATAAGCTGATGCGTTGTGCAGTGGGCACGTGTAGAGCTGTCGCACCCCAAGCGAACTTCAAACGTAGCTCCTTAAAATCCACGGCAGCTTGGTACCGCAGCAAGAAATCCAGACCCAGAAGCGTCGGGATATTGCCTTCCACCAATAGGAACTCGTGCTTAAGGGCTCGACCCGCTATGACCAAGCGTGTTGTAGTTTTGGTAGTGGCGACAAACTGCTCGGCGGAAGGGCCCTGCAGAGTCACCTGACAAGGCGTGGCGGGCAGCTGGTCCGGAAGCTCGCAGTAGTTTAATAACGAGACGGCGGCACCAGTGTCGAAGATAAGTCGCACTTGATGGTTCTGCAAAAATAGAAAACAGTGTAAGCTCCGTTTGACCGGTGCACTAAGTGTATACGTAGCTTTGCCGGGCGGCGTGGTTCCTCTACGCCCGGTATTGTTCAATGGATCGGCAGGTTCAGCGTCCAGAATTTTGGAGACCGGTGACACGGAGACTCGCTCTCCGTGAGAGACCGTGACATACTCGTCAGACGAAGTTTTAGATCCAACGACGGGAGGCGGCTCGTGAGCACTCGGACCGGGCGGCGTCGGATTCAACAGACTGCTCAGCGGACCGTCCTGTCGATTCGATACTCAACGTGCTCGTTGGCGGCTTATGGGTTTCCGGCTGCTTCTAATTCGTGTGAAGGAGCTTTAAGTCCGAAGGCAGATTGTTTGGGCGGCGGCGAATTCATGGTGAGGTGCTCCGGCGGACGGCAGACCCGTGGAGCGACAGTACGAGGTTCCGTGAACTGCTTAGGCATCTGGGTCGTATTCGTTTTAGGTGTGACTGATGCGGTCAGCTGTTGTTTGGGGCCGTTGGAATTGAAAACCAACCTCCGCCCCTGGAGGCTGGCTTCCTCTAGTTTCCCGGGGGTGATGCGGAACTTATAGGCTGGCCAACTCTGTTGGAGCGGTGCGTGTTTCTTCTCGAAGTGTGCTGCTGACTCTCGGATGCTGACTCCGTCATGTTAAGAACGGTGCCAATAGGCCGAAGTCCTCTAAAGATTCCTTAGAACCCTGGACGCGGTTATGAAACTCGTGGTATCCAGCATGTGGGCTCAGGCGCAGACTGGTATCCGGCAACGTAGCGTAGAATCGTTGGGCAAGCCCGCGTAGGCTCGCATACAGCTTTCTACCCTTCTGTTGCTCGGACCATCTATATTCGTCAGACATATCGTTGAACAAGCGATGGAACTCAGCCCAGGGCCTTGTACCATCGTAAGTCGGTGGCGATTCCAAATCTGGTATTGACACGAACTGTCTATCGGCGGCCGAAGTGCTGGCTGGTGCTGGCCCAGTGGTTAGGCCACACCCGCCGCCAGTGTTCGCCATAACCTCAACAGTACGTGGCCGTAAAGTTGTATTTTGGCTTTGCTGTTGAGTTTCTCGTCCCGGGCCTGGCCACGCTGATCCTCCGGCACGTGGCGTGCTAGATGCAATCCCATCTCTATTGAGAGAAGTCTTTGCAGCGGCGTCTGCCACGGTTGTGAGGGAGCCAAGCGCGACGACACGTGGTTCACAAAAGCCTCCCAACATTGTGCGTTCGAATGACAACCACATCTGTTGGAACTTTTGCTCGAGCTGCTGCTCCCGAGCTTCCATGCGGTCGTCCAAGCGAGCTGTTCGTTTCTCCAGCGACTGGTCTCGAGCGTCTAAGCGGCTGGCAATCGTCTCAGCGGCTGGCAATCATCTTAGCCAACTGCTGCTGCGCCTCTAGCAAAGTCCATGCGAGCTACTGCTCAGCAGTTGCCTGGCGTTGGCGAACCGATTTTTTTGGCAAGGTGGGCTGGGTTTGCGCAAACAGCTAATGTACCTCACAAATGACACCAATGTAGGGACGGCTTCGCAACGGTTAGCCGAGCGGTGCGTATTTATCGGGTAGGCGGGGGAATACGCACAACGCCAGGGGCTTCTGGAAGACAAGCAATACCATGCAACTTGTTCTCCGTTCGTATCGGATTTTTATTTTTACAATATCTGCAACGTGCAGCCGAGAAACATGCTTGCACACGTGCAAGCCTAGGTTAAGAAGATGGAATAACTAGCACAATAAGAAGAGCGTGCCAATATTCAACGCGCAGGCAGAGGTGTCCGACGATATATCGCAAGAAATCGATCGCTCGGCTACGTAGCAATAACGCAATAACTTACGTGGGAATATTCAAACTTCCCGCAACGTTCGCTACAATATTTGTATTATTATTTATATTTTTGTTTTTTGTTGATTTTTTTTTTGTTTTTATTAATTGTTTTCTTTTATTTTATATTAGTTTGTGAAAATTTATTGTATATTTTATATTAGTTTGTACAAATAGATTTTTGTATTTAATGAAAATTAAAATTAAATTTCTTTGTATATTTTATATTAGTTTGTAGGAATATACATATATTTATATTTAATGAAAATTGAAACTCCTTTCTGTTTATGTGAAATAGTTGATAAACTTATAAAAGATTTAATGATATACATTTTTTTTTTTTGTAAACTTTACGTCAGGGGTTCCCAGCCCATTGGTCATCTGGCTCATTTTATTATTGTAAATGCTCTTAGGTATAGGCAGCAATGCGCGTATTGTACATGTACAAGAATAGTTATAATAATATAGTGGTGCTGAAAGATGGCTCGCTGGACACAGCTTTTTTTCTTCGAAAAAATTTTAAGTGTCAATATCAATGCATTAATTGCAAACAAGTATTAGCAAAAGTATTGTAGCAATATGTAACCTATGTGCTTAACAATTATACTAATTTAAATGTCAACTGAATAATGTAAAACAGAATGTGACCACACTTCGTATTCTCAGCAACTCTGTTAATCGATATTAAAATATGTACACACTTTTTGATCGATAAGAAGAAAGAATAAGAATAAAAGCGGGCATTCGTTGAGATAGACTTGAAGGAGTAACAACGCTGTGTAAAAAATATATATTATAACTGCAACCAGACGAAAAGTAATCTGGTTCTACAAATCATAAGTGGGCCTTACAAACGCCAACATAATTTAAATCAAAATGCAAAAAATGGAAATTGCCGAGTTCAAAGTTGCCGAACTGAGAGCCTGGTGTAGCAAACTAGGAATTGCTACTTCAGGCAACAAAGCAACGCTTCTCGACAGACTAAACAGCGTTGATCCATGTGATCGCGGATCGTGCCCAGCATTGGCCGATTTTAACGACAATTCCAGTGATGCGGCGTCAGAGTCAGCAGGTGATATTACTAATCAAGCACAATGTGGCTGAAAGTGATGTCCAATTTGACGGCGACACCGCCAAAAACAATGACGCCAAGTGTTATGCGCAGTTCGTTAAAATGCACGCAAGCGTCGGCGCCAGCGCCAACAACAACAACAACAACAACGAAACTTCTGACGAAAACGACGCTACAATTTTCGGCGCGACAGAAATTAGGCGCCAAGAAAACAATGATCAGTGCTTGATGAAGAAAGAGACGGCAAATCTTGTGCAAATTATTAGCAAGTTGCAATGTGAAAATGAGCAGTTGCGTTGCAAGTCAACTGTAATTTTAGCACACTAAAGGATTTGATACCTGAATATAATGGAGAAAATGATTTTGGCGAATGGTTGTCGCGCTTAAATAATGTTCGATTAGCTTTCAAAATAAGCGACGATGATGGCCGTGCTATTTTATGTACTCGCTTGAAGGGCATTGCAAATATTTGGATCATGGCTAATTCATCGTTGCTGGCAGGCGACATAGACAATGTGTTGAGCCAATTACAAGCAATGTTTGTTGCCGAGAAAAACGTTCTTGAACTTCGCCGCAAATTTGAACGTCGCAGGTGGATGACAAATTAAAAGTTCGTATCATACTACACGGACAAAATCTTGTTGGCTGGTACAATTGGCATGAGCGATGAGGAGCTTGTCCACTACATCATAGACGGTATACCTGATTGGCAGCTCAAAAATCAAGCTATGTTACAGTGTTTCGGTTCGCCAGCTGCTGTACTTCGGGCATTTCAACACATTAAGCGACCAATAAAGGCTGCAACAAACGTGTCAAAAACAACTGTGTTGGCCCAGGACCAGAAAACTAGAAAATGTTATAACTGCCATAGTTTTGGCCATGTGGCTGCAGAGTGCCGCAAACCTGTTCGTCCGGATGGAGCATGCTATGCCTGCGGAGAGCTTGGACATCTGGCCCTAGGATGTCCAAACTATAAGAAGCCTAAACCTATCAATGATGAATATGTAAGATATTTTAACATAAATTTTGTACAGGAGTCTAATAAACCTTTTTCCATAGAGTGCCTCCTAGACTCGGGTAGCCCAATTACATTTTTAAGACATTCTACACTACCACATGAAGTGGAAATGACTCGTGGATTAACCACCAATTCATATTTTGGAATTAACAACAGCAGATTAAATATAATTGGAAAAATTGTTTGCTTTATTGAAATGTTGAATAAAAAAGTTCAAATCGAAGCAATGGTTGTTGGTGACGAGTCTACAAGGTACCCAATGGTATTAGGTAGAGATTTTTTTAAAGCTAGTAAATTAAAACTAGTAGTGCTAAGTGATGTAAAATATAGTGAAGAAAAGATGCTAAAAGAACGAAACAATGTAGAGTGCAATGCAAAGGAAACGTATAGAGTAAGAAACAATGTAGAGTGCAATGCAAAAGAAACGTATAGAGTAAAAAACAATGTAGAGTACAACAAAGAAAATTTACCAAGAGAAAATAATAAGTATAAGAATAGACAAGAAAAGGAACAACTTATAGAATGTACAGAGGTTAACAAACACGATAAAGATGATAATTTTGCTACGCAATTATTATCAATTGATTTGATAAAAGAAAATGAAACCACTTACAAGTTGGGAGAACAAATCAATTTTAAAAATAAGCAATTATTTGAAACACTGTTCGAAGAGAACTATATATTGCCAGATAGGCCAAACAATCCTAAAATTAAAAGTGAAATGAAAATTATCGTAGAAAGTGAAAAGCCATTTTATTGTGCCCCGAGAAGGTTAGCATATGCTGAAAAGTGTGAGTTAGAGAAAATAATAGAAGAAAACTTAAAGAAAGGTTTTATACAACCTAGTGAGTCTGAGTTTGCATCGCCTATAGTTCTTGTAAAGAAAAAAACCGGTGAGCTCAGAATGTGTGTTGATTTTCGAAAGCTAAATAAAGTAACTGCAAGAGATAATTACCCAATTCCACTCATAGATGATTTGTTAGAAAGATTAGTGGATAAAAAGTTATTTTCAAAGTTAGACCTAAAGAATGGTTTTCACCATGTTTTTGTGCATGATAGTTCGGTTAAATATACATCTTTTGTGACACCTCTTGGACAGTTCGAATTTCTTAGAATGCCATTTGGTCTTCGAAATGCTCCGTCGACTTTCCAACGGTATATAAACAGAATATTTGCAGATATGATCAGGGATGGAAATGTTGTCATCTACTTAGATGATATAATGATAGCTTCTGAAGACATAGAAAGTCATTTTGTTATTCTTAAAGAAGTTTTTAAACGAGTTGTAGAAAACAAACTAGAGCTTCGCTTAGATAAATGTGAGTTTCTTCAACCAACAGTAAGATATCGTGGATATATAATTGACGGAAAAGGTATTAAAGCGGATGACAAGGGACTAGAAGCTGTTCGTTCTTTCCCTGTTCCCACCAAAGTTCATCAAGTACAAAGTTTTATAGGTCTCTGTTCATATTTTAGACGATTTATAAAAGATTTTTCATTAATAGCAAAACCGTTGCATGATCTCACAAAGAAGGACAAAAAGTTTGTTTTTGGCGAAAAAGAATTAGAGGCATTTAACACTTTAAAGAGCAAATTACTAGATTCACCTGTTTTAGCAATCTATGATCCTAGAGACGAAACAGAACTCCGCACTGATGCTAGCGCTTTAGGTTACGGAGCAATACTGTTACAAAGAAAGAAAGACACAAAATTACACCCTATATTCTACTATTCCAAAAGAACAACAGATACAGAATCCAGATACGACAGTTTCAAGTTGGAAACACTAGCAATAATCAATGCACTTAGAAGATTTAGAGTCTATTTACAAGGAATTAAGTTTAAAATAGTTACAGATTGCAACTCCTTACATTTAACACTAGACAAAAAAGATTTAAATCCACAAATTGCTAGATGGGCTCTTGAACTGCAAAACTACGACTATACTACGGAGCATAGGCTTGGCACTAGAATGCAACATGTCGATGCATTGAGTCGCCTTCATAATATTCTAATTGTAGAAGCAAATACGTTCGAAGAAAATCTAATTATATGTCAAGGAAAAGATACAAAGCTGAGACGGGTCAAAGAAAAGTTGTTAGAAATGGAAGATGAACACTATGAAATGAAAAAAAGATGATAGGCTATTGTTTTGTGTGCCAGAATCAATGGAAAATAGTGTTCTATACAAATACCATGACGAAACGGGACATGTAGGAATAGACAAAGTTACCGATTTGATAAACAAAAACTATTGGTTTCCTAACATTAGAAAAAAAGTCGATATTCACATAAAAAATTGCCTTAAATGTATAGCATTCTCAGCTAAGACGGGGAAAAATGAAGGATATATACATTCAATACCCAAAGGGAGTATGCCATTTAACGTTGTGCACATAGATCACTATGGCCCAATTAACAGTAAAAGTTCAACAAAGAAACATATACTAGTAGTAATAGATGCATGTACAAAGTTTGTGAAACTGTACCCTACAAGAACTACGAGTTCACAAGAAGCTATAGAGGCATTAAATGAATATTTTAGAGCGTACAGTCGCCCCGACAATATAGTGTCAGATAGAGGCAGTTGTTTTACTTCAGATAAGTTCAATAATTTTATAATCACGAAAGGTATAAATCACATCCAAATAGCTACTGGCTCACCTCAAGCCAATGGACAAGTTGAAAGGATCAACAGAGACTTAGGACCTATGGTAGCGAAACTTTTAGAAAAAAATGCACCATGGCATAAGACGTTGGATGATGTGGAGTATGTTATGAACAATACAAAGAATAGAAGTATAGGTGAATATCCCAGCGTTATGCTTTTCGGCACAAAACAAAAAGGAAACGTTATAGATAGCCTAAAAGAAAACATAATTGACAAAAATCAAAATGAAAATCAAAGAGACTTGGAACAAATTAGAGACAAAGCATTACAAATTCAAGAGAAAACACAAAACTATAATAAAAACTATGTAGATAGGAAAAGAAAAGCGCCAATCATATTTTCTAAAGGAGATTATGTGTTGCATCGGGGTATGCAAAATATCGAATACTTGGACAAAACGATAGAAGTCACCAAATGAAGTAGCCGTTAAGGTTAAATTTAAATAATAAGGGGAAATTATTTTTAAGATATTCAAGGTTAAAATAGTGAGGGCCCTTATGTTAGTGTCTCAGCTTACGCCTACGCACACAACTATGCGTGAGCTAGGAAACGAAACGGGCGTAGTTGAATGCACTCGTTCGGCTCTGCAGCTCTGCAGCTAAGCGTGCAGATGATTCGACTTTAAAGCGGTCAACACAAGGTCGAGGAAACCGCAAGCGAGCAGACGTACCTACGCTGCAGGTGCGCCGAAAAATTTAAATTTTTCTACGGTTGTCTACAGTTTTTGTTCTGAGTACATTTTTTTTGGTTACCGAACGAAAGTGGTGCGAAGTGCACGTTAACAAAGTTCAAGTGGTTTTTGTGCAACCCGAAAAGGTAGGCATGCGCCTTATTTTGTAGGCAGTTTAATAGCCGATATACCTTACAGGTTAGGAACGCCATCATTCGGTGTGCTACACCAGCAGGGTGGCACAAGAGCCGTTATTTGCTCCGCTGTTTGACTAGAGAGCAGTTACGGGCTCTCTAGCTAGTAACATCTTGTGGCAGTTCGGCCGTTAGTCCAGGGTCACTTCCTCCCCAAATTTTTGGAGTCTTTGGTGCCAATCCTGTTGAACGACTCGTCTGCCGGAGTATTGTTGACCTCTGCCTCAGCATCCACCGCAAGTCTGTCTCCAAGGGCCAGCGAAAGCAACTCGAATATCCCAAAATAACCATAAGTATACGGTGAACCGATCTCAGAGGCGTCTTCTGCAAGTGTTGGGTCAAATTGACGTTAATCGACTTTGTAATAATACAAATGCGCCAGTCTTAGTGTTGTTGTTTACCTTGCTTGAAACAGCCGCTGATCATTTTGGGTTGTGGAACGTATTGGCAGACACGATACGACACAAAACGAAACAGCTGTTGTTGAGCGCTGCGCGCTTTGACTTTGTATTAATTAAAATTTTTGGATTTTGCGATAGCTAATTGTTAACGTAACTTAAATAGCGATATATGTTGTATATAGGTTAATGATATCCCTTGCCAACGTCTTGTAAGTCGGACACCGATTAACTTTGTATTTTAGTACGTTATTACGTACACACACATATAGACAATGTACTTATAAATTTGTGTCTTCCTAGCAGCTCTTCGTATCGTCAACGTCATCTTGGGCCCACGATAACTACAACGACAACGTACGATCCAAAAAGCAGCTGTGTGAGTAGTATGAATCGAAAGTAAACAAATAAGTACATATATACTGAACCTTTATATGTGTGTGTAATTGCGCACTTACCCATTGTAAAATGCAATTTTGAATTCGGCGATTTTTTTACATTCTTGCCGGTATCCACTTGCAATATGTATTAGCAAGTCCTTATTAATGTATTTAAGTTGCCTTGAGCAAAAGATTCTTGAATTGTAATGCCCTTAAGGCTAATTTAAATTAATTTGAAATTGCCAAAATCGCTTGAAAATTTGAACACTTAGGCCCAGTGTGACCAGTGTCTAGCAACGTAAAGTTGCCGTAATACCTTAACATTAGTATAACATAATCATGTTCCTCGGCTGTTAAGCCAAATATTCGTTAATTTTAAAATTCTTAAAAAATGTATTTTAGCACTTAAGTAAATGTTCGTTCGTATTCATGAAATTATATGCTAAGTATGGAATTTGAAATGGAGGCTTAAGTCTTGTGATGGAGGGGAGGGATTGTTTACCAATGCTGGAATAGGTGCCATCATCTGTTGTTTTAGGGTGGTGTCTTAAAATTATGCTTAGCACCACAGGATGGGCGGGAACGCTATGGCAATAACAACTACTGCCACGATTATATACTGAACGTTTGTTTGTATTTTTGTTGTATTGATGATTTCTGGTTTTTTTGTAGTTTGGTTAGTGATGTGTAGATTTGGTGGTGTTGTGATTGTTCGTGACGGCGGGCACGGGTGTACCCACCCCTAACGAGAGAGTATCTGGCTGGCCGGCGCTGCCCACTGAGAAACACCTGTCACGTAACAATATGGCGCCCAAATAAATGTTGCACGGTGTTGCTGGAGGAGCAACATCGATGCAAAATTCGAAATAAATAAATAAAAACGCAATACTACGAAATCTCGCGAAATGGGTCTGCCGGTTTGGGTCTTTCGAACGGCATGGCTTGTTAGGAGCCGAGACTCGCTGCAATTGCACGCTTGAAGGAAGATCTGAGCGGCATTTCTTTAATTTAGGGATCAGGATAGGGATTAGCTAGGGTTTGGAGGCTGATGCTACTTATTTTAGTAAGCATACATTGCTCCAATATTATCATGTTTTTTTTTTGTCATGTATCGTTCACGTCACTAAGAGTGCCTGTGTGTCGTCGCCGCTTATTATTAGTAGGTGATTCGCCACAGTGCACATTGCCTGGTGGAAACTGTGATATGAACGAGTCTGTGATAGAGAAAATTGTGATATAGAGTAGGGATAGATTATAGGAAAAGGTTAATTGGTCTATTTAGTATTTTTGTAGTCATTTTTTTGTTTTTTTTTTGTGCAATTAATCGTTTTGTTTCTTGTTCGTTGTCGTCACAAGTCTGGTTTGAGATCTGAGTGTCCCGTGAGATCTAAATAGTCTCACGCGTTGCAATTCGGGGTCAAAGCAGAAAGTTGGGGACACAAGTCTGAAGAAATTTAACTGATTGGTCGGAAAGGGTTCGGAATCTTGACTATCGGTCATCCACCAGTGGGATGACCAGAATAGTCGACATCAAACCCAGAAAAGTTCAGTATACAGAGTCGAATAGCGTGGAACAGAATGATGGCATTCCGCATAGAGAATAATCCTCTCCCCTCCTTAGTTTTATGGATTATTGTTGAATCTTGTGGAAATTTTGTGGTGAAACGTATTGTGTGTTCGTGTTATTGATATTTTTGTTTGGAGTAAGAGTTTTTTGGATAGGTTATAATTTTGGGTATTTAGGATATAGATAAAGATAGGAGTGACCATGGTCACCAAACGCGCTCAAGGGGGGCACCTGTGGATGACGCGTCTTGGGGTGATGACGACGGGGGTGAACCGCTGCCACCATTGCAGATCCATAGGGGACTGCCTCGTACTCCGACAAGAGCCAAACAGGTTGCTGGTTTTCAGGAGTTACCACCAGTGTTAGGATCGGCTGAGAAGTCGGCAGTAAATGCCGCGTTGGCACAGGCTCACGCCACATACAGGCAGTCCTTATCGGATGGGGTCAATGACGGGATTAGGGATGAGATTAGGGCAGGTATGCAGGAGATGATGCACTTGCTGAATGAGGTGCTTCGTCCGCTAACAGAGGCCCTAACTAAAACCTCCAGTAGTCAGCCACCTCAGTATAGGCCAGGCCTCCTTAAGCCCTTGCAGCCAACACAAGTTGAGTCTATGTCCGCTATGCCACCAAATACAGGGGCTATACCCAAACGAATGGCGAAAAATATGTTTTCGGGCCAGTCGCCTCCCCTGATAGACGAGCCTAACGCTGAGGCAGATCTGATTAGCGAATTAGCACTGGACGAGCAGCAGAGGGCACGCCAGTGGCGTAATCCGTTGTCGGGTCATAGACCGGTAGAAAATCGTGGGGAGACTGACGTGTTACAAGACGAACACATCTATACCAACTCCTACGATCGAGTAAATCATTCGTGGAGGGTGGATAGATGGGGAGTGTCGTTTGATGGTAACAGCAGTCAGTCTTGTATTGAGGATTTTGTATTTCGAATTGAGTTTCTGCAACATCAGAATCGCTGTCCATGGAGCGAGATACTGCCTGGATTCCATACCCTGTTGTCAGGCAAAGCCAGAGACTGGTATTGGCTACACGTCACGACAGTCGAGAGTAGACAGTTGGCCGATTTTGAGGAGGGCTCTTATCGACAGATTTCGAGGCCCGTGGTCAGAACACGATAGGATGCACGAATTGCTGAAACACGAGCAACAGCCGGGAGAAGGCGCTGATGATTATATTCATGCCATGCGACAGCTTTCGTCGCGTTTACAGAAGCCACTTAGCGACCGACACCTAGTGAAAATTATTAAGAAGGGTCTGCGCGAAAATCTAGCCAGGTATATATACGCCATGGATATATATACGGTAGATCAACTGCGAGACGAAGCTCGTGAGGTAGAGGCCAGTTTTGGAAGGCGACATAGCCGACCGTCATATGGTGACTCCACGAGATACCCTGTAGCGAAGAAATTGGTAAACGAGCTAGAGGTCGAGCCCGAAGAGATGGTCGAAGAGGCACGACTCGAATCGAGACGTCAGAAGAGACCAGGTTGTTGGAACTGTGAGGAGTCCGGTCATGATTTTCGCGATTGTCCGTCCATGGAGCGGAAGCTATTCTGCTATAAATGTGGCTGTCCGGAAACTATTTCACCGAAGTGTCCGGAATGCTCGGGAAACGGCAGGGTGAACGTGAAAAAGATGGGCGACTCACGTTCGAAGATACAGTCCACGAAAGAGAAGGAGTAGATGAGAAGCCAGATAAAGTTTGTAAGGTTAAAAATTTAGGTCAGATTAAGGATAATATTAGGCATTTACCCATAGAGGATAGGATAAGGAAATATTTAGAAATTAGGAATAGGATATTCAACGTACGGCAATTAGATGGAATGCGAATGGTGACACGACGGGTAAAGAAGGCACGAGAACGATTTCGTCGTCGACGAACCGTGAAGCGTCAAGTTGTGGAGGCGGTTAGACGAGGTGGCCCTTCAGATTCACGGGTGTTTGCTGAAGTCTTAGTGGGTAGTCACACCGTAAAAGGGCTCTTGGATACGGGGGCGAGCGTGAGTTTGCTGGGAAAAGGAAGTCGGGAATTGATCGAAGAATTGGGAGTCCGAATGCAGCCATACGTATCGATAGTCCGAACCGCTGGAGGCGATGATCGATCGATCATCGGCCGAGTCGAGCTGCTGATAACGTATGCAGGACGGAACAGGAACATAACTTTCTACATATGCCCTTATCTGGAACAACGGGCCTACTTCGGAGTTGATTTCTGGCGAGCGTTCCAACTAGCACCAGCTATCTTAGGTCCCGAGAAACCCACCTCAGCCACAGCCAACTTGGACGAGTTGCTAGCCGTGTCGATGAAACACTATGGCGAAGAGGAGGAAGACGGAGAGGGTGAACCAGATTCGTGGGAGTTGTCGAGAGAACAAAGTGTAGAGTTGGAGGCAGTAAAGGGAGAGTTTTTGACTTTTGAACAGGCAGGATTAGGGAGGACAGCTATGGAGAAACACACTATTGAATTAGTTGAGGGTTCCCAACCGTTCAAAGATCGGCCTTATCCACTGTCACCAGCCATGCAGAAAGTCGTGGACGATGAAGTCGACAAGATGTTGGGTTTAGGAGTGATAGAAGAAAGTAATAGTCCGTGGAGTAACCGTACTACGGTAGTACGACGGCCGGGCAAAGATCGCTTCTGTCTAGATGCGCGTAAGCTCAACAACTTAACTGTGAAGGATGCTTACCCATTACCCGTGATAGAAGGCATATTGTCTAGAATAGATCAGACTTACTACATCTCTAGCGTTGACCTGAAATTTGCGTATTGGCAAGTCGAGTTGGACGATAAAAGCAAGCCTTATACTGCTTTTACGGTACCTGGCAGGCCATTATATCAGTTCAGAGTCATGCCGTTCGGTTTGTGTAACGCAGCCCAAAGACTGGTACGTCTGATGGACAAGGTTATACCCACGGAATTGCGATCAAATATTTTTGTGTATTTAGATGATCTTTTGATCATCTCCCCAGATTTTCCAACTCATATAAAATATTTGAGACGCGTGAGCCGATGTTTAAGGGAAGCAAATCTGTCCATTGGTTTACAAAAGTCCAAGTTCTGCTTTAAAGCGTTAAAGTATCTTGGCTTCATCATTGGAGGAGGTATGCTTCGTATGGATCCGGAACGCGTCATAGCCATTAAACGAATACCTGTTCCGCGTTCGCGAAAAGAAGTTCGTGCTTTCTTGGGTACGGTATAGACGCTTTATTAAAGATTTTGCGATGATGGCTGTCCCTCTGACGGAGGCCTTAAAGAAAGATAATGCTAAGTTTGTGTTGTGTGAGGAGGCTGTACAGGCTGTAGAAAATCTAAAGACAGCCCTGACGACTGCGCCTGTACTCGTGCATGCAGACTTTTCACAAAGATTTTTCGTGCAGTGTGATGCGTCTCAGTTTGGAGTAGGGGCCGTTCTATTTCAGAAAGATTCGGAACAACAAGAACGACCTATTGCTTTTTTCTCTGCAAAGCTGAATAAACATCAGCGCAATTATTCAGTCACAGAGAAAGAGTGTTTGGCAGCCATTCTGCCTATCAAAAAGTTCAGGCCTTATATCGAAGGAATGCCTTTTACCTGCATCACCGATCACGCTAGCCTTAAATGGCTAATGTCGATGAAAGATTTGAGCGGGCGGTTAGCTAGATGGTCTTTGCAGTTGCAAGGCTTCGACTTCAACATAGAACACCGTAAGGGTACTGAGAATGTCGTAGCCGATACTTTGTCCCGGAGTGTCGAGGCGTTAAGACTTGATCCCGAGGAATTATTAGGATTTGAGACTACGGCTTTTGAATCGTCCGAGTATCAGGAGTTGTTGGAGCACGTACGCCAGAATCAAGACAAATTGCCAGACATTTCCATAAAGGGGGAGATGGTATTTAAGAGAATGAATTTCAATCGCTTGGAAGACGAGTTGGAAGGCACGATGTGGAAATTATGGGTTCCCAACTCGTTGACCACGGCTTTGATTAAAAAAGGCACATGTGCAGGAAACAGCAGGACATGAGGGAGTAGCCAAAACTTTGGAGAACTTGCGACGTCAGTTCTACTGGCCTGGCATGACTATCCAAGTGAGAGATTGGGTGAGACAGTGCGTCGTTTGCAAAGAAAGCAAAGCACCGAACTTTAGCATGCAAGTAGGAATTGGAGAAGAAGTGATAACAGAGCGGCCTTTCCAAAAATTGTACATCGACTTTTTGGGGAAGTATCCGCGATCCAAACAGGGCCATGCATGGATCTTTATCGTGGTGGATCACTTCTCCAAATTCACATTTTTGAAAGCCATGCGGGACGCCAGTGCCTCAAACGTGGTCAACTTCCTTGTCAATGAAGTTTTTTATAAGCTTGGAGTTCCTGAAGTCATTCACTCAGACAATGGATGTCAATTCTTGTCTAAAATTTTCCAGGGTATGGTAGAAGCTTTCGGCATTTCTCATATGCGAACAGCCGTGTACTCGCCGCAGAGCAATGCTGCAGAACGGGTTAATCGCAACGTACTGGCCGCTATAAGGGCGTACTTAGACCAAGATCACCGTGAATGGGATCGCTATTTACCCGAAATTGAGGTAGCCTTGCGAAACGCGGTACATACAGCCACTTGGGTTACTCCGTTTTTTACAGTGTTTGGCCATCACATGTTTTTAAACGGGGCAAATTACAAGTTGGCACGAAAACTACGTTCGATGTGTGATCATGAGATTACTCATCTGAACGCAGCAGACAAACTTCATACCATACGACAGCAAGTACAGCAGCAGTTGCATACATCCTATGAACGTAGTCAACAGCGGTACGACGCACGAGCCAGGGTTTTTAAAGCTGCTCCAGGCCAAGAAGTTTATCGCCGCAACTTTGCAATTAGCGACTTTGGATAAGCCTTTAATGCCAAGTTTGCTAGAAAGTTTCTACGAGCCCGAGTTGTACGTCGAGTTGGTAACAACTCATACTTGCTTGAGGATAGGCAGGGGAAGTCACTGGGGGTATACCATGCCAAAGATATCCGACTCTAACCAGCATTCGTGGTGTGCCTCACGTTGGGGCGCTCTTTTAAACGCAGGAATGGGCAGGTCGGCCAGATTGGGCGCAACCGCAGAGCAGTTAGCACGAAAAGAATCCCTTGCTCCCAAAGATTCCGGCGGTAGCTTGGCGTCCCTAGGAATCGTTGGGTGATGTTGCATCGGGGTATGCAAAATATCGAATACTTGGACAAAACGATAGAAGTCACCAAATGAAGTGGCCGTTAAGGTTAAATTTAAATAATAAGGGGAAATTATTTTTAAGATATTCAAGGTTAAAATAGTGAGGGCCCTTATGTTAGTGTCTCAGCTTACGCCTACGCTCACAACTATGCGTGAGCTAGGAAACGAAACGGGCGTAGGTGAATGCACTCGTTCGGCTCTGCAGCTCTGCAGCTAAGCGTGCAGATGATTCGACTTTAAAGCGGTCAACACAAGGTCGAGGAAACCGCAAGCGAGCAGACGTACCTACGCTGCAGGTGCGCCGAAAAATTTAAATTTTTCTACGGTTGTCTACAGTTTTTGTTCTGAGTACATTTTTTTTGTTAGTGCACGTTAACAAAGTTCAAGTGGTTTTTGTGCAACCCGAAAAGTTACGCCGATATACCTTACAGGTTAGGAACGCCATCATTCGGTGTGCTACACCAGCAGGGTGGCACAAGAGCCGTTATTTGCTCCGCTGTTTGACTAGAGAGCAGTTACGGGCTCTCTAGCTAGTAACATCTTGTGGCAGTTCGGCCGTTAGTCCAGGGTCACTTCCTCCCCAAATTTTTGGAGTCTTTGGTGCCAATCCTGTTGAACGACTCGTCTGCCGGAGTATTGTTGACCGCTGCCTCAGCATCCACCGCAAGTCTGTCTCCAAGGGCCAGCGAAAGCCGCGAGGAGCAACTCGAATATCCCAAAATAACCATAAGTATACGGTGAACCGATCTCAGAGGCGTCTTCTGCAAGTGTTGGGTCAAATTGACGTTAATCGACTTTGTAATAATACAAATGCGCCAGTCTTAGTGTTGTTGTTTACCTTGCTTGAAACAGCCGCTGATCATTTTGGGTTGTGGAACGTATTGGCAGACACGATACAACACAAAACGAAACAGCTGTTGTTGAGCGCTGCGCGCTTTGACTTTGTATTAATTAAAATTTTTGGATTTTGCGATAGCTAATTGTTAACGTAACTTAAATAGCGATATATGTTGTATATAGGTTAATGATATCCCTTGCCAACGTCTTGTAAGTCGGACACCGATTAACTTTGTATTTTAGTACGTTATTACGTACACACACATATAGACAATGTACTTATAAATTTGTGTCTTCCTAGCAGCTCTTCGTATCGTCAACGTCATCTTGGGCCCACGATAACTACAACGACAACGTACGATCCAAAAAGCAGCTGTGTGAGTAGTATGAATCGAAAGTAAACAAATAAGTACATATATACTGAACCTTTATATGTGTGTGTAATTGCGCACTTACCCATTGTAAAATGCAATTTTGAATTCGGCGATTTTTTTACATTCTTGACGGTATCCACTTGCAATATGTATTAGCAAGTCCTTATTAATGTATTTAAGTTGCCTTGAGCAAAAGATTCTTGAATTGTAATGCCCTTAAGGCTAATTTAAATTAATTTGAAATTGCCAAAATCGCTTGAAAATTTGAACACTTAGGCCCAGTGTGACCAGTGTCTAGCAACGTAAAGTTGCCGTAATACCTTAACATTAGTATAACATAATCATGTTCCTCGGCTGTTAAGCCAAATATTCGTTAATTTTAAAATTCTTAAAAAATGTATTTTAGCACTTAAGTAAATGTTCGTTCGTATTCATGAAATTATATGCTAAGTATGGAATTTGAAATGGAGGCTTAAGTCTTGTGATGGAGGGGAGGGATTGTTTACCAATGCTGGAATAGGTGCCATCATCTGTTGTTTTAGGGTGGTGTCTTAAAATTATGCTTAGCACCACAGGATGGGCGGGAACGCTATGGCAATAACAACTACTGCCACGATTATATACTGAACGTTTGTTTGTATTTTTGTTGTATTGATGATTTCTGGTTTTTTGTAGTTTGGTTAGTGATGTGTAGATTTGGTGGTGTTGTGATTGTTCGTGACGGCGGGCACGGGTGTACCCACCCCTAACGAGAGAGTATCTGGCTGGCCGGCGCTGCCCACTGAGAAACACCTGTCACGTAACATATGTAATGGTTAAAAGTTTTGATTCACAATCAGGAATTTCAAGCAAATTAAAACCCAAATTTAAAGGACCATATGTGGTCACGAAAGTTTTAGGCAACGATAGATATGTAGTGGAAGATGTAGAGAACTTTCAACAGACACAGATACCTTACTCGGGGACATGGGCAATTCATAATATGAAACCTTGGCTTAAAAATGAAGATGACTATGCTAAAAGTATAAATTAAGCTGAAAACAGTCAAAATATAGAACAAAACGAGAATCAAAGTAGCGATCAAAGTAGCGATCATAATATTTATAAAAGTAAGGAACAAATTATACAAAGTAAGCACAATGAAATTAAATCTAAAATTATTCCAAATGTATCAAATAACTATGTTAATTTAAGCAATGTTATCACCAGAAGTATGTCAAATAGAATCGGGAGATATACATCAGGACGGCGGAGTTGTAGCAATATGTAACCTATGTGCTTAACAATTATACTAATTTAAATGTCAACTGAATAATGTAAAACAGAATGTGACCACACTTCGTATTCTCAGCAACTCTGTTAATCGATATTAAAATATGTACACACTTTTTGATCGATAAGAAGAAAGAATAAGAATAAAAGCGGGCATTCGTTGAGATAGGCTTGAAGGAGTAACAACGCTGTGTAAAAAATATATATTATAACTGCAACCAAACGAAAAGTAATCTGGTTCTACAGTATATACTATTTTTTTCAGTGCACACAATGAAGTGAAATAAACTGTTTGCTTTAGATGTGTTAGTGTTTTCTTCCATATGTATTGAAGTTTGTTCTTCCATAAGTACCCTGTAGTACGGCTGGTGTCAAGGCATACCAAATTTTAGTCCTATGATGCATAACTAGTAGTTAGCAAAATCGGTAGCTTCTAGTAATGCATAAAAACGCCAGGCAAATAAAACGAAACACAGAAAATCAGCAATGCATACCGAATTTGTAGCCCTATGATGCATCACTAGTAGCTAGCGGAATCGTTAGCTTCAAGTAATGCACAAGGGCGTTAGGCAAATAAATGAGAAACAGAAAATCAGCATATCCATACATAATTTTCGTCCAATGATGCATCACTAGTAGTTAGCGAAATCGTTAGCTTCAAGTAATGCACAAGGGCGACAGGCAAATAAAACGAAACAGAAAATCAGCGAAGGCAAGAAAAGCGACACAAGCAACAGAGGAATACGAAGCGCATGTATCCAAGTAAACAGTTGTTGTAACTGGTAATTACCAGAATTTTTGCAATTTCTGGCTTCGTCTTTTTTGTTCTCTTTGTCGCTAGCACATTTTTCTCTGACTTGGCCGCTAACACATTTTTCTGTGCAAAGTGACGTGTAAAGTGTTTGAACGCAGTGCTTGTGAAAATAAAACAAATACTTGTAAGTATATAATTTTATATAATTATATTATAAATATAAATAAGTATAAATAAATTTTACATTCCAGACGCAATCTCTAAGTGCCAAGTTGTGACGCTGGAGTCGGAGCTGCGTAAGGCAATGCAGTTACAAGAAAAAGAATAATAATAACAAAACTATGCGAAATGAAGAAAAATAAATAAATAATTATAATTGATACAAGTTGTACTAATAAAAAAAGTAATAAAATAAAAAAATAATAATAAATTTAAAAGTGTATATTTTTGACTAAATATTAGTTACTTGCACTAGCGAAATAGCCATGTAAAGCGTACAAACGATATTGCTAGGACTTCGTCACCAGGAAAATCGCTAGAGCAATAGCCCTAGACAAATAGCCATGTAGCTCATACTTACGATTTTACGGCATCTTTAGCACCAGGCAAGTCGTTAGGCAATGGTAATGCAGCGCCGTACCGCCCGGTACATTTGGCGGACATTCAGTGTCGAAATTCGTTAGATAAACTCCATTGCTGGTGTTGCGGAGCGTACCGGTCCCCATCACTAAGTTCTAGGCATATCGCTAGTGTGGCACCGGTCTGGCGTACTACAGGGTAGCGTTTGGGCACCCCTGCTTTACGTATATACCAATGCTAATTATTACTTATGTATAGCCACACGAAATCACTATGCAATAAAAGTTTTTATTCTATCCTTATTTACTTTCTGTTTTTACTCCCTGTACCCATAAAATAGGTAAAAAGGGGGTATTACATCTGTGCAAGTGTATGTAACAGGCAGAAGGAGACATCTCCGACCCTATAAAGTATATATATTCTTGATCAGTATCAAAAGAGATTTCGATTTGGGCATGTCCGTCTGTCTGTCCATCTGTCCGTCCGTCCGTCTGTCCGTCTGTCCGTATGAACGCGTCGATCTCAGCAACTACAAGAGCTAGAGACACCATATTTGGAATGTAGGTACCATACGCAGATCAAGTTTGTTTCATATTTCACATATCTCCCCCGTTCCCCCGCAAAATCGATAAAAACTGTTTTACAGGAACAATTTTCAAGATATAGCTTTTAGATTTTGCATGTACAATACTTTAGTCTGTCTTAATCTACTGTCCAAACTTCAAGTCGATCGGATAATAAACACGGAAGTTATTCACGAAAGAAGATTCAGTGATGCAGCGAGAGGGGAAGAAGAAGCACAGCCACCAATTAAAATGCCTCGCTTGCGCTGTCGCTTTTGCCGCCTGTGTGTGTGCGTCTTTGTGTATGTGTGTATGTATGTGTAAGTGGACGTAGATGTGATTGGATATTTTAGACCTGGGTATAGGGAGTTTCGTAGTCGGTGTACTCGACTGTAGCATTCTTACTACTTAGTTTTAGTTTTGTTTTTGTGGTGGTTGTGATCGGCACCTTGCAATCTTACCCAACCATGTATTGGGTTTAATAATCCAGGATCTACATATTTACACAGTTGGTAGATGTTAACTAAAGACTAACTTAACATAAGTATGGGAGAGTAAAAGTAAAAGTAAAAACGAAAGTTAAAAGAAAATAAAAATAAAAAAATATAGATATACTTATTATGTACATTATTAGAGGACTCTCCTACTGCAAGGTCCCTTGGGACCTTCAGTCTTCTGTTACGGGGTCTTCTGTTGAGTCTGTTGGCTTAAGGGACTAGACTAGCGACTAGAGTGCCGATTTATTTGGTCACCGATTAGCGTCAGGTGTAGATCTCGCCCGATGACTTTATTTTTCACATACCAAGGCATACCTAATATAAGTCTGGCGGCCTTAGATTGAAGTATGCGCACACGGTTAATTTGGGACTTAGGGGCAGTACCCCAAAGCTGAATACCATACGTCCAAGTTGGCTCAACTATTTCCTTGAATATGTGCCGTTTTGTCCGCATTTGGAGTTTGCTGTTGGGGCCAGTTCAATTTTTGTAGCTTCCACTTAGCTTTAATAGTGATTCTTTGGATATGCAGCGTCCAGTTGATCAAGTAGCATACCAAGATAGCGGTGGGAATTTTGCTGCATAAGCACCTCGCCGTCGAAGAAGACGCCGGGGTTGGTTTTCCGCCTCAATGTGAAACAGACGTTGCATGACTTTGCAGGGTTTATCCTAATGTTCCAGCGTTTGGACCAATTTATTGTCACCAAATTTGGCATACAGACTAATGTTAAGATTCCCGACAGATCTGCATCAAAAAAAATTTGATCCCTCCACCCCCACAAATCGGCATATGATATCCCCAAAACACGGTTTTCAAGGGGTATATCTCCTACAGTTTCAAAGATAGAGTTACCTAATTTGGCATACAGACTAATGTTGACCATCTGGATAAATCTGTATAAAAATTTTTGGACACCCCCACAAAGGAGAAAAATTTATATCTCTCACACCTTTACAGGTAGAGTCACTAAATTTGGCACACAGACTAATGTTAACCTTCTGGACAAATCTGCATCAAAAAAATGTTGACCCCCGCACCCTCCCCCGCAAATGAGAAAATCTATATCTCCCACACCTGTACAGGTAGAGTCACCAAATTTGGCATACATACTAATGTTGACCCCCTGGACAAATCTGCATCAAAAATTTTTGGACACCCTCACCCCCTCCCCAACAAAGGAGCAAAATCTATATCTCCCACACCTGTGCAGTTTTTTTCGCGTCTCTTTCTGAACACACAATTATCCAAATTATATGGGACTGGGAACATAGTATTCTGCAGTCGGGTGCGTCCGACTGCAACGTTCTTACTTGTTTTAATTGGCTGTGAAATTGAAGAAATTTTTTTTTATAATAAAAGATAATTTACAGTTTTTCAAACCGTTTTTAACTAGTGGTATTTTTATTTAATTATTTAAGATAACTGTAATTTTTTTTTTGATCAAAGACATTATATTTATAGTACAAATTTAAAGTTGTTGAGAAAGCACTTATGAATTTAAAGAAACGTATGAATGAAATCTCAATACTCAATACTCTAGGCGATAGCCTAGAAATAATAACACGAAATGAAAACTTAAGTTTTTGATTGTGAGAAGTCAAAATAATTGCAAATTTTGGATAGATTTTGATTAAGAGTGTGAATGTAGTTGGAAAGAAACAAATCTAGACTTTAACCAACATATGCGAATGGGGGAAATGGGGGCGGGTAATAATTTGGAAATGATCCTGAGTTTTGCATTGGAAGAGTTGCTGTTATTAAATGAGTGACTGCAGTGGGAATAACTGAAGTTGAAAATATAGTTGTATAGGCCGTTTTTGCCCCGAATGTTAATTTCAACACTTTACTACTCGTTTCTGTAACCAATGTGCTAAAAATTGAACTAGATGTAATTAATTGCTGTTGGGGTATGGCTAAAAGAGGGTTAAAAAATGGATTTATTGAATAAGGATATTGTGACATTGGTAATAAAACTGTGGAGATTTCTGTAGCATATTCAGTTTTTTCAACTACACCAACAGACTTGGACAACGTTCTTAATATGCTATCAGTCCCTCTTATGAGAGGGACTACATATGATTCCCAAACAGTTTCAAGCTTAATAATTGGACGTGTGGAAGTTATTACACTGTTACTTTGGCTTAATGAAATTTCTGGATTGTTTAACTGATCTGACTTATTTAATTGAATTTGAGAATCAACATTTGTCGAATTAAATAGAACTTTAAGTTCCTTTTTATTATTAGAGTTTAGTTTAACATCAGACTGTCCAAAATTGCCATCATCACCAAATTCAAGGTCCAAGTTTATTTCAGAGCCAGCCTCATCTAAAACTGCTTCAAAGTCTTTAAAGTTCTTAGACGGAATAAAATTGTCTTTTAATGGCGAAACTGTTTGAGTAACCGTTATCAAGCTTGTGTAACCATAGGTTTGCACTAGTGTTATTTGTATTGTTTCATTTCTTTTTTCAAAAATTATGGGTAAGATCTGTGTTCTAAGTTTTGTTTGAGTTATTGAAAAAGATTCTGTTAGTGTCTCTAGCTCTGGAGTCTCAAGGCTATCTGTGATATAAACAGCTTTTAGAGTTGTTATACTCCCATCCAATAATGGTTCTTTCATGTCCTTAGCAGAGACCAATATGTTTTCGGTTAAAGGTCCATCATCTTCAGAGTATTCATCAATATTATCATTTTTGATTGTTCTTTCTATAGTTGATGTAACCGTCAAAAATCGAGTCTTCTTGACAAGACCAGCCTGAAATAAAGCAGAAAATATAATTAAAGCAATGAATTTGGATAGTAAACATAAAAGTTTCATACAACAGTTTTCCGCAATTTTTCGATCATGCGGATGAATTTTCCAAAATAAGTGAAACACGTATCGAATTATTTAATGTATAGGGCTATGAAAATGAGAGATCGGACTAACGTTAGACTTCGACAGTACAGCTTCGTGGCCCAATTTTCCTAACGGGGGGCTGGATTTTCCAAAATTTTTGAAAAAGAGTATATTGGGTTTGTGAAAGTCCTTCTGTCCGTCCATCGGTATGAAAGCAATTTTTTCCACACCCTTGAAGAGCAAGAAAACTTGGTGCACATGTTGGTGTATACCCTCAATTTATAAAGTTTCAAGATCGACTACATACCATCACCCCCCCCCCCCCCCCACCCGCCAATTTCGCGGAAACTTAAGTCTTAAAATATTATTTTGAGCTAGAGTCACCATTATGATGTGCTATGTGCTAATCACACAGACTAATGTTGACCACCTTGAAAAATTTGCATCAAGAATTTTTCGAAAACCCCACCCCCTTCCACCCAAATCAGCAGAGATTTCCCCAAAACACGTTTTCACAGGGGTATATATCCTACAGATTCACAGCTAGAGCCACCAAATTTAACTTACACACTACTGTAGACGCACTGCATAATTAAGAAAAAAAAAGTTTGCAATCCCCCACCCCTTCACCCGGAAATGCGCAAAATCTATATATACCGGCTAATGTTGAGCTAATTGACAGATCTGCATCAAAAAGATTTTGCTAACCCCTCCCCCGCGAACGATCAAAATCTATATCTCCTACACCTGTACAGGTAGAGTCACCAAATTTAGCACGCTACTACTGTTGACAGATTTGACAAAAACATTTTCGGTTCCACGAACTCACTCCCCCGCAATTGAACAAAATGTATCTCTCAAACACCTGCTCAGGTAGATTCACCAAATTTTAAATACAGACTAATGTGTTTTTATCTCTTTCCCACCTCATAAATAACCAAATTAACAAAAAAAAACCAAATTAAATTAAATTATACCGGACTTGAAAACGAGTATTTTGCTCTCATGTACGTCCGACCGCAACGTTACGAAACAGGATCTTGGAAAATGAGTTTGAAGCCTATTGAATGGTGAACAAAAAATTTAAAACAACAGTTTACCGCGATTATCCACGCTTGTGAGTGGAATTTTTGAAATCCTGTGTGTTCACTATCATCATAGATGGAACCTGCTGTGAAAATTTCGGTTTGGGCTGTTCATCTGAATCAGTCAGTCAGAACGAATTCTATTATATACAGATAAGTGAACGATTATGCATTTAGAATTCGTATAGTAGTTACAATAAAAGCCAAGCATCGTGCAAAGAGAAACTAGTGTCAAAGTAGGATATTTTTGAGCACACTGGCCGTAGCGCCACCGACCTAGTTCGGAAAAAAACGAACTACTGGAGTAAAGCAGTCTTGGATCGACCGATGAGAACGGCTTATGTCGCTTGCGCTATCATTTCGTTTCTGTGTGTGTGTCTACACGTACATGCGCCTGGAAACTATTACTTTAATATTATTGTAATAAAATTGTTTGTCATTTATTAAACAAGTAAGAACGTTGTGATCTTGACACTTCATAAATTGAGTGTATACACCAACATGTGTACCTAATTTGGTTGCTCTAGCTTCAAGGGAGTGGAAAAAATTGCGTTCATACGGACAGACGCACAAACGGACGGACGAACAGACGGACATTGCACAATCTTAATATACTATTTCATTAAATAAATATTTCTTAAACATAGGATAATAATAGAAATTCAAAATAAAACAAGTAAGAGTCCTATAGACGTGTATACCCGACTACTAGACTCCCTGTACCCAGCACTAAAACTTCCAAACACATTTACACATACATCCTCAAGAGCGACAACGCTCCCGCTCGACACGTTCGTGTCAACTGCCGAAAGGCACCACTTCCTTCGAATCTACTGCTTTCGAAAAAGTAATAATAATGTAAAAGCGACACCATTAAGCAATTAATGGACAAATTTGACGACATAAATATGAAGATTCATGGAGAGAATTGAAAAAATGTCCAGGGAATTTATGGAGTTCCAAGTACATCCCAACTCAACTCGTTCTTAATAATGAATGCCCCTAAACTGGTATCCTGGAACGCCTGCAGTTTACGCAATAACTCGCTAGAGATTAAAGCATTCATCGAACTGAATAATACGGATATTATGCTTTTTAACGAAACGCACTTCTGCTCAAGAAATAACACCTTCAGAATACCAGGTTACTGCCTATACCGCGCAAATCATCCGAACGATGTCCCCAGAGGAGGGGCAGCCGTTCTAATCAAAAGCAACATCAAACACCATCCCCTTGATGCTATTTCACCGGACTACACTCAAGCGGCGCTAATCAGTCTTGATACTCCAAGGGAAGATCTTACAATAGCTGCCGTATATTGCCCACCTGCGCTTAAGCTCTCCGAATCAAATTTTCGATGGTTCTTCAACCAACTTATTAGATCTTTCACTGTAGGTGGCGACTTGAATGCCAAACACAGCTGGTGGGGCAACACCAGAGCTTGCGGGAGAGGTTTGGCACTCCACAATGCCATGTCTTCCGAACATGTCAATCTCATAGCCACAGGTGAGGGAACTCACTATACTGCAGACCTTAGAAGGGCAGCATCAGCATTCGATTTCGCAGCATACAAGGGAATCAGCCATTCCAACATCAAGATTAAGACGCTCTATGATCTGTCGTCCGACCACCTACCACTTCTCATCGAACTATTTGATTCGCCTCAACTACACCCCGTGTATTAAAACTTTTGCCCAGGGTTGCAATTATTCAGACACATTTAGAACGTAACTGTGACCTGGGAGCCGACTTATTAAATCCAGAGGACATAGATGATGCAACGGAAGCCCTAACTCGCTGTATACATGAAGCAGCTGCACTAGCAGCGCCCCCGCACGACTATTCACCACCAACAGCCAATAAGCTCACCCACAGCACTGTACCACTTCGACCCAAATACTAAGCTCAGAAGCCAGAACGCTGCTTTCCCGTAAACGGGCCCTACGAAGAAACTACGTCAGGACTTGCGATCCTGTCTACAAGGCCCTTTTCAACCGCGCGAGTAACGCATTGAGAACGCTTCTTTGCAAACGCAAAGCGAAAGGTTTGACGAAATGCTTGCCAGAGCAGTGCCCGGAAGCGCTGCCCAATTTTCAGTGTGGAAGCTCACTAGAAATATAAAACGACAACCTGCCACTTCAATGCCAATAAGGGACGCCAACGGACTCTGGGCAAGAAAAGCGACAGAGCCCGAGTATTTGCTGAACACCTCAAGAAACAATTTACTCCATACGAGACAGCTAGCGTGATGCAATGGTGCAGAACTTTCTGGAAGCACAATTACAAATGGCGCTTCCCATTTCCGAGGTAACTACCGACGATATCAAGATCAGTATCAAGAGTATGCGCGTGAACAAAACCTAAAAGCACTCCCTGACCATGGCATCGTCGCGATTGCACACATCTTTAACGGCATTCTTCGAATCGGTCACTTTCCAAAGCAGTGGAAGTGTGCAAAGATCTTGATAATACTTAAGCCCGGAAAAAATGCCAACCACGCAAACTCATATAGATCGATCAGCCTCTTACCGGTAATCTCAAAAATAATTGAGCGAATACTCCTAGACCGATCGCTTGGTCTGGATGAGACCGAAAACGTGTTGTCGGC
This sequence comes from Hirtodrosophila confusa, assembly GCA_035043065.1. Taxonomy (NCBI): domain Eukaryota; kingdom Metazoa; phylum Arthropoda; class Insecta; order Diptera; family Drosophilidae; genus Hirtodrosophila; species Hirtodrosophila confusa. The sequence goes on from JAWNNI010000053.1 coordinate 1,144,852, forward strand.
GCACCAATTTGGCTTTAGGAGACAACATGGATGTCCGGAGCAGGTTCACCGCATCGTAGAACATATAATTAAAACTTTTGAAGAGAAGCAATTCTGCGTAGCTGTCTTTTTAGATGTTCAAAAAGCCCTTGACAGGGTATGGCATAACGGCCTAAAATACAAGGTCAAACTTCTTCTGCCTGCTTCATACTACACCATTCTTGAGTCATTTCTAGACCAACGCACCTTCTTTGTGGATGTCAAAGGTGAATTTTCCGACTAACAAGGTGTATCAGCAGGAGTCCCTTAAGGCTGTTTTACACCCTCTTCACAGCTGATCTCCCTTCGCCCAACCGGACACTCATAATATTTATTCTATCGATAATGGCGATAGAATGATGATTGCAACCTACGCAATTGACACCGCAGTTCCTGCTTCTAGCTCCTGTGAGTAAGTGACAGCAGATTACGTCCAGGAATATCTTGCAGAAGTTCAAAATTGGTCCAAACACTGGAACATTAGGATAAACCCTGCCAAGTTAAGCAACGTCTGTTTCACATTGAGGCGGAAAACCAACCCCGGCGTCTTCTTCGACGGCGAGCTGATATTGATCGACGGCTCAACTAGATGTACATATCCAAAGTATCACTATTAAAGCTAAGTGGACGCTACAAAATTGAACTGGCTGCTACGCCCCAACAGCAAGCTCCAAATCCGGACAAAACGGCACATATTCAAGGCTATAGTTGAGCCAACTTGGCAACAACCACATTTTTCGTAATTTTTTTGATTTTGGAAAAATGTCACATTTTTCCTGTAGAAAATCACATAAGGAAAAAAATGACAAATCTCACACTTTTTTAAGAAGATGCCATTTGCCCCGGAAGTTTTTAGTATTTTGTTATCAAGCACGGGATGTTTATCGATGAACTGGTGCAAAGGTAAACAATGACGAGTTGTGCGCCAAATTAATTTTTTAAATAAATATTAAAATGCTTATATCTTAATTTTCCTGTATTTAGTAAGGATGAGGTTAAAAGAAAGGGTTTGTCCGGAGGTACACCCTCGAAATGGCGACATTTTGATAAGGTATACCGCCTTTTAGGAGCGAAGTTTGTGCACTTCACAGGTGCGCACTCGCAATTTCATTGCAAATTTCTCCCATCTCCGCATCCCAGTCATCTTCCAATTGTTCAAAACCGGACGAACACATCGCAAATCAATGCCCATTGTTATGTAACTTTGACTTTGTACAGTTCTGCAATTATTTGCCATATTTTTCATTTTTTGTGAAAAGTTTCATCAAAACAAGCCGAACAGATGATTTATTTCGGGCAAATGACAAATTGCACACTTGGAAAGACAATCATCATAAATGTTGAAATTTTTTGGCTGTAGTGGAAAGAGGCTATAAGGCTTATATCAGGTATGCCTTGGTATGTGAAAAATAAAGTCATCGAGCGAGACCTACACCTGACGCCAATCGGTGACCAAATAAATCGGCACCCTATTCGCTATAATGATAGGCTAGTGAATCATCCTAAACCCTTAGCCAACAGAATCAACAGAAGACCCTGCAACTGAAGACTGAAGCGTATTTACCCCAGTAGGAGAACCCTCTAATAATGTACATCTATATATATAAAAGAGTTCGTGCTGACTGACTGATTGGCAATCATCGCACAGCCCAAACCGTAAGAGCTAGGATGCTGAAATTTTCACAGTAGGTTCCATCTATGATGAAAGTGCACGCTAAGACGAGATTTTGGGGATTTTGGCATTCCACCCACAAGCGTGGAAATTCGCGGAAAACTGTTGTATGAAACTTGTTTGTTTAACATCCAATCGGGTTGAAACTAATTTTCAAAGAACTACACAAAAATACATTTGACACATATTTCACCGATTTTGGAAAATGCACCCCATGGGCGGAAAGTGGGGTTTCAAGGTTGTATGAGCGAAAGGCTAATTTTAATCGCTCACTTTCAAATTAATTTTCAAAGCTCTTCACGTAAAATAATTTTTTTAAATTCAGCCCTATGGTCAGAAAATTGGTGGAAAACTCTGGCATTCGACATTTTTAATTTTCATGCGATTGGCTTCAAACTCATTTTCATTGTTCTATAGGTAAACTAAATAGGCGAGGTGGTCAAAGATTTTGGAAAATCTACCTTCAATGTCGGAAAATTCGAGGAAAACTGTTGTTTGATCCTTTTTTAATTATCGTCCGATTGGCTTCAAGCTCATTTTCAAAGCTCTACACATTAAATAATTCGGCACGTGTATCAGCGATTTTGGAAATTTCAGCCCCATGGTCGGAAAATTACACGAAAACTCTGACATTCGACATTTTAAAAGATTTTTTTCTTTTAGATTTTGTTTTACTGTTACTCTCCCATACTCTGTAAATATGTAGATCCTGGATTATTAGACCCAATACATGGTTGGGTAAGATCGCGAGGTGCCGACACAACTACCACATACAAAAAAAAAAAAATTAAAAAAAACAAGTAAGAATGCTTTAGTCGAGTATACCCGACTACAAAACTCCCTGTACCCAGGACAGCTCGAGCGCAGCGCAAGCGAGGCATTTTAAGTGGTGGCTGTGCTGCTTCTTCCCCCCGCGCTCTAGCACTGAATCTTGTTTGTTGAATAAATTCCGTGTTTGTTATCCGATCGACTTCAAATTTGAACAGTGGATTAAGAATGACTAAAGTATTGTACATGCCAAATCCCAAATCTATATCTTGAAAATTGTTACTGTAAAACGGTTTTTATCGATTTGCTGGGGAACGGGAGAGATATCTCAAATCTAAAATAAACTTGACCTGCTTCCGCTATACACAAACCTACATTTCAAATTTTGTGTCTCTAGCTCTTATAGTTGCTGAGATCCTTGCGTTCATACATACGGACGGGAGTAAAAACACGTACACATACACACACACATACACAACTAAGCAGGCATACAAGCAACAGTGATAGCGTGGTATTTTAAGTTGTATCTGTGCTGCTTCTTTCCCCCGCTCTGCATCACTGAATCTTATTTCATGAATATCTTCCGTGTTTATTATCCGATCGAATTGAAATTTTGACAGTATATTAATAGTGAAAGTATTACACATGCCAAATCCCAAAGTTTTATCTTTAAAGTTGTTGGTGTAAAAGTTTTTATGGAATTGCGGGGAGGGAATATATTAGATCCAAAATAAACTTGACCTGCGTCTGCTATACACGAACCTACATTTCAAATTTGGTGTCTCTAGCTTTTATAGTTTCCGAGATCCTTGCGTGCATACATACGGACAGACAGACGGACATGGCCAAACCGAATTTTGTTGTTGATACTGATCAAGAACATACATATTTTATAGGGTCGGAGATGTCTCCTTCTGCATGTTACTTACATTTGCATAGATTTAATAACCCCTTTATACCTTTTTTTGCGTACATGGAGTAAGAAGAAAGAACGGTTATGTTAGTTAGTATATACCCTTGCAGCAATGTTTTTCATCCAAAAAACTCAATTTTCCGAATATTCCTAAACAAACTGAAAACAAGTAAGCACGTTGCAGTCGGACGTACCCGACAGCAGAATACTCGGTTTCAAGTCCGGTTATTTGTGGGGTGGGAAAACACAGTAGTTTGTATTTAAAATTTGGTGAATCTATCTGAACAGTTGTTTGAGAGATACATTTTGTTCATTTTGCGGGGAGTGGTGGGAGTACCAGATTATTTTTCGAGGGGGTCGATCTTGACACTTTCTGAATTGAGGGTATACACCAACATGTGTATCAAGTTTGGTTGCTCTAGCTTCAAGTGTGTGGAAAAAATTGCGTTTGTGCAGACAGACGGACATTTTATAAACCCAATATATTCTTTTTTAAAAATATTTTTTTTAAACCGTGTAGTAGAGTAGTAGAAGAATTTATCTTTATTTAATAAAAATTATAAACTTAGAACATTTATGGGTAATTTTCAAAGAAATTTAGTACATGTGTATATTTATTTTTAAATATTGATATGATTTGAAAATTGGTAATCGGCTTGGTCTTAAACCGTCAGCCGATCACCATACTCATCTCAAAACTCCTAGTCTACTACACCTGGCTTCCCGGGTCTACCCCATATACCAAATCGTTCGTCTAAGGAGCTCCGCGATGCGTAGTGGTGTTCCCGTGTTGACTAAAAAAGTTGCTCCGTTATTGTCTGCCTATATCTCTGTCCCTCGCTTAGGTAGCTGATAAGTTTCGACCAGCTTTCTCCGTTTAACACGCATTGAAACTCTTCCCAATTCAGTTCGCCTCTATTCCAATATACTATTCTTATTTCTCGCAGTATCGGGCATGCTGCAATAAAATTAAAGGAGTCCTCTCTTTTCCGCCCGTTGCACAGTGTGCAGTCTTCCGTTTCAGAGTTTCTGTGTGGTGAGAAATTAAGATTTAACAGCTCAACTCTTGCTCTAGATATGGATGAGATTGAGTGCAGCTTCATTTCATTGTTGAAGTAATTTCTCTGCCCCAGGTTGTACACCAATGTTCTGTAAGCAAGGCGAGTCTCACTTTGTCTGGCTTGCGATCCCGCTCCATGTTGCTTTAAAGTCGTCAGTCCGTCTATCATCATGGCATGGCTGCCTTGCCACATGGTATGATCATCCAAGTTGAGTTTCACATTTAGCTCTGTGGCCAGACTGTACCATACATGGAAAAACTGTGACCTATGTTGAAAAAGGTGTGTAACCACGATTTTTGGCAGTCTGTATACTTCGCTGGTTATGATTCTACGGATATATTTTAAGTGCAGATTCAGCGTGTTGGCGAATATTGAAGGCAAGCCAGTTTCCAGCATAATTGCGTAGTTTTGGGTGTTTTTGTCGGCAATCTAAAGTGTTTTTATATAACCCGTTAGCAGCTTTTCAGCGTCATCGTATTGAGTATGTGCCCAAATTTGCGCAGCGTAGCACAAGACTGCTCTCGAAGTGGTGTTGCATTTGGTGTTGATTTTTACATTACTTTTTGATAGCATGTGCTGTTGATTGCTACTTTAGCATCCTTAAGTCTTTCCCGCATATGCTTATTAAAGTTCATTGTTGGAGTCAGGAGGACTCCGAGATAGTTGTACTCCTTAACTACAGCAAAATTGTTTCCGTTCAGCGTATTTTCATTGCCGGCTTGTCGTCCTCTTGTATCCTTGATGCACATTATTGGCGAATTACTTAAGTTAATCTGCAGATTCCATGTGTCGCAGTATTTAGACATGCAGTCAATAATTTTTTGGAGATTTGTGGGCTATCTGCGAGTATCACCATATCGTCGGCATACATAAGCAATTTTAAGGTTTGCGTTCCTAGTGCGATACCTCCTGGCAGAATTTCTGCTATGTCATCCAAGAATGTGGAGAAAAGTAGCGGGCTTAGTAGACATCCTTGTTTTACTCCCATGTTTGCTTTAAACCACTCTAACAATGATTTTCCATCCCATACTGCGGTACGGTTTTCGCTATACAGACTTTGGATCACGGATAGAATTTTTGTCGAAACGCCTCGCTTGCTTATTTTTAAAATCAGTGCCTTTCGGTCAATCGTATCAAACGCTGCCTTAAAGTCAATGAAGAACATGTACATTTTTTTCTTCCTCTGTAAGTAATCTGTTGCGATTGCCGGGAGTGTAAATATGCTATCAATCGTCGAGTACTCTTTCCGAAAGCACGTCTGATATTCGCTAAGAATGTGGTTACAGTTTACCCACGTAGTGAGTCTTTTTAGTAAGACTGCTGTGAATACCTTCTGCATGCTGTTTAGAAACGATATTCCTCTATAATTGCGCAGCTTGGGTCTCCTTTTTTGAAAATCGGATAAATAGTGTTCCTCTTGAAATTATTAGGTGCTGAGCTGCCGTTAAAAATGCAATTGAAATCTCGCGTCAGATTCATCAGCAGTTCCTCTGTGGCATTCTTCAAAAATTCAGCTGGGACCCGATCGACTCCAGGCGCTTGATTGTTATTTCCGCATCAAGCTCATTAATGCGGATATATGATAATGCAAAGCTAACTTGCGCTACACATGGCATCTTAAGCATATCCCTAAAGTGGTAGGATAGAGCTTCCGCGGTCACTTGAATAGTGCGTTTTGCCTTCTGGCCATTGGGTTTCTGGCAGTTGCTCAGAATGTTTTGCTGTCCCGAATGTTACCAATTTCTACCTCCATCCACTTATAGTACGCAGCCTGCTTTACTCGGCATAATGTCTTGTATGCTGTATTTGCCATTTATTATTCATTTCTTGATTCCTCATTCCCCGCTATCCTTATTTTTTTGAGCTTGACGAAAGCACGTATTCTGGCGGTCTCGCACTGCAAGTCAAACCACGGCTGTTGGAACGTTTTTTGCGTTTGCGTCTGTCCTGCATGTGCCGCTTATTGTATATCTTCGGTAATTTCATCAAAAGATGTATTCAAATCTGATCTTCACAGGCGCAGACAAATATTCAATTTATTTTTATACGTGCTTGCACGCGATCAATTTTAGTTTTGGAAGCAGTTGCTCTCTGTTGGATTGCGCCGATTTACACGTTGAACATATTTCCTCGCATAGGGGCATATGGTCAGAAAATATCTCTTCTCTTATGCAAATATCTTTGACTATCTCGTACCATACTCCTCCGACTGCTTAGTAGTATATGGTAGAATGCGCTTGCCGCCGCACAAACGTGAAGTTGCCTTGTCGGTCACCCTTTGTTCCACCATTTAAAATTATTTGTTTCGCACAAATCTATTAGTTTTAGGCTTAGTGTTGCTGAATGTGGCTGCCATAGAGTGAATCATTTCTGTGTCTGTTTGATGTTCACCTATCCTCGCATTAAGGTGTCCGATTAACAAGACGTTGTCGACATCGTTCTCAAGAAGCCAGCTGTATATATCCTCGTAATCCAATTGTTATAGTTCAGGTATATGGTAGTATAACCAGCCTAATTTGGCCGAACTGCAGTGAAATTGAGGTGAGACTGTGTACGAAACTGACAATTTAAATCTGCGCTTATGCTCTTAGTAATCACAATAACCGCATTCGCTTTGCATTCGCAACGGACGTGTTTTTTTCTTGCACCTCGTGTATTTTGTTTTTCCTCGTGATTTCAATTTATAACTTGTGATTTGTTTTCAATTTGTGTGTTACATCGGTTGTGTTTAACACAAGTTGGACATAAAAAGTTTATAACTACAATTACTTTTATAAATTTGTTCAAATACAACAACAAACAGCAGCACAAGCAGACTGGTGGTTTTTTTGTGCATTTGCAGTGCAGATACTTTTTTTTTGTGTGTCTTAACTCATTCTTTTAACTCTCTCGCGCGCCTGTATCGTTGCTGTTGGTTGCGGTTCATTTCTTTGCTCTGATTCCGTTGTGATTTCGGTCGACGCGCCCGCGCGTCAACGTCAACACATTTAACCCTAGAGCGCCTTCTTTTCTGTTTATACGTTTTATTTTTTGTGCAGTATTTTTATTTTTGATCAGTTTTTGTCTATTTAATTCTTCTTTTATTTTAAATATAATATATAATTATATTATTATATGTTATAATAAAAATTGCCAGGTTAGAGTAAATGTTAAAATGGGTTTTGTTTGCTGCTGGCTATGTGACAATGTGTCACATGAAAAATGTGCTGGCCTTAACGGCCGAATTATAGACCAGATTGAGTCAAAATCTGGTTTAAAGTGGACATGCGTATCGTGTAGGGAGGTGGAAAGGGATATTATGGGATTCATACGACATACTAAGAAAGGCTTTGGAGATATTTTTGGGCGGTTCAAAAAACTGTTCGAAGGTTTCTCAGATTTGGAGACAGATTTTAAAAGTATGAAACTTTTAAATGAATCTTCAAAACGGAAAAAAGCCAATTTTGGGTTGTCTATTGGCCCAAATGAACTTACACTTCCCACACACATATCCACTACATCCGCCACTGATAGAAATGTTGAACTTATTAATTTATCGTCCCCTTCTACTCATATATCAATCAGAAGTGACGAGAACAGCATCGCGCCCATGGATGTTGTTCCTTCTGACCCCGAAGAGATTCCTGATTCGGTGGTTGTTAACACAGTTGATCCTGATCAACTTACGAGTGTTAATATACCGGTCGAATCATATGGTTTATCAACCAATGCTGTGGCTCCACTGGACGCTTCTGTGTCGGTTGCTAAGAAGACCCTCATAGGTGTTCCACCAAGGAAACAAATTTTTGTTTCTAGGCTTTCCCCTGATACTTCATCTGAGGATGTTAAGGCCTTTATACAGGCCAAATCTAAAGCACATATTACGGTGGAAAAATTCAATTTCACATATGCTCGGGAAATTTCGTCATTTAAAATAAGTTTTCCTGCCGAAAACTTTAACGATATTTGTTCTAAAGAATTTTGGCCGGATCACTTAGTCATTAAAGAATACACTGTTAAATAGAAAAATCGGCCTCCGGTTACACTTCCTTTTTCTGGCGGTAGTGCTAAACCACCTCTTGTCATCTCTGATAGCACAAAAAACTAACAACCTCCCTCAGAATGTAAGAGGTCTTTGTAGTAAACTTAGTAATCTTTACCTTAATAGCCTCACTTTTCCTTTTCATGTCGTTGCCTTTTCTGAAGCATGGTTAAGGCCCGACATTCTTAATTCTGAAATTCTTTCTAATAAATTCTCTATATTTAGAAAAGATCGCACTACTCGTCGTGTGCTTATTGCTGTTGACGTTGATTTGTCTTCTGAGATAGTAGTAATCGATAGTTCTGTAGATATTGAATTTGTTGCTGTTAGATATAGTTTTTGTGGCGTTTGCTTTTTTATTACTTATTCCTATATCCCACCTTCTTCAGATTTTTCTGTTTATTCTGCCCATGCTTCTGCTATACATTCTGTCTCATCTATGCTTTCTGATTGTGATTTTCTTGTAGTTCTTGGTGATTTTAATATTGCCGGAGCTACCTGGATTTCTTGTCCTGACTCCAGCATGTTGACTCCCACGACTCAGCACGATTTTATTGACAGCTTATTTGGGATATCATTGTGTCAAATCAATGGTATCCCAAATACTTTACTTAAAATGCTTGATCTTATTTTTGTCTTAGATTCCTCCCTCTATTCTGTCTCCCGTACTATACCTATATACATTCCTGAAGATCCATGTGCTGTTGATTGCTACCTTAGCATCCTTAAGTCTTTCCCACATATGCTTATTAAAGTTCATTGTGGGAGTCAGGAGGACTCCGAGATAGTTGTACTCCTTAACTACAGCAAAATTGTTTCCGTTCAGCGTATTTTCATTGCCGGCTTGTCGTCCTCTTGTATCCTTGATGCACATTATTTACGAATTACTTAAGTTAATCTGCAGATTCCATGTGTCGCAGTATTTAGACATGCAGTCAATAATTTTTTGGAGATTTGTGGGCTATCTGCGAGTATCACCATATCGTCGGCATACATAAGCAATTTTAAGGTTTGCGTTCCTAGTGCGACACCTCCTGGCAGAATTTCTGCTATGTCATCCAAGAATGTGGAGAAAAGTAGCGGCCTTATTAGACATCCTTGTTTTACTCCCATGTTTGCTTTAAACCACTCTAACAATGATTTTCCATCCCATACTGCGGTACGGGTTTCGCTATACAGACTTTGGATCACGGATAGAATTTTTGTCGAAACGCCTCGCTTGCTTATTTTTAAAATCAGTGCCTTTCGGTCAATCGTATCAAACGCTGCCTTAAAGTCAATGGCCATTGGGTTTCTGGCAGTTGCTCAGAATGTTTTGCTGTCCCGAATGTTACCAATTTCTACCTCCATCCACTTATAGTACGCAGCCTGCTTTACTCGGCATAATGTCTTGTATGCTGTATTTGCCATTTATTATTCATTTCTTGATTCCTCATTCCCCGCTATCCTTATTTTTTTGAGCTTGACGAAAGCACGTATTCTGGCGGTCTCGCACTGCAAGTCAAACCACGGCTGTTGGAACGTTTTTTGCGTTTGCGTCTGTCCTGCATGTGCCGCTTATTGTATATCTTCGGTAATTTCATCAAAAGATGTATTCAAATCTGATCTTCACAGGCGCAGACAAATATTCAATTTATTTTTATACGTGCTTGCACGCGATCAATTTTAGTTTTGGAAGCAGTTGCTCTCTGTTGGATTGCGCCGATTTACACGTTGAACATATTTCCTCGCATAGGGGCATATGGTCAGAAAATATCTCTTCTCTTATGCAAATATCTTTGACTATCTCGTACCATACTCCTCCGACTGCTTAGTAGTATATGGTAGAATGCGCTTGCCGCCGCACAAACGTGAAGTTGCCTTGTCGGTCACCCTTTGTTCCACCATTTAAAATTATTTGTTTCGCACAAATCTATTAGTTTTAGGCTTAGTGTTGCTGAATGTGGCTGCCATAGAGTGAATCATTTCTGTGTCTGTTTGATGTTCACCTATCCTCGCATTAAGGTGTCCGATTAACAAGACGTTGTCGACATCGTTCTCAAGAAGCCAGCTGTATATATCCTCGTAATCCAATTGTTATAGTTCAGGTATATGGTAGTATAACCAGCCTAATTTGGCCGAACTGCAGTGAAATTGAGGTGAGACTGTGTACGAAACTGACAATTTAAATCTGCGCTTATGCTCTTAGTAATCACAATAACCGCATTCGCTTTGCATTCGCAACGGACGTGTTTTTTTCTTGCACCTCGTGTATTTTGTTTTTCCTCGTGATTTCAATTTATAACTTGTGATTTGTTTTCAATTTGTGTGTTACATCGGTTGTGTTTAACACAAGTTGGACATAAAAAGTTTATAACTACAATTACTTTTATAAATTTGTTCAAATACAACAACAAACAGCAGCACAAGCAGACTGGTGGTTTTTTTGTGCATTTGCAGTGCAGATACTTTTTTTTTGTGTGTCTTAACTCATTCTTTTAACTCTCTCGCGCGCCTGTATCGTTGCTGTTGGTTGCGGTTCATTTCTTTGCTCTGATTCCGTTGTGATTTCGGTCGACGCGCCCGCGCGTCAACGTCAACACATTTAACCCTAGAGCGCCTTCTTTTCTGTTTATACGTTTTATTTTTTGTGCAGTATTTTTATTTTTGATCAGTTTTTGTCTATTTAATTCTTCTTTTATTTTAAATATAATATATAATTATATTATTATATGTTATAATAAAAATTGCCAGGTTAGAGTAAATGTTAAAATGGGTTTTGTTTGCTGCTGGCTATGTGACAATGTGTCACATGAAAAATGTGCTGGCCTTAACGGCCGAATTATAGACCAGATTGAGTCAAAATCTGGTTTAAAGTGGACATGCGTATCGTGTAGGGAGGTGGAAAGGGATATTATGGGATTCATACGACATACTAAGAAAGGCTTTTGGAGGAGATATCTAAAAGCACATATTACAGGTGGAGAAAATTCAATTTCACATATGCTCGGGAAATTTCTTGTCATTTAAAATAAGTTTTCCTGCCGAAAACTTTAACGATATTTGTTCTAAAGAATTTTGGCCGGATCACTTAGTCATTAAAGAATACACTGTTAAATAGAAAAATCGGCCTCCGGTTACACTTCCTTTTTCTGGCGGTAGTGCTAAACCACCTCTTGTCATCTCTGATAGCACAAAAAACTAACAACCTCCCTCAGAATGTAAGAGGTCTTTGTAGTAAACTTAGTAATCTTTACCTTAATAGCCTCACTTTTCCTTTTCATGTCGTTGCCTTTTCTGAAGCATGGTTAAGGCCCGACATTCTTAATTCTGAAATTCTTTCTAATAAATTCTCTATATTTAGAAAAGATCGCACTACTCGTCGTGTGCTTATTGCTGTTGACGTTGATTTGTCTTCTGAGATAGTAGTAATCGATAGTTCTGTAGATATTGAATTTGTTGCTGTTAGATATAGTTTTTGTGGCGTTTGCTTTTTTATTACTTATTCCTATATCCCACCTTCTTCAGATTTTTCTGTTTATTCTGCCCATGCTTCTGCTATACATTCTGTCTCATCTATGCTTTCTGATTGTGATTTTCTTGTAGTTCTTGGTGATTTTAATATTGCCGGAGCTACCTGGATTTCTTGTCCTGACTCCAGCATGTTGACTCCCACGACTCAGCACGATTTTATTGACAGCTTATTTGGGATATCATTGTGTCAAATCAATGGTATCCCAAATACTTTACTTAAAATGCTTGATCTTATTTTTGTCTTAGATTCCTCCCTCTATTCTGTCTCCCGTACTATACCTATATACATTCCTGAAGATCCATGTGCTGTTGATTGCTACCTTAGCATCCTTAAGTCTTTCCCGCATATGCTTATTAAAGTTCATTGTGGGAGTCAGGAGGACTCCGAAATAGTTGTACTCCTTAACTACAGCAAAATTGTTTCCGTTCAGCGTATTTTCATTGCCGGCTTGTCGTCCTCTTGTATCCTTGATGCACATTATTTACGAATTACTTAAGTTAATCTGCAGATTCCATGTGTCGCAGTATTTAGACATGCAGTCAATAATTTTTTGGAGATTTGTGGGCTATCTGCGAGTATCACCATATCGTCGGCATACATAAGCAATTTTAAGGTTTGCGTTCCTAGTGCGACACCTCCTGGCAGAATTTCTGCTATGTCATCCAAGAATGTGGAGAAAAGTAGCGGCCTTATTAGACATCCTTGTTTTACTCCCATGTTTGCTTTAAACCACTCTAACAATGATTTTCCATCCCATACTGCGGTACGGGTTTCGCTATACAGACTTTGGATCACGGATAGAATTTTTGTCGAAACGCCTCGCTTGCTTATTTTTAAAATCAGTGCCTTTCGGTCAATCGTATCAAACGCTGCCTTAAAGTCAATGAAGAACATGTACATTTTTTTCTTCCTCTGTAAGTAATCTGTTGCGATTGCCGGGAGTGTAAATATGCTATCAATCGTCGAGTACTCTTTCCGAAAGCCCGTCTGATATTCGCTAAGAATGTGGTTACAGTTTACCCACGTAGTGAGTCTTTTTAGTAAGACTGCTGTGAATACCTTCTGTATGCTGTTTAGAAACGATATTCCTCTATAATTGCGCAGCTTAGGTCTCCTTTTTTGAAAATCGGATAAATAGTGTTCCTCTTGAAATTATTAGGTGCTGAGCTGCCGTTAAAAATGCAATTGAAAGCTCGCGTCAGATTCATCAGCAGTTCCTCTGTGGCATTCTTCAAAAATTCTGCTGGGACCCGATCGACTCCAGGCGCTTGATTGTTATTTCCGCATCAAGCTCATTAATGCGGATATATGATAATGCAAAGCTAACTTGCGCTACACATGGCATCTTAAGCATATCCCTAAAGTGGTAGGATAGAGCTTCCGCGGTCACTTGAATAGTGCGTTTTGCCTTCTGGCCATTGGGTTTCTGGCAGTTGCTCAGAATGTTTTGCTGTCCCGAATGTTACCAATTTCTACCTCCATCCACTTATAGTACGCAGCCTGCTTTACTCGGCATAACGTCTTGTATGCTGTATTTGCCATTTATTATTCATTTCTTGATTCCTCATTCCCCGCTATCCTTATTTTTTTGAGCTTGACGAAAGCACGTATTCTGGCGGTCTCGCACTGCAAGTCAAACCACGGCTGTTGGAACGTTTTTTGCGTTTGCGTCTGTCCTGCATGTGCCGCTTATTGTATATCTTCGGTAATTTCATCAAAAGATGTATTCAAATCTGATCTTCACAGGCGCAGACAAATATTCAATTTATTTTTATACGTGCTTGCACGCGATCAATTTTAGTTTTGGAAGCAGTTGCTCTCTGTTGGATTGCGCCGAGTTACACGTTGAACATATTTCCTCGCATAGGGGCATATGGTCAGAAAATATCTCTTCTCTTATGCAAATATCTTTGACTATCTCGTACCATACTCCTTCGACTGCTCAGTAGTATATGGTAGAATGCGCTTGCCGCCGCACAAACGTGAAGTTGCCTTGTCGGTCACCCTTTGTTCCACCATTTAAAATTATTTGTTTCGCACAAATCTATTAGTTTTAGGCTTAGTGTTGCTGAATGTGGCTGCCATAGAGTGAATCATTTCTGTGTCTGTTTGATGTTCACCTATCCTCGCATTAAGGTGTCCGATTAACAAGACGTTGTCGACATCGTTCTCAAGAAGCCAGCTGTATATATCCTCGTAATCCAATTGTTATATTTCAGGTATATGGTAGTATAACCAGCCTAATTTGGCCGAACTGCAGTGAAATTGAGGTGAGACTGTGTACGAAACTGACAATTTAAATCTGCGCTTATGCTCTTAGTAATCACAATAACCGCATTCGCTTTGCATTCGCAACGGACGAGTTTTTTTCTTGCACCTCGTGTATTTTGTTTTTCCTCGTGATTTCAATTTATAACTTGTGTTTTGTTTTCAATTTGTGTGTTACATCGGCTGTGTTTAACACAAGTTGGACATAAAAAGTTTATAACTACAATTACTTTTATAAATTTGTTCAAATACAACAACAAACAGCAGCACAAGCAGACTGGTGGTTTTTTTGTGCATTTGCAGTGCAGATACTTTTTTTTTGTGTGTCTTAACTCATTCTTTTAACTCTCTCGCGCGCCTGTATCGTTGCTGTTGGTTGCGGTTCATTTCTTTGCTCTGATTCCGTTGTGATTTCGGTCGACGCGCCCGCGCGTCAACGTCAACACATTTAACCCTAGAGCGCCTTCTTTTCTGTTTATACGTTTTATTTTTTGTGCAGTATTTTTATTTTTGATCAGTTTTTGTCTATTTAATTCTTCTTTTATTTTAAATATAATATATAATTATATTATTATATGTTATAATAAAAATTGCCAGGTTAGAGTAAATGTTAAAATGGGTTTTGTTTGCTGCTGGCTATGTGACAATGTGTCACATGAAAAATGTGCTGGCCTTAACGGCCGAATTACAGACCAGATTGAGTCAAAATCTGGTTTAAAGTGGACATGCGTATCGTGTAGGGAGGTGGAAAGGGATATTATGGGATTCATACGACATACTAAGAAAGGCTTTGGAGATATTTTTGGGCGGTTCAAAAAACTGCTCGAAGGTTTCTCAGATTTGGAGACAGATTTTAAAAGTATAAAACTTTTAAATGAATCTTCAAAACGGAAAAAAGCCAATTTTGGGTTGTCTATTGGCCCAAATGAACTTACACTTCCCACACCCATATCCACTACATCCGCCACTGATAAAAATGTTGAACTTATTAATTTATCGTCCCCTTCTACTCATATATCAATCAGAAGTGACGAGAACAGCATCGCGCCCATGGATGTTGTTCCTTCTGACCCCGAAGAGATTCCTGATTCGGTGGTTGTTAACACAGTTGATCCTGATCAACTTACGAGTGTTAATATACCGGTCGAATCATATGGTTTATCAACCAATGCTGTGGCTCCACTGGACGCTTCTGTGTCGGTTGCTAAGAAGACCCTCATAGGTGTTCCACCAAGGAAACAAATTTTTGTTTCTAGGCTTTCCCCTGATACTTCATCTGAGGATGTTAAGGCCTTTATACATGCCAAATCTAAAGCCCATATTACGGTGGAAAAATTCAATTTCACATATGCTCCGGAAATTTCGTCATTTAAAATAAGTTTTCCTGCCGAAAACTTTAACGATATTTGTTCTAAAGAATTTTGGCCGGATCACTTAGTCATTAAAGAATATACTGTTAAAAAGAAAAATCGGCCTCCGGTTACACTTCCTTTTTCTGGCGGTAGTGCTAAACCACCTCTTGTCATGTCTGATAGCACAAAAAACTAACAACCTCCCTCAGAATGTAAGAGGTCTTTGTAGTAAACTTAGTAATCTTTACCTTAATAGCCTAACTTTTCCTTTTCATGTCGTTGCCTTTTCTGAAGCATGGCTAAGGCCCGACATTCTTAATTCTGAAATTCTTTCTAATAAATTCTCTATATTTAGAAAAGATCGCACTACTCGTCGTGTGCTTATTGCTGTTGACGTTGATTTGTCTTCTGAGATAGTAGTAATCGATAGTTCTGTAGATATTGAATTTGTTGCTGTTAGATATAGTTTTTGTGGCGTTTGCTTTTTTATTACTTATTCCTATATCCCACCTTCTTCAGATTTTTCTGTTTATTCTGCCCATGCTTCTGCTATACATTCTGTCTCATCTATGCTTTCTGATCGTGATTTTCTTGTAGTTCTTGGGGATTTTAATATTGCCGGAGCTACCTGGATTTCTTGTCCTGACTCCAGCGTGTTGACTCCCACGACTCAGCACGATTTTATTGACAGCTTATTTGGGATATCATTGTGTCAAATCAATGGTATCCCAAATACTTTACTTAAAATGCTTGATCTTATTTTTGTCTTAGATTCCTCCCTCTATTCTGTCTCCCGTACTATACCTATATCCATTCCTGAAGATCCTTATCACACAACTTTGGAAGTGTTGATTGACTTACCAGCCAGGGTGCCAAGAACAGGCAGAAAATTTGCAGAGCGAGTTCGTCAATTTCGGAAAACCGATTTTTCTAAACATGCTCTGCTCCTATCCCAGACTGACTGGTCCCAGCTGTACATGTGTAGAGATATGGATTGTGCAATCGAATATTTTTATTTAACTTTAAATTCATTAATTGATTCCTGTGTTCCATTTTGTAACCCACGTAGGTCTAACAAACCTGTGTGGTTTACACGGGACTTAACTAACTTAAAAAATAGAAAGTCGAGATTGTATAAAAAGTTCAAGGAATCTGGCTCTTTCTTGGATTTTTCGCGTTATTTGATTGCCCGATCTAACTTCTCTGTACTAAATATACACTGTTATAACAACTACCTCAGAAGCTGTAGGTTACAGTTTCAGCGGGATCCTAAAAGGTTTTATAACTTCGTTAATGCGAAGCGTAGGTCATCAACACTTCCATCAACTGTATTTTTCGAAAAAAAACAAAAACAACAGCTGACTCAGATCAGGCTATCGCCGATCTTTTTGCCGAATTTTTTCAAACGACTTATAGTTCACAACCTTATCATATGGTTTGGCCTTATCCTTATCAAGTAAATAACTCCAATTGCATTTTTTGACCTTTAATAACTGACAGTTCGCTTCTACGTGATTTAAAGGAAATCAATCAGGAAAAATTGGCGAGCCCTGTTATATTATATATAAGCTAGTACGATTAAATGTATTTTCTACAATATTCGTATTGGTATGTTTATGTATTAGTTTTTTGACTCGCTAACCTTAGAAAGTAGATCTGCATATGACAATTGGGTGACATTGGATGCGTTGCCATATATGTTTGTTAGTTCTTTTTCTGCGGGTTCCAGTGTTCGGTTTGTATCAAAATGCATCCACTTTCCTTGAATATTAATTTCACCGCCTTTGACCTGTATTTTTCTAGCGTTATTTGCTGCTGTGAGCTGCATTTTCAGCTGTAAAAGTACAGTTTTTTGCTCCTATTTCTCGAAGCTTAGATCCTTTTCAATGTAGATGTTAGTCCCAACAAGCTTTCTACCATTTTTTAAGGCTTCATTAACCGCAGCTGTCGTGCCCAACTCCGCAATAACGCCCATGTTATTGCATCTTTCGAATAATATTTGGGCGCCTTCAATCGAAGCTTGCTCAATTTGCAGTTTCTCCTGTAGTAGTTCCCTAATTCCCCCTTTGTCGCCATTTCTTTGCTCAGGCCTTTGACGATCAGATTTTTGCTTCGGCTCTGGTCTGCTATTCTTCTCAGTTCCTTTCTGTCTAGGCTCCTCTTACTTTTCAGCTTTTATATTTCCGCCTTCAAGACAATATTTTCGTCCTGAAGAGCTTCAATCTTTTCTGAAACGCCTCCCAGTTGTTTTTGGTGATCCCTGATTTCGGCTTTTGAGGCTGGGTTTTCGCTTAATGCCGTGGGCTTCTCATGAAACTTGCTGCTCATTTGCTGGCTTGCAAGGTAAAGGTCGCCAATTGTGTGATCTGGTGACAGATTCGTACGCTTACGCTTTTCTTGGTGTAACGGCTGGCTCGTAGGTGTTGAAGTTGCCGACATTTTGACTTCTAGATAGCGCTGCACTTAATATCGTTTGGTTTGTGAGTTTGCTCAAAGATCGGCTTGTGCTTTAAAGAATTGAATGATATGGTAGCCCTGCTCTGCAGTTTTGGCGCTCACCCACACTAGTCGGATAATGTGGGACACGATCAGCTGTAGTTGCAGTCTACTATTTCATACAAAATATATAAATGCACTCAATCGCTCACCAAATTGTTATTTGTTGTTGCTTAAGTCCGCGTCCGAGTATAATAATGTAGCCCGATTTTGATCAACTTATAGTATCTGCATGAAGTACTAGCTGGTAAAAACCTGTGATTGCCCGGCGATATATTTAAATTAAAATGCATTGTGTTAAATTTGGCTACTTTCGTCAACCATAAGAAATACACAAAAATAGAGCAACATAATTTTCCCTCCCGTACAAACTAAATAGTTGAGCCAAATGATGATGATTTGTTGTGTAGGGCTTTTTTGGATTTTTTGGAGTACAGTGATTCTCGAACTGTCATAATATACGAAACACGATCCAAGTAGAAAACAAACAATTCGGAGAAGCACTAAAAAAGTGTCTTAGCAACAAATGCGAAGTACATCACCTAACTAGCAGCAGCAGAAAAAAAATAGAAAAAAAGTGAATTGTCTCCAGAGTCTGGGCAGATGGCAGGCGCGATGTTTAAAGGGCAAATACAACAGATTAGGAGGGCAATGCAGAAATCAATGAGGTCCACTTTGGATGCTAAATTGTAGAACTTACCAACAAAGGACGATATCAGAGGTTTAAATGATCAGCTAGTTCTCATATAGAGGCAATCAAGGCCGAAAATATCGAGGCGATCTAGAGTTAGTTAAGCTAGAGCAACGAATGCAGAGACTCATTACCCAGTCAAAAATGAAAAACGTAATTTTCAGAGGCATGTCCAAAGCAAAAGACCCAAAACAGGCATTAATCGAGGTTTGCAAAACGAAGCTAATTAGCAAAGAGCCAAAGATGCAGAGACGTAGAAATCTTATTACAGAAATGATGTCAGTTGAAGATGCAAAAGTAACTTTCCATAATGCTAAAAAGCTGGCCGGCTCGCATAAATTTGTAGAAAAGGACTTTTCGGAACACAAGCAACAAAATAGAATTCTGCTACGACTGCTAAAAAAAATATTTGAAAACAATCAAGCAAGACGTCAAGATTTTGTTAAAAAATTACTCTCTTATGATAGGAAATGAGTGGTGGCATTGGAATCCCAAAAATGAATTAATGTGCGAAAAAGAACAAGGAATACCTACTGCAGAAAATGTCCCCGTCAATAAACATAGAGAAAGTTTTATACACTGCGCTGTATAATAAACAAACAGTAGAAAACAATGTATAAGCCAACAGAATAGCCATCGTAATAGTAGTACAGGCCAAAAATCGTTTAATAATAATATTGTGAGAATGACGAATAAGCTTATCCAAAGAAATTTTTTTAAATTGGTAAACAAGCACGACATCTTCCTGCTGTATGAAACATTTGTTGATAAGAACACCGATCGATACGACCCGTTCTTTGCTGATTGTAATATCCACTGGATCAAAGCAACTGGAATAACTAACAGGGGACGTGCAAGCGATGGGATGCTTTTTGGCATCTAAAAAAACCATATGGCATAAAACCAATTGTAGATTCGTTGGGAACAAAATTAAAATTAAATTAAATAATGGCTCTATGTAAAGCTTTTCGTTTAACTATTATTAACGGAGCGACAAGGGCTTACACATATTCATCCGCGGGCAGGTGACATCTACCATGGACCATTGCTTGATCCAAGGCAATTGGCACAAAAATGTCGATGGAAACAGCCATAGTTGGATGCCAGACTGAAAGCGAGAGACACAAAAGAACAAAGCAGCAAAGAAGCCTACTGGCACCTGAATGCGCTTTACAAACGGCTGTGCCAAAATAAGCAACGTTGCTATTTCCAAGGCTTGTAAGCATCGATAGGACGAGTAAATGACAGTAAGTCCTTTTGGTTACTGGTCAGAAAATTAAATGGATACGTCCGCAGGAAAAGGCAACAGATCTTGCCCTATACTTCTACAACCTACTGTATGTCGATTGCCAACGCAATGAAATAAGCAGTGCATGGGCTAATTCAATTGTGGACTAACTAGACTGTGCCTAAATCATCAGGCGTAGATCAAGTACTTATAGCATTCCTGGCAAGTGCCTCATCAACTTTAGTGAAGTCTCTTCACGATACGTTTAATAAAATTTACGAAACTAACATTGCTACTACTAGTTCTCAGACTAGCCCTTTTTTCTTTTAAAACGATCCCAAAGACGAGAAAACCTTCAGATAAATCTCTTTTTTATCGTAATATATGAAAGTTTTTCCATCTGCATTAGTGGCTCGGCTCTCTTATTTTGTAAACAAGAATCACTTACTCCGCAAAACCAGAAGGAAGGATACTCAACAATGGATAGCGTGTGGGTTCTTACGTCGCGACGCGCAACTAAGGAGTACCTGCATGGGAAAGCGGGGCTGCTTTTGATACTATAAACAGATATAGCCGAATGTATAAGCTCAGTAATAAGGGAGTATCAACGAAAATTATCAAAATACGGCGTAACCTTTACAGTAACAGTGCTGGGACGGTCACCACCTTTCCGAAAAATTTCAAACCAACCAATGGGTCAAACAAGGATGTATGATATTTTGACGCAGTTCACAGGAGGTGTCCAGATGGGAAATTCTAAGTTCAAGGTTCTAATGCATGCTGACGATATGGATGTCTTAGCAGAGAGTCGTGAAATGCTACAAAAGATGATAAATGCGATACAATGCTACTGCGAGATCTGGAACTTATGCATCAATAGCGAGAAGTCTAAAGTACTGGTAGTACGAAATAGCAGAGGACGACTTGCTCATACTATTTACAATACTATTTACAATACTATTTACAAACGGCAAAATATAAATCCCAGCACGGAATATAAAATATACCAGGCAACAGAGAAGCTTAAGATGTTTCATCAAAAGAATTATTTAGATGCACACTCTAGCTGCATTTTGGCTACATTGTTAATGGCAGACCATAGATACCCAAAAATGATAGCTTAATACTTGCTCAACAGAGGAGGACAATGTTTCCATCAAGGGTAAGCGCTATCTGATGCGAATGGCACACAAATATCAAATGATGATCCCAGTCTCTGGAAAACTCAACAAAACAAGCTGATCCAATGCATAGACTGCAACTGGAGGCAAACACAAGCACGAAGAAGTGACATCAGAAACTGTAACAGAATCGGAACACCTAGGATTTTCTTGATATTTAAGAGTCGAGTGGAAATGCTGAGTTTGGCCTATCGCCCACATATTCAAAATGACCAAAGTCACTGCACACTTTGCAACCTCAATGAACGCGAAGACACGGAGCATTTCTTGGGTAGATGTCGCATTCTACGGGAAATAAGGCTACACTATTTTGGAAAACCAACGCTCGCAGAGGAAGAAGGTATATCTCTGCTCAATACCTGAGCTGGCCCTACAACATACATACATAAGCCACGCTCTGCAACATAGAAATCAGAAAGAAGATTGGTCATTCTAGAATATGCGTACCCATGAGTCACACACAGTTTCCACCTTACATACTCTACATGTTTTTAGCTAATTATGTACATAAATTGATTCAAAGAGCCTGTTTGTATTTTGTTTAGAAAATTGTAAAAATCATAAGAGGAGAAATTAACACTTTGTAGTCTTCAAAATTATAATACTACTTTAGGCTGACGGCATCATGCCAGGCCAACGATAAGCAATAAATAAGCTACTACTACTACTACTATATTCTTTGTAGCGTCGGAAACGTCTCCTTTAATGCGTTACGCATTTCGTGACAAAATTATAATACCCTCTGCAAGGGTATAAAATAAAAAAAGTTTTGTTTCCCATTATTAAAAAATGGATCGAACCTGCAAAATGCCGTTTGCCAATAAAGCGCTCTATCGATACGGCCAGTGCATTAGAAATCAAGGAATCTGCATATAACAGGGTCATGTGTTGGTTGCTGTTTCGTCGATTGCTGAAAAGAATTGAGCCACAAACATTGCAATACGATGTTGCAATTGTTTATTGCGCACGCATTTAAGATGCAAGCGGAAGTACGTACGTAGACATACACACAGAAACGAAATGAGAGCGCTCATATTTGACTCATTTATGTAATTTAATGATTAGTGGTATTATTGTTATTGTTAATATGTCATGCCATAACAATGCGTTAGCCGAAGCTGGCAGATAGCAGCATTTTGCGTAGAAAGCTCAAACGCGTATTTATTGACGTCCTACCTGGGAGACGCTGATCATTTGAAATTACACTGCTTACGAGCGGATTATGTCTTTTAATTAAAATAAATGTCATAAAAAAAGGAATTGTTATAAGAAGCTAGTCTTGCGGTCATGAAAATAATCAAAATGGAGTTTCGAATACACTGCCATCACCCTTTCAGTTGCTGATTCTGTAAGGGACTGTTTGAGAAAATATATAGAAAATGCAGGTGTGGTCGCTAAGCTTTTATTTTTTCTAAAATTTGTGGTTTATTTGTGACAAATATTTATAGCTAATTGTAACCCTAGTGGGCAACTTATACTACAGTGATGTACTCAATTTCATTTAAAGGACGCGATGCCGCAGGTCGAGCGATCGAGCTGTGAAGCAAGCGCCCTTTGGCGTTACCGCGGAAGCTCCCCCATGCCCTGTCCTTGGCATTGAAATTGCCTCCCGATATAAACCGTTGGCCCAGCTGGCCGAATAGCTGATCAAAATCGACGCTACACCAGGGTATGTTTGACGGCATGTAGGTTTTGGCTATGAGTATCTCTCCCCTTTAATTTGCGACTTGTATCGCTGACAGCTGGACACGAGTCGTGGTAGTGCGTGATATCCCTCCGAACAAGAACCACAGATCCTCCTCGGTGTGCTCTGTAGCATGAATTACCTTCCGCGAACAGGCATGAGTTGGCTTGGAGGTGAGTGTCAGCGACCAGCATAACATAAACATTATGCCTGCTGAGAATCACCTTCAGTTCGTCTACTTTGGAGGCTATGCCATCAACGTTCCAGAATCCGAGGCGCATGTGTCGCGTCATTGGATTATCTTGTAAGAAGGTCCTGGTATGTTGGCAGTCTGTGCGTCTTTCAACTCTATATGCTCACTATTATGCTGGCCACGGTGGCATTGAAAGCTGCTATACCCTGCTGTAGGCCTATGAGGTCTGTAGCCAGGTTATTGTCCTGGAATGGGGCTACAGGCGTCGACTCGTTGCCTTTAATTGCGCGACGGCGTCGAGGTGGCTTAGCAACTGGGTGTGAACGGTGTGAAGGCTGATAAATTCACTTGCCGTGGCAAGGGGATGTTGGCTGCAACCCTTTGGCCCCTATGTCCAGGAGCTTTATTGGGAATTGCCGCTTGCCCGTAGTTGGGATGACTCGCTGCAGCGGAGAACACGGCCCCGAGGAGTAGGCCGATATTGGGGTGGTGAGCAATCTGGGGCAAGGCTGGAGACGGAATCCAGCCCTCCACCAGCATCAGCGATTCGTCTGAGAGCACATCCTCAGCCATGGCATGCGGCAAGCTGCCGGTCTGAGTCAGGTTCACAACCAGACAGCACGCGAGGAGGGAAAAGTTCTTCAAAATCTTGGAGAAGCGGAGCGCTAGAAGAAGTTGGGCTCAAGGTGGCAAACGATGTTTCATTTCAGTTGGCACTTTTATTAGCATAATCAATTGGTCTTTTATGAGACAATGGTAAGCAATTTTTATTGTCTGTAAATTGTTTTTTTGTTCTGATTGATTTTTGCTCTTTAAATGTAAAAAGCAAAACAACAAAACACATGTGCGCGCAAGAAGCGTGTTTTGTTTTTCCACAACACACAAGCAGAGCCCAAGAGGGTAAGATTATTAAGTGTATTTCAATTTGCTCTAATGGCAAATTGTTTATGCTTTTATTTACCGGCACAACAAAGTTGCTGCCAGACTTGTCCAGATAGCACAGAATCACTTTTTACTTGGTTGATACACAGTGATATAAGGAACGAACATGCGCGGCGTGACCGTCCAGATCGGCTGCATAATTAGCACTGTTCGCTGAGCATCTGGAGAAGCGATTAACAGCCCCGACCACGCATGTAATGTTCAGAATTTTATCGACCCAACGCTTCAATATGATTCTAGCCTAATAGTGAAAAAAAAACGAAAATGTTTGATTGAAAGTGGTTTAACTGTTTCTTTTTCTTTTCCGTTAATTTAAATCAATTTTCGAATTACTTTCGCTACTCTAAGGTGGTACCCCTAAAATAAGATTTTTGAATGCTGCAACAGCCTCTGTTGTCGGAAAATGCAATTTATTAGTCATTAGGTGACAAGTCGCGGCTGTAAAGCGGAGGGCCAATTAATTTGACAATAATAACCACAGGGTTTTTGGTGATTGAGCAGATGTATGAAAGCTGGCATTGCTTAAGGATGTCTCAATCTCACGGTATATCACTTGCAGATCTTACTTCTCAATTCACGCATAGCATCAATTGTTGCTGTCTTAACGACAGTTTTCGCATTTCGTCATTTTTGAGCTCCGCGCTTATTATGTGTTTGTGTTGAACCTTGAAAATTAGCCTGAAGCTAATAGCATGACATTTGAAAAAGTGCAAGTGTCAGGGTACACCCGGACATAGCGAAGCTCTTTATGAATTTTCAATTATTTAAATGAATGTTTCCGTGTTTGTCTTCAGTATTTTTATCTCGGTGTTGAAATTGAATTCTTTTAAAATAGACTCTGTTTTTACCAATGGATTTTTTCGACTGCAAAGCATCTAATAAACAATAAGCAAATTTATGAAAATAAATTGCACACTTAACCGCATCATCACTTACTAATTTGGCTTTAGATATATAAATAATTTCTGATAAAGAATAATCTTCCATTATGTTGTAGCTTATTCAATGACTTAAGAAAATCCGCTGGTGATCCTAATTGCCTGATCATATTAAAAATCTCTTTTATACGATCCGCCCAGTACCAAGCTAAATTTGGCATACAATACAAAGCAAGGTACAATACAGCCATTAATATAGTTTTCAGACTGTAACTGTTCTTTCGTAATATTAGTGCAATGTCCAATGTGCTTGAAGGCAACAGTAACTGTGACTCTAACGGTGCGTATAGACACACTGGTAGCAAGGCGAATATTCGATGCCGGGCAACTGGCATAGTGTTTACACACAGGCGAATATTCTGTTATTTTTTGTCTGGCAGCACTGATTTCAGTCTAATATATGGCAGTATTTATGTTGAGTGTTTAGACTGTCTGGTCAATTCATGTTTGAAACCATATATATGTTTGAAACCTAGCTAATTTAAACATGATTTTTACTCCTGTACCCATAAAATGGGTAAAAACAGGGGTATTAAATCTGTGCAAATGGTGCAACAGACGGTAGAAAACATCTTTGTCCCTCTAAAGTATATATATTCCTGACCAGTATCAAAACGAAATTCGATTTGGCTATGTCCGTCTGTCTTTCCGTCTTTGCTTCTGTCCGGATCATAAACACGGACCCTGTACCCACAAAATGGGTAACAAGTGCAAATGTATGTAACAGGTCAGTCTGTCCGTTTGTTTATTTGTCCGTCTGTCCGGATAAACGCGTTCCCAGCATCTATAACAGCTAGAGACACTAAATTTTGAATATTCCTGTATACCATACGCAGATCAAGTTTGTTTCGGATTTCAGATGTATCTCCCCGCTCCCCCGCAAATCGATAAATGCTATTTTAAAAGACAGCTTTTAAAGTTATAGGCTTGGGATTTAACATTTATAATAATTGGGTCATTCAAATTTGATTTCAAGTCGATCGGATCACAAACACGGAAGTTATTCACGAAAGAAGATTCAGTACTGCTGAGCGGAGGGAAGCAGAGGCGCAGCCACCACTTGTGTTTCTTGCGCTATCACGTGTGGCGTATGTATTTGCGTATGTTTATATTTAAGTGTGAGAAGATATATTTGGAAGTTGTAGACCTGGGAACAGTCGTAGTCGGGTACACTCTAATGGAGCGTTCTTACTTGTTAGGTAGGTTAGGTAGAACCACTGACTACCACGTGGTAGTCGCACAGAGACCAGACAGGGCCTTAGTGTCGCCGGATACTGAAGGTTGTTAGGAGATTTGTTGATCCTTTAGAATTCGTGTGCGCTTGGCAAACGCCAACAACGCATTGGGAGTGTGTCTGGCTTCTATTATCAATGCGAGCCAGTGTCTGTTGAAGTATCGATGTCTTAGTGTTGCGAGTGCTGCACAGCTGCATATAAGGTGTTCCAATGTTTCCGCAACTCCTGGTTCCTTACTCTTCCGGCAGCCGTCTTCCGTTAATATCCCAACTTCTTAGCAAGAGCTGCTACTAGGCAATGTCCAGTCAATACACCTATCATTAGTCTGCAGTCTTTCCTTGAAAGATATAGGAGGAAGGTAGTGAGTTTCTGGTTTCGCTTCTTGCACATCATTTTGGTGATTCTGCAGTTGGTACTGTTCCGCGACCTTTCATCCAGGCGGATTCATCCAGTTCGCTGTATAGCGACTGCAATGAGCTTTGTTTTTCCTGCGTTCTCAATAGGTAGCCCGACTCCTTCTTTTGCCATTTCGTTGCCATCAATGCTTACTTACTTGTTAATTATATTAGTTTATATAATTATAAAATAAACCGAAACTGACTCTATATGCTTAAATATACTTATATGTATATGCTGCGTATATATGCTGCGTTCTGATTTCGGCGACATTGACGACGCCGTCCTGCCCTGCGTGAGTGGCGACCACTCTCCCGGTCATCCACTGCTGGGGTAGGAGATTGTCCTTGGCCTCCACGTAAAGGCGGGAGCTTAGGACCGTCTGCCCGCCGTCCGTTGGAGTAGGTAATTGGCAGACTTCACGCCTGCCTCGAATAGCCCCCCGAAGTGCGGACCTCACAGCGGTATGAACTCAAATTCGATCCGCTTATTGATGCGATCCGCCTCCTCTTCGATTCTAGCTCGTAGATTCTCGAACTGGTGACTTGCGCCGATGGAGCTCGGCGCGTTGTCGCAGTGGACAATCTGAGGAACGCCTGGGTGACGAACTAACCTTTGGAAATCCATTAAAAAGGTGTTGGTGGACAAATCAGTATCAAGCTCTTAGTGAACTTCTTTAGACGCCTTACAAACAAATTATGCGATGTACGATTTGTCACAGGCTTTCCGCGAATATTATGTGTCGTGTTAATTGGGCTACAGAAATCTACGCCGCAAGTAGTGATGGGCGGAGCACCCCGAGTAGATCCGCTGGCAAATTTCGCATTCGCAACGGACGTGTTTTTTTTCTTGCGCATCGTTATTGTCTGTTTTCCCTCGACTTATCAAGTGATAAGTTATGCTTTTTTGTTCTATGTATGTATGTGATACATCGGTTGTGTGGAACACATAGTTGGACTTTAAAAATCAATTAACTTAACAAGTGTTTCTTATTTTGTATTTTCTTGTGAGCTTAATTTTTTGTTAAAGTAAAATTGGTTGTCTGCTATTATACAAATTGACAAGTTAGAGTACACGTAAAAATGGGATTTGTTTGCTGCTTGCTGTGCGATAACGTTTCACACAAAAAATGTGCTTGCCTTAACGGCAGAATATTCGAATATTGAGTCCAAATCTGGCTTAAGGTTGACTGGTGAATCATGTAGGGATGTTGAAAAAGATTTTATGGCATTTAAGAGGCAGACTAAGAAAGGCTTTGGAGACATATTCGCTCGGTTTAAAAATCTGTTTGATGATTTCTCCGATTTGGAAAACGAGTTCAAGGGTATGAAACTTTTAAATGAGTCTCCCAAACAGAAGAAGGCAAATCTAAGACTGTCGATTGGCCCTAGTGAACTTTCGCTCCCTACTCACTTACCCACTACATCCGCTACTAAACATTTAGAATTGATTAATTCATCATCCCCGTCTCCCCATATTTCAATCACTGATGTGGTTTCTTCTGACCTCGAAGAGGTTCCTGATTCGGAGATTGTTAGCACTGTTGTTGCAGGTCAAAAACCTAGTTCGAATTTATCAGTCGAATTAACTGGTTCATCAACCAATGCCATTTCTCCATTGGAAGCAAGGTTGGTATTACGACCCTTGTAGGAGTTCCACCACGGAAACAATTCTTAGTTTCGTGGCTTGCCCCTGAGACTTAATCTTAAATTTTAAATTTAAATTTGCCAATCTTCGGGAGAGCTCGTATTTTCAAATAATCTTTCGGCCGAACATTTCAGCAATATTTGTTGCAAAGAATTATGGCCCGTTATTAAAGAATACACTGTAAAAAATAAAAATCTGCCTCCAATTATGCTTCCGTCCGCTGGTGCTAGTTCTAATCCACCTCTTGTGATTTCTGATAGCACAAAAAACTAACATGCTCCCTCTCACTTGGCTATCAGAATGTAAGAGGTCTTTGTAGTAAACATAGAAGTCGTTACCTAAGAAACCTAACTTTTCCTTTCCATGGTGTTGCCTTTTCTGAAACTTGGTTAAGGCCCGACGTTCTTAATCTTGAAATTCTTTCTAATAAATTATCTATATATAGAAATGATTGCACTTCTCGTCATGATGGTGGTGTACTTATTGCTGTTGACGCTGTTTTAACTTCTGAGATAGTAATAACCGATAGTCTTGTAGATATTGAGTTTGTTACTGGAAAATTGAGTATTTATGGTGTTTGCCTTGTTACTACTTGTTCCTATATTCCACCTTCTTCAGATTTATTTGTATATTGTTCACATGCTTCTGCTAAACATTCTGTCTCCTCTGTGCTTTCTGATCGTGATCTTAATTCTTGTAGTTCTTGGTGATTTTAATCTTGCTGGAACTACCTGGATTTCTAGTCCTGACTCCAGCGTGTTGATTTCCACGATTTTATTGACAATTTATTTGGAATGTCATTGTGTTAAATCAATGGTATCCGAAATTCCTTATATAAAATGATCAGAGTTTTGATTTCGATTCCTCCTTGGATTCTGTCTCCCGTATATTACCTATATTTCTTCCTGAAGATCCCTATCACCCAACTTTGGAAGTGTTGACAGACCTACGAGGGTGCTAAGCCTAGGTAGTAAGCCTTCACAGCGAAATCGTCAGTTTCGGAAAACCGATTTTACTAAACTAACTCACCTCTTATCCCAAGCTCACTGGTCCCAGCTTTACATGCGTAGAGACATGGATTGTGCAAACAAATATTTGCATTCTGCTTTAAATTCATTATTTGATTCCTGTGTCCCGTTTAAGTCTAACACGTAGGTCTAACAAGCCCGTGGGGTTTACGCGGGAAATAATAAACAACAAAAATAGATAGTCGAGATTGAGAGAAGTTGAAGGAATCTAGCTCTTTCTTGGATTTTTTTCGCTATTTGATTGCCCGATTTAACTCTTCTGTACTTAATATATAATAATAATAATTACCTTAGAAGCTGTATGTTACAGTTACAGCGAGAACCTGAAAGGTTTTATAACTCCGTTAATGCGAAGCGTGGATCATCAACACTTCCATCAACCGTGTTTTTTTAAAAACGACAGCTGAATCAGGTCAAGCTATCGCCGATCTATATGCAGCATTTTTTCAAACCACTTATACCTTATCAATTGGTTTCGCCTTATCCTTATCATGTAAGTAACTCCAATTGCATTTTTGGGCCTTTAATCACTGAAAGTTCGCTTTTACGTGACTTAAAGGCCATTAAGCCAGGATATATATATTTTGATGCAGATACCTGAAGTAGCTTCTAGCAAATGGCGATCATTTCGTCAAGAACATAGAAAAGCTAAGTAGCACCATACGAAATAGGAGCATTGACTAGTCGCTCCCCTACTCGCAACAACGAAAACGAACACAGAGATCCACTATTCTCGTGGATAAATGGATTTAAAAGCTGATCCGACCTGTCTACCATTGCTGTCAGTACGACAGCAGTTTTGCGTACTTCAAATGTGCGCATATCCTCAGTCACAAAATGAGGATTTTCAGGCCAGATCTATTGTGGTTTTGAAGGTCCGTTTAACCAAATTGACCGACACCATTCATCAACATCGCAGCCTCATGAAACAATGTCTGCTGGCTTTTCCTTTGTTC
The DNA here is from genome assembly GCA_035043065.1 of Hirtodrosophila confusa. Classification (NCBI taxonomy): domain Eukaryota; kingdom Metazoa; phylum Arthropoda; class Insecta; order Diptera; family Drosophilidae; genus Hirtodrosophila; species Hirtodrosophila confusa. Next base: position 1,175,054 of record JAWNNI010000053.1, read on the forward strand.
CTCGATTTGATACTAATGTCTCCAATGTTGACCATTGTCAATATTCAGAATTAGAATAAAGAACAGACCGTGCAATTGGTGATCTTATCAGACCATTGATTCGGTGACAGGGATCTGGAAGAAGGTAAGCGGCACAAGAGTAGGCAAAGTCTTAGTTTTGAGGGGCGCTAGTTTTGATTTAGAGGTCAACAACGATATTTGAAAACCTTCTACATTTTGCTGCGAACATACACTCTCATTAAGGCATTGTCGAAGCCATATGTCTCAATCGGTTACGTTGGCACTGTGAATACATATCGTGGAGTTTTGATGTTTTGCAACTGAATTCAAGTTTATTTCAGGTTGCTCCCACGCATTTTTTAAACTCAAAGGAATAGATTCGTCTCAGTCTAAATTCTGAAGCCAGTGGTCCTGAAGGATGATATCTTCCTTGATCGCTAAGAGACTCAACAGGAAAAGGGGGTCGAATAACCGCGCTGTCACCGAGAGAAAGTTCCGATTTATCGCCCGGAGACCTAGGAAGGAATCGTCCAACTTGAATTGAAAGGCGTCTTCTTCCTTCAACTAAGGTACACCAACTGCCTTTGTAGCATCTGACATTGAGATCGTTATCGGTTTTGCTGTTTTCTGGAATGCGGACTCAGTATTTTGTTTGATTTGACCGACGGCGAGGAGTTCAAAGAACGTCTCTGCTCCGATAATGTCAATCTTCTGCGGCTTGTTAAAGTATGAATCGGCCAACTGTAGGTTCTTGGGGATTTTTCAACTCCTGACATTGACATTGTGATCTGGTTGGTATCCCGAAATTGACTTGAGAAGCCATAAGTGAGAACTCACTGCACTAAACTCGCGACTTCACCATGTGTATCTTCTTCTTAACTTGGGTATTACATTCTGCAATCCCAAGCAAGCTGATACTCGATTATACTCTACACAAGTGCAATCGTTGTGCTCTTCGCTCACGAAATTAAATTGCGAACCCGAGTCTAGCAAGGATCGAACCAAAACGAACTCGCCAGATTTTGTTTTTACTTTAACGATTGCTGGGGCAGGAATCCAACCGATCTGACACAGTCGCATGCATCGCGTGTGAGGTGGATAGTTGATTTGCTATTGGAGTGGAGGAATTTGGAGGTGGTGGTAACGTATGACTTTTAGCAACCTGATATATGTATGTAGCAGCATATGATCAGAACGACTGCATACACGACACTTGAAAGCCCTGCAATTGGACACAGTGTGACCTTTCCGAAAACAATTTATACATAGCGCAGCTGCTTTTGCATAATCGAAACGCTCATTCACCGATTGTGCGGCAAAATCGGCACAATTGGATAAGAAATGGTCTTCGGTGTTGCAAAAACAGCAGGGGTTCTTCCGATCACTTTTAATCAACGTCTGCATCGGAGATTGATATTTTAACGCGCTGTATATGTGAGAAAACAACATTTCTAGTTGATACTATAGCTCTGTAGGGTCAAGATTAACAATGTTTGAGTCTAATTGTTTCTTAATCTGCGCGTCAGGTTCGGTAAATACTCTGAACCCATATTTTCCAAAACGTTTGTCTTATATGCCACTGTTTACGTAGGCACACCGATTCCTCTTCAGATGCTGGAGCTTGTACAACATTTGGACAGCCAATTAGAAAATTATTTAGAGTTACTAGTTCAGTTTCAAAATGATAAATTGGAACATAAGTGAAAGGTCGTGAATTTATAAAGTTTTCTGCTTCCTTTAAAAAAACCTTGTAGCGTCTCTGGTACATTCTCTTTCAGAGTAAATTCCAACACCCTTTTTACACTGCGCACCCACGCACCGCCAGCCGCCGGATTTCCTAGTGTATTAAATACCCACTCAATGCTACGACGACCGCTTTCCAATGCAATAGCGCTCACAACTTCCATCCATTGCTCCTTGCTAGCTCTAACAAAGTTTGTGACTTGGTCACTCCTGATCCTTATTGGCACTCCTCTCTGGCAACAAAAGTTTCTCTTACACATAATGGCTGCATCCGATGACAAGTCCTTTGCCAATTTAAGATGTATAGCTCTAACGGTCATACAGGTGAATAGTGCTACCTATCTTTTTTCCGTGCGCCTTCCAATGGCAAGTGTAAGCGGCCCTAAGTAATCTAGACTCGTATATGTAAACAGTCTTACAAAAGGTAAGACTCGATCTATAGGAAGTTGTCCCATCAACGGCGACTTTAGTGCAGCCTTATCATTTTTGCAATGTTGGCATTTTGACTTAAGAAGAAGCACAGCCACAACTTAACATGCCTCGCTTGCGCTGCGCTCGAGCTGTCGCTCGTGTGTGTGCGTCTTTTGTGTATGTGAGTGTGTATGTGAGTGTGTATGTGTATGTGTAAGTGTACATACCGCGATCGGAAATTGTTGACCTGGGTACAGGGAGTTTTGTGGTCGGGTATACTCGACTATAGCATTTTTACTTGTCTTGTTTATAAATTTCTGGCGTTGTTCATTAGGTTTGTTTATGCTCTTTTATATCTCCAGGCTGCGTAGGCCACTCTTGGCATTCTAAACGTGGCCAAAGATTTTGGAACATCTACCCCTTAGGTGGGAAAATTCCCGGAAAACTGTTGAATGAAACTTGTTTGATTATTGTCCGATTGCCTTCAATCTCATTTTCGAAGCTCGACACATTAGATAATTCGACACGTGTATCACCGATTTTGGGAAATTCAGCCCCATGGTTGGAAAATCGATGGAAAACTCTGGAATTCGACATTTTTCATTTTGATGCCATTGGCTTTAAACTCATTTTCAAGGTTCTACACAAACACATTCCAAAGATTTTGGAAAATATACCCCCAAGGTCGGAAAATTCGCGGAAAACTGTTGTATGATACATTTTTGATTATCGTCCGATTGGCTACAAACTCAATTTCAAAATTTTCTGTTTATCATCCAATTATTTTAAAACAAATTTTTAAAGCATGTCGATTTTGAAAAATGCACACACACGGTCGGAAAAGGAATGATGTCTGGAATTCAGCATTTTCGTTTTTCATGGGAATGGCTTCACACTAATTTCCAAAGCTAAATACCAAAACCTCGGTACTTGCGGGCAACACAACGAGCGGAAAATAGTTGGAAAGCTTTAGTCTGGAATTTTGGTATTATTCTTGGAATTGCCTTCAAATGCCAAATGTTTTTGGAAAATCTAATCCTACGCGTCGCCACGGGCGGGAAATGGAAGTCAATGACAAATGAGTTTGATTATTTGTTTAGCTAGATCAGCTTCAAAAACACTTTCATAGCCTTACACAAAAATCATTAGTCACGTGGCTCAACTATATTGTGGCCTACCCCTACGGGAGGGAATACTGTGATACGCTATTTTTGTGTATTTCTTAAATATTTCGCAATGCAAGGCCGGGGTATTACCAGCTAGTATATCTATTTACATAAATAAAAGAGTTCAACCTGACTAGCTGACTGACTGACTGATTGGTGACATTTGGGCAGCACAAACGGTAGAAGCTAGAAGCCTGCAATTTTTACTGTACCTTCTTATTATAAACTTAGGTGGAACCGCCGAAAAAGTAGTTAAATATATATCGGGAAGTATAAGAAAATTGTATGTACATAACGTGAAAGTGCAAAAGAGATAAAAATCTCTCTGAATCGCTCTCTAGGCCATAAAACTTATAAGTGCGACTGATTGCCATATTGCTTATGACTCTCAGACTCTGCTTAGCCTTGCAATCGATCTACGGTAGATGGCGCGATGCTGCTAACATGTGTTTGGCGGGAAATTCTTTAGTATAGCGCCCCCATATAAAGACTACGTCAAAATGTCTGATTTTGGTCTTAAACTACAATTCTCAAAATAAGAAATCAAAAAATTTCGAAGAACAAGACATTATAGTCGAAATAATGAAAATAATGCAAATAAAAGTTGACCGATATGTGTATATCGATATGATAGTTGTTTGTCTTAGTGTTGGAAATCATCAAATATTTACCAGAGTTGCCAGGTAGATATAGAACCACACAAATTTGAATTTGTTAATAATAGTTTCAAATAAAATGTGAATAGGCTTAAAATAATACGCGCGACTTATCGCTCTCTTAAACTTATAAGTGCGACTGAAATCGCCACATTGCTTATGTCTCTCAGACTCTGTAGTTGCTTTGCTATCGATCTACGGTAGTTGGCGCGCTGCTGCTGGAGTCAAGTATTTTTGTTATAGTACTACGATTTGGTTAATTTTAATCATTTAAGCTTCTTACCTTAAGTTTCTTACCTTTTTAGTCAATATAATGCGAATGCTGCTGGTTGATATTTGTTAGTACCAACATGTAATAAGTTTGCCGCCAAATTTAAGACTTGATTTTTTGCTAACAGCGGTGCACATTTTCGCAGTGCACGGAATGCGATAAATGTGGGGTTGCGCTATGTTTTAACTATGGAAATAATTGTTTTAAAAAGTTTTCACTTGAATTAAGTACAGACTTTTTACCACCCTTCCGCTATTTTCTGGTTGTTAGTATTATTCTTCTAAGTTAATCTAAAATATTTTAAAGGACTACGCCCACCCGTCGCCACGGGCGAGAAATGGGGGTCAACGGCAAATGAGTGCGATTATTTGTTTAGTTACATCAGCTTCAAAGTCATTGTCACAGCCCTACACAACAAATCATTAGGCATTTGACTCAACTATTTGGTTTCCACGAGAGGGAAAATTGTGATACTCTATTTTAGTGTATTTCTTACGGTTGACGAAAGTAGTCAAACTAAACATAATGCACCTGTATCTAAATATTTCGTCGGGCAGGGCCGGGGTATTTCCAGCTAGTTTACATAAATATAAAATAAATCGAAACTGTGGGTGGCGTGAGTGCTTATTGCAATCGAGAACGAAAATGAAAACAATGGGATTGGTTCAGATATTACTTCGATCATATCAAATTCAATTCCATTTTACTTGACTCTAGCTCTCAGCGACATTGCGCTCCCATTTCGCCATATGTCTACTTACTCCCCGTACCCATAAAATGAGTAACAATGGGGTATTAGATCTGTGTTATCTGATCTATGTAACAGGCAGAAGAAGTCACCTCCGACGCTATAAAGTGTATATATTCTTGATCAGTATAAATAGTCGTGTTGATTTGGCCATGAACGTCTTTCCTTCTGTCCGTCTGTCCGTCCGTACGGATGAACGCGTCGATCTCAACAAATTGAAGAGCTAGAAGCACCAAATTTTGAATGTAGGTGTACCTGTATACAATTTCAGATTTCAGATATCTCCCCCCGCTTCCCCGCAAATCGTTTAAGACAAATTTAAGGACAATTTTAAAGATATAGCATTGGGATTTGGCATGTACAATAAATGGGTCATACTTAACCTACTGCAAAAAATTGAATATTTACCTGAAATATAAATGGACTTTTTATTGTGGCAATTTCATAATAAGTGTCATCGAAATTACTTGGTGTTGATATATCGACATTTAATGTTCGAATAAAGTTTATTGGCTTTATTTCATCATTATCTGGCACAACACTGTTTTGAGAACCAACGGCATCTAAGTCACGCCCTAGACTAATAGCTTTTTGTAGTTGATTTTTCTCATTTGATTCCAAAATTGTATCATTAATGTTTAGGGTGTCAATGTTTGAAGCGGTCCGCGTGGTGTTGCTGGAATTCTTTCTTATATTAACTTTTGGCTTTGGTGATGATTTATACTGCCAACGACCAGGACGCCTATTCAACTTTAAAATGTTTTGACTGAGATTTGTTGCATTATCGTCAAATTGTTGGTTAGTTTTCGTTCGAAAGGAATGGCGTGAGCTAATGTCCATTATTGATGGCGTTATTTGCAAAGCGGAATTTTGTGTAGATTTATGTCTCCTGTAAAGAAAAGGTTTTTTGTTAGTAAAATGAAAATGTAGACTAAAGTCTTACAATAATTGTATGCTTTCTGAAGACAATTTTACACATTAATACAATAACTCAAAATTTTACGTCCTAACAAGAATTTAGCAATTCAAAAACTCTGCTAACTTGGGGTGTCAATTAAATTATTGAAATCTTAATTAAAATTTTTTAGTCTATATATAATTTAATAAATCTCGCAATTGCTGAGATAGTTTGAAGTATCGTAAAAAAAAAACACATTGGTATACAAAAACCCATTATTTATCTGCATGGCAGCTAATTGATATAGTGGTGCGACTCGGACGAAATTTAAGAATTATTTTGCTATGCTTTCTAAATCATAGTTAGGATATCTCTATAAACAAAATATTAAATATACAATCTACATAAACCCATATATATAAGACAGTTTAACCTCACTGACTTACTGGCGACTTTTGGTCAGCTTGGTATGTGCCAGCTGCTGCATACAAAAATACAGTGCAAATGAGAGACAAAATCTCGGCTTTTAAACTTATAAGTGCGACTGAAATCGCCATATTGCTTATGTCTTTCAGCCTTTTGTTTATGCTGTGGTTTCAATCTACGGGAGATGGCGCGCTGCTGCTGACATCATATGTTTTTGTAAAACCACTATTTAATTATTTTTTCTTGTTGAATTTGACTACTTTCGTCAACCGTAAGAAATACACAAAAATAGCGTATCACAATTTTCCCTCCCGTGGGGGTAAGAAACTAAATATTTGAGCCAAATAATGTATAATGTAATGTAATGTAATGTAATGTAGTGTAATGACTAATGTTTTTTATGTAAGGCTATGAAAGTGTTCTTGAAGCTGATCTAACTAAACAAATAATCAAACTCATTTGTCAATGACTTCCAATTCCCGCCCGTGGCGACGCGTAGGATTAGATTTTCCAAAATCATTTGGCATTTGAAGGCAACTCCAAGAATAATACTAAAATTTCAGACTAAAGCTTTCCAACTATTTTCCGCTCGTTGTGTCGCCCGCAAAGTACCGAGGTTTTGGTATTTAGCTTTGGAAAATTAGTATGAAGCCATTCGCATGAAAAACGAAAATGCTGAATTCCAGACATCACTCCTTTTCCGACCGTATGTGTGCATTTTTTAAAATCGGTAGTCATGTGTCGAATTATTAATGCGAAGTGCTTTAAAAATTTGTTTCAAAATAATTGGATGATAACAGGAAATTTTGAAAATGAGCTTGTAGCCAATCGGACGATAATCAAAAATGTATCATACAACAGTTTTCCGCGAATTTTCCGACCTTGGGGGTATATTTTCCAAAATCTTTGGGCACCGCGCCTATTATGTGTTTGTGTAGAACCTTGAAAATGAGTTTGAAGCCAATAGCAGGAAAATGAAAAATGTCGAATGCCAGAGTTTTTTACCGATTCTCCGACCATGGGGCTGAATTTCACAAAATCGGTGATACACGTGTGGAATTATTTAATGAGTATAGCTTTGAAAATGAGTTTGAAGTCAATCGGACGAATATGTTTCATGCAACAGTTTTCCACGAATTTTCCGACCTTGGGGTAGATTTTACAAAATCTTTGACTACCGCGCCTATAATCTGTTCCCATAGAACCTTGAAAATGAGTTTGAAGCCAATCGCATGGAAATTAAAAATGTCGAATTCCAAAATTTTCCACTGATTTTCCGACCATAGGGCTGGATTTCCCAATCGTTGATAAACGTGTCGAATTATTTTACGTGAAGAGCTTTGAAAATGAATTTGAAGGTGATCGGACTAAAATTAGACTTTCGCCCATACAACCTTGAGACCCCCATTTTCCACCCATGGGGGTGTATTTTAAAAATCGGTGAAATATGTGTCAAATGAAGTTTTGTGTAGATCTTTGATCTCTGTGCGATGATTGCCAATCAGTCAGTCAGTTAGTCAGTCAGCAGGAACTCTTTTATATATATATATAATAGATTAATAGAATGTGAATGCTGCTGGGCCAATTTACTACATAACAACATTATCATTATTACGTAGTAGTAAATCGGCCCAGCTGCATTCAAATCATATTCTCATTCGCATCGATATAATGATCGATTTTCGATTAATATGACGGTCGGTGGATATTTGTTAGTACCAACATGTAAAAACTTTGCCGCCAAATTTGGGACTTTTGAATTGAATTGGTGACTACGGTGCACATTGTCACAGTGCTCGGGATTTACGCAAACAGAATATGATAAATGTAGGGTTGTGCTATATTTTAACAACGGAAATAACTGTTTTAAAAGTTTTCACTTGAATTAGGCACAGACTTTTTCCCACCTTAAATATTTTAAAGGACTACGCCCACCAGTAGTCAAAGTCAAATGAATGAGATTATTTGTTTAGTTAGATCGGCTTCAAAGGCATTGTCATAGAATGAAATAGAAATATAACCTTAAAATGAAATTAGTTTTAGACCGTTGTTTCAAAAACACCCTGTGGTGGGAGCACCGTTTCCCATACGTCTTCTTAGTTTGCGTTCAGCGCTCAAATATTACTTTGACGTGACAGGGTTACCACGTCGTCGACAGGAAAGGATGTGCAATAGGGGCTGGCCATTCGACGTTGCCAAACAATTTATACACTACTAATAATACTACTATACCACCAAAAGCGTAAACGTACCTAATTAACAAACAAGAAACAACACAACGACAGAGAAAAAAAAAGGAGCTAATCTTCGAAGGAACTCACCTTTTCCTGGGGAGCCATCTTGGATCGCCACAACAGTTTCGACAATAAAGGTAAAACACCACTACTACGTGTCGCACAGAGAACGGCAACAAGAATAAGCACCGTTGATTTCGAACCGTTACTGAGTAAAAAGAGCATACAACTGCACTGGCGACCAGTCGTTTAAACTTGTGGCGAACAATGTGCGGATGCAGTCACTTTCCGCTGTTGCTTAGTGGACAAATACTGAGCATCAGCCGATTTAACCGTTAAATTAAAGCTGGCGTCGGCGCCAAACTCCGGTCCAGCAACAACGTAAATCACTCTCGGGTTCTGATGTATGGCGATGATGTTAAACTGCAAGCCGATCTTGACAGTTTTCAAGCCTGGTGTCGGGTAAATTATTAAATCTTAACTGTGGTAAGTGTAATAAGAAGCCATCTTATGGGCAAATGCCCTTTATAAAATATTATATTCGTAATGGTAAGCCACTTGTTTGAATTGAGTCGGTTGATGATTTGGGTATCTTTTTAGATCCCAAGCTTAAGTTTGATAACAATATCTCTTCCACCTCTAATCGTGCCTTTGGTGTCGTGTGTTTCAATCAAGCGTTGGTCGATAGAATTTAACGATTCCTACATTACCAAAACTCTTTCACTTCTATTGTTCGACCTATTCTTGAGTATGGATCGTCTATTTGCTGTTCCCAATACAAGGTTCACCAGGATAGAATAGAATATGTACAAAAACAATTTCTGCTCTTTGCACTTCGGAGAATCCCAATCACTTGCCTTCTTATGTATGTAGAACTTGTATTTAGCTTGTAGTATTTACTTGTCCGCGATTTTCGTTAGCGTACATTATGCGGCGCGCTCCTCGGTTGGTTGTGCGTTAACAAGCCAGTGGTTGGGCGTTAACAAGCCAGCGCTTGGAGTCGTTGGACCACTTGAATGTACTGCTCAGTACATCAACGTCCACTCAACAAAAAAAGGAAACAAAAATTTTACTGGACTGCACCTTTATCCGAGAGGAGGTTAGTTGTCTAAATCCAGGAGAGATAGAGCGGATGCGTCTTTTGGAGCCGTCTTGTTGTTGTGCTCTTGTCAAGAAGATTGATAGCTGGAGGATTTGGGTGGCTTAGGAGTCTAACGGTGTAACGCTCGCTAATCCTTACTATCTCGTTGTTGACCCATGGAATTTGCAGCACGTCATGTATTGTAACGAATCTAATGTCCAGCCGGGCTTAACTCGGTCGGCCAGGATGCGTATCAACAAATTTGTATTTGGACACTTGCGATAAATAATGACTCTTGGATTGCTGTTTTATGATCGATTTTATTTGCTGTTCATATATTAGGACGAATCTGTCTGTATGTATAGTGTATTAAGCTCCGCCTAGTTGCAAGTGGATGTACACCTAAATAGTTGGCTTGGTCGGGGTCCTACGGACGGTGTCCTTGTGGGATCCTGGTGGGATCCGGTAGGGATCCTTGCGGGAACTGGTGGGATCCGGTAGGTATCCTTGCTGGCGATCACTCCTTGTTTGCAGGGACTCGTTCTGCTCACCTGTAATCGCACAGACTGGATTTATTGCTACCGCTTTGGATACACAAGGATTTGAATACGATGCCTACTGCGCAGTGACTCGAAGTGTTTTCCCGTTACTCAAGAACTGGTCAGCGTTGTTCTGCTATTCGCAAGGATTTACTGTTTGATCCTCCTGCTGGAGCCTACTACGGCTCCTCAAAGTATGATGGCGTTATCATGATATATGCGCGTTGGATATGATAAGGAAGGTTTATTTTGAAAACACTGTATCATACGGCGATTGCTCTTGCTGGCGGTACCCCAAAGCTGCATCCCTGTACGACCAGATTCCCTTAAGAATAGCTTAGTAAAAATAATTTTGCGACAGCTTAAGTTTGGACTACCTGCTAATCACCCAGTAGAAGCATTTTAGCCTTGACACAGCCTGTTTTCTTTTGCGAAGAAGATGGGCTCGCCATGTTAGCCTTCTGTCTAAAGCGATACCGCGATATTTGGGATGGCTTCTTCCGCGATGAGGACACCGTCGAGGTGAACAGGTGGACAGTTACCTTTATAGGAATGAAAGTTTTCTGGGTGGATTTCGGGGTAAACAGTGATGTTCCACCTCTTGAGCCAAGTGTTTAGCATTTCCAGTTGGCACTGGGTGGTCACTGAAGCATCCTGGGAGGTGTCGGCTGAGACCAGGAACGCTGTGTCTTCGACATAAGTGGCGACTAACAGACTTCATTGTGGAATAGCAGGCATGTCGGCTGTGTACACCGAGTATAGGATCGGCCCCAGGCGACAGGCTTGCTTTAATCTTATGAAGCAGGCCGGGAAGCCATACTATGTCGAACGCTCATGATAATCGATTTTCAAAAGTGTCCGTCACCACGAGCGGGAAGTCAGGACCAAGGTCAAATGTGTAAGAATACATTTTTTTTTAGATGGACCTCAAAGTTAATTTTCTACAAAAATAATTGGGTGTGTGCCCCAACGACTTAGAAAAATCCGCTCCCATTAACGGAAAAATTGTGATACGCAATTTGGGTGTATTTCTTACGATAGACGTAAATCGAAAACACTTCGCCAGGCAAATAATTTACCGCCTGTTCCGACTTGTTTTAAAAATTAAATGAAATAATATACGTTACCTCTTTGACTTGTGTCGAGACAATTTTCGCTTTTCGCTGGGTTCCCGATTAGTTTTCCGATGAGTTTTGGTGAATCCATTTGGCTGGGATGCTGCTTCAAATTGCGTTTTGTTTGGTTGAATAGATGGAGTTACAATTTTCAATACTCGCGTTGAAGATGGCTGACGTGTTTTACTCCTCTTTTCAGTATTGCTTATCGACTGATTTACCTGAGCATGTTTGAATGAAGCTTTTGTGCCTAAATTTCCGGATTCTTTTATTACCGAGAAACCACTTTTTGTATTTAGAAAATTTTCCTTTTTTGATGGTAATACGGTGGAATGGCTATAATTATTATCTCGCTTGGACTGATAGACTCTTTGTCGTTCAATGTCAGCACGTGTTTTTAAATTAAATAATCGGAATGTTTCTTCTGCGAACTCTTCCGGCTGACGTGAAAGTAATGCGTATTCTGGAAATTCTAAAGTCTTTACTGGTGTATTTAACAAACTAAATTGCTTGTTGTTTACAAATTCAGATATTGTTGGCGAATGTTCTCTTAAGCTTGAGGCAATAAGTGGCGTTGGACTAATTCCATTTTTACTCGTTTCATTTTCAGGCATGCGCGGTCTGGTTTCAATAATATTTATTGGATTTGTAGACTTGTTGAACATCAGATCTGAAAAAGGAAAAATTATATATTGTTAGTTATATGTAGGAAATACAAAATATCTATCTATACATACACTGCCAGGCACATGAATAGGGACAATAATTTTTACATGATTAGTCTTATTTTTCTTATAATCTACTGTTGCTATTGTCGTGTGGTTTGCTGTTTTCTGACGAATAAAGAAAAGGCAAACTATGGAGTAAGAAAGAGACCTCGACAATTTACCGTTATCATTTATTTTTAATTTTGCTTTAAGCATTCCTAGAATGTTGTACTTTTTCGCACGCACTTGAATAGGGACAGATGTGATTTCATCATTCTGAGCAAAACTTCACATGATAAAGGTTGTATTTTGTCAACATATAAAAGTTTTAAGTGAAATATTTAACAGGCTCGACGTCAACAATTCAGGGTGAATATAGAAAGGTAGATATTTGAAAAGTATTGGCTGGTCATATAGCGCTATTTCGGATGCTGCCAAGCATCCTCATCAGTGACCTTATTGTTAGAAATTTTTGTCCAAACTTGTCCGTATATGAGAAGTAGTCGGCTAGATTCGAACCCGAGTGCTCCCGTCTGTAAGGCGGATGCCTTAACCTCTGACCCACTTGCTGTCCGATCCCGGCTTGAACTAATTACTGTCATCAACAGGTCCATTTGAAATTCTAAGTCCGCACCAAAGCTTAATCCCTTTATCTAAGTTTCTAACCCTTACAGTTCTATTTTATTATTATTAGAACCACTTGTATTGAACTTTTTAATCACTTTGTAAAAGCTTCGCTTTAATATCCCAGTGTAAGTTCGGTACTAGCTGATCTATGCAGATCAGTCAGTTGGTTTTTGTTTCAATATGAGGTTGATATTAAATATAAAAAAAATACTATGGGCCGCGGTAAAGCACTAACTGATGAAGAAAAAGAGAAAATAACTGCGTTTAAGGAGTGTAACCTTACCTATAGGCAAATTACTTTAAAAATTGGAAAAAGCAAAAGTGTTATATGCAATTTTCTTAAAAACCCATTAAATTATGGGAATAACATGAAGGGCCGCACCAAAAAAGCACTTTCGCGTACTGCAGAGCGCCGAATTGTACGAGAAGCTTCAAATTCACACTGTTCAGCATCCAAAATTCACTCAAAGTTACAATTAAATGCAAGTGTTGATACTGTACGGAGGCTTTTACGTAAAACTGAATGTCTTAAAAGATTGAAATTAAAAAAAAAACTACCACTCAATGATCAACGTGAGGATTCTCGTCTAGTCTTTGCTCGAAATCATATGACTTGGCTGAACGAATGGTATACCGTGGTTTTTTCTGATGAAAAACGCTTCAACTTGGATGGACATTATGGTTTTAGCTATTACTTCCATGATATTCGAAAATAAGAACACTTTTTGTCTCGTCACCATAGCCGTGAGAAAGGTGTTATGGTCTGGGGTGCCATCTCATATTATGGAACTTGCAAGCTGCAAGTTGTGTCTTCTAAAATTAATGCAACGCATTACAAAGGCTTGCTCGAAAAAGCGTTTCGTGAGCTAAATAACATCTTTGGACCATTATTGTGGACTTTCCAACAGGATAATGCCCCAATCCATACAGCTCGGGTGGTAAAAACTTGGATTCAGCAGCAAAACGTGCCTCTTATGGAGTGGCCCCCATATTCTCCGGATCTCAATATAATTGAGAATGTATGGGGATGGATGACAAAGAAAGTGTATGAATCTGGGAGACAATACGAAGACATACAGGCATTAACAGATGCCATCAACAGAGCCTGGAGCGAAATATCCTTAAATTACTTAAAGGCACTATATGACTCTCTTCCTAACAGGATTTACGAAGTTATTTCCAAAAATGGTGGCCACACACATTATTAAAATAATTTAGTTATGAACACTAATTATAATTAAGCCTTAAAATTAATGAAAATGTATATACCATTTCTTGAACACCAATTTAAAGTTCTTGTCCCTATTCAAATGCACCAAAAAAATATAAAATTTTTGAAGACCTCGCACAAAAAATTTTTTTTAAAAAGACTATGTTAATTTGAAAGAATTTTATGTTTTTAATTTAAAAGAGAATGAAATACTGAATGGTAAAAAATATCTGTCTATTGATTTAATTTGTTTATTTCAGTCAAATTTTGATATATTCTTTTTTAAACGCTTGTCCCTAATCAAGTGCATGGCAGTGTACAAAACAAGTAAGAATGCTCTCGTCGAGTATACCCGACTTCGAAACTCCCTGTACCCAGGTCTGAAATTTCCGATCGCATCTTCGTACACTATCACATACACACACATACTCACAAGGACGCACACACCCAGGCGACAGCCCAAGCGACAGCGCAAGCGAGCCATTTTAATTGGTGGCTGTGCTTCTTCTTCCCCCTCTCGCTGCATTACTGAATATTCTTTCGAGAATAACTTCCGTGTTTATTATCCGATCGACTTGAAATTTGGATACTAGATTAATAGAGACTAAGTATTGTACATGCCAAATCTAAAAGCTATATCTTTAAAATTGTTCCTATAAAACGTTTTTATTGAATTGCGGGGGAACGGGGGAGATATCTGAAAAATGAAACAAACTTGATCTGCGTATGGTATACAGGAACCTACATTCCAAATTTGGTGTCTCAAGCTCTTGTAGTTGCTGAGATCGCAGATAGCCAGCAGCAAACAACACCCATCTTGGATTAAGCTCTACCCTGACCAGTTTTTTTGTAGCAGACAAACATAAGTTAAATAGGGATTAGAAAGTGAGAAATAACAAGTAAGAATGCTATAGTCGAGTGTACCCGACTGCAAAACTCCCTGTACCCAGGTCAAATATTTCCGATCGCATGCTCGTAAACTTACACATACACACACACATATACGAAGATGAACACACTCGAGCAACAGCGCAAGCGAGGCATTTTAAATGGTGGCTATGCTTCTTCTTCCCCCCGCGCTGCAGCACTGAATCTTGTTTATTGAATAGCTTCCGTGTTTATTATCCGATCCATTTGGACAGTAGATTAAGAGTGAACAAAGTATTGAACATGCTAAATCCCAAAGCTATATCTTTAAATTTGTTCCTCTAAAACGGTTTTTTATCGAATTGCGGAGAAACGGGGGGATATATCATAAATGTGAAACAAACTTGATCTGCATATGGTATACAGAAACCTACATTCCAAATTTGGTGTCTCTAGCTCTTGTAGTTGCAGAGATCGACGCGTTCATACGGACAGACAGACGGACATGGCCAAATCGAGATCTCTTTTGATACTGATCAAGAATATATATACTTTATAGGGTCGGAGATCTCTCCTTCTGCCTGTTACATACATTTGCACAGATTAAGTACCCCCTTTTTACCCATTTTATGGGTACAGGGAATAAAAATCGGCCTACGACATCCCTCCCTCTTCCAATGGAAGGTCTATTCCACCTCTTGTGGTCTCTGATAGTTCGCAAAACAATCACCCTCCCTCTCACTTGGCTTTCAGAATGTAAGAGGTCTTAGTAGTTAACTTAGTAATCTCTACCTAAATAGCCTAACGTTTCTTCAATGGTGTTGCCTTTTCTGAAACATGGTTAAGGCCCGACATCCTTAACTCT
The DNA here is from genome assembly GCA_035043065.1 of Hirtodrosophila confusa. Lineage (NCBI taxonomy): Eukaryota > Metazoa > Arthropoda > Insecta > Diptera > Drosophilidae > Hirtodrosophila > Hirtodrosophila confusa. Next base: position 1,190,618 of record JAWNNI010000053.1, read on the forward strand.
GAAATTCTTTCTTATAAATTCTTTATATATGGAAAAGATTGCGCTACTCGTCGTGGTGGTGTGTTCTTATTATTGTTGACACTGTTTTATCTTCGGAGATTGTAATAATCGATAGAATAGGTATATACGCCATCTTAGAACAGCTTTATGAATGGAGGCTAGGCCCCAAAATGATAAACTACGTAAAAAACTTTATGACGAACCGCAAAATAATTGTAAGAGTAGGATCGTATATGTCTCACTCTGACCCACTAGATAACGGGATCCTACAGGGTTCTCCATTATCAGTAATATTGTTTCTTATTACCTACAACAGACTAGCAAACATAATCTCAATCCAAAACAAGTAAGAATGCTTTAGTCGAGTATACCCGACTACAAAACTCCCTGTACCCAGGTCAAAAATTTCCGATCACATCTACGTACATACACACATACACACACACATACACAAAAGACGAACACACACGAGCGATAGCTCGAGTGCAGCGCAAGCGAGGCATTTTAAGTGGTGGCTGTGCTGCTTCTTCCCCCCGCGCTCCAAACCGCATCTTGTTTGTCGAATAACTTCCGTGTTTGTTATCCGATCGACTTGAAATTTGGACAGTAGATTAAGAATGACTTAAGTATTGTACATGCCAAATCCCAAATCTATATCTTGAAAATTTGGTACTGTAAAACGGTTTTTCTCGAATAGCGGGGGAACGGGGGAGATATCTCAAATCTAAAATAAACTTGACCTGCATGGACATGGACATGGCCAAATCAAAATCTCTTTTGATACTGATCAAGAATATATATACTTTATAGGGTCGGAGATGTCTCCTTCTGCCTGTTACATACATTTGCACAGATTTAGTACCCCCTTTTTACCCATTTTATGGGTACAGGGAGTAAAAAAAAGACATACAATTTTATGTCTAAGCGAAGGGTTTTCAATTAATTGTTACATTTAAAAGAAACCAAAAACACACAAATTAAAATTTCTATACAATCTTTACAAATATGGAAAACTGGTGAATATACTCAGGTGCCTCATTATCATTGAGTAAATACAAGCAGCTTCAAAGAATTGCAGATACACTATAGCCTGCAACAATACTCAAATCCCAAATGTACCCTCCTTAACCCTGTTCTATATTTCTGACTAACGAGAATGTTTCTAAAGAGATTCCCATGGTATGGAAAGTAAAGCGCCGCCCAGATGGCACTCGATATATTGTCAAGCGCCCAGTGCGCAATCATGTACACATGGGTATTCGTAAAAACATATGCAACAATGAAATAACTACAATAGAGGATGATACAATATCAGAAGTTAAAATCGGCCGTTACTGGACTAAAGAGGAACGTAAACGATCCATCAACAACAATTGCTTCATCAACCAACATAATAACTACTATCTAGCTCTTATATCCTTCAACCTGTAGATTAAATTTACTTTATGTTATATATATACGTATACATATTCAAAATGCCGGGTTTCAAATGCCACTATGTAACAATTATAAAATAGAGCTCTCCGACTACAACTCGGCAGCATCGAACACATAACGTTTTACTAGTGTATGCAAGTGAAATATCGGAAAAACCAAAAATGCAAATTACAAATAATGTTACCATAATATAATGGCTTTAAAAAAGACTTATAAAAATCAAAATATTTCTAGCAATATGACACATCTGCAGACAGAAATTCATACCGTTACCGTTACACAGAAAATTATCGCCTAAATTTGTATAACTACATACGCATTTATACAGACTTATTAAAATATGTATATACTTTGAGAAAAAAAAATACTGGGACTAATAATTAATAATAAATACAACTGGAACTCACATATCGACAATTCAAGACCATTACTCTCTAAAAGACTAGACATTATAAAATGTTTAGCAAGCCCTAAATTCAACTGCAATACGAGCACACTTTTTAATGTAACAAAGGAAATGTTGATCTCAAAAATTGACTTGCACTCTTCCTGTATGGAAATGCACACACAACCGCACTACCCCTATAAAAAAACTCCTTTACGAAGCCAATATACCTGCAATAGAAATTAAAAGAATCTACCTTACAACAACAATCTACAACAACCTAATAAATTCCCGTAGCATCCCAATTTTTTAACTCTTTAAAAACTATAAAAAACTTAAACTGAAACAAATACGATCCACCTTAGCTAGAGCTATCGACTCTTGTAGCGCTCACGAAATTCCCTTCCCCCACATACAGCTTACAACACAGAACCTCCATGGCACTTCTTAAGGAACATTATTCTTAATGATCTTCAAAATTTGGCAAACAAGTACTATGCCACAAATCTATAAACAAGTCTGCAAATATAAACAAGTAAGAACGTTGCAGTCGGACGCACCCGCAGCAGAATACTATGTTCCCAGTCCTATATAATTTGGTTATTTGTGGATCTCGACACTTCATAAATTGACGATATACACATGTGTACAAAGTTTGGTTGCTCTAGATTAAAGATAAAGGCAAAAAATTGCGTTCATACGGACAGAGGGACACTTCGCAAGCCCAATATACTATTTTCCCTTCGGGAACATAGTATAAAAATAAATACAAAACACACACATTTATTTATACAGATGGTTCAAAAATAAATGATAAACGCTACGCCGTAAAAACAGAAAATAGAATATATATAGAAAATCATGTTTGACAACCAAAAACAATCTATATCACTTTGCTCTAGTTGGTACAAAAAAAATAACAATAACCATTTAGACATCACAGACTACATTGCCCACCCAACTGTACACTATGTAATTCCAACACAAACAAAACACTAAACACATACTAGATCATTGTCCAACCCTTAGTCAAACCAAGAATAAAATATTTGGCAATACTAAGCCTACATCCACTCTATCCCACCCAAATAAAGAAAACATTAATAAAATTATAGAATTCCTAAAAGAATCTAATATTTATCATGAAATTTAAATATTTAAAATTTCAAAACACTCAAAAAACTCTATCAGATCTCAACCCTCTAACCACATATAGTAAGTTTATTTATTATTTATTTATACACCTCATTATAATTAATAGGAAATTGTATATATCTTTCTATTGCTATTAATTTTACCTTACACATACACTATAGTATATCTATAAATAATATTGCCATATAAGCACTACCGTATATACCCTTCTACTACTATTAATATTACCTTACACATACACATCACTACAGTTACACTTATATACAAGCACCGCATTGTAATCTTCCTGCTATTGTTAATCACACACTAAACTAAAACTGTTATTCAAAATAACCGATGCCCTTTGTAGCCAGCGCTATATAATCGCTTGTTAAATTAATCTTTTATAGTTAAGCTATAAATTTTAATAAATAAATAAATAAACAAGTAAGAATGCTATAGTCGAGTATACCCGACTACGAAACTCCCTGTACCCAGGTCTAAAACATTCAATCACATCTACGTCCACTTACACATACACACACACATACACAAAGACGCACGCACACAGGCGGCAAAAGCAACAGCGCAAGCGAGGCATTTTAATTGGTGGTTGTGCTTCTTCATCCCCTTGCGTTGAAGCAGTGAATCTTCTTTCGTTAATAACTTCCGTGTTTATTATCCGATCGACTTGAAATTTGGACAGGAGATTAAGAGAGACTAAAGTATTGTTCATGCCAAATCTAAAAGTTATATCTTGAAAATTGTTCCTGTAAAACGTTTTTATTGAATTGCGGGGGAACGGGGGCAGATATCTGAAATTGGAAACAAACTTGATCTGCGTATGCTGTACAGAAACCTACATTTCAAATTTGGTGTAGCTGCTGAGATCGACGCGATCATACAGACGGACAGGGCTAGATCCGCTCGGCTATTGTTACTGATCAAGATTATACAAATAGAATATATACTTTATAGGGTCGTGATGTCTCCTTCTGCCTCTGCCATGCATTTGTACAGATCTTTTTACACATTTTATGCGAACAGGGAACAAAAACTTGCCGTGGCCGGCTGAATGATTTATTGGCAATTATCACACAGCCCAAAGCCGTAATAAATATAACTCAAATTTTCACATTGGTTTGCTCTAGTGTATAGATTCATGGAAAATTTATGTAGGAAACGTTTTAGTCCGATCCGTTTCAAGCTCATTGTATCAACAGATCGCTGTATATTATAAATTGTAACTTAAATAATTTGTATCAGTTGCCAGACAAACTATTGAATTTTCCTAAAATGCTAATCTAAAATAGTCTGGCAACTCATAAGTATAAGTACAAGAATGAAGAATCTGTAACATTTCTTTTAGAGTGTAATGGGACCCATACACAAGGCAATTCAGTTGGCCAACTTGAGTGAGTTTTTCGGTTGCGGCAACCAATTGCAATGTGTTTGGTACGGTCGCGTCAAAGTTGTGTCAACTACATTTTGTATCAACACCTTTTGTTACGAGCAGCGAGTTGTCGCAACTGGTTGCGGTGTATTTGGGCAACGCATACACGGGGCAATTTTAGCACAATCGGTTGCGGCAACCAGTCGTGTCTCAAATTGGGTCTTTGCCGCACATACTGCAATCAGATCAGCCAACTTCGTAGCCCTGGAAGAGTCATCAGTGCAGCTGATGAACGAGTACATAGCGCTGGGGCACATTTCATCTTTGACGTAATGGACAAGAAAATCCCGCACTTCGACATTTCTTACAATTGTGATGTTCGGCCGAAAAGCTTAACAACCAAACTTCAAGTAGTCTTCGAAGCTCTGTCAGGAGACATTATAGGATAGACCTTATCAATTGTAATAATTAAGATACTGCGTCGCAGCCGCACCATTTTTCGCAATTAATAGTATTTTTTACACTGCTATAATAATTTGTACGAGGCCAAATTTTCAAATGCAGCTGCTGTTCAGGTGCAGACGACCTTGAAGGCAACAACATAGCAGGGTTGACGATGAGCAAATACAAAAGTAACTCACCACATCTTGTAAGGTCTTCTGCAGGTGAAATTTGTGCCTAACTTGCTGAGATGCATTTAACAACAAGTAAGAATGCTATAGTCGAGTATACCCGACTACAAAACTCCCTGTACCCAGGTCAAAAATTTCCGATCGCATGTTCGTAAACTTACACATGCCAAGGGACGCACACACACGAGCCACAACGCAAGCGACAGCGAGGCATTTCAAATGGTGGCTGTGCTTCTTCTTCCCCCCTCTCGCTGCAGCACTGAATCTTCTTTCGTAAATAACTTCCGTGTTTATTATCCGATCAACTTGAAATTTCGACAGTAGATTAGGAGAGACTAAAGTATTGTACATGCTAAATCTTAAAGCTTTATCTTGCAAATTGTTACTGCTAAACGGTTTTTATCGATTTGCGGGGGAACAGGGGAAGATATCTGAAATATGCAACAAACTTGATCTGCGTATGGTATACAGGAACCTACATTCCAAATTTGGTGTCTCTAGCTCTTGTAGTTGCTGAGATCGATGCGTTCATACGGACAGACGGACATGGCCAAATCAAAATCTCTTTTGATACTGATCAAGAATATATATACTTTATAGGGTCGGAGATGTCTCCTTCTGCCTGTTACATACATTTGCACAGATTTAGTACCCCTTTTTACCCATTTTATGGGTACAGGGAGTAAAAACTCTAGGCCTGGCTTGGCAACCATCGAATGACGTTTGTATATTTCATAACGAATGCAACTTAAAACAAGTAAGAATGCTATAGTCGAGTATACCCGACTACAAAACTCCCTGTACCCAGGTCAAAAATTTCCGATCGCATATTCAGAATCAGCATGAATAGCCGAGTCGACATAGCAATGTCCGTCTGTCCGTCTGTTTCTATGCGAACTAGTCTCTCTGTTTTAAAGCTATCGTAATGAAACTTGGCACAGACCCCTCTTTTTGCTGCCATAGGAATGATCGATCGACAATTATGTTTTTGTATGAAAAACTTTGTAAAGAAGTTTCTTGGCCGGGGTACAAATCTCAGTCTAGCCAAGGTTCTGTTCACAAGAATATTTGTAAATCGCTGGGGTACTGAAGGACGGGGTTCGTAGACAAACCAAATACACAATTCCTAGCGGCTACACTACCCTACACAATTTACGCCTAATGATGACCGAGCAAAAGCCGCAGACACACAATGCCTACTAGCGGCCGGGCAAGAGCCACAGACACACTCTGCCTACTTGTGGCCGGGCAAAAACATCAGTCACGGCGTACCTACTAGCGGCCGGGCAAAAGCCTCAGTCGCACTATACCCACTAGTGGCCGGGCCGACGCCTCGATCACACTCTGACTCCCTCACACTCACAAGCCTTACGCGAACAACTGCCACTCGCACCTTTCCACTTGCACTTTTGCCGCCGGAACACACTACTCTACTTGTCACTATGCGGGTTAGGGGGTTAGATTATTTATAAAGCAGTGAGTGAGTTTAATAAGCATTTATTACATTAACTTCAAACTATTAGTTAGGTTATCACTAAGGAACGTAAGGCAAAGGTGCTTACTTAACCGTCACCCCTTCTTGCAGTTCCGTTATCCTCTTGCTGTCTCGATTATCTCTATCACTTTTTCTCTACGCGCACTTTTTACTTCGATCCACTCTGGAAGTCAAACTCACACTTCTCTGTTCGCTTCAAGGGTCGAACTCACACTCCTCTGTTCGCTTCAAGGGTCGAACTCACACTTCCGAGTTCCTCGCGACCAAGTCGCGCGCTAGCCTCGGTCGTCTTTCGAGCTTTCGCTCTCGCGAGAGACACGCTCTAGTGGTGAGATCAGACGGCCGCTCAACACTGCAGGCTTGCAGTGGCCCAGGCCGTTGGATTCAAATTCAAATCTAAATGTTAACGACTTGCTCTGCTAATCTGCGTTGACAACATTAAACTAATTTTAATCCTAGCGCTCCTTGCGCGTCACTCATACGGGTGGTGCTCCTTGCAACTTAACATTAATAACAATTAATTACTAACATATCCGATCGGTGCTCCTTGCACAAAACATTAATCAGAAACATAATCATAATTATAATAATCATAATTATATAAACAGCTTATGACATACAACTTAATAGAAGAGGTAATTATTGTTAGGAGATCCGGGAGGACTATCCTCACACCCCCTTTCTCTTCGGGCGGTGATTGAGACTCGGTGCTCGCCGGCCAACGTCACCTTATAGTCTAGTTCTTCGGCCTTTAGCGTAAAACGTGACCGGCGACACTTGCCTGAGGCACGACGCATCCGGCAACGCACTCCGACTATGATGCTCTCCGGTATGAGATCGTCCCACGTATGAATGCGCCAACCGGTCGGTGGGCGGACCCGTGGGTCGAAACGTCCCGATGGCAGGGTTGACTGCCGTTGTGTCCTCGGCTGGCTCACTGGTGGTGGGTGTGTCGGCGTGGGGCGTGCCGTCGCCCGTACGCGTGTGCGGCGCGCTGCCAGCGACCCGCGCGCTTCTGGCGGCAACGCCCACTGGTGACTCCGTCCCGCCGCTTGCTCCGACGTTGACGACCACTCGTCCTGCGACCGCCGTGATGGTGGCTGCCATACTCCTCCCAAACACATCGATGGTGGCGGCGGTGGTTGCTCCTCCACCTGTTCGACCAGACGCATTGATGGCGTCGCTGGCGGTTGTTCCCCTTCACTGTCTTGCTCGGCATCTATCTCTGCCAACTGGTCGAACAAGTCAATGACGTCCTCCAGGTGAGCCTCCGACCACGGCGGTAGGAACGTCAACGTGGTGGTTGGGGTCGACACGAGCTGTACTAAGGGAGGCGGTGATCCCCCGTACTCGCTGCCAAACCGCGCCTCGGGTTCTATCGGCGACGGCGAACCTTCACGCGCAACTTCTACTGGCGCCGGGACGACACGGGCTGGTGGAGATGGCGACCTTCCACGAATGGTTTCTGGTGGTGGGCCTACTGGCGACGGCGGCCCTCCTGGTGCCTCGCTGGTGGGCGTCGGTGTGATGAGCGTTAGTGGCAGTAGCGAGTCGTTGCAAGCTCTCTTGGGCACCGTCTGCTGGCGCTTCGCGGGTACCGGTTTGACTGCACCCGGGGATGGGGCCCGTTTATCGACTGTCTCCGCCCTCCTCCAATTCTCACCAGACACTTCTGGTGGCGCCGGGTACTCGCCCTCGACCGGGTGTCGGGGTACATAACTCGTCGGCATGCGGCGCTGCGGGAGGCTAGACGCCTTGTGCGACGGGGTCGGTGCGTCCGTTTTCTTCACTTTCGTCCGACCAGACCTTGGGGTCGCTGCCGCAACCACGTCGGAGCGCGAGGGCTCGGGCTCCCCCTCTCGACGTCTTCCTCCACTCGTCGCCGCTCGGCTTTTTGCCGGTCGACCCTTATCTGCGCGAGACGTGCCATCGCCCGTACGCGGGTGCGGCGCGCTGCCAGCGACCCGCGCGCGTTTGACGGCGGCGCCCTTGGCTGCCTCTTTTGGGGTCTCCCCTCTATTGGAGCCTGAGTGCCTCGGCCGGCTAACTCGTGGCTGCTCCTCCTTCGAGTGTGTCTCCCCTCGGGACGACTTGTCTCGCGTCGACCGCTTACGCTGCGGCGATCGCTGGGGTAGGGATTGTGGGGCTGGCTGCTTGTCGCAGGCTCGCTCCTTGCGGCCGCTACCGGCACCGGTTGCCCCGCCGGATGCATGCCGTCGCCCACTGCCTTCCCGCGCTGTTCGCGTCCCCTCCGTGCGGCTTTGCGAGCTAGCCTTCTGGCGTCGGTGGGTGTACGACCCTGAACACGGGTCACTCCTGGTCGTCGATGTCGGTCTCGCACCCGTCTGTGACAGGATCGGGCCTTGTGGCCGGGATTGCTCCTCTGACGCCTCCTTAGAGGCCGCTCCATCCTCGACTTCGCTACTTTTCGCTGGCGGTTCAGGGAGCGTCAACAAGGGAGGCGGCGATACCGGTTCGGTCACATTGGGTGGCGAATTCCTCTCATTGGGACATTCGATGAACACACTCACCGTTCGCACCTGCCGAATGCAGACGTACCCGTCGCACACATCCGTGAACGCCTCTTCGTGCACATACTTGGTGTGCAGACGGGGTGGCAGCGGCGGACGGTTATTGCGCCGCGTGTAGCCTTCTTCCTCCGGTCGCCCCCCTGGATAGGCGCCATGGGCTCGCCCCGCGTATTGATCCGGCTCAGGGTTACTATCCGTTTCCTCGTCGGCCTCAAGGAAGGCCTCTCGTTCCGGCTCCTCGTCGCTTATGGAGATTACGTCCGACATCTATGGGAGCAATACCTTAGTTAATATCTGTTTTGCTTACGTATTAGTGTACCTTCTAATTACTACGAGTTATTTTGGGTTTCTGGTTAACTCAACACATCTAACTACT